>OX422214.1:457075502-457675502 GCA_949130495.1 Sambucus nigra | reverse complement strand
CCATCTCTAATAACGTAACAAAGGGCAGGGCTACACATGGTTATGCGTGTAAAATATATTTTGTAAAACATCATCCCATTTTTCTAATAGGGAAAATAGAATACGATCGAACAGGTAATCTTGCCAAAAATTAACTCCACAGTTTTGAAGGTAGTTAAATTGTTCAATCTTTTTATTTCCATACCTATAAATAGGAGTACCCTCTATATGATGCTCAATAATGAAAGTGTTACGTGTGCGTTCCAATTGCAACCTCTCCAGCTCTTGTTTCCAGTGATTATCATCGTGTCTCATTTTTCCTGAGAAGAATATACGAGGGCGTGTATATTAGGGTATATTAGCTTATTTAAGGTTTTGATAATAAATAAAGCATTTTGAGTATATTGATTTGACTAGGGTGCGGAACCTAAAATACTTAACTAATTTCAAACTCTAAATAATATAATTTATCTTAATCCCTAAGTAACCACATTCAGTCAATACTAATAACACTCAATTAATTTTAAACTCTAAATAAATTTCAAGTCATAAATGATAATACCCATAAATTTCGCAATTTATTTTAATCTCTAAGTAAGCACATTCAGTCAATACTAACAATACCCAATAAATACCCTCAAATAATGCAGCTAATTTCAACCTCTAAATAACAATTTCCAATCAATGTTAACAATACCCAATAAATAATGCAATAAATTTCAACTCCTAAATTTAACATCCCTTTTCTTGAAAAAAATACACACACATACACAGATATATACAAATAAATCGGGATACACACACATACATAGATATACACACACATAAATCGGGATACATGCATATACATATATACACACATACACAGATATATACGCACGTACACACACACACAGAAATACACAAGTTCTCACACACATATACACACTAGGGTTTAAATGTTACCTTTGAGATTGAGAGAGATAAGGGCCGAAATTAGGATTTGAGAGAGAGAGATTGCAAATCGTCAAAATTAGGGTTTGAGAGAGAGAGAGGTCGACACGGGAAGAAATGAAATCAATGTGGGGGGTTATTATAAAGAACCTGGTCACGGAGCCGTGACCCACTACCATGACCCTTAAATTTTTTCCACATCAGCGCATAGTCAACCATGTGGTCATGGCTTAGGGTCGTGACCCATGCCCGATAAAATATTGAGATGGTCACAACTTTGGGCCATGACCCTTATGGTGTGCATTAAAGAATTGGTCACGGACAAAGGTCATGACCCATCCGTGAAGACACTTGGAGGAAACTTTGGCGTGAAATTAGTGCCATGATGGTCATGACTGGTCACGGCCTTAGCCGTGACCCACGATGGTCAGGGATTTGGGTCGTGACCACTTCCAAGAGCATCCATGACCATAGTGGGTCATGTATATGATCACCCCAAAGTTGATGTGGTTACGGCTTTGGGTCGTGACCAGTTGGTTATGGATTTGGGTCGTGACCCCCTGGAGGTGACCATTCGCAGGATTTGGTGTAGTGTATGTTGGTCACTCTATTATTGGTCTCCCATACTTGATGCATTGATTAATTTATTCGGCTTGCCTTCTCGTTGATAAGGAAGACTTTGTCGATTTAAGTCAAGATGGGCTGGTGTAACGTGTTTCCAATACCCTTTCTCTTATAAGTTTGTTCTTATGCATGTATTTTTCCTTACATCACTCTTTGATTACAAGATATTGATTTTCTTCTTTGTCTTGCAATTCTTTGTTAACTATGACCATTTGTTGGAGAGAATAATTTTCTTAAGGAATTCCTTCCATGATTTAGAGGCAGCTTTAAGTGAGGCGATTAAAACCTTAGAAACTACTCAGGAAGACGGTGACGATGAGGTTGCCAAATTAAAGAAGCTTGAACCAAAGGTCAAGATTTTGGAGGTTTCTAATGCCAACATCAATTAGAAGATCAAAGAGTACACACCCAGGTCGCTACTTCTAAGAAGGCTAAGGACGATGTTGGGAGGGCCAAATTTGAGGTGGATAATGTCAAGACCAAGGAGGAGGCGAAGGACAAAAAATATGAGGCCATGGATGGAGTTGTTAAGGCTTAATCACAGATTGAATACCTCTGTAAGGTAATATTCTTTAAAAATGGGTAGGATAAAGTTGTTATTAAGGCTAAAAATTCAGAGGACTCCGAGTTGTTCAACTATCACAATGCAAGTTCCCCTCCTCTAAATGATGATAATGAGGAGGAGGAGGGATTGCTTAATGACTAGTTTGCTGGTATTGAGGTGGCTAACATTAGTGTTGAGGTGGAAAATGTTGTTACCAAACAACATAAGAAGATTAACAATTATCGAGATGTTGAGAAGGCTAAGAATGGGGTCGACCAAATGGGACATATTGTTGTTGTTCAGGCTACCGAGAAGGAAAATATGGGAGAGAAATCCACTA
Organism: Sambucus nigra; assembly: GCA_949130495.1. Classification (NCBI taxonomy): domain Eukaryota; kingdom Viridiplantae; phylum Streptophyta; class Magnoliopsida; order Dipsacales; family Adoxaceae; genus Sambucus; species Sambucus nigra. The sequence continues at coordinate 457,673,082 of OX422214.1, read as the reverse complement.
CGAGATCCAGTCAGATTTAGGAGATATTGTATTTGCTTTTTTCCCTTATAATGTAAGGTTCTCCCCATTGAATCTTGTTAATGAAAATCAAAGTTCAAATAAACTTCATTTGTTAATTTATCTTATAATATTCTCTGCATTTTTTCTTTTGCAGAGATTAAATGGCCGACTACTTGTCCTTGCACTTTTTAGTTTGATGTAAGACATGCATAACTCGTTACAGCTCTCCACAACTTCAAAAAGACACATGTGAGACTTCTTTTCATTAGTTGTCATGATATTGATGAGGATGGCGACCTCGATGAGATATTAGGCTCTGATGCATCCTCATGAGTAAGAGGAGTCTATTTAAATCTGTGTCAACTTTTCCACCAAGATGTGGTGGCCAATGCCTTCTATCATGACATGATTCGTTCCAACAAGTTTAGCTATAGTCAAGTGATAGTTAATTTGAAGTCCAAATTTAATAAGGATGTTGCCGAGCTAACCAAATCTAGGAGGAATCAAAAGTTAGCCAACATTGAATTTATGCATGCTAAAAGGACTTCCATGTTGCAAGTCGACCTCTAAGGAACAAGGAAGGTTGAAATTCTTCTTGAAAAGGAGAATAATGACTTGAGAGTTGATCTTAGAGAGTCATAAAGTCTATACCAGACAAGAAAGTAGAAGAAGGTGCTTCCTTTCTAGAAAAGGAGAATGGTCAGTGGAGAAAATATCTAGAAAAGACTAAAAAGTCCATGAATGATAAGGAGATGGTCGTCAAAGGTCTATCCGAGAAACCCGATTATCTTAGATTTTAATTTCATAAGAAACCTCTCCAAGTGTGGAAGGGTGAGGCTCTTCTCAACTACAATATCGCTTTAGCTGATACTCAAAACATTACTTATAAAAATGGATGGCTTAATGCCTTAGTTATTGTGAAGGTATTAAAGGATTCTCAATTGTGGTATTGGTATGACCTTGGTTGACTCGATTATCATAAGCCCCATTATAGGTTTGATGATTCGTGGATCCTAATGGGTTATATTCTGATTAGTTTGATAAGGAAGTATCTTTCAAAACCATTCAGTTTACGGGGATGATGAACTTCACAATCTCCACACGTAGTCAACGTGGTTAATCCAGGAGGGTCATTAAGAACTAGAGACTTGGATAATACCATCAGATTTTCTAGGTTGGATAATTCAACCATTGAAACTGGATCTTAGATCACCCTAGCCACGTAAGTGACTAGTCTATAATTTCTTTTTCGTTGTAAATTATTTGTAATTTTCAATTCCCCTAAAATATCTTAAGGTATTAAGGAGGCCCCTACAAGTATGTGCTTTAGGTAAAGACAATATTTTTAAACCTTTCTCAATTTTACTATGCACTAAATTTGCGAACCAATTTAACAAACCCCAATTTTATCTTCTTAAGTTTAAAAATGCATCTAGTGAGATTAAACAGATAATGTAAAGCAAGTTCACAACGCTGATGTACAAGGAAACCACTAAGGGAAAAAAAACTCGGATGGCCCAGGCCTTGTAATCTCTATGATATGGTTTTACAAAGCATAGACAATAGACTTACACAACAACTCGATCCCCATAAGCCATGACGCTCTTCTATCTTTAACCACTCCTCCACAGTACAAAGCAGGAGTCCACCTATGCCAGGTTCACAACCAAAAAGTCCACATATGCCTCGGCATCCACCAATACAACCTCAATAACCATCTATTATTAGGAATATGCAGTCCACCATTTCTTCATCGCAATTACCACGCACGGAGTCCACAACACGAATACAGATATTCTAATGATGGAAGAATCAAACCAGTGGTGAAAACCAAGATCTCTATGACATAAGGATAATGTAGACTTGGATCTTGAAACACATAAAGATATTTATGTTTTTTTATTTGGAAAACCTTTGTAAACAATTTGCATAAAGCATATATCTTTTTATTCAGTTCTGCACTCACATTTTTGTGAATCAAATACGCATTGAATAATAAAACACAATATTCGAGGTAGCGCTTTATTCGAATGAGAAACATAAGTCATTCTAACGGAATGTGTATCTTGTTAGAACGAGAATACAATCTCGTTTGAATGACAGTACAATATCGTCTGAATGAGGGAGAAAATTGTTTGAACAAAAAATGCAAGACTTTGTCCATACAACTTTAAACTCGATTTAACTCGAAAATGATTTATAAAATCTTTTTCAAAACATTTTTAAATAAAATATCATCCTTATATAATATTTTGATAACTATAAACCATTATGCATTCATACCTGAGAGAATCTCATAAAATCATGTGAAAACTGAAACGGGAACAAAAAATGCGGCATGATGTATGTTTGAGGATTGGACGCTACCTGTTCAACACAACATCATAGGCTTAAGGGAATCGTGACAATAAATTCTATCCTATGACTCAAATTGGTTTTTGTCTGTAATAATGCCAAAACATACAAATTGACTCTATTTGGAAATTTATCCTTACAAATATCCCCCTTTGGCTATTCCGAGACAAAACCAAAAATAGTGAAATGATCAGTCGGGATGTCAAGCCAAATAGCCTATGTCTCATCCCATAAACCTAAAAGTAAAAGTACAGGACATAGAGTGTAATATGTAGGACTGATAAGCATGAGCTGTCTGAATGTGATGTAGTCAAAAAAACTGAATCTCTGAATAATAACTACATACGAAATAAATAAATACCAAGTGAAGTATGGAGGAATAAAAAATATATAAACAATATAATCAAATCTCAAAATATCAAATCTCAAATCTCAAATCTCCCCCTATATCACATATCAATCTCTCCCACTTTTTGCCTAGAATCGACAACTAGTGGGACAAATAAATAGAAAACATCATATCTAGCCTGAGTATAACGTGAAGCATAACTAGATAAACATGTGTAACCACCGAAAGAAAGATCAGAATATGAAAAAATGTCGCTAATAAAAAGTCATGTGAATAAATCATCACTGTAACAAATGATGTGACTAAACAAAGTCTCATCCAACAATGCAGTATAATAATCAAACATGAATAATCCAAGTCAACTGCATACAAATTGTCCATAAACACTCCAGAAGCACCATATAGGAATATCATGTAGCATAAAGGTACAAAAACTGACCAAATTTTGAAAAATTTTACAAGTCATTTGAACGATAGTGAATGTCATTCAAACGACAAAAATGTCTCGTTCAAATAACAAAAAGCTCACTTTTAATGACCAGAAATAGTTAGCCCTCACGTGAAGCTCTTTTGAAGGGACCTATCTAATGACCTAACACTGTATGTCAAAAATATCTCACGCAAACCTCACTGGAACAATATTTTGAACGACATGAATAAGTCGTTCAAACGACACTGAGATGTCGTTCTAACAATAACAACGAAATTCAATTCCAACCTAGAAAATAGTGTAACATCAACCCAGAAAGATGAATCGAAGAACTAAACACCAGATACTTTAAAAAATAGGAATGATACTGAATCAAAAATAAAAATGAGTATCGATGTGCCTAAACATGGAATGGAATTAATGGGTGTGAACTAAGACAAATGAATCATAATTCAAACATATATATACGTTCAAGAAACTCCAATTGACCTCTAAATATCATCAAACTACGGTTTATACATAGGTATAAAGTGAACTAAATAAACTTAACAAACATCGTGCACATAAGTCTAGAATTTTAATGATTCTACTAAACAATAACATCATGACACGACTTTTTCAACCTAGGACTCATTGTCCAAACTCTATGATCTTCAACTAAACTCCCTCAAAAGATAAACATAAATGATCATTCTTTTCTAATTAATTCTTCTTTTGAGGTTCTACTTTCTCTTTTAAGAGATATCCTATTGGCCATTTTTGGCAAAATATAATATTTTTTATGCCTTAATTTTTATTGAGTTCTTTTAAGCGGTGGCTTTCACGACGAGTTCACATGCCTCTCGCAGCCCTTTCCCATGAACACTCATTATTTTTTCAATTAAATAAGCATATCCTCATGGGGAACGATTCTTACAGGCACAGCTCCCCGTAAGACTAATATTCACATAGATGACAAGATCGAGAGGAGAATGTCTTACCAAAATCAAATGTGCATGAGAAGTTAAACATTCAAATAAGCTCGTGCATGTGTGTACAATGGCATATACATAGTAAAATCTAAATGCAAATCATATGAGTATCTTCATGAGAAGATTTATCGTCATCGCTCACATGGCAAACTATGAACGCAATGTAGTTACGCTCAATGGGGGAATCTTCTCCCTCTTTCGGATCAATATCACTAAAGGTGTCATTAAAGGCTATCAGTTTCTTGCCCTCCTTCTTAAGTCTAGTGGGGAACTCCGCTACCCTATAGCCATAACCCTCATAACCATAACACTATCTGACTCATCCCTCTTATCATTCTCACTTCAGTTCTTAGGGAAGTGATCGGCCTTATTTCTCTTATTTTTCTCAAATTAGTTTGCCTCTTTCGATTGGTTTTGGAATTTAAGAAATTTCTTGAACTTCTTTGCCAACATGGACACATATTTGAATTCGATGTCAGAATCATCATCTAAAACTTCAGTTACCTCCTTTCGGGCTTTCAAAGCAATGCCCTTTTCTTTTTTGGTACTTCCTTAGGGGAAAAGCAATGCCCTTGTCATTGAGTTAAGCATAATGAAAGAGTTTAAAACAATCACCTTTGGATCAAATCTTTTGGGAAACGACCTTAATATTTTTTATAACTTAGTTATCGGGTGTCTTCTCTCCCAAGCTATATGTTGAGTGAAGCCTCATCCTCGAGTGACATAGGGATATATGGTTCTGAAGTAGTCATTCCCACCCCCATAAAAGGGATATCCTCATGAAAGGGTGCCATTTATGTGAGCCTTATTTTCTTTTTGTGATATTTATGCGTTGATGTGTATACTTCGTTTAATTTCGAGGACGAAATTCTTTGCAAGTGGGAAAGTATGTAACGCCCCATGTTTTTATAATTGATTTATTTAATTAAATGGCAATTTTCGAGAAAAATAAAATTTTAGATTTTTGGATTTTTATTAATTAATTATGTTGTCTTTATTATTTGAAAAGTAGAATTTCAAACAGAATCGAAATCGGATTTAAAATGAATTTTATATGAGAGTTTTAAATTTAGCTTTTAAAAAAATGAAAAAAACATTTCCATGGACTTCATCACGGGATTACCTACGTCGTAGAGGGGTCACGATTCTATATGGGTGATTGTGGATTGGTCGACCAAGGTAGCCCACTTCCTGCCAGCCCGAATGGATTACAACACGGGATAGTTAGCCCAGATATTCATTACAGAAATAGTTAGACTTCACGGGGTGCCTCTCAATATCATGCCTGACAGAGATAAGGTGTTTGTGTCTCGGTTTTGAGGAGAGTTTTCAGGAGGCGATGGGTACGAAGTTACGGATGAGCACAGCCTATCAATCGCAGATTGATGGACAGACCGAGCGGACAAAGCAGATGTTAGAGGACATGTTGCGTATGTGCATCATTGATTTTAGCAGAGGCTGGGAGTAGTACCTTCCACTGGTAGAGTTTGCCTATAACAACTCCTACCAGTTCACTATTGGTATGACTCCATTCGAGGCATTATACGACATACCTTGTCGTCCCCCAGCATGTTGGTTAGAGGTGGGGGATAACAAGTTACTTGGTCCGAAGGTGATTCAGGATATTTTGGCAAGGATAGAGTTGATAAGGAGTCGTATTCGGGTTGCTCAGGATCGACAGAAGAGCTACGCCGACACCAAGCGGTACTTTCGAGAGTTTAATATTTGGGACCAGGTGTTACTTCGATGTCTCGTATGAAGGGAGTTATGCGTTTTATGAAGAAGGGAAATTTGGCACCTAGGTATGTAGGGCCATTCCCTATTATCGAGAGGATTTGGCCAGTTGCTTACAGACTTGGGTTACGGGAGCATTTGCATAGGGTCCATGACGCGTTCCATATCTCTTCGCTGAGGAGATATCTTCCAGATGATTTGGCGTGTACTCACATTGCGTTGGAGGAGATCGACTTATAGCCTAATTGCTCGTACAAGGAGGGGTCGGTTGCTATCCTAGACCATCGTGAGAGGAAGTTGAGGTCGAAGATAGTACCACTAGTACATTTTTAGTGGTGACACGATAATGTTGAGGAATCTACCTAGGATGACATACGTGAACATTATCCAGAGTTATTCTTGCCAGGTATACATTCATTTCTGAATTTTGGGATGGAATTCTATTATTAGGGGGGAAGTATGTAATACCCCGTATTTTTACGCATATTTATTTTATTATGAAATTATGGGAATTATGCGCAGATTGAAGAAAATGAAAAATGTGGGTTTAAATTGTTTTTAAACCCACTAATGATTAGGCACAAATTCTAAGCCCCCATCATTAGGGCAAAGTTCACAATTAATGCATGCTTGAGCCTCTTCTAGGGTATCGTGTTGAGCCACAACTTGCATGCCAAGTTGTGGCCCTATCAGTTCCTTCTTAGAGACGTCACGTAAATATCAGATTTCAGACATTTATCCCCTAGCCTCCTCTCAACATAGAAGACTAAGGGCTAGGGGTGATTGATATGCCTATACGAGACCTTGTCTCGTCTCAAGATAGACTCTGCTCAAGCTGAGTTTTTACAGTGTTCTATTGGGTTACCCAACAATGATTGTCTCAGCCTCGTCCATATTTCAGTCGAGACCACGTGCTACATTAGCGGGCTTCGCGCCTCACCTCTCCATACCAGGAAGCCGAGACTACACTATGCAATTAATAATGTGCAATCTAGTGAATACACCAGTGGTCTCATACTCAACTGGGCCAACACCTTAACCCGATTGGAGACAGTTGTTATCTTATAGAGCGTGTGGAATGAAGCATGCGTGAAAAAGTGTGTGTGGGTTGCGAACCCCGCGTGCATTAAATCGTTACAACATCATCACTCACACATATGGGGAATATCTTATAATCATCACTTGCATGCACTAGGGACAAATGGCATCACGTCGTTGGACAGTTGGAGTTGTGCATGCCTCATGCATAACTGGGGTGCGTATGACACCACCCCATTTATATAAATAGTTATCTTCTACCTCATTGTAAAGGGTCGCTTATTGAAAACCCTAGTTAAAACTCTGTCTAGATACTCAGTAGAGAGAGAGAGAAGCTGGAGTGTTGAATTTACATGCCATTAGTTCCCTTATTATAGAGAAAACCACCATTCACACTGTAGAGTGGACGTAGGCTCCGATCGAACCACTTATATCTGGTGTCATATTCTCCTTTGCCTCATATCTTTCTGTATTGTTATACCTGTTCTTACACCATTGTTGTGATGGTTTGAGCTTGTTTATCATACTGACTTGGTGGTATCAGTTCTGGAATCATCAGCGGGTATTTCTATGCCTATATTTTTTCTTTCAAACAAATATTCTAAAACTGAAAATTTTGTGTTCTTTAATAGGATGAAGTCCAAACATTTCAGTTGGCTTAAAGATTTGGCTCAACTATAAATATTTGAGGAGTGGAAGATCACTTGAGACACATTTATTTATTGTATTAACAAGAATCCAAACATTTAAATTGACTGAACTATTTGGTTGAACTTCAAATATTTGAGGAGCACAAGGTGACTTGAGACACCCTTGCAATCAATTGACTAAATTTGTTTGTATTGAAGCTAACTGATATTGTTTGTTCATGCAAAATATGCGTTACCCAATATGGCTATCTTTATATACTCAAGTCTTGAACAACACCCTCTGATCCGAAAAACTGAACCCACTTAAACTGAGCGCACTTAAAAAATATTTGAAGTGAGTTTTGTGTTTACTTTAATTCATGAATGCATACATGAGGTTAAATGGAGTTGCATTTTTTCATACATGAATGCCCTTCTAAGTCACATGCGTTTGGTTTATGTATAGATGCCTATATGACAAATTTGGAAGGAGTTTTGAAGTTATTAGATTAGTAAATCCCCCCTCCATTCGGGATGCATTTTCTAAAAACACTGGGCATCAATTTTTAACAAAAACTCTACAGAGGGCATCAGACAAAAAATATTCATTAATCCAATCAATACCGGGTAAGTTTGTTAGATATGTAAAAGTTTTTTAGCATAATAAATGTGTTTATTTATAATATCCCTAAGATCCAATAATTCTTCATAATATAGGTATCATTGGGTTGTGCTTTTGATCAAATTTATTTCGAACAATGTGTTTTGGGTTGATTCTTTACCTGAGGAACCGAGCTCGAACCTTAAGCTCTATATAAACACGTAAGTAGGATCCTAAATGAATGCTTATAATAAATTTATTGATTTTATTTTACATAATTGTAATATAAATATATTTCATTATGTTTTTTTTATTAAAGTGGAATTAAACTGTTTTTTACAATCAAAGGAAAAAGATCACTACTAAATTGGGATAATGTTAAGGTATTTGTTCAAAAAATTAAATTTAATATTTAGGTATTCATATATGACATGGGTAATATACTATATCCTTTATTTTCAGGGCCCTAAACAACGAGGAGTAATTTAGTGTGGTATTTTTGTATTGAAGTTCATGCGAGAGCTATTGGAAAGTTCATCAGAGTCTATAAAAATGAAAGCCACATGTTTTTTATATTTTTGACATAATTTTTTTATTTACATGTGATAAAAGCTAAGTGTAATTTTATTTGTCTTGTTTAGATGAAGGAGGTGGCTGGAAAGTTGTCATGTCAAACTCATGAGATCAATGAACTTCAACATGAGTTCATTGGATTTATTCAACCTTATACTAGATGATTTGGAGCACTTTATCGACACAATTTTGCGAAAGCTAAAGAAGGACCGCCGCATTTATCCATGATTTTTGGATGTATAATTTTTTAATGATGTACATAGTGGGTATATCTAGCTATATACATGTATTAGGTCATTATTTTTTTGTGGATAATTAATGTAGATGGTGGGTATATATATATATATATATGTCCTAGTTTTTTTATATGTACAAATGACTTAGTTTGGTGGATTTTAGGTGTACGTGGCTTCAAATACAAAAAAAAAATCAAGAATGGTTTTATGTTATTGTGAATTTTGATTTGTGTTTAGATTTATTTGTCAACTATGACATTAATATTGGTTATTAATTTTTTTTTATTATATGATTAATTTATGATCGTTTATATTAAACCCTCATATGATGAAATATTTCATATGGCCTTTTTAACATTTTGAAAACTGTTTATCATGATGCTTTTTAAATCAAATATGACAACTCATAGAATATATTATGACTGTTTTCATAGCAGATATGACTGTTTTGGAAAAACAATCATATATAATTGTTGATCTAATACGACAGTTTTTATGAGTATCAATTATGACACCCAAACTTATTTGTTGTGTTGTAATTGATTTCATTCTCGAGTTCAAAAGCTTCTCATGCAGGAGTGAAATGATCTAACCATGTACATAGCAACGCCTAGTGATATAAGGAGGTGTGATTGAATAATTTTATCCCATCCTATGTTTGGTGATGAGGAGAAGTTTTTTTAAAATATAGAACCTTTCTATTACGTAGTGAAACTACTCGCATGGTATATGACATTGTATTATGGGTTTTATGCATGTCGTGACATTTTATTGGGGGTTATATGCATGTCATGATTTTACTTCTACCTCATTTTTCTATATGTTTATTTGTTTTATGAGGTATATTTGAGCTTTTTTAGGTATTATGGATGCATAGTGTGAAGTTGGGTGCATTTTGGTATTATTTCGTCGCAAAAGGAACCTTCAGGGGCAATTTGGTATTTTCAAACTCACTATTTTGTATATAAATAAGTTACCAACATGTATATTATCAAATTATCTTCGCGTGGCCACTGACCATGAGACATTCTGACCCCGAATGAGGAAGTTATGCTCATTTTTGGAAAGTTTTGGTGTTTTCTTCTACTTCAAGGTAATTTTGGTAATTTCATACTGCATAATTTTGAGGGTTTCAAAACAGAATCATGTAGAAAATTTAACTATCTTCGCGTTGGTTCCAACCACGCATCATTTCGATTCCGTATGAGGGAGTTATAGTTGTTTCCGTGCGACACGTCAAAATTAGATCGAAGAGAAACGTGGGTTGTTAACATCCCAAGGCAAAATTCCAACATGCGGTCGACCGGTCCAAACATGAGGTCGACCGGTCCCATCATATTTGGGCAAAAAATGACTTATTTTGGGTTTTTTGACTTGGTTTTATTGGGGATTTATTTGGGGGTATTAATAGAATGTTGTAGGGTTTTATTTGAAGGAGATAATTCATTTGGGTTAGTTTTTAGGTGATATTTTTTAGAGCTTCTCTCTCCTAGGGTTCCATCCCATTTTGTATGTAAGTTTCTGCTATTTATCTTCTTCCTCTTTAATAAAGCTTCCATTATTTATTTCTTGTGTTGTTAACTAGTTTACAAGCTTTGATAATTAGTTTTACTTGTTTTAATTTACTCCCTTGCTTTAAATATATGTCTTTCACCATGCTTTCTTGGTAATTTAATCTAGATTGTGTCGAATTGAACTCACCTAGGGTTTATTTGGTTACTTTGCTTTGGTGATGGAGTTTTACGTGTTTATTTCAATTGCATTGTCCTTGTTATTACGCCTAGGAGATTTAATGGGGTATATCATGTATGCTCCATATTTACGACCTTTCGTGCATAATTTCCAAGGTATTTGTTGACACCAAAATCATATTATTCTTTTATGAGAATTTAGGGGTGTGACAACTCTAGATTTAATTAATTTATGGCACGATATGCAATCTTAATAACTCGTGAGCCCATGTAACCATTTTATACTAATTAACTCGGGTGAGGGATATTCGATGCAACCTATAGTTTTTATACTCTTTGTTAACGTAGTTTAAATACACTCATGCCTAATTTATCTTTCCTTTCTTTTTAGTTAAGAAAATACCTTTTACACTTTTATTTAGAAATATTAAACCTTATAAATTCTAGCACTAGTCTCTGTGGATTTTTCGATACCCAGACTTGTCCTCTATACTCCCTTAAAAGAGTGTAGTCATAAGCTTTGGTTTTTGCATTGAGGAGGTGAACATAAAATAACGATCGGCGTGCTGACTACACGCTACTTTTCACCCCTAATCAAAATGGCGCCATTGCCGGGGATGATTTTCTTTGAATGTTAATTGGTTTAGTGTTTTGATCCCGACAACTTGCTTAATCAAAATGGAGCCGTTATAGGGGACTTGTTTGTTTTAGAACTTATTTGATTTAGTATTTTATAGTATTTTTTTCTATTCGTATTTTTTGCCTAACATTTTTGTAGGACTTATACCTTTGAGCGCCAAGAAACGCTTGAATTTTTCACGCGCGCATCACTATGTGGATTTAGCCACTTCGAGCCATCTTTGGGGTAAGCATGTCTTATTCCAATCCTTTGGGTAATCATTATGAAAATTCTCAAAATCCGTGTACCCCTATGACTTTTGGTCAATACTTAGAGTCCCAAAAAATTACAAATTCAAAAATGACTTTGTGCGAGTATTACAAAAGACAAGCTTTGGAGTGTGTGTATTTTGAGGATGATGATAACGATTTTGGGCCTTTAATTCCTTATAATAGGAATTTTGAAACAAATTGTAATAGCTTTCAAAATTCTTTTAATAATGAGTTTGAGTATAATTCTGATAATAATTTTCAACTTCTCATTTCCAAGAATCTACACCTCGGCCTATGACTTTCGGCGAGGGTTTGCTCATGCTTGAGAATAAGAGGTATGAAGACCGTTATCGGGAAGAAAATCGTTTATGGGAAAATGAATTGGATTTATTATTTGAATCTGATGACTATTTTTCTTTCGAAACTTTTAAAGTCGAGGAATGTTTTGAACCAAATGAGGATTTTATGCCTACTTTGAAACAAACCATTCTTGACTTGGCCCATGTTTTAATAGAGAATGAAAGTGAGGATAAAATGGATGTAGATCCACTTGTAATGAAATGATTTCATTTTTGGATTCCAAAGAAGAAAGTTTCATTGAAAATGATCCTCTATCCTTCGAAATTCCAACTTTGAGTTTGAATTTCTTTCCTCCCCCTTTTCATTCTTTGCTATCACACCGTTACAAATACCCGATGAATAGGTGCCAAACTTTAAAACATTGAACCCTTTCATCGATGAGGAGTACTTGCTCGAGTTGCTTTCCATGAAGGCATCTTTGCCTCCTTGTGTACCCCCTCCCATTCCAATTTCAAAATACTTGGGAGATGATTCATTTTTTCTTGGCCCCTATGTGTATTTATCATCCGTCTTATCCAAATCCCCTATCCTCCCTCCAAAAATTTTAATTAGCGATGGTTTATTTCTTCCGTCTTACACATGCCTTCTGTTGTTCGAACGAAATTCCTATTTTTAGGGAGGCATGCATGAAAGTGAGGGTACACCGGTTATCCTCCAAAGTCAAATCGTGTTTTGGGTGGACCCTCAAAAATTTCAACTTCTAATGTATAGTTAGTTAGGAGTCTAAATGGTAGGTTGTACATAGTTAGTTTATTTTTCTTCTTAATTTAGTCTAGTGTAATTAGTTAAAATTTTATTTCTTCTTTTTTGTTATACCTTAGTACTAACATGTTTTGTAGAATCATTGGACTTGTACTTTCCAGAGATCGATCCATTATGGGTAATATCGCTCTTTTTCTCTCTTTAACTTGGTTCTTAATTCATATTGAGGACAATGTCAGGTTTTAAGTTAGGGGGTGTGGGATATTCTATCCATTCATTGGTAGTTTCTTTTGTTTTGATTACATGTTATTTCGAAGAATGCTCTTCTTGTAAAACTTAAAAATTTCAAAAAGATTTTCTTTCTTTTTTCTCCTTTTTTGGGTGGTTTGCCTTTGTTTTTGATGATAAATTTCAATAATTGCGCAATCCAATAGATAACTCAATGATGCATGTTCTTGATTTTAGAAGTTATTAGACTTTAGTCCTCAATTATTGATATTGTGAATAACATCATGAATTAAACTTCAATTCCACGAGCACATGCATTTTTCTTGTTTTATTGATTTGGTTTAAGATTTTTAAAACTCGGTAATCTTTTGTTTGCATTGTATATACTTACACCGAGTAAGCTTTGTACCTTTCGTCATTTGTGAGTGTATACACTTTTCTTTCCTCTTTAAGAACATTGAATTCATCGGTAATCTCTCTAATCTTTCATTGATCATTCATTAATTGAGTTTATATCTTGAAATGTGTTACTTGAGCATGATTTTCAAAGTTTTTTTTTATCAGAATTGCGTAAACTTTATGAAATGATAATAATACATCTTTATTATATCACCCATATTGACCTTGACCTCACCTTATATGTTTTCCCAAGTCAACCCCTTTGAGCCTTATATTAGCTTTCGTTTCATAACCCCAATCCCATAACCAACTCCGTATTGGAGTTTTAAGACATATATATACCTCAAATACCTTTGTTTGGAATGTTACTTGGGATTGAATGATGTTCTTATTGTGTGTTCGCAATTTAGGCATGTGAGAGTGTGAAAAGTAACGAAAAAGTGTAGTGAAAAAGAAAAGGTGAAAAACAAAACAAAAGAAAAGAAAACATGAGAAAATAAGAAAAGAAAAGAAAAGAAAAGAGAAAGTTTATATATATGTGATGTGTATAGTTTAATAAGCTTTGATTGGTCTCCATTGTCATACTTAATGCTTGATTATGGAACTTGTTTTCTATTTTCGTAATTGCCCTCATTTTTCTCATTATTCCAAGTTTTCATTCCGAACACTTTGAATCCGTACATATATCCTTCATTTCGTACCCTAGCCTAACCTATATTAAAACCTATAAAGTCCTATGTGATCTTAGGCTAAATTTAATTTAAAAGTCAAAATAGTTTTGATAATCTGTGAAAATGCATTTCGCCTCTTTTAATGAGAGGTATCTTTCATTTTGATTACAAATTTTAATTTCCTATATAGCGTTCTTCATTACTGACATGTGTGCGGCCTAGTTTCCATTTACATTTACTCTTTATTCCCTCATGTCCCATGTATTACCTCTCATTTCTGAGTGATTTCATTTGTTGAGCGTAATGCCCAGTGAGATTGACTTAAATGCATGCTTTAATGTTTATTATCCGGTTTATATAAGTTTTTGCCACTCATACTTTACATGTGCTCACTCCACTCCCACATTTTAAGGTTTCAATTCGACGAAGTTCATTCAATAATGTTGATAATATGAACTTGTGTGTGAATTCGTTCACTTTGCTAATAACGTGTTTGAAATCCTTTTCGGTATTGTTGAGCTTGTCTTATATTGATTGATTGGGAATATTTTTTAGGAAAATGGATGTTTGTGGGTTTCATCCCGGAAAACCCTCACGAGACAACACTCGTTCACTAGGATAATCTAGGGGTTTAACGGCTTATTGGACATACTAAATGCAATCGTGTTCCCTACGAAAGTGGCTATATATATATATATATATATATATTCTGGTTGGTCTACCTCTTTTTCTCATTTTCATTCATCTTTATTGCAAGGGACTAGCAATGTGTAAGTTAGGGGGTGTCATAAGTCGTGAATATTGCATTTAGTACCCCTTATTCTTGAACATTCTAGCATTCTCGCGCCCATTAATTTCTATATTTAAGCTTATATATTGAATAACCTTTGTTCTATATGTTTATTTGTTTTATGAGGTATATTGGAGCTTTTGTAGGTATTATGGATGAATAGTGTGAAGTTGGATGCGTTTCGGTATTATTTCATCGCAAAAGGAACCTTCAAGGGAAATTTTACCTTTTTAAACTCCTTATTTTGTATGGAATTAAGTTACCAACATGTATATCATCACATTATCTTCGCGTGTCCACTGACCATGCGACATTCTGACCCCGAATGAGGAAGTTATGCTCATTTACGGAAGGTTTCGGTGTTTTCTTCTACTTCAAGGGCATTTTGGTAATTTCATACTGAATAATTTTGAGGGTTTCAAAACATAATCATGTGGAAAATTAAATTAGCTTCACGTCGGTTCTGACCACGCATCATTTCGATTCCGTATGAGGGAGTTATAGCCGTTTCCATGTGACGCGTCACAATTGGATCGGAGAGAAAAGTCAGTTGTTAACAGCCCAAGGAAAAATTCCAACATGCGGTCGACCGGTCCAAACATGAGGTCGATCGGCCCCATCAAATTTTGAAGAAAAATTACTTATTTTGGGTTTTTTGACTTGGTTTTGTTGGGGGTTTATTTTGGGGTATTAATAGAATGTTGTAGGGTTTTATTTAAAGGAGATAATTCATTTAGGTTAGTTTTTAAGTGATATTTTTTAGAGCTTCTCTCTCCCAGGGTTCCATCCCATTTTGTATGTAAGTTGATACTATTCAACTTCTTCCTCTTTAATGAAGCTTCCATTATTTATTTCTTGTGTTGTTAACTAGTTTACAAGCTTTGATAATTAGTTTTACTTGTTGTAATTTACTTCCTTGCTTTAAATACATGTCTTTCACCATGCTTTCTAGCTAATTTAATCTAGGTTGTGTCGTATTGAACTCACCTAGGGTTGATTTAGTTACTTTGCTTTGGTGATGGAGTTTTACATGTTTATTTCAATTGCGTTGTCCTAGTTACTACGCCCAGTAGATTTAACGGGGTATATCATGTATGCTCCGTATTTACGACCTTTCGTGCATAATTTTTGAGGTATTTGTTGACGCCAAAATCATATTAGTCTTTTATGCGAATTTAGGGGTGTGATAACTCTTGATTTAATTAATTGATGAAACGATATACAATCTTAATAACTCATGAGCCCATGTAACCTTTTTATAGTAATTAACTCGGGTTGAGAGATATTCGACGCAACCTATAGTTGTTATTCTCTTTGTTAACGTAGTTTAAATACACTCATGCCTAGTTTATCTTTTCTTTCTTTTTAGTTAAGAAAATACCTTTTACACTTTTATTTAAAAATATTAAATCTTATAAATTCTAGCACTAGTCTCGGTGGATTTTTCGATACCCAAACTTGTCCGCTAAACTCCCTTAAAAGAGTGTAATCATAAGTTTAGGTTTGTGCATTGAGGAGGTGAACAGAAAACAACGACGTGCTGACTACACGCTACTTTTCACCCTTAATCAATAGGACCCAAATTCAAAAATAGGCACAGTTTGGCTTGAAAATGTGTCGCAAGGGGGCTGGCTCTCCAACAGCACCCAAATGGCACCGTGAGGGGTATGAACACCTCGTGTGTGTCCAACGTAACATGTAGTAACCAGTATCATAGTCGTATGACCCCTGATTTGAGGATATGACACGAATTCAAAAATGGTCACACTAAGACTTGAAAACGTGTGGCGGGGGCCTCGACGTTACCCAAATGGAACCACAAGTGACTCAAACACATCATGCGTGTCCAACGTAATGCATAGCACATGATCGCACTGTCACGAGACTCTCGATTTGAGGATAGGATCCAAATTTAAAAACGGGCACACTTAGGCTTGGAAGCGTGTCGCGAGGGGCAAACACCCCCAGCGGCATGCAAACGGAACAACGAGTGACACGAACACCTTGTTCACATCCAAAGTCACACATATCAATCGTTTACACAATCACGAGATCCTCAGTTTGAGGATAGGACCCAAATTAAAAAATATGCACACTTAGGCTCATTCAAAAATAGGCACATTTAGACTTGAAAACGTGCCACATGGGGCTGGCACCCCTACGACACCCAAACGAAATCGTGAGTGGCAGAAAAACCTTGTACGTGTCCAACATAACACATAACAATCTGTCGCGCAGTCGCAGGACCCCCAGTTTGAGGATAGGACCCAAATTAAAAAACAGACACCCTTAGCCTTGAAAATGTGCTGTGGGGGGTTGGCACACCAGCGGAACCCAAACGGAATCATGAATGACATGAAAATCTCATGCACATCGAATGTAACACGTAGTAATCGACCATACTATCACGGGATCCTCGGTTTGAGGATAGGACCCGAATTTGAAAATAGACACACTTAGGCTTGAAAATGTGTTGTGGGGGGCCAGCACCCCCAGCAGCACCCAAATGGCACCGCGAGTGACATGAACACCTCGTGCATTACCAGTGTAGTAAGTAGTAACCAGTCACACAGTCATGGGACTCCAGTTTGAGGATAGAACCCAAATAATCCCCCTTTTTATTACAGTTACATATGGTCATGGACAAAGTCTAGGACCATCTTTATTTTTTATCGCACATATATAGGGTCATGGCCAAATTCCATGACCATTTTTTGTGGTCACGGTTAAAAATGGGGTCATGGCCAAAGTCCATGACCATATTTCGCATTGTTCCCCCCGGTCAGTTTAAAGACGTGGCCATTTTTATTACTGTTACATATTGATATGGACAAAGTCCATGACCATTTTTTTGTCGTGGTAGGGGTCACAGCCTAAACTCGCGACCATTTTTATTGCGGTCACATATGGTCATGGACAAAGTCCATGAGCATTTTTTCATCACGGTATGTGTCACGGCCTAAAGACGCGACCATTTTTTTTTGTCGTGGTAGGGGTCACAACATAAAGCCATGACCATGGATCATACATGACTAAGTTGGTTGAGGACCAAAGCCATGACCACTAGTATGTATGGGTCACGGATCCAGTCCGCGACCATCCATCGTGACCCCTAGGTTCGTGACCCTCCGTTTGGTAAGGGATTTGGTCCGCGACCCACGAAAATGGTCACGGTCCTTGGCTAAGACCCACAGGCCTGGTCATGGACAAATTCCATAACCATTTGCCTAATTTGGTGTAGTGAATAACTTTAACTTGAAATCGAAATAGATATTGAGGCTGATGCAAGAAGGGTTTTATACCCAAGGGGATACAAATAAGAAACAAACTCTCGCTCCATTTTGACCTATTATGTATTTATGTTTTCTTATTTTATTTTCCAGTTAAAAAAATATAATAAGTCCCAAAAGTAAGCCTGACACCCACCATGGTATATATGAAATTTTGGTAAATAATAATTTACCTTGGGTCCCAAATTAAGAATCTTGTTTTTAAAATAGCATATGAAATTATGTGAGATTCCAAATTTTCCTACAAAAACAATAAACTGGAAGTGCATGTGTAGTATTTCAAAGTTAATCCTAGTTGTTAATTCTGATAAAATAAAAGTAACTTTTTTTCTTTATTCGTACAAAGACACTAAATATATGTCACACCCTGCTTTTTGGTATGAATGTACAAGACAGTAAATATAAAGCAATGAGTTAAATTCAAGGGGAAAAACATAACTTTATTAATTTTAGAAATGGTACCCGTAGTTTATTACCACATTATATTGTTAACACAAACTATAAAGTTATAAATAGAAAGGTTCCACTCCTTTCTCCCATCTGGCTTAGTCTCCACCCTACAAGTCACATATGTAAACATGTGACTGGTGTGTGTTTCAAAAAGGGAAGAGATATTATCCTCTTTCTCCTGGGCCATCTCGAGGGAAAATGAATTATCACAAATATGCTAAGAAGTCTTTGCCATTTTTATAACAAATATTTGTATAGATGAGAGATGGAGTGTGTATAGAATTCAGATGTTTGTATGTTTTACATAAGAAAGTCAAAGAGTTAAATCTGATAATCCCATACTTATCAATTTCAAAGTAGGTATAGAATTAAATAAGCCATTAGTAAAACCAAATAATAAGTAATCCAAAACCTTTGGATAATAACTGGCTAAGCACACAATTAAAGTGGCACTCATACGTATGTAGCTAAACTTTGGCTCTCAATCATCTGAGACCATAGGCTAAGTAGAAAATTATGTGTGATAACACAATAGTCTACTTCCTAGTTATTACTGGTGCTTTTAAGATAAATAATCATGCACAAAGGATCAAGGTGAACTGAATCGTTACAAGGAATTTTTATGATATCAGTTATCAGATTAGAAGGGTAAACTTGATCCTATAATTATAATTAAAACAATCATTGATATAATAACATATGAGTATGATAATTTCTACACATGCTTGGAATCAAATAGGGCTGTCATATAATGATATCAATATCAGTTAAACAAGTACCCAAGATCTACTAATAAAGAGGTAAAATAAACTACTTGATTGGAGTTCGGAATGACTTAAGGATCAAAAGAAGATATTGGGAGGAGTTGGTACTTGATTGTCTGTATGCAAACTTTTGGGTGAATAAGTATTATTGGAATTGGGGTTGATTTTAGTCAATTTATACTAAAAATTGTGTATTTAAAAATTTAAGGGGTTAAATTCTAATTAATTTGGGACTTTAAAATCTTCGGCTTGAGGTTAAATTTGAAATTTGGTGTAGACGACTTTTTGACTCAAGATATTTTAAAGTACTTAAAGAAAACGTTTAGGGTTAAAATTCTTAAGTTAAAAAAAGTCAGGAGGGGTCAAGTTGTAATTTAGAAAAGCATTTCAAAACTAAAACCTTATTTTTCCATAACTTTGGCTAGGTTTGACCAAACACAGCCTTACCTTGTACCATTTTGACCAGAAAAACAAAATAAAAATATTGGAAACAATTTCAAATTTTTTTCATTCGCCACCGGCCCTCACGGGCGTGGTCAATGATTCTGGTGAAATATTTTATCTTCAACCTCTTAATGGTTGGCTTTAGGGTTTGAAATCTTAGACCTGAGATATCTCTTTTATTTCTAAACCATTTAAGATGATTTCTAAACAAACTCAACCTAAAATTTCACAAGGAATCCAAATATATGAGTTTTTATGGATCAAGGTGTAGTATACATTAAGTTCCATAACTGTGTTCGTTTTCAGAAATTTTTGATCTAATATTTGAAACTTTTCTGAGTATGACAGGGATTATTATGAACATAGTTAGGTTTCTGCTACGTTAAGGAAGAGTTTCATTTTGATTTTAGGTTTTAAGGTGGTCTGTGTTAGGAGAATTTGAAGTTTTGAGTTTTCTAAAATGTAACAACCCGCCCTTTTGGAGACAATTAAATTCCATAATTAAATTAAGTGGCAATTTGGGGAATTTTCCTAAATAGTAATTTTTGGCATTTTCGAGGATTGAATGATTTTCGATGGGTGCTGTAATTATTTTTGGGACTATATAGGTCGAAATATTTTAATTATATGTCGTCGTTGAGTAAAGCGACACGAGGTAAGATTTTTAATTGGAAAATCGCATTTATTTATTTTGGGTTGGAATAGTGATTTGCGGTCAAATACCTCGGATGGGAATTTCAACTGCGTCGTGAGTGTCGGAATGTTCGAGATAGTCAGAAAAGAGTGTCCAATTGTCGAAATTGAGTTTCGGGTAATTTTAGAGGTAAAAGTAACTAGTAATTGGGTAAACGAGTCGTTTTTGAGTTTTAAGGGGTTAAAACCCTTTTCTCCTTATAAAAGGAGGAAGAGAGGTAGAAAAGAGAGGAAAGAAAGAAAGAAAAGAGAGAGAAGAGAGAGAGGAGGAAGAAAGGAGGAGAAAAAGGAAGATTTGGGCCAAACTCCGCCGGATTCGACTCGAGGTCGTCGGATTATATCCATGAGGCAAGTGTTTACTTGCATTCTTTCCTTTTTTCATAAATATCTCATACCGTAGTTTGGTATAAACAAACCCTAAAGATTTTGGGTTGGGTTTTCGTGGATAAAACGGGTTTTCGGGAGATAAAACGAATAAACCCCTAAAATTTGTTAATTGGAGAAACTTAGGTTTTAACCCAAATTAATTGGTGGTTTAAGGTTCTAGGATGTTTAGAACCCTTAATATATGTGTATTTGTAGTTGGTTGAGGTTGTAGGACGTTGGGTTAGGCGAAAAAAGCTTGGGAGAAGCTTTAATGGCCGAAACCGTCTCGGAGAAGACGATGAATAATAGAGGTAGCGTGCTTGACGAATCGATTCGGACTAGAGGCGAATCGATTCGGCTCTTGGTCAAAATTAAAATTTGTAGATCTCTTCGCATTAGTTAGAACTTATTGGAGATAGATATTAGGGGTTCTCAAAAGAATTGTTAGGACCTCTAAAGAATTTGAGGAGATACAAAAACCTTGGGTTTGTAGTAATAAAACCAAGTTAGGATTTAAATGGATATTGGATTGAATTTTGGGTATTTTGGATATTGAAAAATCGTCCAAACTGTAGCCCTCGAAGTGGCCGAATCGATTCGGGTACAGGCCGAATCGATTCGCCTAAAGGAAATCGGGTTTCTTCAATGGGCCAAATCGATTCGGGTACAGACCGAATCGATTCGCCATTTACAGACTTGTTTGCAGAATACTTTCCGAATCGATTCGGATTGGGAACCGAATCGATTCGCCCACCCGAATCGATTCGCTAAAGGGGCGAATCGATTCGCTTAGGTCAGAATTTCTAGTTTTCTCCCTTTAAGAGTATGGGGAGTTGAATTACCATTTGGGATTTTATGGGGATTCCTAAATAAGTGTTTTGAGGATAAATAAACCTTTAAGAGATTATTGGGGTAATTAGTATTGAACAATGTAAGGAAATACTTTGGGTTTAGTATCATGCTTATATGAAAGCATGGTTATGATTCCTCGAGGGAATCTTTAGGATTATTGGTCATCGCTAGAAGTTATAGGCCACTATGGCCGTTTATATATATTCTAGGAAGAATATATAGGATATGTATATACTGTGTGATTTAGGTATATATATATATATATATGTTATGATGGAAATGATTTTGAAAATATGAAAAAATGAATATTTTCAAAATGGTAAATAAATGATTTTCATAATTGATAAAATATGGATTACACACCTCTCTAAATCGCTATCATAAGGGAAGTTGCGTACGTATGGTGAAGCCCCTTGGCTAATGAATGCAGGGTGGATATAGTCCTATAGGCCATGTGAGCGTTGTTGATATATTTTTCTGCGCTGGTTAGGAGATTCCGGGTGTGGTCTTTACTATCCCGCAGGCACATGGCCGCTTCCCGATGTCTTGCGTTGTAGGATCCCAGGTTGTCTTTATGATAGGCCCTGGAAGATGATAGCCATTTAGGGGCGCGTACAGTGGGGAAACCCGGACAGGCGGTCTTAGAACGCGTTATATATTAAAGCAATTCATGATAATGGATTGGCTTTAATTACATTTCCTGGATATAGGAAGGGAAATGGGTTATATGGATTGTCTTCGGTAACACTTCCCGGATGGAAGAAGGGATGTGGAGGCATATGATATGATCAAAACATTTTTATGATAATGAAAATGGCTCTGAAAACATTTCCTGAATATAAAAAGGGAAATGGGATATTTTGAAAAGGAAAAGCATTTTTATGATAATAAAATTGGCTTTTAAAAGTATATGATTTGTTAAAGCAATTCATGATAATGAATTGGCTTTTATAATTACATTTCCTGAGTATAAAAAAGGGAAATGGGAATTTTTGAGAAAATGATAAGTATTGATAAATACTTGGTAAATGTATTCTCATTCCGGGAGATAGATCCGAATGTATATAGTAAAATGTATGTATATGTATAAATCGAGTGCCGAGGGTCTAATGGATCCCGACGATCGACCGTGCCACATAGTAGTGTATCGGGGGGGTTCCTTGTTTGGATTTCTCTTTGCGAGACACCCCACGCACGAATATGGCACTATGTTGAGACTGGGGAGAAGTTTAATCCTTAGTGCTATAATATTAGTATTACTTATGGTACACATATTTATTTATATATATATTCTGTACTGAGGGACTGACGGATCTCGACGATCGACCTTGCCGCATAGTAGTGTATCGGGGGGGTTCCTTGTTTGGATTTCGCTTTGCGAGACACCCCACACATGAACATGGCATAGCGTTGAGACTAGGGTGATGTTTATCCCTTAGTACATTTCTTATACTATCTAAGGTAGATAGTGGTTGGGTGATAGACTAGTTTAGCCGGGTAGCTCGACTAGGATGTTTAGAGGGATGCGTTAGGAGTGCACTGTTAGTGGAGAGGTGAGGGGTATCTCATGGGAGTGCGATACCAAACTTAAATATGAGGTAAAACTTTTTCAAAATAATAAGGCATTTATGCACTTGCAAAATATTTTCAAAACTCGGGCTCTGACTCGTTTATCTACTCTTCCTTTCTTGCTATATATTATATATTATATACGTGTCCACACACAGGGACGCCTGGATGACACATCTTTCGAGTCAGACGTCAGCTACAGCAGTTGTGGATGCGTACAGGTTTTTGATAGACGCTTCCATCCTTGTACTCTAGATAGGAGGTACTGTATAAATATTCGGGCCAATGGTCCAATTGCATTTATTTATTCTTTTAGTACATCATTCGATATGGTTGTATATTTTGACCGAGTGTTCGGTTATTTTATTTCATTTACGCATAAACTGTGTGGATGTTTTATTTATTGTTGTTAAAAAGAGTAGTAAAGTTAAAATTTTGACACCGGCCTAATAGGTTATTAGTAATTAAATGGACTTTCGACAGTGATGCTAAGAATGATCCATATGAGACTCCTGTTTTAATTTAATATTGGAGTGATCGCCCAGTATCTGATTAGGCGGGGTGTTACAGATGGTATCAGAGCATCATGTTCTAGTGTCCTTAGGAATCTGTGCGGATGTACTACGCTTTCAGCGTTGCTCTCATTTGTTATAGAGCCTCAGGACTAGGATTGCTGATTTCTCTTGTGAGATTTCGTTCTCCTGCCATATTATAAGATTATAGAAATCTTTTGCGCACTCGTTTGAGAATCATGTGCGGAGCTTGGATGGTAGCAGGAGGTGAGGCTTAACTGGTGCAGCTGGTAGAAGGTTGGGATGAGGGCTTTAGTAGAGGTCACTCTCCTTGTGGAAATTACTAAGGAGTTTGGTGGCGGCTACTGGAGAATAGTAGTCATAAGTATTGCAGTACCGCTATAGTAGAGAGTGGTATTAAGATTGAATTTTCAGTAAAGTTAAGGGTTCGAAAGGGATCTTACGGATAACCTTCTCCGTGAGTCCCCACGATTTAGTCGAAATGAGAAGGATGTGTTATGAGTTTTACCTCAATCGAGGAGGTATAATTGGCGTGGCTAGATAAAGTCGCGGTATTAGTTTGCCCTAGACTCGTGTGTGTAATTTGAGTTATGGCGGTCACGATAACATAATATCATGCATGTTTATGTGTTTTTTCGCGATAGCGGAATTTTATTTTCCTTCATTCGCCATAGAGGCGGGTGTTGATATATTGTATATATATATCTGGGTTGTGATACTCGTTTTATATGTCTATACGAGTATAGTGTTATGATGAGTATATATGTATTGGTACTTTCAGAGCGATAGCAGGCTATTGATGGCAAGACTATCGTGTCCATGGTTCCTGGTGGGAACGGGTTGTTGTTGCGGTGTCTCGCCTAGATATCAGTTGATTTCACCTTATTTATTGTGGGCATATGAAACTTCGATGAGTAGAGGTTTCATTATTGTGATTTGTGTATATGGCGACCTTATATATAGGATTTAACGCCGCAGGATGAGTGTTGAGCTGAAGATAAAGCTCATTACTGTTTGCGCAAGGACTTAAAAATGAGTGCGAGCGCAGGGTGGGATGACTCTTAGTTAGAAATAGGAGTTCAGACCACTTTTTTTGTTGGATTAGGGGGTAGGGATATCCCGGTTGCATGTTGAAATGACGGAACTCCATAACCAACGAAGTCAAGGGTTAATGTGTGAAGGGGTTCCTTGTTTGGATTTTGCTTTGTGAGACACTCCACACATGACTCTTAACGGCGTCGGGAGTGGGGAGCTGTTATGGGATGCAAGGATGTTGATTTTGTGGAAAGGTCTTATAGTGTGGATGAACCACTATAGACTATGAGCCACATGATATTGATATACTTATGGATATATTGTGCTATGGAAAAGCACTAAAGTGGTCCCCTCGCCACAAGTGGGTGGGTGAGGTTGGACTTAGAGAAATTGGTTTGAGGATAATAACCAGCCTTAATGAAAAGGCAAATTTTGAGGAGATAAATTTTGGGTATTATGTTCGTGACACTTTCTATAGAAAGTGGGCACTTCGATTGGTTAGGTTTCCTTCCGTATGGGCGGAAGGATAAGATAGTAGAAATGCGTTCGTAGTTTAGCGTAGGCAGTATTTAGGACGTCCCGCTGGTGTGCCTTAGGTCGCTATATCTCGATGACCGACTACGCGAGGGAGTAGTGTGGGAGGGTTCCTTGTTTGGATTTCGCCTTGGCGAGACGTCCCACGCATGAAACCAAGCAATTGTCAGGAGTTGAGAGAGGCCTTGGGCACTAGGGACATATTTAGGATACTCGTTTCGCTTAAGTAGGGTAATGCTTAGACCGTAGCATTAGTAGGATGTAGGTTCGCTAGAGTAAGTGGCGTCGAGGTTAGGAGGATTGAATTTTCGCAGGTAGGGAGGACCCATAGGTGAGTATTTCACCGAGGAAAGGAGACCCTTATTGGGAGAGAGTGTTACGTGTCAGACGTTCACTACGGATGCGCAGATATGCACAAGTTAGAAAGGTGTATGGGCACCTTGGTAAGATGGTTTTATATACCGCCTGGAATAGAATGAGCGTAGTATATAAGGTTGAAATTCATGCCGATAGGCATTATAGATGATGGGTATTACATGACGTATTAGAGTCACTTTACGATTGTGGTAGTCATGTAGTATATGGTTGGGAACCATCGGGTTAGTATCCTTCCCTTGAGGTTTTAGGATTCTTAGTGATCCTAGTTGGATGGTGTATGTTGTATCCGAATTTCGAGGACGAAATTCCGTTGTAAGGGGGGGAGTATGTAACAACCCGCCCTTTTGGAGACAATTAAATTCCATAATTAAATTAAGTGGCAATTTAGGGAATTTTCCTAAATAGTAATTTTTGGGATTTTCGAGGATTGAATGATTTTCGATGGGTGCTGTAATTATTTTTGGGACTATATAGGTCGAAATATTTTAATTATATGTCGTCGTTGAGTAAAGCGACACGAGGTAAGATTTTTAATTGGAAAATCGCATTTATTTATTTTGGGTTGGAATAGTGATTTGTGGTCA
Source organism: Sambucus nigra (assembly GCA_949130495.1). Lineage (NCBI taxonomy): Eukaryota > Viridiplantae > Streptophyta > Magnoliopsida > Dipsacales > Adoxaceae > Sambucus > Sambucus nigra. The sequence continues at coordinate 457,646,942 of OX422214.1, read as the reverse complement.
AATACCTCGGATGGGAATTTTGACTGCGCCGTGAGTCTCGGAATGTCCGAGATAGTCGGAAAAGAGTGTCTGATTGGCGAAATTGAGTTTCGGGTAATTTTAGAGGTAAAAGTAACTCGTAATTGGGTAAACGAGTCGTTTTTGGGTTTTAAGGGGTTAAAACCCTTTTCTCCTTATAAAATGAGGAAGAGAGGTAGAAAAGAGAGGAAAGAAAGAAAGAAAAGAGAGAGAAGAGAGAGAGGAGGAAGAAAGGAGGAGAAAAAGGAAGATTTGGGCCAAACTCCGTCGGATTCGACTCGAGGTCGTCGGATTATATCCACGAGGCAAGTGTTTACTTGCTTTCTTTCCTTTTTGCATAAATATCTCATACCTTAGTTTGGTATAAACAAACCCTAAAGATTTTGGGTTGGGTTTTCGTGGATAAAACGGGTTTTCGGGAGATAAAACGAATAAACCCCTAAAATTTGTTAATTGGAGAAACTTAGGTTTTAACCCAAATTAATTGGTGGTTTAAGGTTCTAGGATGTTTATAACCCTTAATATATGTGTATTTGTAGTTGGTTGAGGTTGTAGGACGTTGGGTTAGGCGACAAAATCTTGGGAGAAGCTTTAATGGCCGAAACCGTCTCGGAGAAGTCGATGAATAGTAGAGGCAGCGTGCTTGACGAATCGATTAGGCCTAGAGAAGAATCGATTCGGCTCTTGGTCAAAAAATGAAATTTGTAGATCTCTTCGACACGGTCACGTAGGTACTAACCGCGTATTTTTCTGATTTTTTTTGGATTTATAGTGATTTTTCTACGGAAAGTTGTCCGAGATTGAAATCATTAGTTAGAACTTATTGGAGATAGATATTTGCGGTTCTCCAAAGAATTGTTAGGACCTCTAAAGAATTTGAGGAGATATAAAAACCTTGGGTTTGTAGTAATAAAACCAAGTGAGGATTTAAATGGATATTGGATTGAATTTTTGGTATTTTGGAGATTGAAAAATCGCCCAAACTGTAGCCCTCGAACTGGCCGAATCGATTCGGGTACAGGCCGAATTGATTCGCCTAAAGGAAATTGGGTTTCTGCAATGGGCTGAATCGATTCGGGTACAGACCGAATTGATTCACCATTTACAGACCTGTTTGCAGAATACTTTCCGAATCGATTCGGATTGGGAACCGAATCGATTCGCCCACCCGAATCGATTCGCTAAAGGGGCGAATTGATTCTCTTAGGTCAGAATTTCTAGTTTTCTCCCTTTAAGAGTATGGGGAGTTGAATTACCATTTGGGAATTTATGGGGATTCCTAAATAAGGGTTTTGAGGATAAATAAACCTTTAAGAGATGATTGAGGTAATTAGTATTAAACAATGTAAGGAAATACTTTGGGTTTAGTATCATGCTTATATGAAAGCATGGTTATGATTCCTCGAGGGAATCTTTAGGATTATTGGTCATCGCTAGAAGCTATAGGCCACTATGGCCGTTTATATATATTCTAGGAAGAATATATAGGATATGTATATACTGTGTGATTTAGGTATATATATATATATATATATATATATATATATATATATATATATATATATATATATATATATGTTATGATGGAAATGATTTTGAAAATATAAAAAAATGAATATTTTCAAAATGGTAAATAAATTATTTTCATAATTGATAAAATATGGATTACACACCTCTCTAAATCGCAAGCATAAGGGAAGTTGCGTACGTATGGTGAAGCCCCCCTGGCTAATGAATGCAGGGTAGATATAGTCCTATAGGCCATGTGACCGTTGTTGATATATTTTTCTGCGCTGGTTAGGAGATTCTGGGTGTGGTCTTGACTATCCCGCAGGCACATGGCCGCTTCCCGACGTCTTGCTTTGTAGGATCCCAGGTTGTCTTTATGATAGGCCCTGGAAGATGATAGCCATTTAGGGGCGCGCACAGTGGGGAAACCCGGACGGGCGGTCTTAGAACGTGTTATATATTAAAGCAATTCATGATAATGGATTGGCTTTAATTACATTTCCTGGATATAGGAAGGGAAATGGGTTATATGGATTGTCTTAGGTAACACTTCCCGGATGGAAGAAGGGATGTGGAGGCATATGATATGATCAAAGCATTTTTATGATAATGAAAATGGCTCTGAAAACATTTCCTGAATATAAAAAGGGAAATGGGATATTTTGAAAAGGAAAAGCATTTTTATGATAATAAAATTGACTTTTAAAAGTATATGATTTGTTAAAGCAATTCATGATAATGAATTGGATTTTATAATTACATTTCCTGAGTATAAAAAAGGGAAATGGGAAGTTTTGAGAAAATGATAAGTATTGATAAATACTTGGTAAATGCATTCTCATTCCGGGAGATAGATCCGGATGTATAAAGTAAAATGTATGTATAGGTACAAATCGAGTGCCGAGGGTCTAATGGATCCCGAAGATCGACCGTGCCACATAGTAGTGTATCGGGGGGGTTCCTTGTTTGGATTTCGCTTTGCGAGACACCCCACACAAGAATATGGCACTATGTTGAGACTGGGGAGAAGTTTAATCCTTAGTGCTCTAATATTAGTATTACTTATGGTACACATATTTATTTATATATATATTCTGTATTGAGAGACTGGCGGATCTCGACGATCGACCTTGCCGCATAGTAGTGTATCGGGGGGGGGGGTCCTTATTTGGATTTCGCTTTGCGAGACACCCCACGCATGAACATGGCATAGCGTTGAGACTAGGGTGATGTTTATCCCTTAGTACATTTCTTAGACTATCTAGGGTAGATAGTGGTTGGGTGATAGACTAGTTTAGCCGGGTAGCTCAACTATGATGTTTAGAGGGATGCGTTAGGAGTGCACTGTTATTGGAGAGGTGAGGGGTATCTCATGGGAGTGCGATACCAAACTTAAATATGAGGTAAACCTTTTTCAAAATAATAAGGCATTTATGCACTTGCAAAATATTTTCAAAACTCCGGCTCTGACCCATTTATCTACTCTTCCTTTCTTGCTATATATTATATATTATATAGGTGTCCAGACATAGGGACGCCTGGATGACACATCTTTCGAGTCAGACGTCAGCTGCAGCAGCAGTGGATGCGTACAGGTTTTTGATAGCATTTCCATCCTTGTATCTCTAGATAGGAGGTACTGTATAAATATTCGGGCCAATGGTCCAATTGCATTTATTTATTCTTTTAGTACATCATTCGATATGGTTGTATATTTTGACCGAGTGTTCGGTTATTTTATTTCATTTACGCATAAACTGTGTGGATGTTTTATTTATTGTTGTTAAAAAGAGTAGTAAAGTTAAAATTTTGACACTGGCCTAATAGGTTATTAGTAATTAAATGGATTTTCGACAGGGATGCTAAGAATGATCCATATGAGACTCCTGTTTTAATTTAATATTGGAGTGATCGCCCGGTATCTGATTAGGCGGGGTGTTACATAAAACATAAAACACTTTCGTGCAATTACAGCTTGTTGTTTAAATTCGTGGAGTTTGATCATTGCACTAGAGTTCTATGGGTTCTAATCAATCAGTTCATACCTTCAGACCCGAGTTATAATCAATGTATCAAAGTTCACCATTAAAGCTCAAACTTTAATGGTGAATTTTTCATATTTCTTCACTTATGGACTGTTTTACACATAAAATTCATATTGTTATAAATGATATAAGCATAATATCCACATAAAAATCATTTTGGTAATGAAAGAATGGAATAATATACATGAAATGATAGGTTACCTGATTTGAGATAAAATTTTGAGTTTTCGATAGACTAAAGTGGTGGGTTTTACTGACTCAGTTCATGGGGTTTATATATTCTAGGAGAAGGAGATCTGATTAGTGTATTTGGGACGTGGATTTGTCCAGTTTTTCGAAGGATAAATGCTTGGTTACTTGGAACTCGCATGTTTTTATGGTTTAAACATGCGATTTTTGACATTATTAGCTTGTGTGGAGGCTGATGTGGGTAGGGTTTTTTGTGTAAATGTTAAATAATTAAGTTTCAGTCCTTGGTTAATAAGGTAATACTAATATAGCTCCAAAAGTGTAATTTTGGTCAAGTTTAGCAGCATATTTGTAATTTCAAAAGGTTGTAGGGGCTAAAATTATAATTTTTAGTTATTTAAAGTATAAAAGATCAATTTTATATAAAGTTTGGGTATAAGGGTTAAGTATAAATCAAGTTATGGAAGTTTAAAATATTCAGGGACTAATTTTTAATTATTAAAACATCAAGAATACTTGGTTAATTTAACAACTATGTAAGTTTTATAGATTAGTTTAATCATTTTTCGAATATGTTTGAGTTTATATATTCTAGGAGAGATTAAATTGAGATTTGGGTATCTTAATTCAAGTACGGATATAATAATCTACCTATCTAAAAATCGAAATTACCTTGGAAGTGATGAGGATCTTGGTCTTTCTTAGCCTATTCTAGTTCCCATGTGGCTTCTTACTGATTTAGATTTTCCCAAAGTACTTTGACGGAGAGAATTTCCCTATTCCTAAAATGTTTCACTTGGCGATCCAAAATTTGATTAGGGTGTACTTTAAATTCGTGGTTCGATTGGATTGGAATTTCTTGTCATGTAATAATATGGGAGGGATCATAAATATACTGATGTAACTGGGACATATGAATTGCATTATGAATATTAGATAATTCTATTGGCAATTTTAATTGGTAGTCTACAGGGACAACTTGTTTAGAAATAGTGAAAGGTCCAATATATCCGGGGGCTAATTTTCCTTTCCTTTTGAAGCGTAAAATTTCTTTTTGAGGAGAAACTTTAAAAAATACTTGGCCATTAACTTGAAATTCTAAGTGCTTCCGATGCAGGTCTGTAAAACTATTCTGACGGTTTTGGACTGTCTTCAATCTTTCTTGAATTTGTTGTATTTTCTCCGTGGTTTCTTATATGATTTTGGGACTAAATTATTTACTACTTCCCAATTCTATCCAACGTGCAGGTGACAAGAAGGTATTCCATATAAAGCTTCAAATAGGCCATCTTTGATACTTAATTGATAACTGTTGTTATAAGAAAACTCAACGAAGGGGTAAATGTTCATTCCAATTGTGGGCATATCTAACGTACAAGCTCGTAACATATCTTCTAATGTTTGAATTGTACGTTCAGATTTTCCATCCATTTTAAGGTGAAATGCTGTATTTAATGAAGTTTAGTTTGAAGTGCTTGATTAGTCACGTTTATTCCATGTTTTTACCGTATTTATTTACGCATTTTAGCCCCCTTGGGTACCTTAATTCTTATAATTATTCTCATTGACTAGATAATCTCCATGTTATATGTTTACAAGCATTATGAGGTATAATGGAGATTTTGTAGGTGTTACAGTGCATGGTGTGAAGTTCAATAGCGTTTCGAGGAAGTTCCGTCGGCAAACGAGGCGCAATCTAGTCATTTCACATTTTGGGATTTTATCCCAATGTCTTCACGGGAGTTGAATCCCTCTGAATTAGCTTCGTGTGGTCGCTGACATGAGTGATTCCGACTCCTAATGAGTAAGTTACTGCATTTCTCGCAGAGGAGGAACTAGAAAAAACCACCCAAGCCTAAAATCCAATCTCAAGCAGGTCTGAATCGATTCGGGCCTCTAGACGAATCGATGCACTTTCAGCCAGTAGAAAGGAAATCATGTCCGAATTGATTCGGGTCTCAGACCGAATCGATTCACTTTGTTGCAACATCAAAGATTTTTTATGCCGAATCGATTCGGCCCATTAGGCGAATCGATTCTCCCATGTTTTGTTGTTTTCTTTATTACTAGTTTGACACTAGTTTTTTTGTATAAATAGATTTTCTTCTCATTTTGTAAGAAAAGACTTGATTAGATAATTCATTCTAGATAGTTTTTAAGGTTAAAAGATTTTGGGGATTTTGTTGGTAGCTTCCCTCCCTCCTTTCTCTTTGGGTGTTTACCCATTTATGTATGTTTATTTATACTATTCATTATTTTCCTTACCTAGTTATTATTTCATTTACTTGTTTTCTTGGATTGTAGTTAATTTCCATGCTTAGTTAATTAGTTGTAGTTAATTTATCTGTTGTTTTCTTTAGTAAATAGTTGTTTTAATTAGTTAATTATGTCTTGTAACTAGTTTAAGGTTTAGGGTCATTTCTCAGCCATTAATGGGTCAGCTTTGAAAGTTAGGTTTGGGGTAAAATTGTTTCATTGAAACCTCGTGTATTAAAGTTGAAATATTATGCATTTAGCTTTCTTTGTCATACAATATTAGTGTTTATAATGTTATTCCGATTTTAATCCATTTGTGACCATATTTGAGAAAAAGTTTAATCTTTCATTGTTGGAATAAATGTCTTCATGGTTGATGTTTATAATCAATTAAATATGCTGGGTTAAATTTTTTTGAACCAAAATCCTAATTCTACGTTGTTCAATCCATGGCGGTGATGTGATCCCAATCCCGTTTCGTATTATTTGTTTAGTGTTTATTAACAATTAACTTCTTCTTTTCTTTTTTCCTTTTACGCCATGTTATCTTTTATTTTCTCATTTTCTAAGTGTTAAAACAATTGAATCCTAAATACCGTTCCCTATGATTTTTTGATACCCGAACTTACCGTTATATTTATAAAAGCAGTGTAGTTTGAGTTTTGGTTTTTTGCATAGCGGTCGGAAGCTGATAACAATAATTAGCGTATCCTACACGAAGGCTCGGTTTCCCTTAAATTCGATATTCTTCACATTTATTGTATAGTCTTTTGATTTGATTACATGTTAGCTACAAAGCATGCTCTGTGTTGAAAATTAAAAATTTTCAAAAATATTTTCTTTCTTTTTTCTCTTTTGTTGGGCTTTTTTCCTTTGCTTTTGTTGATAAACTTCAATAAATGCTCAATCCAGTAGACAATTCAATGATGCAAGTTCTCGATTTTAAAAGTTATTAGACTTTAGTCCTCAAATCAGTGATATTATGAATAACTTCATGAATTAAACTTTGTCCCACGATCACATGCGCTTTTCTTATTTTTTTTATTTGGTTTAATATTTTTATAACTCAATAATATTTTTTGCATTTTATATACTTACATCGAGTGAGCCTTGGGCTTTCCTTTGTTTGTGATTGTTTATTAATTTATCTTTCCCCAGTGAAAACGTTAAATTCGTCGGTAATCTCACTATTTTTTCATTTGATCGTTCATTAATTAAGTTCATATTTTGAAATGTATTATTTGAGCATAATTTTCAAAGTTTTTTTTGACTCGCTAATTGCGTAAAATTTATACATCTTTGTTATATCACCCAATTGGCCTTGACTTCACCATTATATATTTCCCTAGTCGACCCCTTGAGACTAAATATAGCCTTTCGTTTCACTACCCAAAATCCCATAACCAACTCCATATTGGAGTTATAAACTATACATATTACCTTCCATACCTTTGTTTAGAATGATACTTAGGATTGAATGATGTTCATGTTACGTGGTTGCAATTAAGCACGTGAGAGAGAAAAAGTGAAGCAAAAAGTGAAGCGAAAAAGAAAAGAAAAAAGAGAAAAAAAAAGATGAGAAAAAAAGAAAAGAAAAGAAAGAGAAAGTTGTATATGTTGTCTATAATGTTCAATAACCTTTGTTTACTCTCTCCAATGTAATATCCAATGCTTTTTATGGAAATCTTTTTCCAATTTTGACATTGCCCACATTTTCCATTATCCCGAGTTTTCATCCCCAAACACCTTTGAACCCGTACATATCCCTTCGTTTCAAAACCTTAATCCCAAACCTACATTACAACCCTATAAAAGTCTTATGTGATCTTAAAGTGAATGCAATTCAAAAGTCTAAATGATTGAGATAATCAGTGAAAATGCATTTTCATCCCTTAATGACGGTATCTTTCATTGAGATTTCATATTTTTCATTTTATGTATAACGTTCTTCAATAGTGACATGTGTGAGGCCTAGTTTCCATTTCCATTTAGTCTTTATGTCCTCATGTCTCGTGTGTTTCCTCTAGTTCTGAGTGATTTCATTTGTTGAGCATAATGCCCGAAGAGGATGGAATTTATGCACTGTTTAACACTTTTTCGGATTATAAAAGTTTTGCCAAATCATACCTTGCATGTGCTCACTTTTCCTCCCACTTTTAAGGTTTCATTTCAATGAAGTTGATTCTTCAATGTTAATATTTACGGACTTTGGATAATATTCATTCATTATGCTAATAACATGTTAAAATTTTGTTCATTATTATTGAACATGTTTGTTTGTATGTTTGGGCATATTTTGAGGAAGCATTGATATTTGTGAGTTTCATCCCTGAAAACCCTCACAAGACAACACTTGTCCACTAGGGTGACCTAGGGGTTTAATGAATTATTGCATATGTTAAATGCGATCATTCACCCACGAAAGTGGCTTTTATCTCTTTTGTAAATATCTCTTTTCTTATGGTTTACTTATAGTTCTTCTTGATTTTTATTTCATTCCTAGGGACTTGCAATGTGTAAGTTAGGGGTGTGATTAGTCATCTTTATTGCATGTTTTTACCCTCTTTATTTACACGTTTTATCTCCCTTTGGTACCTTAATTCTTATAATTATGCTCATTGAAAAGTGATTGGACCCTCAATTTTAAAAACCTTTAAAAATAACTTCCTTTTAAGTGCGAAATAAAGATGGTACAAGCACATAACATAAATTTTAATTTCTTACAACAAGGATAAATAGATACCAACTTATGATGCAAAAAAAATGATACCAATTTGTCAAATAAGATACGAAGGATGTGATATCAAATAGAACACGCAACAAAATATATACCAATTATGAATTGGAAGCATAGATGGACTAGCAAGCAAGGTAAAGACAAAAAAAATAAAAATAAAAATACCATATATATGTATACATAATGAATATCACTAACGCGCACGCACATATAGAAGCTTTAATGACACCAGTTCCCTCGTGAGTGAGTTGTAATATATCCCAAGCGGTTTCACACATCATGATACGTTGGAATTCATCTGGCTTGATCACGCTAAACAAGGCAATTAAACCTCGGGAATTAAAATTAGCAAGTTTAAATTCATTCTCACTCCATCTATCTACGGGTTTGGGAACACGCACATTTTCTATCCAAGATTTGGGTGGGGACCAACCGTTAACAACTGACAGCCAAACCCTCTCATCGATAGATTTTAGTGCCGATTTCATATGCGATTTCTAATACGCGTAATTGGAACCATCGAAAACAGGAAATTTTGAAAATGGGGAAAATTCCATTTTTAACCAAAAATATTTAAAAGGACCTTAACACAACAAATTAGTGCTCCCGCTTTGATACCAATCTAAAAAGTGATAGGACCCCCGATTTTAAAAACCTTTAAAAAGAATTTGCTTTTAAGTGTGGAATGAAGATGGTTCAAACACATAACACAAATTTTAATTTCTTAGAACAAATTAAATTTAAGCATTATGAAGTGAATTAAAGTAAACACACACACACACATTATAAATTCACTCAAACCAAATTAATTAATTATCAAGATTAAACAACTTAGGCAAGTATATTATCCAATTAATTTAGTGTCAATCTTGAATTAAATTAACGTAGAATAAACTTACCAAAATAATTAAACAAACACCATTTTAATCAAGATTGCAAATTAAGCCCAATTTTATCTTTTTACCCTAAGTATGTGTTCTATGTGATTTTTTCAAAAGACAAAATAAATTCACAATCCCACAACACGCCGATGTACGAGGAAAAACCCAAATCGGAAAAAAAAACTCCGACGACCCTGACCTAACAAATTCACTAAGTATGGTATAAATTTTATAAAGACTCGACAAGAGGACTTACACAACCGACTGGACTCCCTTCAAGCCTTGATGCGCTCCTTTGATCTTCAACCTCTGCCTAGCAAATAATCGCAAACTCCTCCACAGTGTCGGTCTCCATCGATGGGGCTCTTGGACACCGTCACCCTCACACGAAGCCTTTCTTCGAGTGGGAACATCGCAGTGTAAACAAATTGTTTCTCATTTTTTGGGGGAAGAGATAAGACCCAAACTCTTTTCTTCTTGGGTAGAAAAGGGAATCCGGTGCCAAACACTCCAAGCAATATATATAAAATTAGAAACTTGGATTAAACAAATTTTGGGTGTAAACTCATGTGTTTGTTGAAAATATTTCTTTAAAATTCAACACATAAAAACATGGAACTTTGGTTGATGTTTGTTCTCTAAAACATACTCTCAAGGAAGGTACCAAAGTATGTGGAAAAGTGTGTCCGGATTAAGTTTTAAACTGCTAAAAAGAAGTGGGATAAAAGAGTGGGAAAATGGGATCAAACTGCCAAAACTGTTCTCGCTTAGAAATCTCATTTGAATGAGATTTTCATTCAAACGAAGTCTCGTTCGAACGACCATCTAAAAATGGTCCAGTGGCCAAAATGGGAAAACTCGTTGGCAAACTCATTTCAAACGAAATTCTTGTTCTAACGACATTCTCGTTCGAACGACAATTTCGAACGAAATGACAAAATGTTCATTTTTCAATTTTAAGACCAAAAACTTTATTTTAAATGAAAATTACACCCTTAAATATTCCAAGTCTCCTACAAATATATAAAATCATTCATACCTTTGGAGACTTGAAATATGATGTTGATGACGTGAAACGTGGCACGTAAACTCGGCAATGATGTTCTCTTAAAAAGTAGGTCGCAACGTCTTCAACTTTATGTAACACCCCGCTCGCTCGGGGAGAGAGAACGGAGCGCTAATGCGATAAAATAAATCCAAATCCACAAGTGACAAGGTATAGAGCATCTAAATAAACCCACAATAATATAAATCCACTAATCTCAATCTCTTCAATTACAACAAGTCTCTCGAATTAAAATTACAACTATCTAACTCGAATAAAAATACAAATCTCCAAAGCTCTATACATCAAAATAATACAAATCTTTCCCAAACAATCCTCACTAAAATCAATCTCCATAGCGCCCCAAAATCCGCGCTAACCTGCCACTAAAAGAAAATATGGGGAAGTACAGAATACGACAGGAAAGATGCTCAACAAATATATTAACGATGAATAAAATGTAACAACACGAGTACGAATATTCAAATCAAAATGCAAATCTCAAAGCATTATCAATATAATTTCTCAACAACACATCAATGGGTCACCAGGCCTCACCCCATTCGCATATGCTTTATCAAGCCATAGCCGGGAATAGGTATTTTGGCGGGTGCCCAACATCCGTGCCATATTAAAATCTCATGACAACGTGCTCAACAACATGAATCATACCACATGAATCAAAATAATTTTAACAATTATTTTCCAGATTTCAATGAATTTATCAATTCAAATATGAGTTCAATTAAACAAGAATTCAAAGAGAATGACACTCGCGAGATTTAAGGAGCATATTGTGTAAAACCCCATACCTCAAACCATGATGAGAAACCAATGATCACATCCTCAAGATCAACACAAAAGATCTACAAAAGCTCCTCTAAGAACCTCTAACAAAAATAGCCCCAAGAACACCTCTAATCTAAGGTTGGAACTCACAAATCTCAAAGGCTAATGTGTATACAAAAAGAAGAGGAATATAAAATATGTTTGCTGCCAAAATTTGTGCCAAAAGTATGTTAAAAGGGTTTCCCATGACTTCCTTTTATAATGCAAAGAAATGAAGAGTCGGAAGCCAAAAGACTCCTTTAAATAAGGCAAAGAAATGAAGAGTTGGAAGCCAAAACAACTCTTGAAAATTACTTGTTGTTCACGAAATCTGGGGAGGCCGATCAAACGACTCCCAGGATCGATCGATCGATCGTGCCCAAAAATTGATAGTTCACCGACTTAGAATTCCAAGAGTTAAAAACATTTAAAAATAATTTTAAAATCCGTTTTAACTCCGATTTCGAAACCATTTGAAATTCTCGCCTTTAAAAATAATAACCAACATATTTGAGCAATAAAAATAATTTTATCAAAAACTCTATTTTCCTCCATTTTCCAGAAATTAATTAAAATAGCCCAAAATTACGCGGGATGTTACACTTTAACATGTCATAGGCTTGATGGATGTCAAGAACTTTATCTTATGACTCAAGTGTTTTTGTCCGTAATTAAGCCAACACTACATAAGACTCAATTGGAGACTTGGGTCCTTACACTCATTAACTAGACAATATCCATTTTATATGTTTACATGCTTTATGAGGTCTATTGGAGCTTTTGTAGGAATTACGGTGCTTAGTGTGATGTTTGGTAGCGTTTCGTGGAAGTTACGTCGCCAAACGCATGTTCAGGGGAAATTTAGTAATTTTAAATTTTGTGATTTTATCCCATTGTCTTCATGGGATTTGAAGCCATCTGAATCAATGTCGCGTGGCCATTGACGGTTCACAAGCAGTTCCAAATGGATTCGAGGTTCTAGCCGAATCGATTCGGTTTCAACCAGTGCTGAGGAAATCATGTTCGAGTCGATTCATATCTCAGACCAAATTGATTCACTTTGTTGTAACATTGGAGATTTTGTATGTCCAATCGATTAATCCCATTGGACGAATTGATTATCCGCTGTTATTGTTGTTTTCTTTATTACAAGTTTGCCACTATATTTTTTTGTATAAATAGATTTTTTCTCATTTTGTAAGAAAAGACTTGGTTAGATAATTCATTTTAAATAGTTTTTAGGGCTAGAAGAGTTTGGGGATTTTGTTGGGTGCTTCCCTCTCCTCTTTCTCTTACCTAGTTAATGTATAAGTTTACCCATTTATATAAGTTTATTTCTACTATTCATTTTTTCCTTACCTAGTTAATGTTTTATTTACTTGTTTTCTTGCTTTGTCGTTAATTTCCACGCTTAGGTAATTATTTGTAGTTAATTTATTTGTTTTTTTCTTTAGTACTTAGTTTTTTTAATTAGTTTTAATTATGTCTTGTAGCTAGTTTAGGTGTTGGGGTCATTTCTCCGCCATTATTGGGCGTCGAGCTCCAAAAGTTAGGTTTTGGGTAAAATTGCGTTTTAATTGAAACCTCGTGTATTAAAGTTGGAATATTATGCGTTTAACTTTATTTGTCATGCAACGCTAGTGTTTATAGCGATATTCTGAATTTAATCCATTTGTGACCATATTCGAGAGAATATTTAATGTTTCATTGTTGAATTAAATGTCTTCTTATTTGATGATTTTAATCTATTGTATATGCTCGGTTAAATGTCTTCAAACCAAAATCCTAATTATGCGTTGTTCAGCCCATGACGGGAATGTGATCCCAATCCCGTTTCATATTCTTTATTTAGTGATAATTAGCAATTATCTTCTTTTTTTGTTTTTACCTTTTACACCATATCATATTTTATTTTTCAATTTTCTAAGTGTTAAAAAAATTGAATCCTAAATACCATTCCCTGTGGATTTTCAATACCCGAACTTACCACTATACTTATAAAATAAGTATAGTTTGAGTTTAGGTTTTTTGCATCATGATCGGAGGCCGATAACAACGATCAGCGTAACCTACACAGATGCTCGGTTTCCCTAGCATAAAAAATGGTGTTGTTGTCGAGGGGTAGTTTATTTTAGTGTTTTAATACTTTGTGCACGTATTGTATATTATTTTCTTTCTTTCTTTTTTACTGGTACTAAATTGTTTAGAAAAAAATTAAAATTTTGGTGCTTGTCGCGTTTTCAAATTGCTTATTTTAAAATGTCTCACCCTAACTCTTTAGACAACTTTAATTATTATGCTAATTTTTCTCAAAGTTACGCTCCCAAGACAATGCACGAATACTTATAAATTCTTGAAAATGAATGAATTGAACGTGAAACTCAAGAATTTATATGCAATCCTTCATCTCCGTGGGAGGAAACTTTGCGTGTTTTAGAATCCGTTAGCTATGAGCAAACCTCATAAGAAGATGTTATGTATTCTTATTGGTTTGATTTGTAACACCCCGCCTAATTAAATACCAGGTGGCCAGTCCCATACCAAATTAAAACAGAATATAGAGTTGGATCATTCTTAGCATCATTGTCGAAACATTTACAACTCACCCAATACCCAATTAAGTTGGTGTTAAAAACTTTCAAAATTTTAATTAACCAAAATCCATTTTTAGTTTACGAATAACACTACACATATTATTTTACAACACTAATAACCGAATAGATAACATAAAAGAATTTAAATGCAATTGGAATAAACATTCCCAAATAATAATCCAATACAGTAATCCCAATAATACTAAATGTATTATAATGACACGAGTACAAGAGTATTTGACTCAGATGGAAAAGAAATAACTGAATTCCTTATGGGCGACATGCCCTAACTATAAGAATATTGTGAATCAAATGAAGATAGGCGTCTAAGCATTACTCCATAGCTCGTCATAATCCTCTAAGGTTGGTGTCCCTGTTACTGGACACCTGATATAGAAGGTACAATAGAAAAGAAAATATGCAAGGAAACGGGTCAGAGCCCGATGTGAAAATGATTTTGAAAACAACAAGTATTTAATAAGTGCAATAAAGCATTTATTATGTACATGTTAGCAACCAGACTCTCACTTGATATTCTCACCTCTAATCTAGAGTGCACACTTAACGTTTCCTATTAACTTCCTAGTTAATGGTTCCGCTTCACTAAATTCCATAATATGATTCCATCCCATTTTATAACCCCGTATGTCCCATACCATACGTCGTATAATCATTCATTTTCATTTCTCATTTATATGAATCGTTTCTCATCATTTCTCATTAATATGAATTAAGCTCTTCAATAAATATTAATTAACTTATTTCAATTATTTTCTCAATTCACCATTATCTACAATTTTCACACATTAGATGTTCTAACCACAATATATCCATTCATTCATTTAATTCATTATATATATATATATATAATACGGCACCCCGAGTCACAGCTGCGGTGCAATGCATTACTCTGTTATCATGTCCCAATATCGTTGATCGCCGAATAGGGGACTAAAGGTTCGGTAAGGATTCCTCGAACCACAAACAACAACACACAAATTGGAGGTGAACATAGTTCTCATACCCACGGGCCACGCACATACCTACGTTCCCATAGTCAGTGGACTTATCAACTCCCCGATAAGTCTTTCATAGACCTATGTTCTCGAGCGATAAATCAAAAATCCCATAGACTCATCAGGATATGACTACCCTCACGTGCAAACCTCCCATCGATAGCAAGTAAGCTAGGTATGTCATACACATAAATCATCAATCAATCAATCAAATAGGCATTATCATACCTAAAATATAATATCAACAAGGTAATCACACTACCCTAAGATAATTCCCATACGTAGCGTTATATCTCTTAAATCCTACGTATTAAAATATTACGACTTTACTTCTTCAATTCAATCTTTTGATGATTCTAGGATGTTTAGAGCATTAGAAATCATTCACATATGTTGCTATATCATGTAGTAAGGTTTATAAGGAATTTGTATACGGAAACCCTCGGGGCTTGGGTTTTGGGTTCATTGCGTGGTTAGCGATTTTTGGAGATAGCAAATTTTAGGTGATATTCGTGATAAGTTTCGAAATTAGAGGTGAGGAATTATTTTTGGAGACGAAATTATTGTTGGAGATTGTTACCCTGTTTTTTGATAGTCTGGCATTCGGCGAATTTCGAGGGCGAAATTTCATTGTTAGTAGGGAAGTGTAACAACCCGCGTAATTTTGGGCTATTTTAATTAATTCCTGGAAAATGGAGAAAAATAGAGTTTTTGATAAAATTATTTTTTTTTGCTCAAATATGTTGGTTATTATTTTTAAAGGCGAGAATTTCAAACGGTTTCGAAATCGGAGTTAAAACCGATTTTAAAATTATTTTTAAATATTTTTAACTCTTGGAATTCTAAGTTGGCGAACTGTCAATTTTTGGGCACGATCGATCGATCGATCCTGGGAGTCATTTGATCGACCTCCCCAGATTTCGTGAACAACAAGTAATTTTCAAGAGTCGTTTTGGCTTCCAACTATTCATTTCTTTGCCTTCTTTAAAGGAGTCTTTTGGCTTTCGACTCTTCATTTCTTTGCATTATAAAAGGAAGTGGTGGGCAACCCTTTTAACCTACTTTTGGCAAAAATTTTGGCAGCAAACATATGTTATATTCCTCTTCTTTTTATATACACATTAGCCCTTGAGATTTGTGAGTTCCAACCTTAGATTAGAGGTGTTCTTGGGGCTATTTTGTTGGAGGTTCTTTGAGGAGCTTTTGTAGATCTTTTGTGTTGATCTTGAGGATGTGATCATTGGTTTCTCATCATGGTTTGAGGTATGGGGTTTTACACATTATGCTCCTTAAATCTCGCGACTGTCATTCTCTTTGAATTCTTGTTTAATTGAACTCATATTTGAATTGATAAATTCATTGAAATCTGGAAAATAATTATTGAAATTATTTTGATTCATGTGGTATGATTCATGTTGTTGAGCACAATGTCATGAGATTTTAATATGGCACGGATGTTGGGGACCCGCCAAAATACCTATTCCCGACTATGGCTTGATAAAGCATATGCGAATGGGGTGAGGCCTGGTGACCCATTGATGTGTTGTTGAGAAATTATATTGATAAATGCTTTGAGATTTGCATTTTGATTTGAATATTCGTACTCGTGTTGTTACGTTTTATTCATCGTTAATATATTTTTTGAGCATCTTTCCTATCGTATTGTGTTATTCCCCATATTTTCTTTTAGTGGAAGGTTAGCGCGGATTTTGGGCCGCTATGGAGATTGATTTTAGCGTGGATTGTTTGGGAAAGATTTGTATTATTTTGATGTATAGAGTTTGGAGATTTGTATTTTTATTCGAGTTAGATAGTTGTAATTTTAATTCGAGAGACTTGTTGTAATTGAAGAGATTGAGATTAGTGGATTTATATATTGTGGGTTTATTTAGATGCTCTATACCTTGTCACTTGTGGATTTGGATTTATTTTATCGCATTAGCACTTCGTTCGCTCTCCCCGGGCGGGCGGGGTGTTACATGATCATGAGTTAATCGTAAAGGAATCGAATGACCAATTCAAGAGTCTTATCTCTTGGTCTTTAGAAATAAAACCTAACTCGATGCGATCATTTCTTCTTCTGCCTGCTTGATTGAGATTGATGTAACACCCCGCCTAATAAAATATCGGGCGATCACTCCTATATCAGATTAAAACAGGAGTATCATATGGATCATTCTTAGCATCACTGTCGAAAATCCATTTAATTACTAATAACCTATTAGGCTGGTGACAAAATTTTAC
The DNA here is from genome assembly GCA_949130495.1 of Sambucus nigra. Taxonomy (NCBI): domain Eukaryota; kingdom Viridiplantae; phylum Streptophyta; class Magnoliopsida; order Dipsacales; family Adoxaceae; genus Sambucus; species Sambucus nigra. Next base: position 457,629,580 of record OX422214.1, on the reverse strand, counting down.
TTTACTACTCTTTTTAAACGACAATAAATAAAACATCCACACAATTTATGCGGAAATGAAACTGAAATGAAATAAAATAACCGAACACTTGATGAAAATATACAACCATATCGAATGTTGTACTCAAAGAATAAATAAATGCAATTGGGCCATTAGCCCGAATGTGTATACAGTACCTCCTATCTAGAGTACAAGGATTGAAGCGTCTATAGAGAATCCTGCACGCATCCACAGCTCCTGCAGCTGACATTTGACTCGAAGGAAGAGCCATCCAGGCGTCCCTGTGTCTGGACACCTATATAATATATATATATATATATAGCAAGAGAGGAAAAGTAGATAAACGGGTCAGAGACCGAGTTTTGAAAATATTTAGCAAGTGCATAAATGCCTTATTTTTAGAAAAAAGTTTTATCTCATACTTAAGTTTGGTATCGCACTCCCATGAGATACCCCTCACCTCTCTACTACCAGTGCACTCCTAGCGCATCCCTCTAAACATCCTAGTCAAGCTACCCTGCTAAACTAGTCTATCACCCAACCACTATCAACCCTAGATAGTCCAAGTAATGTACTAAGGGATAAACTTCACCCCAGTCTCAACGCTACGCCATGTTCGTGCGTGGGGTGTCTCGCAAAGATAAATCCAAACAAGGACCCCCCCCGATACAATACTAAGCGGCACGGTCGATCGTCGAGATCCGCCAGTCCCTCAGTATAGAAAGATATATATATATATATATATATATATATATATATATATATATATATATATATATATATATATATATATATATACCATAAGAATTTATATAACAGGAGCACTAAGGATTAAACTTCTCCCCAGTCTCAACACATTGCCATATTCGTGCGTGGGGTGTGTCGCAAAGCGAAATCCAAACAAGGAACCCTCGATACACAACTACGCGGCACGGTCGATCGTCGGGATCCATTAGACCCTCGGTAATCGATTTATCCATATATATACATATTACCATAACCATCCGGATCTATCTCCCGGACAGAGGATTCATATATCAAGTATTTATCAATACTTTCATTTTTTTTTCCAAAACTTCCCATTTCCTTTCTTATATCAAGGAAATGTAAATATAAAAGCCAATTCATTATCATGAATTGCTTTAACAAATAATATACTTTTAAAAGCCAGTTTTATTATCATAAAAATGCTTTTCCATTTTATATCATCTCATTTCCCTTTTTATATTCAGGAAATGTATTCAAAGCCACTTTCATTATCATAAAAATGTTTCGATAATACCATATGCTTCCACGTCCCTTCTTCCATCCAGGAGTGTTACCAAAGCCAAAACCTTTATCCCATTTCCCTTCTCATATCCAGGAAATGTAAATTAAAGCTAATTTATTATCATAAATTGCTTTAATAAAACTAAGACCGCCCCTCCGGGTTTCCCCACTGGACGCGCCCCTAAATGGCTATCATCTTTCAGGGCCTATCAAACAAGACAACCTGGTAACCTACCAACGTCGGGAAGCGGCCATATGCCTGCGGGAAAGTCAAGACCACACCCAGAATCTCCTAACCAGCGCAGTAAAATATAACAAACGCTCATATGGCCTATAGGACTATATCCACCCTGCATTCATTAGCCAGGGGGCATCACCAAATGCACGCAACTTCCCTTATGATAGCGATTTAGGGAGGTGTGTAACCATAAATTATCATTTATGAAAATCTTTTCTTTTCCATTTTGAAAATATTCATATTTACATTTTCAAAATCATATACATCATATATATATATACTTTGATCACATAGTAAATACATATACCATATATTCCTCCTATAATATATATAAATGGCCATAATTGCCAAACCATCTAACGATGACCAATAATCCCAAAGATTCTCTCGAAGAATCATAATCAAGCATTCATATATGCATGATACTAAACCCAAAGTATTTCCTTACTTTAATAAGTAATACATACTTAAATCCCATCTAAGGATTGTATTGAATATCTCCAATTATACTAATTCACTCTAAGTGAATATATATATATATATATATATATATATTCCTCAAGTCCTTTAGGACATAACCCTCTATAATACTTTAATTTAGAAGGCCCTTAAACTTTAAACTCAAAGAGGAGAGTGAATAACAATCTCGAAAATCTTGGGCTGAAAACAGGGTACCGATCGACCGGTCCTGGACCCCTGATCAACCGTGGTTTGCAAATAAGCCTACGAAACAAAGCAGTAGGCCCTTTTTCCTTAAAAGGTCGACCGGCCTTAGGGGTGCGATCGACCGGTCACACCAGGTCTTCCAAAATTAAATTCTTCAATTCCTTGATCCAACAATCCAAATTCATTAACGGGGTTTCTAAAATACACCAAAAATTATCCCGAACATCTACACGATTTATTCTAGCCGTTATTTTTCCAATTCTCGATTTGATTCCCGAGTTGATGATTTCAACCCGGAACTTCTATCTTGTAAAAATCATATCAAATCGAGAAAAAATCAAAAAAATCAGAAGTTAGAGCCAACGTGACCGTGTCGAAAATATCTACAACTTTCGTGTTTTGGCTGGAAGCTAAATCAGTACTCTTCCTAGCCGAAATGGCCCTACAATCCACGGGTTACTATTCTTCATCTTCTTCGAGAAGATTTCGGCCATTAAAGCTTCTCCCAAGCTTTTGTCGCCTCACACAACATCCTACAACCTCAACCAACTACAAATACACATATATTAAGGGCTTTAAACATCCTAGAACCCAAAACCACCAATTAATTTCAAATAAATTTCTAGGTATCTCCAATTAGAAAATTTTAGGGGTTTGTTCATTTTATCTCCCGAAAATCCATTTTATCCACGAAAAACCAACCCAAAATCTTTAGGGTTTGTTTATACCAAACTACGATATGAGATATTTATGCAAAAAGGAAATAAATCAAGTAAACACTCGCCTCGTGGATAAAATCCGACGACCTCGAGTCGAATCTGGCGGAGTTTGGACCGAGATCTCCATCTCTCTCCTCCTCTCTCTCTTCTCTTTATTTCTTTCTTCTTTTCTCCCTATCCCCGTCTTTATATAAGAAGATAAAGGGCTATACCCCTTAAAACCCAAAAACGACTCGTTTACCCAATTACGAGTTACTTTTACCTCTAAAATTATCCGAAACTCATTTTCGACAATCGGACACTCTTTACTGACTATCTCGACCATTCCAAGACTCATGGCGCAGTCAAAATTTTCATCCGAGATACTTGACCACAAATCACTATTTCAACCCAACATAACTTAACGCAGGTTTTCCCACTTAAATCTCACCCCGTGTCGCTTTACTCAACGGCGACATATAATAAAAAATATTTCGACCTTTATAGTCCCAAAAATAATCATAACATCCATCGGAAATCATTTAATCCTCGAAAATCCCAAAAATTACTATTTAGGGAAATTCCCCAAATTCCAATTTATACTTAATTATGGAATTTAATTGTCTCCAAAAGAACGGGTTGTTACATACTCCCCCCTACAACGGAATTTCATCCTCGAAATTCAGATACGACCTACACCACCAATCTAGGATCACAAATCACACTATGTCTTAGTACCCCCATAATCAAAAGGTGCTAACACGATCATCCTTTACCATATTCCACTCACCTCAAGGTGTACTCAAATGTACTAGCTTCTCTATGAGCTCATCTAAATTGCTATCTACTTACTCACAATAAATACGCGTTACTTAAATAGCTCCTATTGTTGCCAATAAGAGAAACAAGTCCATAACTACCGCTTTACATCTCGCAAAGCTTTAACTTTATATACTACGCCCCTTCTATTTCAGGTGGTATATAAACCAACTTACTAAGGTTCCCGTACACCTTTCTAACCCATGCACATCTGCACATCCGTTGTGAACGTCTGACACATAACACTCTCTCCCAATAAGGATCTCCTTTCCTCGGTGTAATACTCATATATGGGTCCTCCCAACCCGCGAAATTCAATTCTCCTAACCTCGGCGCCACTAACTCTACTAAACTTATATCCTAACAATGCTATGGTCTAAGCGTTACCCTACCTACACGAAATGATAGTCTAAATATGTCCCTAGTGCCCAAGGCCTCTCTCAACTTCCAACATTTGCTTGGTTTCATGCATGGGATGTCTCGCAGAGCGAAATCCAAACAAGGAACCCTCCCATTACACTACTCCCTCACGATGTCGGTCATCGGGATATAGCGACCTAAGGCACACTAGCGGGACATCCTAAATCCTACCACGCTAACCTACGAACGCATTCCTACTATCTTATCCTTCCTCCCATACGAAAGGAAACCTAATCAATCTAAGTGCCCACTTTCTGTAGAAAGTGTCACGAACATAATACCCAAAATTTATCTTCTCAAAATTTGCCTTTTCATTAAGGCTGGCTATCATCCTCAAATCAATTGCTCTAAGTCCAACCTCACCCACCCACTTGTGGCGAGGGGACCACTTTAGTGCTTTTCCATAGCACAATATTTCCATAAATATATCATCATTAAGTGGCTCATAGTCTATAGTGGTTCATCCACACTATAAGACCTTTTCCACAAAACCAACATCCTTGCATCCCATAACCGCTCTCCACTCCCGACACCGTTAAGAGTCATGTGTGGAGTGTCTCGCAAAGCGAAATCCAAACAAGGAACCCCTCCACACATTGACACTTGACTTCGTCGGACATGGAGTTCCGTTATTTCAATCATGCAACCGGGATAATCCTATCCCCAATTCTAACAAAGAGGTGATCTGAACTCCTATCTCTAACTAAGAGTCACACCACCCAGCGCTCGCACTAATTTTAAGTCCTTGCGCAATCAATAATGAGCTTTATCTTACAGCTCAACAATAATCATGCGGCCTTAAAGCATATCTATAAGGTCGCCATGCACTTACATCATAATAATGAAACCTCTACTCATCAAAGTTTCATTTACCCATAATAAATAAGGCGAGCTCAACCTGTATCCAAGTGAGGAGTCGCAACAACAACCTGTTCCGTCCAGGAACTACGGACACGATAGTCTTGCCATCAATAGCCTGCTATCGCTCCAAAAAATACACCATAATGTATTATACTAATCATATCACCATACTCGTATAGACATATAAAACGAGTATTCCAAACCAGATATATATATACAATATATCAACACCCGCCTCCATGGAGAATGAAGGAAAATAAAACTCCGCTACTGCGGACAACACATAAACATTCATTATATAATGTTATCGATATCGCAATAAAACTCAGATTACACACACGAGTCTCGGGCTAACGAAACACCGCGACATTATCTAGTCACACTAAATATATCTCCTTCATTGAGGTAAAACTCCTGACAATAACTTCGTTTCAACCAATTCCCCAGGCGGTTGTCCACCAATGGGGTTCTCAAACTTACACATTCTCCATAATACTCTTTATTCACTAGCGGCCTTTAACCGACCCTTAGGTGAATAATTCCCAAAACAGCCTTCCTTTCATTCTTGCTGAACCACGGGGACTCACGGTTAAAACTATCCGTAAGATCCCTTTCGAATCCTTACTTCATTGGAAAATTCAACTTTAGTACCACACTCTACTATGGCGGTACTACGGTACTCATAACTACTATACTTTAGTAGTCGTTGAGACAATCCTTAGCAAATACTGCAAAGGAAGTGACCTCTACTATGGTCCACATCCCCAACTTCTACCAGCTACTCCAACTAAGCCTCACCTCCTGCTGCCATCCAAGCCTCGCACACGAATCTCAATCGAGCGTGTAAAAGATTTCTATAATCTTATAAAATGGCAGGAGAATGAAATCTCAGAAGAGAAATCAACAATCCTAATCCTGAGGCTCTATATCAAATCGAGAGCAACGCTAAAAGCGTAGTATGTCCGCACAGAGTCCTAAGGACACTAAAACCTGATGCTTTGGTACCATCTGTAACACCCCACATAATAAAACACCGGGCGATCACTCCTATATCAAATTAAAACACGAGTCTCATATGGATCATTCTTAGCATCACTGTCGAAAATCCATTTAATTACTAATAACCTATTAGGCCGGTGTCAAAAATTTATTTTACTACTCTTTTTAAACGACTATAAATAAAACATCCACACAATTTATGCGGAAATGAAACTGAAATGAAATAAAATAACTTAACACTCGGTGAAAATATACAACCATATCGAATGTTGTACTCAAAGAATAAATAAATGCAATTGGGCCATTAGCCCGAATGTGTATACAATACCTCCTATCTAGAGTACAAGGATAGAAGCGTCTATCGAGAATCCTGCACGCATCCACAACTGCTACAGCTGACGTCTGACTCGAAGGAAGTGCCATCCAGGCGTCCCTGTGTCTGGACACCTATATAATATATATATATATATATATATATATATATAGAGAGAGAGAGAGAGAGAGAGAGAGGAAAAGTAGATAAACGGGTCAGATATCGAGTTTTGAAAATATTTAGCAAGTGCATAAATGCCTTATTTTTAGAAAAAGGTTTTATCTCATATTTAAGTTTGGTATCGCCCTCCCATGAGATACACATCACCTCTCTACTAACAGTGCACTCCTAGCGCATCCCTCTAAACATCCTAGTCAAGCTACCCTGCTAAACTAGTCTATCACCCAACCACTATCAACCCTAGATAGTCCAAGTAATGTACTAAGGCCTAAACTTCACCCCAGTCTCAACGCTATGCCATGTTCGTGCGTGGGGTGTCTCATAAAGCGAAATTCAAATAAGGAACCCCCCCGATACACTACTACGCGGCATAGTCGATCGTCGGGATCCATTAGACCCTCGGTACTCGATTTATCCATATATATACATATTACCATAACCATACGGATCCATCTCCCGGACTGAGGATTCATATATCAAGTATTAATCAATACTTTCATTTTTTTTTTCAAAACTTCCCATTTCCTTTCTCATATCAAGGAAATGTAAATAGAAAAGCCAGTTCATTATCATGAATTGCTTTAACAAATCATATACTTTTAAAAGCCAGTTTTATTATCATAAAAATGGTTTTCCATTTTATATCATCTCATTTCCCTTTTTATATTCAGAAAATGTATTCAAAGCTATTTTCATTATCATAAAAATGCTTTGATCATACCATATGCTTCCATGTCCCTTCTTCCATCCGGGAGTATTACCGAAGCCAAAACCTTTATCCCATTTCCCTTCTCATATCTAGGAAATGTAAATTAAAGCCAATTTATTATCATAAATTGCTTTAATAAAACTAAGACCGCCCCTCCGGGTTTCCCCACTGGACGCGCCCCTAAATGGCTATCATCTTTCAGGGCCTATCAAACAAGACAACCTGGGAACCTACCAACGTCGGGAAGTGGCCATATGATTGCGGGAAAGTCAAGACCACACCCAGAATCTCCTAACCAGCGCAGTAAAATATAACAAACGCTCATATGGCCTATAGGACTATATCCACCCTACATTCATTATCCAGGGGGAATCACCAAACGCACGCAACGTCCCATATGATAGCGATTTAGGGAGGTGTGTAACCATAAATTATCATTTATGAAAATATTTTCTTTTCCATTTTGAAAATATTCATATTTACATTTTCAAAATCATATACATCATATCATATATATATATATATATATATATATATATATATATATATACTTTAATCACATAGTATATACATATACCATATATTCCTCCTAGAATATATATAAATAGCCATAATTACCAAACCATCTAACGATGACCAATAATCCCAAAGATTCTCTCGAAGAATCATAATCAAGTATTCATATATGCGTGATACTAAACCCAAAGTATTTCCTTACATTAATAAGTAATACATACTTAAATCCCGTCTAAGGATTGTATTGAATATCTCCAATTATACTAATTCACTCTAAGTGAATATACATATATATATATATTCCAAATTCCTCAAGTCCTTTAGGATATAACCCTCTATAATACTTTAATTTAGAAGGCTCTTAAACTTTAAACTCAAAGAGGAGAGTGAATAACATTCTCCAAAATCTTGGGCTAAAAACAGGGTACCGGTCGACCGGTTCTGGGCCCCCGGTCGACCGCGGTTTGCAAATAAGCCTATGAAACAAAGTTGTTGGCCCTTTTTCCTTGACGCGGTCGACCGGCCTTAGGGGCGCGGTCGACCAGTCACACCAGGTCTTCCAAAATTAAATTCTTCAATTCCGTGATCCAACAACCCAAATTCATTAACGGGGTTTCTAAACTACACGAAAAATTATCGCGAACATCTACACGATTTATTCTAGCCGTTATTTTTCCAATTCCCGATTTGATTTCCGAGTTGATGATTTCAACCCGGAACTTCCATCTTGTAAAAATCATATCAAATAGTGGGAAAATCAGAAAAATATGCGGTCAAATCCCACATGACTGTATCGAAAAGATCTACAACTTTCGTGTTTTGGCCGAAAGCAAAATCAGTCTTCTTCCTAGCCGAAATGGCCCTACAAGCCATGGGTTACTATTCATCATCTTCTTCGAGAATATTTCGGCCATTAAAGCTTCTCCCAAGCTTTTGTCGCCTCACACAACTTCCTACAACCTCAACCAACTACAAATACACATATATTAAGGGCTCTAAACATCCTAGATCCCAAAACCACCAATTAATTTCAAAAAAAAATCTAGGTATCTCCAATTAGAAAATTTTAGGGCGTTATTCGTTTTATCTCCCGAAAACTCATTTTATCCACGAAAACCCAACCCAAAATCTTTAGGGTTTGTTTATACCAAACTACTGTATGAGATATTTATGCAAAAAGGAAATAAATCGAGTAAACACTTGCCTCGTGGATAAAATTCGATGACCTCGAGTCGAATCTGGCGGAGTTTGGCCCGAGATCTCCATTTCTCTCCTCTTTTCAATCCTCCTCTCTCTTCTCTCTCTTTTCTTTCTTTATTTCTTCTTTTCTCCCTATCCCCCTCTTTATATAAGAAGAAAAAGGACCCCTTAAAACCCAAAAACGACTCGTTTACCCAAATACGAGTTGCTTTTACCTCTAAAATTACCCGAAACTCATTTCCGACAACCGGACACTCTTTACCCACTATCTCGACCATTCCAAGACTCATGGCGCAGTCGAAATTTTCATCTGAGGTACTTGATCGCAAATCACTATTTCAACCCAACATAACTTAACGCGGGTTTTCCCACTTAAATCTCACCCCGTGTCGCTTTACTCAACGGCGACATATAATAAAAAATATTTCGACCTATATAGTCCCAAAAATAATCATAATATCCATCGAAAATCATTTAATCCTCGAAAATCCCAAAAATTACTATTTAGGGAAATTCCCCAAATTCCAATTTATACTTAATTATGGAATTTAATTGTCTCCAAAAGAACGGGTTGTTACGTTTGAAACTTGACTTTCACCTCCACCCACTTTTGAATAGGAAGTAATCGAGGGTGCTTGAAGAACTTTTGAATTTCAGCGTGTTATAAATATTTCAAATTCTTCTTTGGTTGAATGTCCTTCATTTCCTTGGTTCTCCACTATTAACAAACCATTAAATTTATCCCAAGAATTAGATGAAAGCCTTGAGGACTTTGTCCCGATTTTTGAAAATGAGTGTTATTTTGAAATGCTTCATCTTATGGGTTATTCGCTAGCACTTGCCCCACCTCCCCTTTTAATTGAAAAACCTTTGGAGGTGAATTTAATTTTCTTGAGATCAATTTAGTCTTGTCCCCCTTAGCATCTGAACCCCCCATCATCCCTCTCAAATTTATAATATGTGATGGTTCGTTTCTTTCGCGTTACACATTCCTTCCGTTGTTCAAACAAAATTCCTATTTTTCATGAGGCATGCTTTTAAAGGAGGGTACACTGATTATCCTTCAAAGTCAAATCGTATTTTGGGTGGACCCTTAAAAATTTTGACTTCTAGGTTGTAAATAGTTATTTTATCGTTCTTTTTTTCCCTAATTGTAGTTTAGTGTAATTAGTTAAAATTTTTGTTATTATTTTTGCTATGATTTGTTTTAACATGTTTTGTAGATTTAATAGACTCGTACTTATCAGAGATCGCTCCAATTTGGGGTAATATATTTCTTTACCTCTCTTTATGTTGTGTTCTTGTTTTGTATTGAGGACAATGCAACATTTAAATTAGGGGAGTGGGATATTCTTCCCATTTATTTTTTAGTCCTTTGATTTGATGACATGTTAGTTGCAAAGCATGCTTTTTATTAAAAAAAATTGAAAATATTCTAAAATATTTTCTATCTTTTTTCTCTTTTGTTGGGATTTTCACCTTTGTTTTCGATGATAAATTTCAATAAATTCCCTACCCAACAGACAATTCAATGATGCATGTTCTCAATTTTTGAAGTTAATAGACTTTAGTCCTCAAATCATTAATATTATTAATACTTCATGAATTAAACCTTATCCCATGAGCACATGCACTATTCTTGTTTAAATGCTTTGGGTTAAGATTTTTATAACTCGATAATCTTTTGTACATTGTATATACTTACACCGAGTGAGTTTTGGGTTTTCATTCATTTGTGAGTGTATATACATTACTATTTCTTCCTTGAAATGTTAAATTCGTCGGTAATCTCACTATTCTTTCATCTGAGAGTTCATTAATTGAGTTCATATTTTGAAATGTATTACTTGAGCATGATTTTCAAAGTTTGTTTTGACTCGCTAATTGCGTAAACTTTAGGAAATGATCATAGGCCCATCTTTTTCATATCACCCATATTGGCCCTGACCCCACTGTTATATATTTCCCTACTCAACCCCCTTGAGCAAAAAATTGGTCTTTCATTTCATTACCCAAAATTCCATAACCAACTCCACATTGGAGTTATAAACCATACATATTACCTTCCATACCTTTGTTTGGAATGATACTTAGGATTTAATGATGTTCGTGTTACGTGGTTGCAATTAGGCATGTGAAAGTGAAAAAAGTGAAATAAAAAAGAAAAGAAAAAGAGAAAAACAAAAGAAAAACAAAGATGGGAAAAAAAGAAAGAGAAAGTTGTATATAATGTGTAAAGTGTTCAATAACTTGTGTTTACTCTCTCCAATGTTAAATCCAATGTTTTTTATGGAAATCATTTTTCAATTTTGACATTGCTCATATTGTCCATTATCTCGAGTTTTCATCCCCAAACACCTTTAAACCCGTACATATACCCTTATTTTCATAAATTTAACCCCAAACCTACATTACAACCCTATAGAAGTCTTATGTTATCTTAAGGTGAATGCAATTCAAAAGTCTAAATAATTGAGATATTCTATGAAAATCCATTTAGCCTCCCTTAATGGTTGTATCTTTCATTGAGATTACATATTTATCATTTTCTATAGCGTTCTTCAATATTGAAATGTGTACGACCTAGTTTTCATTTACATTTACTCTTTATTCCCGCATGTCCGGTGTGTTACCTCCCGTTGTGAGTGATTTCATATATTGAGCGTAATGCCCAGAGAGGATTGAATTTATGCATGCTTTAACACTTTTCTAGTTTATAATTTTTTTTCCAAATCATACCTTTAATGTGCTCACGTGTCCTCCAAATTTTAACGTTTCTTTTCAATGATATTCATTCTTTAATGTTAATATTTACGTACTTTTGAGTGAATTCATTTGCTATGATAATAACATGTTAAAATCTTGTTTGTTATTATTGAGCATGTCTATTTATATGTTTGATAATAACATGTTAAATATGGCATATGAGAATGATGGTTTCCTTTAAATTATAAGATATGCTCTTGATACAACAATTTTTATATTCAAATGTGATGGTTCACAAATATTCCTAATTTTCACGCAAATTTTTATTTCTTCAAAATTAAAATAATGTTGAAATAAATATTTATAATTCCCTTTTAAAAAAAATTAATTAAAGTTCTAAAATAGGCCAAACAAAACAAAGCATAATTATTGCCAAATTAATTATGTTGACTCGAATTAAATTAAACTAAACTTTACCCAAATCAAACTAGCACCAAACTACACAAATGTTATGATGAAACCAATGTTTATCTTTTTAAACCTAAGCATGAATCTAGGTGATATTTTGCAAGATAAAAAATAAACACAATCATAATGCCGCGATGTACGAGGAAAATCCACAGCAAAAAAAATATCAGACGACCCAGCCACACGTCCACAAAGTATGGTTTTACAAAGGACACGACAAAAAGACTTACTAAACGACCTGGCGTCCTCGCAAGCCTTGACGCTCTTCGTTCCTCCACCTCCTCCTAGTTGATAACTCAGGAGTCCTCCTTCGTCTCAAAATCCACCGATGGGGCACAGCTACCATGTGACAACCCGGGATCCGAGATAAGGGGTGGCCAGCCCAATACTCAAATGTAATAGGAATCATGGATGGATATCATTCTCAGCATCAACAAAAATAGACTGAGTATAAGGTAAAACCACCCAATAAATCAGAAAACAGGTTGCCAAAAGTGTAAAATTTTAAAAATGCAGTTAAGAAATTTAAATTTAAACAACCCAATCTAATAAGCAAGTGGAATTTCACAAGAATATATATAATACATCTAACACGAATGTATACAAATGGACCGAATAGGCTGTCGATCCACATCAACATACAACGAAATACAACAATTTAAATATCTTACATAATACATTCATTAATCAAATACAAATGTTTGGGACACACGCCCGAGTGAAAATACCCGATCATATCTAGAATAACAAGAAGAAAACGTCCAATTCAAGGTCCTGTAATAACCCGCAAAATCTTACAGCTCGTCGAAAGCAAAGGAATAGGAACATCAAAACGGGCGTCCTTGCGGTGGAGCACCTGAGCGGATACAATCATATATACAACAAGCAAATAAACCGGTCAGGGCCGGGTTCTATATCATCACCAGAAGAAATAAAAAGCATGTAGAAATGAACGGTTATGAATGAATGATAAGGATGATAATATGCATGTTAAACTACAATTACAAATTAAGATATTTTAACTAATTATGAGATGTAACACAATTACAAAAGAAAATATAAAAGTAAATAACTTTAATTTAAAACCTTTGCTCATTAATCCAATTTACATTATCTTTTATATTCCTCAATAGGAATAAAACCATGTATTAACTTCCATAGTTAATTATCTTTCCATTCCTTAATAGGAATACCATTAATATCAAGTGCTCTTTATGGCACATTAATCTCAATCCCGTGCTCTTTATGGCACGTATCCATGCTCTTCATGGCATATATCCATCAAGTCCCACTTGATGCAGAAAAGTTATATTCTCATACATATAACGATTCTAAGACTGCCCCTCCGACTTTCCCCACTGGGCGCGCCCCTAAATGACCATCATCTTCCAGGGCCTATCTATACAAGACAACTTGGGCACCTATCGATACGTTGGGAAGCGGCCATATGCCTGTGGGAGAGTCAGGACCACACCCAAAATCCCCTCACCAGTGCAGAAAACATATAAAAACCCCGCATATGGCCTAAGACTATATCCACCCTGCATTCACTAGCCAGGGGGCATCACCAAGCGCGCGAACTTCCCTTACGATGTCATTTAGAGAGGTGTGTTTAAGTAAATTAACATTTACCATTTTAAATCTCATTTTCATTTCAATTTATCATTACCAAATTCCATTTCTAAAATCCATATGTTTAGTTCTTTTTATTCGAACCTATCATCATTAAACAACTGGGTTCATTTTTATTTAAACCAATCATCATTAACACAGTTTAGGTTTATTTTAGTTGAACCTATCATCATTAACATTTGGGTTCATTCTATTCGAACCTATTCTCATCGAATATCGACATTAATATTCCTCAAATTACAAGTCCCGACTAAATCTCCAATTGATCATTATGATCCTACAAGTCCCCAAAGTTCATAAAATTTTGATAAGCCCCTAAGTCTCCAAGCATGGGCATTTAACTTCCTAACTTCAAAAATTTTTAATAAAAGAAGAAATGCCTTAACATTTCTTTAAACACCCCGAGAAATAAACCCCAGATGACCCAATTTTAGTCTAGGGTGGCGACCAAACTCAACTAATACTATACGACTCTAAGTTTACTTCATTCAAGAAGGTTCCTAGGTCCTAAGCCTAAAGAAAAAGATCAAAAATTAAAAAAGAAAATAACTCAAAACTTCAGGAACCGAATTGATTCGCCCAAAGGCCTGAATCGATTCTCCCTACCGAATCGATTCGCCCTAAAAGTGAATCGGTTCGGATGACAAATACAACATTCTGAATACTACCGAATCGATTCGAGTACACAGACCTGGGAACTGCATCTATGCGAATCGATTCGCCTTAAGGGCCGAATCGATTCGCCCCTGCGAAAATGCCAAGTTTGGCTATGGAGTTCTAAACTCCAAATTTCTCATTAAACCCAAAACCAACCCAACCAAGATCATATGCTGCAAATTTTTACTCCAAAAATACCTCTAACTACCAATATTAACATTATCTATCATCCCAATCAATTTCCAAGGGTTAATACCCATAAATCCAACAAAACCCTAAAATGTTAAACCATAACAATTCAATAACTATCAAAACTAATTAATCCGCTTAAATCATATAATAGCAAGTAGGTAACTTGCCTTGAGGTAGGAAAATCAGATTTGAGGAAGATGCAAGAAATATCCAAGCTCCAATCTCTCTTTTTCTCCAAAGTTCTCTTCCTCTCTCTCTAGGGCTCGTGTGTTTTTTAAGAGAAATGCGGGAAAAATAATAAGGCTAGCAAGACTTAATCGGGCCTTAAGTCTAAAATGCCCAACTCTAATGACTAATATGCGATAAAATAAATCGCAACTACACATTTAAGCCATAACCAGTCAAAAGTGCTCGAAATGCCAAAATACAATATGGCACTTATTTTGACTGTCTCGCACCTACCGGGACCAATTACACCCTCCAAATTATCATTTGGAAATTTTTATAACTCATTTTACTTCCGGTTTCATATTAAACCAAAATGTCATTTTATATCTTATGACACAGTAAATCACCACATGGATATTTTTCCCTACTCATCAGGTAATCATACAACATTTCAGTAAATATTAACCTTTTTCATATTAAATTAATATTTACTCAACATCCATCATTTTATAATTAATTACTACATATATTAAATAAATATAAGATAGGCAATCAAACGTGAGGGTTGTTACATACCATTAACCACACATGAAATCCGTTCTATAAGAAATCGCCACAAGTACGAAATCCTTTGCTAGAAACTTTCTCTTTTGGGGTAGAGAAGGAAACCTAGTGCCAAATTGACGATCTTCAAACAAATGCTATGTAGAAACTTGGATCATCTAAACTATATTGGTGTAGACTTATTTTTGTGTTGAATTTAAAACATTTTGATTCACAAAAACCAAAGGGACTTTTTGGTTAAGAGCAAATGCTCTCAAGGCTCTTGAAATTCTGGAAAACGTCACACTAAAAATTGTATTCCCGCACCTTAAAATCAAGTAAAAAAGTAGCGGGTTAGTGGGGAGTCTTATAAGAAAAAAAATTGCTAAAAATTTTATGTCATTCGAACGAATATATCAAACGAGAAAACAGAGGCCAAAATAAAAGAATCTCGTTTGAATGACTTCGTTCTAACGAACATGTTCAAATGACAAGCCCAATGATATTTCAGGGAAAAATAAAGGGTAAACTCGTTAGATATCTCGTTCGAAAGACCTGGAAATCTCATTTGAACGAGGTCGTTCAAATGACCTTATCAAATGACATTTTAGAAAATTATATTTCTTCGAAAAAATTAACAAAACATATTTATACTTTGATTGCTAAAAAATATCACCCAAATAAAATCCCTAGTCTCTAAATAACAAGTGCATTCATTCCTAAGAGACCTTGGAAACTTGAAAATTTGATGACGCTTAACAAGGCGTGAAACACGACAATGATGTGAACTCTAATCTCTTAGCCACTACGTCTTCAACTTCAAATGTCATAGGCTTGAAGGACACACACTTCTATCCTAAGACTTAAATAGTTTTGTCCGGAATTAAGCAAAAACTTACAAATTAACTCAATTGGAAATTTATCCTTACAGTATATTTTGAGAAAACATTGATGTTTGCAGGTTTCATCCCTGAAAAACCTCACGAGACGACACTCGTCCACTAGGGTAACCTAGGGGTTTAACGGCTTATTGCATGTGCTAAATGCAACTTTTCGTATGTAAAAGTGTATTTTATCTCCTTTTTACATATCTCCTTTCTTGTGGTTTACTTATAGTTCTTATTGCTTTGTATTTCATTGCTAGGTACTAGCCATGTGTAAGTTAGGGGGTGTGATTATTAGTCACGTTTATTACATGTTTTTACCTGCAACTCATTTTAGCCCCTATGGTACCTTAATTCCTATAATTATGCTACTTAACCATACAATCTACATTTATATGTTTAAATGCTTCATGAGGTATAATGGAGATTTTTTAGGTATTACGGTTCTTAATGTGAATTTTGATAGCGTTCCAAGGAACTTTCGTCAACAAACATATGTTCAGGGGCAACCTAGTGATTTTACATTTTGGGATTTTATATTAATGTCTTCAATAGAGTTGAAGCCCTCTGAATCAGCTTCGCCGTTTCCGCTAACGATGCACGATTCCGACTCCTAACGAATAAGTTACGGTATTTCTCGTGGAGGAGGAACTAGAAAAAAATCACCTAAGCCCAAGAGACAATCACAAGCAGGTCTGAATCGATTCTAGCCTCTACTCGAATAGATTCTCTTTCAACCCGAACTGGGGAAATCATGTCCGATTCAATTCGGTCTCAGACCAAATCAATTTGCTTTGTTGCAGCATCGAGGATTTTGTATGCCGAATCGATTCGGCCTGCTGGGCGAATCGATTCGGCCTGCTGGGCGAATCGATTCGCCCCTATTTTTGTTGTTTTCTTTATTACTGGTTTGCCACTAGTTTTTTTTGTATAAATAGATTTTATTCTTATTTTGTAAGAAACAACTTGATTAGATAATTCATTTTAGATAGTTTTTTGGGTTAGAAGACTTTGGGGATTTTTTGGGTAGATTCCCTCTCCTCCTTTCTCTTTGGGACTTTACCCATTTATATACGTTTATTTCTACTACCCATTATCTTCCTTGCCTATTTAATGTTTTATTTACTTGTTTTCTTGTTTTGTAGTTAATTTCCATGCTTAATTAATTAGTTGTAGTTAATTTATTTGTTGTTTTCTTTAGTACTTAGATGCTTTAATTAGTTTTAATTATGTCTTGTAACTAGTTTAAGAGTTGGGGTCATTTATTCGCCATTAATGGGCATTAAGCTCCAAAAGTTAGGTTTTGGGTAAAAATTGTGTTTAACTGAAACCTCATGTATTAAATTTGGAATATTATGCATTTAACTCTCTTTTTCACGCAACGTTAGTGTTTATATCAATATTTCGATTTTAATGAATTTGTGACCATATTTGAGAGAAAGTTTTAGTCTTTTAATTTTGGATTAAATGTTTTCATGTTTGATGTTTATAATCATTTAAATATGATCGGTTAAATGTTTTCGAACCAAAATCCTAATTATGCGTTATTTAGCCCATAACGGGGATGTGATCCGAATTTCGTTTCGTATTCTTTGTTTAGTCTTAATTAGAAATTAACTTCTTCTTTTTGTTTTTTTCCTTTTACACCATATCATCTTTTATTTTCTCCTTTTCTAAGTGTTAAAACAATTGAATCCTAAATACCTCTCCTCGTGAATTTTTCGATACCTGAACTTACCACTATACGTATAAAACACGTTTTGAGTTTAGGTTTTTTGCATCGCGGTCGAAAGCCGATAACAATGATGAATGTATCCTACATGGATGCTCGATTTCCCTCACATTAGTGCTTGCCATAACTTTCTTACAAAATGAGAATCTTTGTCTGATACAACGGTTAAAGGAATTCCATGTAATTGGACAATTTCTTGAATGTAGAGTTTATTGAGCTTTTGAAATAAATAAGTGGTTTTCATTTGCAAAAAAATAAGCAAATTTGGTAAGTCTTTCTAGTATTAACCAAATGGAATTATATCATTAAGATGTGCGGGGTTGTCCTTTAATAAAATTCATGGTAATATGATCCCATTTCCACTCAGTAATTGGTAAGGGTTGAACAAGTCCACTAGGTTGCTGGTGTTATATCTTTACTTTTTGACAAGTAATACATTTCCTTACAAAATTCTCAATATAATTTCTCATATTGGGCCACCAATATTTCTTCTTGAAGGCGTGGTACATTTTGGAGCTTTCGGGATGAATTGTAAATTTAGAATGATGGGCCTCTTGCAATACTTCTTCTCGAAGAGATAAATCATCATGTACATACAATCTATTTCTAAATTGTAAACTTATTTCCTTATGAGAAGTTATGAGTTTTATCCTAAAGGGTTTGAATAAAAGGGTCTTGGGACTTTTAGACTAAGATTTTCTCTCTCAATTCTGGATATGCAATGATGTTAGAAAATTTTGAGAAAGGGGGTATCAATTGAAGATCATATTGCTCTATGGTAGCAGAAATATTGTAAGAAATCAAAGTATGGAGTCTTTTTACTGGATTATTTCTTAAAGCTTAGGCTACCACATTTCCTTTTCCCGAATGGTAGTTTAATTTAAATTGATAATCTTATAAAAATACCATCCAACGTCGTTGTCTTAAATTGAAATCTTTTTAAGTGAAAATGTATTTCAAACTCTTGTGATTAGAAAAGACTTAAAAATGTTCACCATAAAGGTAATAATGCCAGATTTTTAAAGAAAAAGCTACACCTACTAACTCAAAATCATGGACAAAGTAGTAACGTTCATGAATTTTAAGTTGTCGTCATCCACACTCTACTACTTTCTCATCTTGCATTAAAAAACATCCTAAACCTTGCAATGAGGTGTTAGTATATACATCATAGCCTGCATTACTAAAAGGAATAGTGAGTACAAGAGCAGTAGTTAATCTGTCTTCAAAAACTTGGAATGCTTTGTTATATTCACCAGTCCATACATATGGTACTTCCTTCCTAGTTAGCTTTAAAAGGGGAAGAGCAATGTAAAAAATCCTTCCACAAAGTGGCGATAACATCCAGCTAATCCTAAAAAACTTTTTCTCTCGGTGATATTGGTAGGATTTTTCCACTACAAAATGGCTGAAATTTTGGTAGGATCGACTTGGATTCAATTTTCAGTAATCACATGTCCTAGAAATTCTATACCTTTCATCAAAAAATCACATTTGATCTTCTTAGCATATAGCCAATGGTTTCTTAGAGAGCCTAATACTGTCTCTAGATGTTGGGCATGCTCTATTAGATTTTCGGAATAAACAAGAATATCATCAACGAATATAATATCAAATTGGTCAAGAAAATGTCTAAATATTCTATACAAAAGATCCATAAAAGTTGCGGGTGCATTGATTAATCCATAAGACTTTACGATAAACTTGAAATGTCCATAATGAGTTTGAAAAGTAGTCTTTGGAATATCTTCTTCTCTTACTCGCAATTGATGGTAACCAGGTCGTAAGTATGTTTTAGAAAAGACCCTTGCACCTCGAAGTTGATCAAATAGATCTCCAATTCGGGGTAAAGGATACTTATTATTAATATTTACTTAGTTTAGGTTATGATAATCTATGCATAATCTAAAGCTTCCATCTTATTTCTTAATAAATAATAGAAGAGCCCTCCAAGCAGACGAGCTTAGGCGAATAAAACCTTTTTCAAGAAGATCATCTAATTGGGTACGGAATTCTTGAAGTTCTAAAGGAGCCATTTGGTACGGAGGTATCGAAATAGGAAGTCTATTAGGGTAAAGATTTGTACCAAACTCTATTTCTCGAGAAGGGGGTAGTCTTGGCAATTCTCTGAGGAAAACATCTTCGAATTGGTCCAAAATTCTTAGAATTAAAGAAGAAATTTGAATTTGGAAACTTGATGGTTCAGACGAACCTGATCCTTGAAATACAAAGGAACGTTTTTTTGTTTCAAAAATTAATGTTCTTAGCATGACAATCGATATAAGCGTAATGACTTGACAGAACATCCATCCCGATAATAATATCACAATTAAAAATATCTAAAATTATCTAGTTAACAATGGGTGTACGTAAACCAAGTTGAATTTTACAATTTCTATTTCCTTAAGTAGGTATATTGGTTTAACCCGTTGGTTATTCAATATCCAATGAAACAGTTAAAGATATAGGTTGTAATTATAACAATTTAGCTAGTTTAAGACTGATAAGGGAATGTGTTGAACTTGAATCAAATAAAATATGTATAGGAAGATGATGAAAAAATATTGCACCTTCTATCACGTCATGGGAGTTTCGTGAAGGCAATATCGCACAATTCTTTCCACAACTAGGAACTGGCACAATTTTCTTAGCAAGATTTGGCTTAGGATGGTTTTGGATAGGATGAAATTTTGATTTCGCGATGATTTATCAAAGTGACGATGGATTAAAAGAGATTTTAATTTAGGACATTGTGGTCGAATATGTCATAGTTCTTGACATTCATGACAACGAATCAATGAACGGGTAGTGTTATGGAGAATCAAGGAATAAGTTTGTCCATTTGTATTTGGATAGGGTTGAGGTCGAGATTGAGGTTAGGTTCTATTAACACGGTTACTTCTAGAAATTAGCGGAAAAGATTGTACCACGGTGGAAGAATTTCATCCCACAATTGCCGCAATGTCAATAAGTTGAGAATACTCTCGGATTTGTAAAGGAGCAATAAAATTCATGATCTTTTAATGTAGTCCTCTTTCAAAATACTTGCATTTCTTTATTTCAGTATCCATACATTCAATTGCGTAACGGGATAACTCAAAAAAAATTGGCTTCATACTGAGATACGAACATGTTTGCTTGTTGTAATTTTAACAAATCTACAATTTATTGATCTCGTTCAACTTCTAGAAAATATTTTTGAAGAATATTTCTTCAAATTGCTCCCGAGTAAAATTAATAATATTATAGTTACGTGACACCGCTTTCTACCAGAAATCAACTTCACCTTCGAACATATAGGCCACTAGAATTACTCAGAGATTAGCAGATATACCTACTCTATTCAGAATTTTCACAATATGACACATCCATTTATCAGCTTCCCTGGCACCTAGCTTTCAAAGAAATGATGGAGGTCGTTGCCTCAAAAATTCTTTAAGGTCATTCATTTTTTAAGATTTTTTTGAAATTTCCTCTTGAGCAATGCAAGGAATTTGTTGTTCTCTGGCTAAAGATATCAACTCCTCAAGACATCACATGATTCCTTCAGTGTGTGTCTGTTCCGTTTGAGTTCCAGTTGAGGAAATTTGAGTACTAATATAATTGAACAATCACAATAATAAATAAGAACATAAAACAGGAACATATAACAAGATTACTATATTATACAAAGATAGAGTTTTATGGTACAATAGAGTCATATGTCACATTAGTACTGTAACACCCCGTAATTTTGAGGATTTAATAATTAATTATTTTTGTAAGTTATAAAAATATTTAAATTTGGAGGAACTTAAATTCATGAGTTGGAGAATTTAATTGAGTGAGACGAATTATTTATAATTGGCGAATTTTAAGTTTAATGGTTCAAAATCTCGTGTCACATTTTGAGGTCGAAATTTGGAAATTTTGAAAAGTATTTTGGATGGAAATTATGAGTGCGCGGTTGCGTCCGAATGGGTCGAGATAGTCAGAAAAGAGTACTCGGGGGTAGTAATTGGGTTTCGGGGTATTTTTGGGCATAGCCGGGTCCACACGGGATGAGTTGGGCCTTTTTAATTAGACCCACATGCCCAAAAACGGGATTGGATGTTTTTAACCTAATTGAGAGATTAGGGAACGGTAGTCAACTAAACTCTAAGCCTAGGGATTGAGAGGGAAATTTGGGGAAAGCAAATCAAGAGTCAATTTCGGGATGTTAGAGCCAAATTAAGGGACTACACCAACGGATCAGACACAACGAACAATTCCAGGCAACTGGCTAACTGTTGTGATTCCTAAATTGATGATAATCAATTCATATCATAGTGATGTGTAAATCAAAATTTTGTTTTGGGTGTGTAACCAAAATTAAAATTGGGTTTTTGGAAATTTATATACCTTAATGGGATTAAGGGTGAGATTTATTGTGTTTATGATTCTAGAATGTAGAGGAATGAATCGTATGTTAAAACTAGTGAGAATAAATGGTTAATCGCTGATAATATGAATGAAATTCGTATTGGGGATTTGAAACCCAAATAATACCCAAATCAGGAAAACCTTGGAATTTATGGATATTGATGATTAATTAAGGTCTGTGGGATATTTAGACCCTTATCTCATATGGAGGATATGTTATTTGTGTTTGGGTAAGGGCTTAGATTCAGAATCAAAGATTTAAGTTTCGTTCATGGCTGATAGTGGCTCGAGAGGACGAATACTGGAATGATCGATCGATCGACCTAGGGGGCTTTATCGATCAATGATGGCGAAATCTAGGCAGTTCGGCCAGTTTGTTATATAAAGGGGAATTTAGTTGAAACTTAAGTTTCATACATTAATAAGTGATAAATAATTATTAAACAAATATTTCTCGCAATTATGGGAGAAAGTAATTGGGACTAGGATGAATTTGAGAAATTTTATTCCAAAATAATGAGATACGGATCAAGTGAGCGAATCCGGGTATATTGGTCAAGCGACCCCAAGGTAGTGAATTAAGTTTGGAGATCAACTAATTAATTTGGAGTCGGGATATAGACTCGGGAAATATTTAATTTCGGGCCAAGTGATCGAGTTCGGGGTATATTGATAATTATAGGTAAATATAATTAAAAATTTTATGGAGATGCATGTGTGACACATTGTGGGAGAAAATGTGGGAATGAAATTATGAGAGGTAAAATAGATCAAGTGAGCGAGTCCGAGTATGTTGGTTAAGTGACACCAAAGTATTTAATTAAATATTGAGAGAGAGTAATTAATTTGGAGTCGGGATATAGACTCGGGAAATATTTAATTTCGGGCCAAGTGATCGAGTTCGGGGTATATTGATAATTGTAGGTAAATATAATTGGAAAATTTATGTTGATGCATGCATGATGCATTGTAGTCGAAAATGTGGGAATGAAATTATGAGAGGTAAAATGGACCAAGTGAGCGAGTTCGGGTATGTTGGTTAAGTGACACCAAAGTATTTAATTAATTATTGAGAGCGAGTAATTAATTTGGAGTCGAAATATAGACTCGGAAAATATTAAGGTATGGGCTAAGTGAGCGAGTCCGGGGATAAAGGTTGGGTGACACAAGTTATTAAATTAATAAGTGTGATAATTAATTTAATTAGAGTCGGACTGTAGACTCGGGTATGATTAAATTAATAAGTGTGATAATTAATTTAATTAGAGTCGGATTGTAAACTCGGGTAGGATTAAATTAATAAGTGTGATAATTAATTTAATTAGAGTCGGATTGTAGACTCGGGTAGGATTAAATTAAAAGGCGTGATAATTATTTTAATTAGAGTCGGACGATAGACTCGGGGAGGTATTAAATTAATATGTGTGTTAATTAATTTAATTAGAGTCGGACGATAGACTCGGGGAGGTATTAAATTAATATGTGTGTTAGTTAATTTAATTAGAGTCGGACCATAGACTCGGAGAAAGTATTATATAAATTGAGGTGTGAGTTAAAAATATTAGAGTCGAACCATAGACTCGGGAAGACGATAAATTATTAAGTGAGAAAATTAATTACGTTGAGTCGGGCCACAGACTCAGGAAATTACAGGCAGTGTACGGAATTTTGAGTACACGGTAAAGCCGCAGTTTATGTTATATATATATGGTATAGTGATAGTATATATGTACGTGTATATATTCTGTGTGATATTAAATATCAGTGACTAGATATTTATTCAATTTATATACTCTAATGCTATCAAGGGAGGTTACGCGATGTTGGCGAATCCCCTTGCTTGAGGAGTAGGGAAAGTATATCCCCAGTCATAGCGTCCGGTTTATATGGGTCAGGGATTATCTCACTTTCAGGGAAGGAATATGACCGCCTCCACTACGTTTATATTTTGGGCCAAGTTGGTGAGCGATTCCAACTTGGGGAAAACTAGGTTTTGTGAGCACACCTAGTGAGATAGCATTTTAGAAGGAATCATCCGGCGAGGGTGTACTCGAAGGGATGGATATACGTATGTTATATGTGTGGATATTGTGGTAAAGGTACGTATATAATGGTAGTAAATATTATATACGGGTAATAATACAGTGTGTGACGTATTTACTTTATATAACTTGTGACACGATTATATGCTACTATTTAAGAGGAATTAATTAAGTTAATTGTGAGATAACTTATAATTCAAGAATCATTATACTCGGGTTAGAGTAGTATGGGAAGGGATGGTTATACTAGGACTAGTTGGACGGGGTAGTACAACTAGATGGGGTTAAGGTAACCGGTAGGTGTGCCCAATAGTGGAAAGGTGAGAATGTCCACAAGGGAGTGCGACACTAACTTAAATATGAAGTGTATTCATGCATTTTAAATTACTGCAGTTAATTCACTTGCTAAATATTTTCAAAATGTTTTGGGTTCTAACCCTTGCTATAAAACTATTTTCAAAACCTTTTAGGTGTCCAGCCACAGGGACGCCAGGATTGATATTCTATTCCAGGGACACGAAGCTGCGGCATATGTGGATGCTAGCAGGAGTTTGGATTAGACGCATCATTCATTCATTCCTACAGTAGGAATCTTGTATCAGTTTCAGTTTTATTTAGGGCATGTCGCCCAGACTTTCAGTTCAGTTTCAGATTAGTTTATTCCTATGTTGGACATTTGTATTAGATTATTTCACTTTGGTGGTCGGTGGTTTATTCGGCAAATTATTTAATTAATTATTCAGTTGAGTTTTATTCAGTTGTGTGAATGGTTTATATTTATTTTCTCATGTAATGTTTTGTGTAATTAAAAAGTTCAAATTGGCACCAGCTTTTGGAATACTAGGTGGTTTGTAAGTTTTAAAAAGTTTTCGATAGTGATGCTAAGGATGATCTAACTGAGATTCCTATTTTAATTTGGTATAGGACTGATCACCCGGTATTTTATTAGGCGGGGTGTAACAGATGGTATCAGAGCATTAGGTTATAGTGTTCATAGGATCTCTGCGGCTTTTCACGTTTCGGCTTAGCAATCTTTGATATAGAGCCCTATTATAGGATTGTTGTATTCTCATACGTAAGCGCATATACATTCTTCTGCCAAATTTGTATTTGAGAGTGAACTCATACGATTAGATTCTCATTCCAGCGTCACCTACGCATGGGAGATTGCAATGAGGTGTAGAAGCAAATGCTAACCACTTTTACTTTAGTGGGATCAGCGCTACAATGGTGGGAGACGATCACCACAGTGAGGAAAGGGACACACTAGCTATTACAAAGTTTTGGGTACGGTTCAACCGCAAGTATTTTCCTCCAGCGATTCAGACCAAAATGAGGAGAAAATTTAGAGAGGTGACTCAGGGGGACCGTTTAGTGGTCGATTACGAGGAAAAATTCACTAGGTTAGAAAATTTTTTACCGGATGAGGTGAGCAATGAAGAGATAAAGAAAGCCAGGTTTATGGATGGATTAGTCTGGAGAATCAGACAACATTTAACGGGTAATTTCGCATTAGTAGGTTATACTGATGTCGATAACGTAGCACTCCGACACTGTCAGGAATATCATTTCCACGTGAAAGGAAGTGGGAGGGGAGTGGGAAGTAGCCAGTCGGATAAGGCAGGAGGGAACAATACCAGTGGGGTATCCCAGCAGAAGACAGGGGGAGATCAGGGGCAGGATTTTTGGCAGGGAAATCATGCCGAACGATCTAGAACTGGAGGCTATCGGCAGAATGGCCAGGAATTCGAACAAGGTCGGCATGGAAGGGACCAAGGGTAGGGTGAATGTATTAGAAGGTGTTTTGTTTGTGGGGAAATTGAGACACGTGAAGAGAATTTATCTTAAGCGAGGCAGGGGTTAACTACAGGACAAGGTCCTGGATGTACAGCCATTAAAGCAAGTCTTGGGCACATTCGGGCAGGGAGAAGATGCTTGATCGAGGTATAAACCGAGCTTCCATGTAATACGCTAGTCGTTGTTATCGGCTTCCAACCTCAATACAAAAAAAAACTAAAATTTGTAACTACACTTCTTAAGGAGTATACTAGCGAGTCTGTCTATCGAATCCACAGGGAATTAGGACGTGTGAACGTGACGACAAAGGTAAGGTTGTTTAATCCTAAAGTTGGTGTTAAAATAAAAGAAAAGAAGAAGATGATTGATTTTTATGGATTTTATTTATGAATTAACTAGATTCAATTAAATTAACCTATGCATATGAAATTAACTAACTAAGAAGGAATTAATATGAATGAAGAAATGGGTTAAAAATACACTCCCCCAAACCCTAGTGTGTATGCTAGTACAAAATTAGTCATAAATTAGATAATTGATCAGACCTAGTCTTTAGTACTCCAAAGCATTACATATATGAGGTTCAAGCCCGCATCATACATAATCAAAGAATGAATAAAGCAGTGTCGCAATAGTTCACGCGCGTTGCATCCTTAAGAACCCCGGTTACCTAGGGCAAACGAGGTCAAAAGTTCTACAATGGTTGTGAAACAATACAACACGATTTAATCACTTATTTAATTTAGAGGAAAATTTTTATATCTATGCAAACCACATCGGGTTGGGTTCATGCATCCCCGCCCTTAAAATTTAGCTTAATATGATTAAAATAAAATAAAACTTAAAATTGAAAGCGCAGGAATCCATAACTAAATTAAGAAAATTGAGAACATGACTTGAATTATGATTGAAAAACTATAAAGCAACAATTAATTAAACTAACTAGGAAAGCAGTAAAGATAATAAATTAAAATTACTTGCAATGGATGAATGATGAATCTTGAATAGAACCTTGAATCTTGAATAGTAGCCAAACTTCAAAACTAGGGTTCTTGGTTACAAGAATCCTCTAAAAACTAACTACTAGCCTCCTACAATGTGAAGTAAAAAAAACTCTTCTAAAATCTGAATCTCTCTCTAGAATTCCACTCCCTTGGAAGGATGTAGGGCTTGACCTTTTATATACCTAAAAAATGACTCTTCCCATGCCTCTCCACATTTTACCCTTTTAATATACCTAAATGAGACTCTTCACACGCCTATCCTTGTTTTACAACTAATAAAAATGAATTAAACAAGAAATTTCAAGAGTTGTCTCTTCAGCTTCCAGAATTAATTTCAAGTTTTGACTTTCTGTCTCCAACTTTAAATGGGCATAACTTCTTCACCTTAGCTCGGATTGGGGTGCCGTTTTTTCCAATATTCTTGTAATTTAAAGCTTTTCAACTTTATAGCTTTCCCCACCACCGGAATATAGATGTAAAATTACAAAAATTCCCTTCAACTCCCCGTTTCTTTATTTCTTTCACTGTTTTGCATTCTCTTTCGCACTAATTTGCATGAAATACCGGTAAAGCACATGAGAAATACCCAAAACACGAAATACTTGCAAAAAGAGGTTAGTAGCATAAATACGAGATAAATTCAAGCTATTTACACTTCACGGAATCATAAAAATACCGAAATTAAGGAGATAAATGTGAAGAATATGTGCCTAATCACACCCCCTAACTTAGAACTTTGCGCGTCCCGAGCAATGTAAATGAATCTAACCAAAATTCCACTCTTGAAAATTTCTTTATTAAAATAAAATTCCACTTTCGCAGGTAAGCGATTGCATTGAGCATATGCAACAAACCTTTAAACCCCTAGGTTACCCTAGTAGGACGAGTTTTGTCTTGTGAGGGTTTGCAGTGAATACACCCACAAAATTCTTTATCGACTCAAATAAATATCAAAATACTTAAAAATTGTACAATTTAAACTTTTCAAAAAATAATCTCCATAAATTCATATTCAAATGTCTCAAACCATAGTGTGTGTGTGCAAAGCTAGAAATTAAACCTCAAATTTCCACCGATTGCGCATTACGTTACTTTTCAAAAATTCATTTTGATTCAAATTCTTACGGACGCACTCACAAATGAATCACTCGGATTGTGGTTGTTTTCTCTCGGTATGCATGATATAAAGAGTAAATATAATGGACACAAATTCACCCATATAAAATTAAAAAGAAGGAAATATATGGTGAAAAGATCTCATCATCGGAATACAGTTATTAGGAAACGGGAAACATCATCTCTTAATCACACCATTTTAATCTCTTTTATTATCTTTTCATGTCTTAGCTCTCCATGCAGTAATTAATTTCACCATTCGGACTCTGTTAGGACTTTTCGGGTTAAAAAGTGTAAAGGGTAAAAATGGAAATGGACGGAATGTTCGGAATTAGAAAATATCCTTATGACGTCCATTAGTGCTTTTTCGGGAATTTGCTCATTTTTCTCTTTCTTTTTCTATTTTCATTTCTTTTTCTTTTTTTTCTTGCTATTTTTCTTTTCTTGCCATCTTTTTTTTTACACACTTTGGACTTACTTGATGAATTTCTAATTTTTCACAATTCCGGGCTATTTGGGTTTTTCGGGTTATCAAACGAAAGGAAAGTATTATATTAGGCTCAAAGTGGGTTGCAAAGGGATAATTTTTCACATCTTTCTATGGCTAATATTTTTGGGTAACAAACGAGGGCCTACTTCATTGTCCAAATTACTCATCACATTACCATATGCATCTCGAGATTAATTAAGTTTAGAGATATATTTAGCATGAAATTCGAGACAACATTTCACACATTTCCCATAACCGATCAAAACAAAGATCATCAACGGCTTATTAAAACGCTGAAAAGAACTTTGAGTTAATCATAAACTCGGATTGATTTAAAAACTCATAAAAAATTAAAAGGCTCGAAATATCACCGGGTTTGATCAATCTCCACACTTATTCGTTAAGTCGTCAATTTTCAGCTTAGTGCAATTGATTGTTAACAATTTGAGACTTTAAATATAATAAAGGTGATATTTTTGAAAATTTTGAATTCTAATTTTTATTTATTTTGGAGAAAAATATTTTTGGTTTTTTCAACTTTTGTGAAATTTGTGAAATTTTCTAAGAAAAACACACTTGGAAAGAACATGTGATCGAATCAATGAATCTAAATAATAAATGGGAAGAATATCCCACATGACCCCCTAACTTAAATGTTGCATTGTCCTCAATACGAATCAAGAACACAACATAAAGAGAGGAAAAGAAAAATATTACCCAAATGGAGCGATCCCCGATGAGTGCGAGTCCATTGAATCTACAAAACATATTAGAACCAAGCATAGCAAAAAGAATAACAAAAACTCAACCATCGAAACTAGACTATAAAAAAAACTAATAATAAAAAAAACTAATTATTTACAACCTAAAATTTGAACGGTTAATAAATCATACACTAGAAGTCGAAAAATTTGAGGGTCCACCCAAAATACAATTTTAATTTGAGGGATTAATGGTGTACCCTCACTAGAAAGCATGTCGCCCGAAAAATAAGAATTTCGTTGGAAAAACGAAAGGCATGTGCAAAGCGGAAGAAATGAACCATCACCTACTAAAAAAATTTGGGGAATAATGAAGGATATGGGTTCATAGGGGGACAAGTACCATTAGGATCCAAGAAAAATAGAATCACGTCCCAAAGATTTTTCAAGTAGTATGGGAAGTGGGGCACACAAACAGAAAGAGTCCGTCTTGGAAAACAATTCAATCATAGAGTCCTTGTCCTCAAAATATTCTCCCCCAAAATTTTCAAATGGATCTGGTGGAGTGACACGTCTGAGTGTATGACCCGTAAGATGAAGCATCTCAAAAAAAAAATCCCATGCAAGAATCGGATCAACATCCTCAAGACATTCATCCAGTTCTTGTGATAGATTTAATGGTTCGATAACAGTGAATGAGAATGGTGAGGACATAAATTCAAACTCAAGTGATTCTTTATTGGATTCCTTATTTGGTTGAAAACATTCTTTAGTCTCAAAGATATAGGAAGAAAAATCGCCATTGGATTCGAATAATGCATCCAACTCTTGCTCCCAAAAATGATTTTCTTCCCTATATTCTTTTTCACGCCTTTCTTTTTCAAGCCTTTCATTTTCATAAATTTGGATGGCCTTAGCACTGGGCTTGTATTTATGAGACTCATCTTTAGTGATATTGATCTAATGTTCATAAATCGTGAGTTCATTCTCCTCCTCACTATTAGCATAACAATTAAAGCCACCCAAAGAGTTAAAATAAGACATTTCAAAGTGGGCAATTCAAAAACGTGACACACATTTTTCTGATTTTTTTTTTGTTTAAGGTCAAATTCGGGATTAACCAACCTAACCTAAAGTCTACCTAATTCCCCGGCAACGGCGCCATTTTGATCGAGGTGTAAATCGAGCGTCCGTGTAATACGCTAGTCGTTGTTATCGGCTTCCAATCTCAATACAAAAAAAAACTAAACTTGTAACTACACTTCTTAAGGAGTAGAGTGGCGAGTCTGGGTATCGAATCCACAGGGAATTAGGACATGTGAACATGACGACAAAGGTAAGGTAGTTTAATCCTAAAGTTGATGTTAAAATAAAAGAAAAGAAAAAGATGATTGATTTTTATGGATTTTATCTATGAATTAACTAGATTCAATTAAATTAACCTGTGCATGTGAAATTAACTAACTAAGAAGGAATTAATATGAATGAAGAAATGGGTTAAGAATACACTCCCCCAAACCCTAGTGTGTATGCCAGTACAAAATTAGTCATAAATTATATAATTGATCAGACCCAGTCTTTAGTACTCCAAAGCGTTACATATATGAGGTTCAAGCCCACATCATACATAATCAAAGAATGAGTAAAGCAGTGTCGCAATAGTTCACGCGCGTTGCATCCTTAAGCACCCCGGTTACCTAGGGCAAACGAGGTCAAAAGTTCTACAATGGTTATGAAACAATACAACATGATCTAATCACTTATTTAATTTAGAGGACAAATTTTATATCTATGCATACCACATCGGGTTGGGTTCATGCATCCCCACCCTTAAAACATAGCTTAACATGATTAAAATAAAAGAAAACTTAAAATTGAAAGTGCAGGAATCCATAACTAAATCAAGAAAATTGAGAACATGACTTGAATTAGGATTGAAAAACTAGAAAGCAACAATTAATTAAACTAACTAGGAAAGCAGTAAAGACAATAAATTAAAATTACTTGCAATGGATGAATGATGAATCTTGAATAGAACCTTGAATCTTGAATAGTAGCCAAACTTCAAAACTAGGGTTCTTGGTTACAAGAATCCTCTAAAAACTAACTTATAGCCTCCTACAATGTGAAGTAAAAAAAACTCTTCCGACTCTCTCTCTAGAATTTCACTCCCTTGGAAGGATGTAGGGCTTGGCCTTTTATACACCTAAAAATGACTCTTCACATTCCTCTCCATGTTTTACCCTTTTAATATACCTAAATGAGACTCTTCCCATGCCTCTCCACGTTTTATAACTAATAAAAACGAATTGAACAAGAAATTTCAAGAGTTGTCTCTTCAGCTTCCAGAATTAATTTCAACTTTTGACTTTCTGTCTCCAACTTTAAATGGGCATAACTTCTTCACCGTAGCTCGGATTGGGGTACCGTTTTTTCCAATATTCTTGTAATTTAGATATTTTAAACTTTCTAGCTTTCCCCACCACCGGAATATAGATGTAAAATTACAAAAATTCCCTTCAACTCCCCATTTCTTGGTTTCTTTCACTATTTTGCATTCTCTTTCGCACTAATTTGCATGAAATACCTGTAAAGCACATGAGAAATACCCAAAACACGAAATACTTGCTAAAAGAGGTTAGTAGCATAAATATGAGACAAATCTAAGCTATTTACACTGCACGGGATCATAAAAATACCGAAATTAAGGGGATAAATGTGAAGAATATGTGCCTAATCAATGCTCCGGAACCCTAGGATCAGCCATCTCTGCTGGCGTATGGAGGTAATTATTTTTATCCTATGGGCGTGGGGTATACTTTTGAGTAACAAGGAGGATGTCACAATATAAGACTTATTTTTCACTAGAGTTCGCGGGTAAGTCGAACTTAGTGGGTGCGTTGGCTGTAACAGCCATAATATGTGGATAAATTTTTTGTAGGGTTGCGGAGTTTCCTTAGTGTTCTTCATAGGAGAGTGAAGCTGTACACTGAGTGAAGGTTTGAATTATGGGAGGAATTACCACTTTCAAGAATTATGGGAGTAGGGTTGATAATATTTCCTAAATATCGGCTGGATAGCGAAGGAATTTAACTATTGTGGATAATGGTGTAAAATTTTGGTGTTCGCGACACCTGGGTATGGTTGGTACTAGGTATCACCGGAGAGGGTGTATAGCCTATATATATGTGGATATCTATGTTGTATTGCGTGGTGCGATAGAACATAGTGAGGTTTTGTGTTCTCACGTTTTATCCTGGTAAGTGGGGATGTTTATTGAAGTGAATCAGGGTGGTTAGATTTATTTTCGAGCAAAGAGAGATAGCTCGGGGTTTATTTTGCGCAAGGACTAGTGACCGTAAGGGTGAGGTATTTTATGTTGTCTTTGGTAGAATAAGGGTAAGCGTATATACTTTTGTGTTGAGAGACAAGTATTTTATAGGAAGATGTTTGGACGTGAGTACATGGGTTAGGTACCCGGGCAATAGATATATATATGTTTATATATATGTGTGTGTGATATGACTACGGGTTCGAAGTTATATTATGGGTTACGACTAGCATAGTCAGATAACTTTCCTGCAGTAGAGCACGGGGATAGGGTGTATGGGCTCCCGGGTTAATTAAGGCAAATTTTGTGCGACTAAGCACGGGTATAGGGTGTATGGGCGCCCTGGGTAATCTAAAAGCATACTTGTGTAACGTATGGTTAGAAGCGGATGGGATAGATATAGCGGGCTTGGAGACACATGACTAGAGAGTAATATGCGAAGCTTAGAACATTACGCTCATCTTAATTTCAAGGACGAAATTCCTTTGTAAGGTGGGGAGTATGTAACATCCCGTAATTTTGAGGATTTAATATTTACTTATTTTTGGGAGTTATAAAAATATTTAAATTTGGAGGAACTTAAATTCATGAGTTGGAGAATTTAATTGAGTAAGCCGAACTATTTATAATTGGCGAATTTTAAGTTTAATGGTTCAAAATCTCGTGTGTCACATTCTGAGATCGAAATTTGGAAATTTCAAAAAGTATTTCGGATGGAAATTTTGAGTGAGCGGTACCATCCGGATGGGTCGAGATAGTCAGAAAAGAGTATCCGGGGATAGTAAATGGGTCTCGGGGTATTTTTGGGCATAGTCGGGTCCACACGGGGTGAGTTGGGCCTTTTTAATTAGACCCACATGGTCAAAAACGGGATTGGATGTTTTTAACCTAATTGAGAGATTCGGGAACGGCAGTCAACTCAACTCTAAGCCTAGGGATTGAGAGGGAAATTGGGGGAAAGCAAATCAAGAGTCAATTTGGGGATGTTGGAGCCAAATTAAGGGACTACACCAACGGATCAGACACTACGAACAATTCCAGGCAAGTGGATAACTGTTGTGATTCCTAAATTAATGATAATAAATTCATATCATAGTGATGTGTAAATCAAAATTTCGTTTTGGGTGTGTAACCAAAATTAAAATTGGGTTTTTGAAAATTAATATACCTTAACGGGATTAAGGGTGAGATTTTGTTGTGTTTATGATTCTAGAATGTAGAGGAATGAATAGTATGTTAAAACCAGTGAGAATAAATGGTTAATCGTTGATAATATGAAAGAAATTGGTATTGGGGATTTGAAACCCGGATAATACCCAAATCGGAAAAACCTTGGAATTTATGGATATTGATGATTAATTAAGGTCTGTGGGATGTTTAGACCCTTATCTCATATGGAGGATATGTTATTTGTGTTTGGGTAAGGGCTTAGATTGAGAATCAAAGCTTTAAGTTTCGTCCATGGCTGACAGTGGCTAGAGAGGACGAATACTGGAACGATCGATCGATCGACCCACGGGGCTCGATCGATCGATGATGGCGAAATCTGGGCAGTTCGGCCAGTTTGTTATATAAAGGGGAATTTAGTTGAAAGTTAAGTTTCATGAATTAATAAGTGATAAATAATTATGAAACAAATATTCCTAGCATTTATGGGAGAAAGTAATTGGGACTAGGATGAATTTATGTGGGGCACTTAATGGATGGATTTGAGAAATTTTATACCAAAATAGTGAGATACGGATCAAGTGAGCGAATCCGGGTATATTGGTCAAGCGACCCCAAGGTAGTGAATTAAGTTTGGAGATAAACTAATTAATTTGGAGTCGAGATATAGACTCGGAAAATATTTAATTTCTGGCCAAGTGATCGAGTTCGGGGTATACTGATAATTATAGGTAAATATAATTGGAAAATTTATGGAGATGCATGTGTGACACATTATGGACGAAAATGTGGGAATGAAATTATGAGCGGTAAAATGGACCAAGTGTGTGAGTCCGGGTATGTTGGTTAAGTAACACCAAAGTATTTAATTAATTATTGAGAGAGAGTAATTAATTTGGAGTCGGGATATAGACTCGGGAAATATTTAATTTCGGGCCAAGTGATCGAGTTCGGGGTATATTGATAATTATAGGTAAATATAATTGGAAAATTTATGGAGATGCATGCATGACGCATTGTGGGCGAAAATGTGGGAATGAAATTATGGGAGGTAAAATAGACCAAGTGAGAGAGTCCGGGTATGTTGGTTAAGTGACACCAAAGTATTTAATCAATTATTGAGAGAGAGTAATTAATTTGGAGTCGAAATATAGACTCGGGAAATATTAAGGTATGGGCCAAGTGAGCGAGTCCGGGGATAAATGTTGGGTGACACAAGTTATTAAATTAATAAGTGTGATAATTAATTTAATTAGAGTCGGATTGTAGACTCGGGTAGGATTAAATTAATAAGTGTGATAATTAATTTAATTAGAGTCGGATTGTAGACTTGGGTAGGATTGAATTAATAAGGGTGATAATTAATTTAATTTGAGTCGGATTGTAGACACGGGTAGGAATAAATTAATAAGTGTGATAATTAATTTAATTAGAGTCGGATTGTAGACTCGGGTAGGATTAAATTAATAAGTGTGATAATTAATTTAATTACAGTCGGATTGTAGACTCGGGTAGGATTAAATTAATAGGTGTGATAATTAATTTAATTAGAGTCGGACGATAGACTCGGGGAGGTATTAAATTAATATGTGTGTTAATTAATTTAATTAGAGTCGGACGATAGACTCGGGGAGGTATTAAATTAATATGTGTACTAGTTAATTTAATTAGAGTCAGACCTTAGACTCGGGAAAGTATTATATAAATTGAGGTGTGAGTTAAAAATATTAGAGTCAGACCGTAGACTCGGGAAGACGATAAATTATTAAGTGAGAAAATTAATTATGTTGAGTCGGGCCAGAGACTCGGGAAATTATAGGCAGTGTACGGGATTTTGAGTACATGGTAAAGCCGGAGTTTATGTTATATATATACGGTATAGTGATAGTATATATATACGTGTATATATTCTGTGTGATATTAAATATCAGTGACTAGGTATTTATTCAATTTATATACTCTAATGTTATCAAGGGAGGTTGCGCGATGTGGGTGAATCCCCTAGCTTGAGGAGTAGGGCGAGTATATCCCCAGGTCATCGCATCCGATTTATATGGGTGAGGGATTATTTTACTTTCAGGGAAGGAATAGGACCGCCTCCACTACGTTTGTATTTTCGGCCAAGTTGGTGAGCGATTCCAACTTGGGGAAAACTAGGTTTTGTGAGCACACCTAGTGAGATAGCATTTTAGATGGAATCATCCGGCGAGGGTATACTCGAAGGGATGGATATATGTATGTTATATGTGTGGATATTGTGGTAAAGGTACGTATATAATGGTAGTAAATATTATATACAGGTAATAATACAGTGTGTGACGTATTTACTTTATATAACTTGTTACACGGTTATATGCTACTATTTAAGAGGAATTAATTAAGTTAATTGTGAGATAACTTATAATTCAAGAATCATTATACTCGGGTTAGAGTAGTATGGGAAGGGATGGTTATACCAGGACTAGTTGGACGGGGTAGTACAACTCGGTGGGGTTAAGGTAACCGGTCGGTGTGCACAATAGTGGAGGGGTGAGAATGTCCACAAGGGAGTGCGACACTAACTTAAATATGAAGCGCATTCATGCATTTTAAATTACTGCAGTTAATTCACTTGCTAAATATTTTCAAAATTTTTTGGGTTCTAACCCTTGCTATAAAACTATTTTCAAAACCATTTAGGTGTCCAACCACAGGGATGCCAGGATTGATATTCTATTCCAGGGACACGGAGCTGCGGCATATGTGGATGCTAGCAGGAGTTTCGATTAGACTCATCATTCATTCATTCCTAGAGTAGGAATCTTGTATCAGTTTCAGTTTTATTTAGGGCATGTCGCCCAGACTTTCAGTTCAGTTTCAGATTAGTTTATTCCTGTGTTGGATATTTGTATTGGATTATTTCACTTTGGTGACCGGTGATTTATTCGGCAAATTGTTTAATTAATTATTCAGTTGAGTTTTATTCAGTTGTGTGAATGGTTTATATTTATTTCCGCATGTACTGTTTTGTGTAATTAAAAAGTTAAAATTGGCAACAGCTTTTGGAATACTAGGTGGTTAGTAAGTTTTAAAAAGTTTTCATGATCCAACTGAGATTCCTGTTTTAATTTGGTATAGGACTGATCACCCGGTATTTTATTAGGCGGGGTGTCGCAAGTACTTACTCTACATTAGTTAAAAGATAGTCAACCCGTTAAATATTAGTAGGGAACACTATATACAATACTTTATTTTATTAAATCACATTAGGAGGAACAATTTCTTAATTTTGGATTTTGCTCAGGATGGAATGATAACATTATTTTCGAAAAAGTCAGAATCTGGAATATTAAAATAGTCATCGCTCTTGGATGGATCGTCTTCTGTAGAGTCATTTGTATTGGAAGATAAACCAACTATGAGTTAACCATTTGAGGTAGCTTCTGGGTACAGTGGTGGAGTTGGTGGTACATCAACTAAAGAAGATTTATGGCCTCCTATAGTATGACCGGATCATCAACATAATCATTTATTTTCTTCATAACTTGAACCTCTCTTAAAACTCTATTGGTCAATACCAGTCACTTTATGTCACTGCTTGAGCCTACCCAATCCTCATCTACAACGCGGATTATTTCTCTGAGCTATGTAAGTGCCTCTTCTCTGACTGGATTCTCCCAATGCTTTATTGGTATAATGTCCACATTAAATAAAAATGAGTCCCACATATCCATGATGCAAAACTGAGTTTACTATATAATACTGATAAAAGAAGTTACAAAAAGATAAAATAACTAATATCTTACAAACTTTTCCTATATAGAAAGAAAACTCAATGATATGTTAAATTTACAACATGCTTTTTGGTATGAATGTACAAGAGAATATATATAAAGCACTGAATTAAAGTTAAGGTGGAAAATAGAACTTTATTCATTATTAAAATGGTACACATAGTGTATTACCATCACAGGGGTGAATTGCATTTTATTGTCATCACGAACTATAAAGTAGATAGAAAAGTGGCACTCTTTGATCCCATCTAGCTTAGTCTTCTCCCGAATAGTCACATACGTAAATGGGTGACTGGTATGTGTCTCAAAAAGGGAAAAGATGTTATCCTTTTTCTCCTGGTCCATTTGGAGGAAAAATAAATTAACACAAAGATGCTAAGCAGGCCTTACCAATTTTATAACAAATATCTATATAGATGAGAGGTGGAGTGTGTACAGAATTCAGATGTATATATGTTTTACATAAGAAAGTCAAAGGGTTAAAATTGATAATCCAATACATATCAGTTTCAAAGTGGGTATAGAATTTAATAAGCCATCAGTATAACAAAATAATAAGTAATCAAAAAAATTTGGACAATAACTGTCTAAGTGCACAATTAAAATAACACTCATATGTATGTAGCTAAACTACAACTCTCAATCATCTGAGAGCATAGGCCAAGTTGAAAATTCTATGGGATAACATCGCAGTCTACTTCCTAGTTATTACTGATGCTTTTAAGATAAAAAATAATGCACAAAGTTGCAAAGTGAACTGAATCGTCATAAAGAATTGCTATGATATCAGTTATTAGATAAGAAGGCTTAAACTTGATCCGATGATCATAATTAAAACAATCATTGATATAATAACATATGAGTATGCTAATTTCTACACATACTTCGAATCAAATAGGGATATCATAAAATGATATCAATAGCAGTTAAACAAGTACGCAAAATATACTATTAAAGAGGTAAAAAAACCTACTTGGTCGGAGTTTGGAATGACTTAAGGATTAAAAGAGGATATCGGGAGGAGCTGGTAATTGATTATATGTATAAAAAGTTTGGGTGAATAAGTATTGTTGGAATTGAGGTTGATTTTAGTCAATTTAATAAAAACTCTATATTTAAAAGTTTAAGGGGGTAAATTGTAACTAATTTGAGACTTTAAAATCTTAGGCTTAAGGTTAAATTTGAAATTTGATGTAGAAGACTTTTTGCCTCAATATATTTTAAAGTACTTATAGAAAAAGTTTAGGGTCAAAATTCAAAGTTAAAAAAGTCAAGAGGGGTCCATTTATAATTTTAAAAAGTAATTCAAACCTAAAAACTTATTTTTCCATAACTTTGGCTACGTTTGACCAAACACATCCTTACCTTATACCCTTTTAGTAGAAAAATAAAATAAAAATATTGGAAATTTTTTTATTAGCCACGCGCCCTCATGCGTGTGGTCACAGATTCTGGTCAAATAGTTCATCTTCAATATCTCGATGGTTGACTTTAGGGGTTGAAATATTTGACTTGAGATATCTCCTTTATTTATAAACCATTAAAATAATTTCTAAACAAACTCAACCTAATTTTTCACAAGTAATCCAAGTATATGAGTTTTATAGATCGAGGTGTAGTATTCATTGAGTTCCATAATATTATGTTTTTAAACAAATTTGATCTAATATTCTAGATTTTCTGAGTATGTCAGGGATTCTTATGAACATAGTTAGGTTACTGCTATGTTAAGGAAGAGTTTGGTTTTTATTTCAGGTTTTGAGGTGGCCTATGTAAGGAGAATTCAAAGTTTTATAAAACAGAAAAGATCTTCGAGCAATTGAAAGTTATTGTTTATATTCATAGAGTTCGATCATTGCATTAGAGTTTCTAAGGTTCTAATGAATCAATTAATAGCTTCAAACCCAAGTTATAATCAATTTATCAAAGTTCACCATTAAAGCTCAAGCTTTAATGGTGGATTTTTCATATATCTTCACCTAGGGACTGTTTTACACGTAAAATTCCTACTGTTATGAATGATATAAGCATAATATCAATACATAAATCATTTGGTAATGAAAGAGTGGAATAATGTACATGAAATGATAGGTTATCTGATTTGGGAGAAAATATTGAGTTTTTGATAGACTGAAGTGGTGGGTTTTAATGGCTTAGTTCGTGGACTTTTTATAGTGTAGGAGCAGGAAGTATGATTGGTGGATTTGGGAGGTGAATTTATTCAGCTTTTGGAAGAATAAATGCTTGGTTACTTGGACCTCACATGTTTGCATGGTTCAAACATGTGATTTTTGCATTATTAGCTTGTGTAGAGGCTATTGTGGGCAGGATTTTTTGTGTAAATGTTAAATAATTAAGTTTTAGTTCTTGGTTGATAAGGTATATACTAATATAGCTCTAAAAGTGTAATTTTATTAATGTTTCGGAGCCTATTTATAATTTCAGAAAGTTATAGGGACTGAAATTATAATTTATAGTTAGTTGAAGTCTAGAGGATCAATTTTATATAAAGTTTGGGTCTAGGGGTTAAGTATAAATCAATTTCTGGTAGTTTGAAATATTCAGGTTCTAATTTACAGATATTAAAACTTCAAGGATACTTAGCTAATTTTGTAACTTTGTAGGTTTTGTAGAGTAATTTAATCCTTCATTTGAATATGTGTGAGTTCATATATTATAGGAGGGATTAAATTGAGATTTGGGTATCTTCATTAAAGTACGGATATTACAGACATTAGTGAACATGTACTAAAAAAATGTATAAAAACATATTTTTTAAATCAATTTCTGAAAATAAATTTTTCAAAACCAATTTTTAAAAATAGATTTTCAACGGATTTTAAAATAGATTTCCTAAAACAACTTTTTTTAAATGGATTTTATTACTGAATTTAAAACAAATTCTAAAACATAATATCATTCATTACCTCTTCATCGTATAGTTAAAGCTAGATCGGACTCGTCATCACAAATTGTAGGGCTCGAATTCGCAGTAAAAGCATAATCTAGAGGAATTCAAAAAAATTTACAAGAGTAAAATATTCGATTAATGGAAAAATTATTACAAATTATGAGATAGAAAAATATACATAAATAATATCTTAAATCTCCTTCCATAACCAATCCTAGGTACACATCAATGCCTCTAAAACAACCGTGTTAAGTCGACTACGGAGAGGACTCGCCATTCGATCACTTGTGCTAAATGCCGATTCAGAGGCCACGATTGATACCATAATAACCAATATATCTCGAACAATGGGTTACAACATGGGATACCAAACACCATTCGCTTTCCACCAATTTCAAATGTTTAAATCTGGAGTCTCTGGAAAGATATTTTCCTCCAAATATTAATATATCTCTGACTTAACATTTATGCGCCCGGACATACCACTGACAAGTTACTCATATTCTATAAATATATTGACATTTCACTCTCCACTCACGGATTTTGAACAACCTACCGATGTAACCCCACTTACCTCATTCTCACTTGTTCTCTCATTTCTCACTTTCACCTTGCATTGGTACTCATATAGTAAGCCATAACAAGCTACTCGTATACTCTCAATATGAGAATCAAACTCCTCGCCATAAATTTATGTAAGAACGTGCTCTAAAAATTTCATTGCGTACCTTGAATCCAAAATTAATGTTATATCGATAACCAAGTGACATTCACTCCAATACTTCAAATTTCTCCAACATACTTATTGCCACTATTTTAATCACCTCATTTTAAATGCCACATCAGCTACGTAAAGTCAATTTAATCTTACAGACTTTTAGAAACAAGTAATTTGCAGTTCAAAATTTAGTTATAGAAAATACTTCAGTAACGGAAAAAAATAGCTTCAATTGTCCACATATTTCTTTAGCTAAGTGCCACTCATGCTCCGTAGATAAAGATGTGTAATTTCTCTCACGTTATTTCAAAAGTGAAAACACCACCTTATAAAAAATTATTGTTTCGACCATGAAATAAGTGAAGTTCCACCTTGTTTTGCAATCTAAGCACAATTTTTTAGCACATGAAATTTTTAATTGATGGGCAACCTACTCAAATTTTTCTCCCATACTTTGAGCATGTGTCCAAAATGCCACATTATCACAAATATTACCAAAAACTACTCCTATTATTTCTAAACCAACGTTAACCACCAGATTTAACATAATGCATGTGGAACAATTTTTCTTCCAATAAAATTGAATCATTAACAACATATTTGTCCACAAGGCTACCCATCAATACATCATTAATGGAACAGTTATCTACGATAATATTAGACAATATCCTATCTAAATTATGATCTAATAAACAATCCATCAAAATGTCACAAAGGGCATCCTTCATATGTGGAGCATGCACATAAACAAACCTACAATTGAATAATTAAAAGAAGAATATCAAATTGTGATGAAAAACAATTCTTTTTACATAAAAATTAAGAAGAAGAAAGCATACCCTAATATCATACTTCTCAAGCACCAACGTCTATTAACAAAATGTGGTGTTAAAGCCATTCAATGTCTCTTCTGTCTCGATGACCATATATCCATGGTGATATCAACGCGACAAGAAAGATTATCAAATAACCTATAAGCTTTCGATTGATACATTTTTAAAATGTCACTTTTTATAATGTTTCAAGATACATTTTTAAAGAGGGGTTGGAGGCTACTTACAAACTTCCTAAATTCGTCATACTCGACAATACTAAGGGGATATTCGTGTAAAATAATCACACTTGCAAGTTCTTTTCTAGTTATATCTTAGTCAAATGTAAAATTACCAAGTTGCACATTTCCATCGAATCTGAAATTGATCACGAATGTCGACATTTATGTGTTTACACCTTTTTAAGTGCATATGCAAATGATTGGTTCCATTTTTACTTTCGTCCTTAAGTTTTGAATGGCAATGATGACATATTGCTAATATCCCCGTATCTTCTTTAACCCTATCAAAATAACTTCAAACAAAAAATGTGTATTTTCTTTTTCAAGGGGAGGATGGTGATAGAGCAGTTGGGTGAACACCATCACCATGAGTTTTTGTGGCTGAGGTGGAGCTAGGTGTGGAGGTTTAGTCATTTGGTGTCCCGGATATGACAATTCACATTGAATCGATTCACTCATTTTTTCCTGATAAATGTAAAAGTTGTAATATTTTTTATTAAATAGTCGGGAAAATTAAGACAAAGACTGGAAAACTTATTAAACATTCAACACTAAAAATCAGAATCATAATTACAAGAAAA
Source organism: Sambucus nigra (assembly GCA_949130495.1). Taxonomy (NCBI): domain Eukaryota; kingdom Viridiplantae; phylum Streptophyta; class Magnoliopsida; order Dipsacales; family Adoxaceae; genus Sambucus; species Sambucus nigra. The sequence goes on along the minus strand of OX422214.1, from coordinate 457,586,624 downwards.
ATGGAGATAATAAAGAAGATAACTGATGATTGTAAAATAAAATGGAATAAATGGGAACAATTTGAAAAATAATTAGATTTTTAAAATGGAATAGCAAACTAAAATACGTAGTTAGAGAGGAAGTGGAGATATAATTTGGATGTCTTAGTGAAAAGGGTTATTGTGTCCAAAAATTCCACCTATAGATAATAAATTGTGAAATATGAAAGCAAAAAGTTAACCAAGCCTCTTGCCCTGGTGGTGTAAGGCTTCCACTGGGACGGTCTTAAGGGTGGATTGGGTTTGGTCCCCAGTTGGATCTCCGGCACCGTCAAAATAATGCTTGGCCAGCGAAAGCCACGAACCGTTAATGGGGATTAGTCGAGGTGCGTGTAAGCTGGCCCGGACACCTCATGGTATGCTACAAAAAAAAGTAAAAAGTTTAAATTAAATTAGAAGATCGAGATAATTTATTAGAATAAGTCACAAAAATGAGCGTGACACACACACACACACACACACATTATATATATATATATATATATATATATATATATATATATATACAGAGAGAGAGAGAGAGAGAGAGAGAAAGACGATCAGGTAAGGGCACCTTATATAAGGGTTGTTTACGGGATCCTTTTTTTTAATTTTAATTTTTTTAGGGTCTAAACATTTCAAGGTACCCCTAAAAAAATTTGTCCTAAATTTTTTTTATATTTTAAAAAATGGGTCAATATTTGTCAGTTTTTAAGTAGTTAAGTCACCTGCTTAAACTAGCAAATATTGAGTCAGTTTTTTAAAATATCAAAATAAAACATTTTTGGATTATTTTTTTATAGATGTACCCAAAAAATAATTTATTTTAAAAAAAAGATCCCGTATGGGGCAGCCCGTAAGTAGCGCCCGTACCTGATCCTCTCTCTCTCTCTCTCTCTCTCTCTCTCTATCTATCTATAGATATATATATATGTGTGTGTGTGTGTGTGTGTGTGTGTGTGTGTGTGTGTGCAGGGGAGGACATAGTGATGATACGAGAAATCATCCACTTGTTGTTCTCGTATCAGCCAATCGAGTAAAAAGTGCATAATAAACAAATAAAGCAAATAAAGAGAGATAAAAGGCAAGATATAGAGTGGTTCGGCTATAGAAATGAGCCTACGTCCACTTTCATGCCACACTCTCATTATATATGTTGTTTGGTACATAGTAATTTGGCCTAAATAGGCATACAAGCACAAGAATAGAAGAGAATACATGTTTATGAGGATTTCGGTGTGCCGGAGCGATGGTTGTGGTGCTAGAAAGAAGCCCCCAAGCTGGACCGAGTGGTCTGGTGAGCATTGTGGTCTCTGATCTGAATCCCCTAATTAGGAATTATCCCCCCTTATCTCGAGGTGTGAACCTCTATTTATAGGTGTAGATGTTGTATTGCTGCTGTGATGACAGATGATGCGGTAAGCTGAAAGGACAGGTATAATCCGCGGCATGTACTGTATAAGGTGCCGCAGTAATGAACGTTCAATGGCAGGGGCAGGTAGTGGGTTAGGAGTCACGGCCTACATGTTAAGTACTGCAACATGTGTGTAAGACCTTTTATATTCAATAGGAATTACCTCCGTGGCCGATAGATGATAACACTGTTACTAACATTTCCGCGGTAGGTGGTGCAATATCTGTACTATCAATAAGCCCCCAAGTCGTAGTGCCAAGAGTTCGCGATTAGGGTTGTGGCTAAGTAGTCAAGCCTTCTCAAGATGCCACAGTACTTCCAAGGCGACGCTTCGTCTTCCCTCGCCCTCTTATATAAATTATTTTGGTCGTGGACTTCATTACGTTTCCCAAATCCTTGAGAGCATATTGAGAGCGAATTTTTGCGCGTTTGTCTCCAGTGTTTTTCGACGATCTCTAGCACCTGCAAGTGGTGGTTCTAAGGCGGTTGAAGGCTGAGCATTGGGGGTTTCTCCATTTCCATGTAATTTTTTCAATTAACAACCTCTTTAATAGTTTTTACGATTCACTCACAACTATCAATTGAACTTCTGAATTTCTACCCTTACGAATCACCCAATCCTGAATTATATCTACTACACCCATCATGTATTGAACTTACTTGAATGTGTTTTTATTGAATTGCAATTGTGTTTGCTACTTGAATATATTTGCTTATGTCAATTTCCCAACTGATCGAACCCATATGATAATACGTAGTTTTTTGGATTTGAACTAGGTAACCGATCTTGAATTAATCTTTAATGTTGACCCAATAAATATATTTTGTTGGTTTGGGTTAGACTTTAGGATCTGAACTAGGTAACCCATTATTTTCTTGACGTTCTTAAGACTCTTCGTATTTTAGGGTTTTTGATCTTTGAATTTACCCAGACTAAATACTAACTTGTTTGAGTGAGTGGTCGCGACGTGAAAAAATCCCTTTGGTAAATTAAGGTTGGCATGTATCAATGCAACCTTCAAATATTGATTTGTTTAAGAGACGTCTGTAGCATACAAATGTTGCTGCGCTAGGCTACTACGGTAGGCATTTAAATATAATGCTGTGGCCTCTAGAAAGTATAGGCTGCGGCATATACATATTTTAGTTTCGGCCTTTAGTAATTCATTACTTTAGGTTCTCAAGTTAGAGTCTGCGGCATTTACCTCATAATTTAATGATTTCAGCTTGTAAGAAGATAAATCCTCGTACCCTCAAAATAATATGCCGCGAAGATTTTTTACTTCCAGGGCTTTAGGACCCAACACTTGGGATATTTAGCCAATTTTGCTAATCATTTCTGTTCAATCTTTAATCATATCACTATTGCTATCGCGTCCTTTTAGGACCATGTTGGTTGCGGTGCCTAACTGCAGACTCTCTGCTTTTCAGGCAATACTGCAACCATATGAACTTTGACCCAGACAAATTTCTAAGAGGCTTTTAGGGCAAACATTTTGGAGCCTCTTCTCCTGAACTTCCATTTATGAGCCCTTATAAATCAATTGGAACTTGCCATCTGAGAAATTATCCCAACTGTGTGGTGCTAGATTCAAACTCAGATTATGCTGTTATGAAGGAAGAGGCCAATTCTAGTAACCAACCAAAGATAAATGAGAATATCGCGACAAGGGGTCCGTTCGAGGTTAGGGATACACCTGCTAATACATTTGGGAGAGCTGGGAGAGCTCCTGCTACACTTAATATCCGCAGCACTATGACCCAAGAATGGGTTTATTAGGTAGATGAGGCCTTCGATTTCCCTGAGGGTTTGATGTACTCAGCACCTATCATGGAACAAAGGAAATGCACGACACTTGCTGACGATGGGGTCTGCTTCTCCTTACACGCTTCCATTTATGGGCTGCAGTTGCCTGTCCCTGTTCCCATTAGAAGAATTTTCCAAACAATGAGGTTAGACCCAACCCAATTAGATTCCAATGGTTGGAGGGCCATTATAGAAGCTATTGTACTATGGGAGAAGAAATTCAAGAAAGATATTACTCTCGTGGAGTTTTTCCACTTCTACCGCCCCAAGGAAAATTCCGTAAAGTTTGCGGGGTACTATTACTTTTCTGTTCGCGACAGAGACGAGGCCCTTTACTCTGGGAGGCCTACCAGTGTGAAGAATAGGAAGGGAAAATATTTTTTAATTTATGAAGAAGGATGGGATATCCATCCTGAAGAGACTGAGACGGAGAGAAGCTTTAGGATGCCGCGGCAATAGGGGTGTCCCTCCAAACTTGGTACTTTTTCAATTATAGTCGTGCCCCCTCTTTAAAGTTGCATATTATTCTCCACACTTTGATTTTGTACTAACCTTTGTATTTTTCTGCAGTTCTTGACAATTTGTAGCTGAGTAAGCGACAGGAGAAGAGAGTTGTCAACGACGCGACAGTCCCTACTAAGGAGAAGAAGTTCAACACACTTGTAATCTCTGCCTCCATTTTTTAAGTGGGCTACTTCCCCAACAAATCTATTCCCAACGAGATGGACGCAGAAGGTAATAACCCTTTAACTTATTAATACCGCGGTAATTATTTTTAAACTCCAGATTTTTATTGTTGCATTTCTTCTTTCAGGTGAGGAAGTTGATAGGGAGCTTTTGGCTGCCCAGTTGGCAAAAATGGATGAAGACACAACCGTCCTCAACAACACTGCAAAGCAAAGGAAGAGGACAAAGACCAAGACTCCTGCCGCGATCGCTTCAAGTAACCAAAATCTTCCTTCCATGCCTCAAAATCAGACTATGGAACAAACCACCCTCCAAGTTGAGGAGTTGGCCCCTCACGAGAGACCTGAGGATACTTTTGATGATGACATTGGGGCTAATCTGGTCGCGGCAGGGCTAATGTCAATGTCTGAGGATCCAGCCCATTCAAATTCACTACCATCCACAATCGTTGCCATTAATGCCAACCTGGCGCCTCCTAAGTTTCGTGCCAGTGTTGGTCTCGATGGCCGTCCGCGGACACAACTTAGGTATCCTAACCCTGAATCCTCTTGGGACACAACTACGAGGGTTGTCCGCAGGATGAAGAGGGTCCCAGACACCGTGAACCTTGATCAACTCATGAATGAAAACCGCAATGACTTGGATGATTATGGTCTCCATAGTCTGTTGAGGGTAAGTGCAAGTACTTTCTCAACTTCATTTTCATGTTTCATATTAACTTGGTACTTTAAATATCTTTGCAGGCCGCGAACGTCATGATTTTTCAGAAGAGTAAGTACAAGGACCTGTACAAGCTAAAATAGGTCACGACTAGAGTTCACTCTACTGACTTGGAGAATGTCAGGGCAACCTCCTTTGAAGCAGGAAAGAAGTCTTCTGTTGTGGCCCTTGAATTATGCAAGATGAACGTGAATGCCACCATTAAGGTCGCGAAACAGGCCAAGCAAGATGCTGAGGAGAATTTCAGGCAGGCCGTAGTGTCCCTCAAGGTTTCCCAATCTCAGATCGCGGAAGCTGCAAAGGCCACCGAGTTTTCAACAGCAAGTTTGAACTTCTTTAGAAGAAGTATGAGGAGTTGGAGGCTAAAGCTGCTAATAATGCCGAGGACCATGCCGGGACTGTAAAAAAATAAGAGAAGATAATGCTGCGACCCTTAAATTGGTTCTTGACAGCACTTTGGAGTCATTCAATGGCTCCAAAGACTTCTAACTCATAAACAATATGGCCTACCTCCACCGCTACCAAAAGCTCAGGCATAGAGTCATAAAAAACTTCCCCGACTCTAAACAGATAATTCTTTCCTGGGGCCTTGGTGATGATGAGCATCAACAATGTGTGGCTGAGATCAAGGCCGCGGTAGAAGAAAGAGCTTGGTTGAGGGAAGAAGCTGAAGTAGCGGTAGGTGAGGAAGAGACCATGACGGCTGCGAAGGGAGATGAAGTTGACGATGTTTCATCTTAGGACTGCGTCCCTCTTTATCTTTTGTTGTGCAATTTGGAATGGTTGCGGCCTTTGTTTGTATAACATGAATTTTTTTCTTAGGCTTTATCTTTCAAACACTACTATATCTTTATATATATTTCTACTAGCTGTACTCTCAAGGTTGCGGCCAGATTCTTCTAGCATGATAATTTTATTAACTTCATTTGCACACCTCAATATTTTTATGAATGAATGATTGCTTCATTGAATGAGTTTTCCAGGCTAAAATACTAATTTCAACTAATATATAAATATTTTGTTCATATGGGTTGCGGCCTATATAGCAAGTTGGTTGCAGCCTGTCGTGCTTTAGCATTGGACTTTGTTCTTGTCTTCTCTTCACAAACTTCACTAGTCTCTTGAGTAGGTCACGAAAGTAGACCCAAAAATGCTTGAGGTTTAAATGTTGCAGCTCAGGTGATAATTTTGCGGCAGGTCATGCGTTTTTATATATCTGCAACCAGGAGTAAAGTTCGTGGCTTATATAGGTGAACCTTTTCACTTTTCACTTGTGTTCTTATATCTTGCCCTGCAGGCTTCAAAAATTTGCTCAAACTGCCAATGATCCCCTAAGCTACGGTGCCAACGAAATATGGATTTTGTCTTCTTAAAAATGGACCTCTATACATATACGGGATACTATCAAGCCTCCCTAGGTTGGGTTATGTTATGAAGCCACCCACAACTAATATACGGGATACTATGAAGCCTTCCCAGGTTGGGTTATGTTATTAAGCCACCCACAGCTAATATACGGGATACTATCAAGCCTCTCCAGGCTGGGTTATGTTATGAAGCCACCCACAGCTAATATATGGGATACTATCAAGCCTCCCCAGGTTGGATTTTGTTATGAAGTCACCCATAGCTAATATATGGGATATTTCAAGCCTCCCCGTGATGGGTTATGTTATTAAGCCACCCACAGCTGCTGATATATATAAAGCCATCCCTGGATTGATATTACAAGCCTTCCGGCTTAATGACGCATCCTGAAAGCTAAGAACAGGCACTGTAAGCCCCCGTGGCTAATAACTCTTTCTGATAAATGCTCTCTAGAATGCAGCTATAATATGTAGGAATATAGTCTCTATAAGTGATGTAACAAACCAATTCAGATAGCTACTCTCAATAGTCGCTTTCACTATTTTTAATTGTCACTTGCCTTCGAACAATCGGGTGCCTTGACGGGCATTATGGGCCCATTTAGATATTATTATTCCCGGCATAACATATTGTCTCGAATCGAGATATGTTTAATACAAAATGGTCTTTTATAAGATAGCATTTCATGGAAGTGAGAATAAAAATATGGCACTATACACTACACCAAATCTGTCGAATTATCTCGGTCATTGACCTTGACAAGTTCAACTTGCCAAGGTCAATGATCGTGATAATTCTGGGGGTGATAACTTTTGTTGTCATGAACTTGTGACGGTCATTGATCGTGATAAGTTCGTTAGAATTGTCATGGTCCTTGACCTTGACAAGTTTTGTCACGATTATGGACCGTGACAAACTCGTGACTTTTAAAAAAATGTCACGGTCATTGATCGTGACAATTCTGGGCAGAATTAAAAAAAAAATCTGTTGGGCTGTATGGCCACTGCCACTGCCCAGCAGTATATTTGTACCTGTTATAGCAATGATGTACCTGTTCAAACATCATATATCCAAATAAAATAGAGATAATGCAAATATACATTCAAAATAGAGATAATATGCATCCCGATATAATTCAAATGTAATAGCTTAAAACAATTCAATTCAAATAATTTCACTAGATGTCTAGGGTAAGGTTATCTCTGAGGAGGTGAGTAGGCCATACGATATACGAATTGACACACCCACCAATATACATCATGCCACATTGTTCGCGCAACCACAAAGGGGAGTTCTCCTTCCCGGGTATCACATGCGTGACGAGCACCTTGGACTCGATGTCTTAAAGCAAACGTCCATGAGCTGGCATACCCTGGACGGTATTCGGGTCCCTCAACCCCCTCCCTATCCGCTATCGATCAAATATGTACAGTATAAACACACTCGGCCAACCAAGTGTCGACATCAGTCGATCGAAGGGAGTCAAGTAGAGGAGTGGATCATCAAAGTCCGCACGTGTCGGTGATGAAATAGCGAGGTCCACATCCTCATCATCCTGCACCTCCTCCTCCTCCACCACCTTCTCCTTACCTTTCCCCTTATGATTTTCGTCCAACAAACGCTTCATGAATGAGAAAATATCTTAGATCGTCACCTCTAAATGGGACAACTTTGCCTCATGCGAGTCCACCATTCGAACCAACCCGGTATCGCTCGAGCAATATTTAAGAGTTCGCCATTCGGCCATGTGATTATTTAAGAGCGATATTCAATCCACCATTCTTCCATGCGATTATTTTTAGGGAAAATAGATGTTGGTATAAATTTAAGAGTTCGCCAGAAGGACAATAATTGAAAGTCTCTTGTTAACACAAGGCAACACTTCAACCTTTTGAGTTCTGAAAATGATTTGGATTATGGCGCCAACTTTGGATTCTAAAGTTCAAACTTCATTGCGAGTAGCAAAAACACCTCATGCACGTCCAACGTAACATGTAGCAACCGATCACGTAGTTGTGGGTCTCCCGGTTTGAGAATAGGACCTGAATTTGAACACAAGCACACCTAGGCTAGACAACGTGCCGCTATCGGGCTGAGACCACCACCAACCCCTAAAAGTCACTGTTAGGGGCACTAACACCTCGTTCGTATCTAATGTAACATATAGCAATCGACCGCATTGTCGCGGGACTCTCAATTTGAGAATAGGATCCAAATTTGAACATAGGCACACTTAGGCTTGAAAACATGCTGCGAGCGGACCGGGACCACCATCGGACCCAAAATGACACTGCGAGTGGTACGAACACCTCGTGCACATCTAACGTAACAGTCGATCACATAGTCGCGGGACTGTCGATTTGAGAATAGGACTCAAATTTGAATACAAACACACTTAGGCTTGAAAATGTGCCGTGAGTGGGTTGAGACAATGCCCACAAACGGCACCGCGAGTGGTACCAACACCTCGTGCACATCCAACATAACATATAGCAATCAACCGCGTAGCCGCGGGACTCTTAATTTGAGAATATGACCCAAATTTGAACCCAGACACACTTAGGCTTGAAAACATTTCACGAGGGGGCGGACACCTCCACATGCCCCCAAATGGCACCGCAGGTGGCATGACCACCTCGTGTGCGTCCAACTAACACATAACAACTCTAGTTTTGGAAATAGGACATATTTTGGAAAATAGGCACACTTGGGCTTGAAAACGTGCTGCGAGGGAGCGAACACCCCCAAACGACACCACGAGCGATACAACCACTTCGTGCACATCCAACGTAAAACGTAGCAATCGATCGCGTAGTCACAGAACTCCTAGTTTGGGAAGAGGACCCGGATTTGAAAACAGGCACACCTGGGCTTGAAAACGTGCCACGAGGGAGCGAACGCCACCAAACGGCGTCTCGAGCGGCACAACCACCTCGTATGCGTCCAACGTAACACGTAGCCACCAGTCGTAAGACTCCAGATTTGAAGATAGGACACAAATTTGAAAATAGGCACACTTAGGCTTGAAAATGTGCCATGGGGGGCACCCCCAACGGCCCCCAAATAGCATCACGAGTGGCATGAACACCTCGTACGCGTCCAATGGAACACTCGGCAACCGGTCACGCAGTCACGGGACTCCCAGTTTGAGGATAGGGCCCAAATAACTCGTATTTTTTTTACCAGTTAAAAATGGCCATGACTCTAGTTCATGACAATGTTTTATTTTTTATATTACACTTAAAGATGGTCACGGATTTAATCCACGACCATCTCGTCACGGCCCTTGTTCACGACCATGTTCCATTATGATAAGTTCCGTGACCACTTAGTTCGGTCAGGGATTTGTTCTGTGACCCAAGAATTTGCTCACGACATGGGTACACGACCATCAAGCCTGGTCACGACCCAAGTTCGTGACCATTCGCCTAATTTGGTGTAGTGAAACTACTTTCACTTCAGTTTAGTCCAATAGACGGAAGTGTCTCTCGATGTCTTAGTGCCACTGTTGTGCGACTATAGGATCAGTAAAGACTGTGAATGTGGGTGTGTTATTCTTCATTAATGCTCCTCAAGCCCTCTACCATCCCATAGTGACTGGTTCTAGGGGCTGAGGTACTTCGAGCGATATCTACGACCTAGCTGCCACCAAGCCCACCTGAAGTAACTGGAAAATGAACTCGGATAACTGATGGGGAGGGACCAAAATGATATGGGAGTAAGGTGATGGAATATCATCAATAAATCAATTCTAAGGTACAGGTATTGTGGGCTCAGCCTGCCTCGTGAGCTCTCTCACCTGTTGAACTCTCCTTATAGGCCAAATTTGAAATTCACGATAGAAAACCTATATGTAACGAAACATGAATAATAATACAAAGAAAGACGTGTATTAAAAAACATTAGATATACGTCTAAGAGAACCTATAACCCTTGAGGCCTAAGACTATGCTCTCATACCACCTGTGAGACCCCGTATATTTAATACTCAAGTTGATCAACTCTAATTATTAAATCATAAAGGATGTTAAATAATTTAAATAACATTATTAGCAAATAAATTAAAACATGAGACAAATCTAAGGATGCGATACGGAAGTCCTCTAATATGAAGCTCTTAATAAAGTGTCCACAATAATAATAGAGATAGAAATAGCGTGAAAACATCAACCCTCGAATAAAGTCCCAAAGTAAATCTCAAAATGATACATGCCAGTACCATTATCCCACAATACATGCTAACTGAAAGTCTAATGAAATACACCACTATCAACTGAAAACTAAATGAAAGTATAAATAGGGAATGAACCTACATCAAAACCTGAATGAAGTTAAATGGAGGTTGAAAGGATAATCTTTACTAGCTAGAGGAACGGCCTCTAAGCGGGAGATCCAAAACTAAAAACTTGAAAGTCAACATGAAAAAAGATGAGTCAAAACCCGCGTTAGTTGTTAAGCTACATAACATAAATTAGTTATGTATACAAATGGTAAACTCAAAGGTTTTAATCAATAATGATAGCTCAACGTAAATCACATAACCTCGCAATTCATTAGAATTAACTCAATTCATTTCATTAATTAACTATTCTCTTAATTAATCGGCATGTTTTCCTCATCCCTGACCATCTCAATAACATGCGGTATATCCATATAAAATCGTCACACAACCCATATCCATCTACTTCACAGTGCTATAAAACTCGTAGCTACCCTGTTACACAATGTCGAAACTCCACAACATCATGTGACATAATAACAATCCATAGCAAATCGTACTCATCACGTATATAAATATAGGATGTTCCACCTCGGTACTCACCCAATAATCCACATTTGATATGATCATTTATCAATGACATTCTTAATTACTATCATATTTAATCACTCGTCATTATATTGTTATTATCTCATTACCCGCACCCTCGGGTCATTTACAAATCAAGAATTTAGACACGTATTATACCATTACAATAGGGGCCAAAGGGATAATAAGTCTAACGTGAAACTACTCATAATTTAAATCATTAATGTAAATGGTGTATTTATTTTTATTAAAGGTCATCATACCATTACTTATATGCATATCTAAACTCCATGTGTGAGACGTCTCATAAAAATGTAATACAAATAAGCACCCCCCCCCCCCCCCCCCCCCGCGCCGATACACTTCCATTTAGATAAGGTAATAGTTAAGACAATTAACTAGGTAATCTTTATTATGACTAATTAAATTAAGAGGAAAGATATTTTAAATATCCAACCTCTACACCCAACCCCAATTCATTCATCACAAACCACAATAACCATAACCCAACAATCCAATCACATGTTTATCTCGTTCGTACTCCTTTTAAATCATCTACTTGATTTATTTTATTTCAAGGACTAATTGGCTCAAGATAATTCTCATACAATTAGTGCATTAAATTCTAAGAATATATTTTATAATAAGACTCAATTAACATTTTAAGGGTATAACATGGGATAAATAAACATATATTCTTCTCATTAATAATAGGCATCAATTTTACATTTCTATACTTAGAATTTCAACTTTACCTAGCATGCAGTTTTTTAATTCTAAATTATATTATAATCATGTTCTAATTTCTCAACACATAATCCAAATGTCATAAATCTAAGAACAAGTCCAAAACCCTAACATGTCAATTATATTAACAAGCATTCCATATAAAATTTCTAACAAGAATAAGAGCTAAATTTTAATATAGGATTTGAGAGGATAAACATATTCACCTAATTAATATCATACAATAAGAAGCCTAAAAATAATATGGGTTTATAACTCATTTTAATCCTTCACGTTAGTTTTAGGTGAAATTTATCATAAGCATATATAAATGGAGAAGAGTAAAAAAAATTGCCTTAAAAGAAGAATTAACTTGAATTGAATTGAATGGAAGAGTTCTTCAAATGTTTGCTTTAAATCCACTCACTACACCAAAATTATCGACTTGTCACGGTCATTGACCGTGACAAGTCCAACTTGTCAAGGTCAATAACCGTGACAAGTCTGGGGGTGACAACTATTTTTTATCAAGGACTTGTCACGGGCAAAGACCGTGATAAGTTTATTAGACTTATCACGGTTCTGTCACAGTCTTTGACCTTGACAAGTTTTGTCACGATCAAAGACCGTAACAAACCTGTGACAAAACTAAAAAAATTGTCACGGTCAAAAATCGTGACAAGTTTCTTTGTAACAGACTTGTCATGGTTTTTAACCATGATAATTCTGGGCAGAATGAAAAAAGAAACAGCTGGGCAGTATGACCACTGCCACAACCCAGCAATATATTTGTACCTATTATAGCAAAATTGTACATGTCCAAACAACATATATCCAAATAAAATACAAATATTATACCAAATCATGGCATATATAATCCATATCCAAATAAAATAGAAATGAAAATATCCATATCCAAACCAACATGTACCAAAATAAAAAAAATAAAAATACAATTCAATATCCAAATAAAAAAGATAAAATAATGTCAATCTTCAGCAGGTCGTAGGAGGAAAGAAAGCCACACAACATATGAATTGAGACACCCCGTAATATGCTGAACGTCGCATTGTTCGCGCAACGACAATGGTGAGTTCTCATTTCCCTCCACCACATGCGTGACGCGCACTCTTGACTCAATGTCTTAGAGGGGACGTCCATGAACCGGCATACCCGGGAGGAAACTCGGATCCCTCAACCCCCTCGCTATTGGCTCTTCACAATATATGTCTAGTAGATGCACGCTCGACCAATCGAGTGTTGACATAGACCGCTCAACGGGGGTCATATTGGGAAATGGATCATCATATGGCACCGAGTACATGGGTATCGGTGATGAAGCAGTGGCATCGGCGTCCTCGTCCTTATCCTCGTCTACCTCTACCACCTTCTCCTTCCCCTTCCCCTTCCCTTTCCCCACCTGACGCTTCATGAAGGCGTACATATCTAATACTGTCGCCTCCAACCTTTAGAACTTATCGTCATGGTAGTTCACCTTATGTGCTAACCCGTTGTTGCTCGTCTCCATGCCGATGATCCTAGACCTCCCCTCCCGCGATCTCACCCCCTAGTCTTTGAAAATCTTCATTGAAAACTTTGATATGAAAACCTAGATTTGATATCTCTTTGAAAGCCCCTTTCAAAAGTTGATTGAAACTATCTTTGGTTGAATTTACCGTAAAGAGGTTGGTTGAGAGAGATATTTGAGAGTTTTGGGGTTTCATGGTGAAGAGAATAAGTTCAAATGCAGCTTGATAAGAGAAATGGGTAGTAAACATAATAAAGAGGATAAATAAAATCACCCCCCTCGGTTATATCCCATGACTAGGCCGCAACTTAGGAAAGGTCGCGGTGCTTGCTACCATGATTGCGGTTCAAGAGGTCGTGGCCACGGCTCGTTAGATCCACTCCAAATCCCTTTGGTGATTTACAAACCGTAGTATCCTCAATATTATGCAACCCTACTTAGTCCCCAAGTAACTCATAAGTACTCAAATGACCCTTAACCTTTCTACAAACTACCCAAGATTCTAAAACCACTTTTAGCTTCTTATAATCACCAATTTATCCCAAGCTTTTATAAAATCAAACTTTAGCCCATAAGCCTTTGTCAATTTAGCAACTGAACTCTAAAATTCGAAGTTAACTCAATTTAACTTATTTTCATATAAATAAATTCGAACTTCTCAGTATTAATTAAAAAATTAATTTGAATTATCTTTTATTTTATAATCACTCTTAATTATTTAATGCTTTATAAATATGGGTTATTACAATATTACTATTTGATTACCGTACGACATACGTACTACATCTAAGTTTTTTTTGTTCTGTCATTTTCAACACCGTTTTTTAAATCAAATACAATACGCGCATCCATATCTTTTTCAATAGTATATACATGAAATTTCATTATGTTTATATGAATTTTTGCAATTTATACACAAATTCATGTTACTTATGAAAGGAATTTTATATTGTTTATGCATATGAATTTTAGTAATTCGTGTGATGTAAATGCCTACCCCTCTTAAAAAATGGTAAATAGTTTACTGTGTGACTAAGATGTTTTTTGAGAAGTGAATTTTTCTTAATGGTCATTAGGAAAGAAGAAGAAATTGAAACATAGAGAACATAGTTCCAACGGCAAGTGCAAAAACTGGAATACAAGATGGTTAGTGGAAATCCACACAAGGAGTTGGAGAATAATATTTCAAAAAAGTTAGAGGATTTACAAATGTTCGTATCATCATCGGAACATAATTTTTATCAGGTTCATGAGGCGATTCATAAATTAGATGTCGAAGCCTTTACCCCTCAAGTGGTTTCTATAGGCCCTTTTCACCACAATCGAAAACCACTTTAAGATGCAGAACCATATAAATTGGAATCTTTGTAGAATTTCCTCAAATCGAGTGAAGCTAGCTTGGATAAACACATTGAGCAAATGAAAGATTGCAAACAAAGTGCACATAGTTGTTATTCCGAAGGCATTAAGATGGATAGTGATGATTTTGTGACCATGATGCTAGTTGATGTTTGTTTTATCATTGAGATGATAACTAAGAGTTGTTCAAATGACGAAGAAGGCTCTATATATCGTAATTTCTTACGCTCGAATGAGGTGTACAGGGATTTGGTACGACTAGAGAATCAGATTCCCTTGTTTATTCTTGAGAAGATACTCCATTTATCCTTACCCCACAAAGACATTTTCTATTCATGAGTCAATTTTCTTTTACATCGCGATGCACAGGGAAAAAAATCATCTATCGTGTTGTATGGATAAGCTACACCTTATTAAAGTAACAAAGCATATCACTGATTTTATCTGAACCCTCTATCTACCACCTATACAAAAGTGGACACCACGAGGCGATCTCGAAACTCATTTTGCGATATTGCATGGTGCTGCCCAACTGCATAAAGCAGAACTTAAGTTTAAGATAAACTTAGTTAATGACTGGCTCGATATCTATTTTTATAAGGGAGTGTCGATCATCCCCCAAGTTTCATATTATCAAATGAAAAAAACTCTATAATTAGTAACCTCATGGCACTCGAGCTTCATCACTACCTAGACAAACACACACTATAGATTATGTCTACTTTATGGATAACTTGATGAAGGGTCCTAACCAAATGGACGAAAAACTCTCTCTCTAGGGAAACCATACAAAACCTAAACAACATATCTGCCCTACGTCCACCCAAACCACCAAATCTGTGGCCCTCACCGAAAACTGCTCCTGTCCCCATGGATATAAGTCACGCTTCTCCACTGAATTTGCATGCATCAACTCCGTCTCCAACTAGGGTATCGTATAAGGACAAAGTTTTGGGGCATGCTACCGTAAGTGGAATAAGAGACATGGAAGCTACTAATTTTTCATATCATCACCAGGGGCCTTCTGTTAAACACGCGCTTTTCACATCAAATGATATGGATATTACCATAGAGGATTACGATTCGGAAGATGAACAAGATGATAAACCAAGTACACAGGTCACTATTCGACAAGTGCCAATTGAAAAACAGGAACTTGTAAAAGTTTGAAAATGTTGGCGACAATCATTGATAATCAAAGTATTGGCAAAATTTTTATCCTTCCAAAGGCTTACATTACGGTTAACATGACTCAGGAACTTAAAGGTTGGGCTTTTTATCACTGATCTAGGCTACAACTATTACTTAGTTAATTTAAGATCCATGGATAACTACCTTTCAATTTTAGCCGGAGGATCGTGGTTCATGGAAGACCATTATCTGTCGGTGGAAAGGTGGCAAAAAAAATTTCAGCCCTCAGTTGCCACGATTAAACACATGAGTCTTTGGGTGCAAATACACGAACTACCTGTGGAATAATATAAACGGGATTTTTTACATCGCATTGCGGCATCGCTTGGTAAACCATTAAAAATTGATCTCTACACTGAGTCAAGGGGACCTGCACGTTATGCGCGTCTTTGTAATGAATTCAATATTAAACAACCTCTCCCACCGAAAATTAAAATTGGTCGCAGTCTTCGCAGTATTGTGTACGAACTCAAAACTAACATTTGTTTTGGTTTCGTTGGACATATAAAAGGCAGTTGCAAACTCAATGGGTCAGCTACAATGCTAAAACCGAATAGCAATCAGGACTCCACTGAACAATGGCAAGTAGTAACCAGTCGTCCACCTCTCCGGAATAAACCATTGATATCTCGCAGTCAAGACAATTCTGGCATTGGATCGGGGAATAAGGAAAAACGTCCTCACACAATGGAGGACCTGGGCAGCCAGCAGAAGGCACAGAAAGAGGAGGGGCGGCATAGTATTTCCATGCATGACACTTCGTCGCTTACTAGGAATATGGGTAAACGTTCTCCACAGGTTAAGGCGAGGTCCATTGATTCTCGGACACCTAGACTAGGGGATAACATACAATCGGATCGGGTTTGAAAATCTCATTTCTCTCTCAATTTCACTCATGTGTGTGGGGCTCAGAGGGACCTAGTTATTGATAACAGGCCACGGGGTTAAGCAGTGCTTCAAAACGACAAGGATCAAAATTTGGCTCAAACCAACAGCATTCAAGCCACCGCCTTAAAGTAGGATATAAACAACACAGCTGGGACCCCTAATAACGTACGTGGCACCGCTATAAAAATTGATGATTTCCTTATGCAACAATTACCGCCATTCAAACCAAATATAAGTGATGAACTCTTTCCAACCTCGGCAATACTTCCAGCTACATCGCAAGACCAAACAGTCCATCAGGAAGATGACGGCTGGAGCCCGAGTTAAAATTTCCTGACCTTTTCCAATAGCCCCCCAGATGCCCCAACCTCAAAACTGTTCCAGCGACCTCCGCCACTACCAAAAATGAGGAAAACTTACACGATGAACCCAATGCACCACTGGTACGAATTTTCTGCCTCGACGTCTCCCACCCCGCCTTCGTCACCTTTAGCTAGGAAGTTCCATTATGCCAAACCCCCAAGCCCAGCCTCCATCACCTCTCGGCACTCAAAGAATAATTCAAAGAGGGCCTCACGATCTTCTCATTCAAGCCAATTTCTCCCTACCCCATGTCTTCCATTACGAGCTTCTTTAACACCGCGTACACGTAGAGGTCGTCCAGCACAAAAACAGACTCCAACTAGAATCGACGTCCATCTTCACATTCCTTGCCCATCCAGTTCCAAACGATACACAACTAATGATGAACCCAATGCTTCTAAACGAATTTGTGTAGATCCTTCTTGCACCGATATTAATGAGGTCTCATCATCGATTGCACCTACTGAAAGTTCTACTTTGGAATGATAGAGGGGTTACTCGACCAACTTTTTTACCAGAATTTCTGAATATTGTTCATCGACAACAACCTTACATGGTCGTCATTCTGGATACGCGCATGGATGCTCGTCGCTCCTTGGACGAGATTACTCATTTACCTTTACACAACCATATCATTTCTCCTACACTTTCCCAATCTTGAGGTATCTGGATCCCTTGATGGAAGGACCTATCACAGCACATGAAGTCGTTGTATATTCGCGATTCATTCATGCCCTCATTGAACATGATCCTGTAGCCGGACCTGTAAAATTAACGTCGGTCTATATGCCACCAAATGTCGTAGCTCAAACCCAGGTATGGCAACAATTGCCTTTACTTTCAACCTCTTTTCTCCACCCTTGGATTTTACTTTGCGATTTTAATACAATTTTAGGCCCTCATGAAAAGCTAGGAGGTAAGGAGTTTAAATCGTATCGAGCCAAATCTTTAAATAATTTTATGATGACACATGATATCCATGATTTAGGATTTCAGGGGCCATCTTTTACTTGGAAAGTGAACACCCCTTTTGGTCATTATATACAGGACTGGATGGATAGGGGTCTAGCTAATACTGATTTGATGGATCTTTATCCTTCCACTAGAATCACCCATCTCCCAAATGCGAGATCTAATCATTGTCCTATAATGTTAAATAGTATGCCTCAAGCGATGCGACATCCTAAACGTTTCATTTACTATAAAGAATGGGCTTCCTACCCATCGTTTGGTGAGCTGATTCAGACCCACTGGGTCCCTCTTTTGGAAGGACCGCCTGCCACCGTTTTCCATAAAAAATATATTTCATTTAAAAGAGCTGCAACAACCTGGAAAACTAATGTGTATGGGAACATGGCCACCAAAATTGCCTATCTGCAACATAATCTCAGTTACACCCGAATTCTGCTCTCTTATTACGAGAAAAAGAAATATAGGAGTCTTTAGCCTATTAATCATTAAAATTTGTATTGGAAAAATAAATATAAACTCAAATGAACCCTAGATGGGGATTCTAATACTAATTTTTCAAGCTTGTGTCACATAACGTCGACGTACTAATACCATCCAGGCAGTATATAACCGAAAAACTAGATGGCATAAGACTCAATTGGCGATGGAAACTCAATATAAAAACTACTATAACACGTTATTCCAAACAACGTCTCCTGAAAAGGTTGAAAGATTATCTCCATCTTTCACTCAGATTCGGGACTTGGATAAAATTAATTTACTTCAGCATGTCACGGAACGTGAAATCTGGACCATAATTACTAGAATGGGGCATAATAAAAGTCCTGGACCAGATGGGCTCACTGCGAAATTTTACCAAACCCACTAGCATGAAGTGGGCCCTCCAGTTTGTAACCTGGTGCGAGAATTTTTCTTTTCAGGATGGATGACGTAAAATTTAAATAATAAAATCCTTATATTTATCCCTAAGCACTGAAATCCTACCCAGGTTTTTCATTATCGCCATATTAGCCTTTGCAATGTCATTTACAAACTTATATCTACTATTTCGGTGGAGCGATTACGTCCAATCATCAAATATATCACGGCGCCCTATCAATCAGCTTTTGTGAAGGGCCGACACATTCAGGATAATATTCTGATAGCTCGTGAAATGCTCCATACAATACGTAAATCCAAATCTAAAAAAAGAAACTTGTGCGGTCAAAATTGACTTATCAAAAGATTATGATCAAATGGAATGGCCTTACCTTCAATAAGTCCTGCATCAACACGAAATGTCGGAACGGTGGATCTCTTTCCTAACCTCCTGCATGACCACCACTTCCTTCCAAACTTTGATTAATAGCCATCTGGGGCCCATTTTTAGGCCCTCGAGATAGCTACGACAAGGCGATCCATTTTCCCAACTACTCTTCATCCTTGGCTTAGATGTCCTTTTACGAAAGATTGATATGGAAAGTCAACTCAAAACCATAGTTGCGCTCTGTCCCTCTAGAAATGGTCCAAAAATCCCTGGTTTAGCGTTTGTCGATGACTGTATTTTCTTTTTACAACCTACAACCCAATCTATAACCTGATTTCAAACAATTTTGAAAACCTTTTCACGCGTGTCAGGTGAAACCATTAATTGTGACAAATCTCTTATAACCTTTGGTCGTTCAACCCCTCGCACCATTATGTGTGCAAGCCGATCGATGCTAGCCTTCCAGAGAAATCTGGGGCACGAAAAGTATTTAGGACTCCCTCTTATTACTGGTAGGGTCACTCGGAGTCTGTTCACGGACCTCATAGTAGACCTTGACAATCGTCTCCACACACGGTATTCGCATTTTCTTTCCTATGCGGGTCGGGCTACTCTTATTAATGCAGTATGTACCTCACTGCCCATTTACAGTTTGTCACCCTACCCCTTATTGAAATCCATTCTTACTGCCCTCACTGTTAAAGTAAAGAACTTATTTTGGAATGCTAACGCACACACTCAGAAAACTCCAACCATCTATTGGGATGTGATTACTTTACCCAAAAAGTACGAAGGACTCGGCATCAAAAACCTGCACACTCTCAACAAAGCATTCATGCTTAAGCTTTTATGACAGCTCTACTGGGACCAGACTCTGGTCGCGAGTCCTCCAAAAAAAGTACTATCCTCATGCCTCTTTAATTGAAGCAATTGCTCCCTCTCATGCCTCCTGGTTTTGGACACGGGTCTCCAAAATAATTCCTATTTTCAAACAAGGGATTAAATGACAAATTGGACTGGGTACAATAAAATTTGAAAACATATTTGGGTCCTCCAAGAAACACTAGAATAACGATTCCCCCAAATACCTCCCAACGTTCTGTTTGAACCCCTTTCTCGTTTCATTCAGAATTATCAGTGGAATCTGGAATTACTGTCACATTATCTGCCACTTGATTTTCTCCTTTTTATTCATCCATCTACATTTCATCCTTGGGGTCGAATCAAGGAACGAAATTTACCATTAAAGACACTTGCCTTTGGATGCACACAATCAAATGTCATCTTCCATCATTACTATGGATGTGGCTCTGGAAAAGCATCC
Organism: Sambucus nigra; assembly: GCA_949130495.1. Lineage (NCBI taxonomy): Eukaryota > Viridiplantae > Streptophyta > Magnoliopsida > Dipsacales > Adoxaceae > Sambucus > Sambucus nigra. Next base: position 457,566,206 of record OX422214.1, on the reverse strand, counting down.
TAACTACCACCGAAAGTTAAACTCTTCCTTTGGTTTCTTATTCATCAAGCACTGCCTAGAGTGGACTGCCTTTACTACTATCATAAAATTACGGCTCCGACCTGTCAACTATGTGATCTCCTAGACTCTAATGCTCACATCTTCACATGCCAGAACTGATCCTTGATATGGATCCTTTACCCATTCTCCGTCGTCTGAGAGACACTGGTCAGAAAACCTCACTTCTAACGGCATCAAACGTTTTTTCGCTCTCTGCCACCTCTCGCTTGCTCGGAACGAGGTTTTATTTAACCATAAACCAATTGTGAAATCCATTTTAATTCATTTTATATCTGACCAAGTAATCCAATTCCTCCACTCCCATAATAAACCGATTGTCAAGCAGAATCAAAACCTGTTGATTCCATTACACATTGCGTGGGCGTGTCCCTCGCTTGGGTTTGTTAAATGTAACACTGACGGAGCGATATCTCATATCACGGGCCTTGCTTCCATTGGCGGATTACTTCGAAATGAAAGAGGAGAGTTTATCCTGGGATTTTCTAAAAACATAGGACATGTGTCATCTTTTATGGCTGAACTGTGGGCTTTAAAAACCTGGCTTGACCTAGCTTTTCAAATAGGTATAAATTGTATTGAAATAGAAACAGATTTGTCAAATTGCGTTCCAAATGATTTCCAGGAACCAGGCTCACCACCAGACCCACTCGAACATTCTGCAACCCATCCTTGATGGCCTCAGAAGATTTCACCATGTAGTCATGTCGTTTTGTTTTCGTGAAGCTAATATGTATGCGGATGTTTTTGCTGCTTTTTCTATTATGCATCCTTTTTTTCTGTGCTTTTTCAGTCAGTTCCTAGTTATGTTTTCCCTTTTTTCTGTCATGATATGTGCCGTAGTTATGTACTTAGGTATGTTGCAGCAAACATCTCTTGTAAAAAACTGTTGGTTTGAATAAAGCTTCATTTTTAGGGGGGAAAAAGGATCCTAAGGATTTTGAGTTCCTTGTCTAGTCAAAAATCTTGTGAAGGCAATAACAAACTAGCAACATGTTTCTTTTCCAATCTTCTTGAAGGGATTCAATATGACAATGCAAACCACTTATTGGCTCAAATTTGTGAAGATGTAAACAAATACTACTTGGAAAATTGGAGCCTCGAAAAGGCAGTCTTTGTACGCAATTTCAACCCGCCAATACAAAAAACAATCTCTATAACAACTTCAATTATAGTCGTGCTAACTTTTATACAAATCATATGCTCTATCACTATCCTGCTACCCAATCCTATAGTTGGTGGATTACTTAATTTTGTATTAACAGTTACAATTGTTGAGTAGATTGACATTATCCATGTCTGGTTACCTGCTAAATATATACCTTCCCTCTATAGATTTGGTTTCTACCAATTTATTTTTACATATGAGGAAATATATTTGTATGAATTTTCTCATACAATTGACAGTTGATTTTGTCATACTGGGCTGGGGTTAGTTTTGTTTCATAATAAAAGTGGTTATGAGTTATGAACTCATGACTTATTTTAAACCTTATTTTGTGCAGAAGTTGATTAATTTGACTTATAGTTGTTGCCTAAATAGTTCAGCTCATTGCACCTGTTGTTGTTACTTTTTCTCTGTTAGGAAAAAACATAAATAAATAAATAAATGAAATCTTTTTTTACTTTAATACGTCCATAATTATTCTACTTTTGAGTTTGGTACATTTTTTAATTGACTTTGAGTTTAGTACATATGCCCTTAAAGCTATGTTACATTTAACAACCATGACCTCTTAATGAAAATATAAATTCTATTTGTTTTAAGTTTTTTCCCCCTTCTCTGGGGGTTTTCAATTTTTTCGGTTTTCTTTATTTTTCTTATTTTCTAAATTACTTTTTTCGTTAAAAGACCATGTGCATGGCACGTGTCTGTTAAATGTAACAGAGCTTTAACGAAGTAGGTAACAAACTCGAAGTCAATTAAAAAAAGTAACAAACTCAAAGCAGGATAATTACGAGGGTATTAAAGTAAGAAAAAACATAAAATAAAATAAAATCATCAAGGCACATCAATGTTATCTAAGCAACCAAAGATCCATTAATGAGTAAAGTGTATTCCACATGCAGTTTCTCTCTCGATCAGTGAGAAAAAACAACAATTTGCAATATTAGCAAAAAGGCAATGAAAATACCACCAAAAAAATAGCCAAAACATAAACAGTTTAAACTCAACCTCTGGAACAACATAACAACTTATTTCAGCTTAGATTTCTTTACATCGTACTTAACCGATGAGAAGGCACAAATCGCAGCAATCAACATTGCTGGGTAGATAAATACGGCTTTTGTGGGATCTGGGTTCACTTATTTTCCTAGGATCCCTTCTTTAACAAGCCCCCAAATAATTAAAAGCGTTCCGAACATGCTCATTCGCCCCGATTTCAGGATACAGATAAGTGCTCCCGCCACAGAAAAGTAGCGTCATGCAAGAAGCTGGTACAAAGGCAAGAGAAATTAAAAACATGCAGCTTAGCACCTTTTGAAAAGAAAAAATAATGAAGCTTAAAAGAGCATCATGATCATAGTTGCCAAATCATGTATGATATCATGTCACATATAGTTCGAAATGAAAATTATTAACGATAAATGTGTAGAGAATACATTATCATAAATAAGAAAATGTACTACGGTCTAAAACTAATCTTAGGACATTATCTAATTGTACGACTTTTGCCGTTGTAATAAAAAGTGTGTTCAACCCAAGTTGTAATCTCATTATTATAAGAATATTAGAATTTTAAAAAAATGGAAGCAAGGACATACAACATATAAATGAATATTCATTTCCATTATTTTCATAAGACCAATACGGACCAATGCGATAAGACTAATATGGCTATGATACAAAGCTACTTGGAATATATCCACGTAATATGTATCTTTTTGGTGTTATCTCGTATCCTTTTCTTCGATACTAACAACCATGCTCATGATACATTTGATATATTTGCAATACTAAGAAGAATAATTGCATTGCAAAAAAAATTATGTCAAATATGGTTCATGATATTTTTTATGTTATTATTGATACATACTAAGGTTCTTGTGTATTTGGACAATATATAATAGTGGGTAGTTTTTTAATGATAAGTAATTACACTGATAAAAGTGTATTAGTGTAGTGAAATTATTTTATGGGCACAATAAAACATGTTTTATATTTGCCTAAGTAAGAGAGTATTTTGTGTATATTTATATTCCATTCAAAAAGTTTTCATCATACAAACATCATCATGATCTTGAAAACCACCATGTTTTAATGAAACCAGCTATGTATCATAACTATGATTTCCTAGGATTTGGATACAACTGACAGGGCCATAGTATTCTTCTGGACAAAGTTTAGGTCCCCCAAACCACTTATTTCCAATGTATAGAATGTTCGTGGTTGAAAATCCTTACAAAATCAGATATTTCAAACGATGCAAGGACAGCAAGTAATAATGAAATTATAGGAATAATAAATTGTAATACAAAGTGCATAGAACGGGGGAAATTTGGAAGTAATGCAAGGAATTCAAATATACAGAAAGCGATAAAGTTGTTTGGTTCGCAGGTGTACTATTTTGAACCAGATAACTGAAGTTTACAAATATTTATCTAACCATTGAACTTTGCAAACAAGAGTAATTAAAACTAGACATCGGAAAAATGCAACACAACACGAAATTATAAAATGGGTTTAGGCTTATGTTCGGGTGTGGTATATCGAGTCAACTCATTAGACCTGTTATGATAATGAATCAAGTTCGTGTAATTTCTTAGGCCCAATTATCCACTATCAGTAACAAATTATATTGAATCATTTACCCGAACCAATGGCTTAAACCAATATTAAATAGTTAATGCAACGAAGACCCTGACGATAACGAGCCCCACTTATAATGCATCTCAACCAAAAATTTAATTCCCAAATCTCTACCATTCATATTTTATCGTCTTCAAGTCTTATCGGGTTTGTGTCTAAACGGGTGACTTTTTTATCGTCTCAAAAAACCATATTCAAACCTGACCCGTTATCTTCACGTGTCGTGTTCACCCGTTATTATCTATTAAGATAATGATTTATTTTGAATCGTATACAAGTTGACATCTTAGCTCATTTTTTAACACAATTAGACCGATTAATTCATTGACATTCGTAACTCTCTGATTTAGTAAAAATAGTTATGATTCAATTAACATTAAGCCTTATAAACTCTTTATAAGTCGCAACAATATATCTTATTTCCTTAAATTAATGGGTCTTAACGGGACGTGCCTCATTTTGTCAGGTCTACGTGTATGGGTTGAGGGGGTTTAGACACAAACCCTATAAATCCTGACTTGACAAGAGCCGTTTATTTAATCTCAGCCATGAGAGACTGACAGTAATTACTTCACGATGATGATTCTGGATATTAATAAAAAAAAAGGGGGTGTTTTCTAACAAAGTTGGAGAAAGAGTGAAAAACAGTTGATTTTGTATGAAAAGTTGAAAAAAGCATAGAAAAAAATAGTAGTTTTGGTGAGATCCTCGCTTACTTTTTCAGATTTCCATGGAATCCAATTATTTAAGGGCTCGGTAAAGATTAGATTCCATGGACAACCTGAAAAGAATGACGGCATCTCACCTTACCACCCATCTAGTTTTCTATATTTTCTCCCAACTTTTCATAACATGATCTGTTTTTAAATCTTTTTCCAACTTTGTAATCAAGCTCTACCAAAGGGGATACAAAATCGCAGGGGAAAACCCCAAGACTTTTGGGGCATCCTTATTAATGATTTCTATGTGTTGTTATTGTCTAATGCATGGATTTTCGATTGAGCTCTTGAGGCTCTTGAGTCCTGTCCAATATAACAACACATATATAGAAATCAAGTTTTCATCTCAATCTCTCATAATCTCATATTCAATCAAAAAGTGACCTTACCCACAAAAGGGCTACAATATATAGGGAGATAATAAAAGAATATTTTGCATATATTCGAACTAATAAGAAATGTTTAGGTCCTTTATGAGGTCATGGGTGATGTCAATATGAAAGTGACATTCCATGAAATCATAGTGGAAGCATCCACATTCTTAACTAACTAAACGATATCCCCAAAGGGTTATTTCTTACATTAATAACAAAAGTCTATATGAAAAGACAAATTACAATATAGGCAATCGTCTCGACACGTGGACATCATCATCATCCACATCGTTAAACAGATTGACAACCTATAAATATGTCATCCATTTTGTATCACATTACCCCCAAACGGTGCCACCTTTAGCCCCTTTTTCAGATACCAATTAATGCACCCGCCTTCTCATTCAATGCCATTAGTAATGAACTTTAAGACCTTTGGACAAGATCAACCTCAAGTTGGGCTACAAATGAACCGAACTGTTCTCTTTCCTAAAGCAAACTAACCGAGCTCGATCACGATTTTGAGCTCGTTTAAAAATTTGCTATCATTGGGCTCAGATTGAGCTCATCGTTTAAGGCATAAACGAGCTAAATTAGACCCCTAAAACCTAGTTGCTTGAGTTTGGCTCGTTTAAATCTCGAACTCGACTCATTCGTTTATTAAATGAACCGAGCTCAAACATGAACTCAAGCTTGTTTAATAATCGACCTTAACTAAGCTTGGTTCGAACACAGCTCGACTCGATTCGTTTGCAACCCAAACCCCGACCCATTATAAATACTGTCCTACTAAATTAACTATATGTGATGAATTTCACCTTCACTCTCAACAACCTAGATCTCTCAAAACAAAACTCAACAATAGAAAAAAACACCCATGCTCTTCGTGAGGACCCTTGAAATGGGTTACATCTCGATTCTCGAGGAGAAATTCCCTAATCCCTAACCAACATGCACTACCCTCCTACAATAAGAAGTGAATTTGAAACAAGAGGCATCCTGCATGTATAGCAAGTTCGAAATATAAAAGAAAAAATTACGTGTGTAAATTTGCAACCAAAATGAAACTAGAAATGTGTGTGTGCTCTGTAAGTAACACTGAAGTAATTTTTTTTTAAATAAGTCCCACGTAAACATGTGCCTAAAAAACAAAAAAAGTCTAAAATACATACTATTTTTCCTTCTTAAACTTCCAGCAACTAGCAGTTGCCATAAACTCAATTAAACAAACAAACTGCTCATTATTGGTCACTATCAAAGGGTCGGTTTTAAGATTTTACTGATTATTTGATCCTTCAGTAGTTCTTTTTCTTTGTGACACACCCTTGATATATTTCACCACTTTTTCAAATAGTGGGGATAATCGTTGTGAACATGCGCATAAAAAACAAAAAAGTCTAAAATACATACTATTTTTCCTTCTTAAACTTCCAGCAACTAGCAGTTGCCATACACTCAATTAAACAAACAAACTGCTCATTATTGGTCACTATCGAAGTGTCGGTTTTAAGATTTTATTGATTATTTGATCCTTCAGTAGTTCTTTTTCTTTGTGATTCACCCTTGATATATTTCACCACTTTTTCAGATAGTGGGGATAATCGTTGTGAACAAGTTAAAACCAGTAATGATAATGAACAAATCAACTAGAATTCTAGTACTGAGACATAAATAAAATCTAAATGATAATTCATTAGTAGATGAAAGTTGATGGTAAATAAAACCAAAAAAGAAGATAGTGGAGCACATGCTACCAGCTTCAAATTGCATAAAAAAAATTTACGCCATCTGCAAGTAGGCCTGTCGAAGGATAGGTTTCAGATCGGACTTCGGAGTAAGGTCAGACCATATAATTTAATAAAAATATTACTCAATCAACCTGATACGAAATCATATGTCGGATCACCAATATTTCAAACATATTCAATTACATTAGGGTTTAGATTGAATATTATCCGACGCTATTAAAAGTATTGTATATATAATATTTGTTTTTAATTGTAATAATAATGTGATTTCTAATCAAATATAATTAAGAATAGAAAATATTATATACATAGTATATACGTATAAGTGTAATAATAATCGTCATATATAGATATATATATGGTTAAATTATAAGTACTAGATATATGATATTAAATATCTTATTCATTAAATATAATAAATCGGATTGGATTCTTGATAGATTGGTTTTATACAAATCCCTATTCGATCCATCTACTAATCGAATAAATAAATAATCAGATTATCAGTCATCAAGTTACAAAATGCCATCCATATTTGAATAAATAGATTGGATTCTGTCTCAAATCCAATCCATAGCCAAAAACATAGCTCAACCCAACAAAGCCTTTTTTTGGGATCGGATATATGAATCCTATTTTTCCATTCTACTGTATTCAGCACAATATCTTTGATATATAAATATTATATATTACATTCTTTGCTAACTTAAACAAGGCCACAACCATATAAACTGAAAACAGGAGGAGATAAAATGATAAAGTTTTACGAGCAAACCTTCAATGGTTGTAGATCAGTTATTGAAGGAGCACCCTTCGCATCAGTCAAGTTGTATATGCTTAGCAGATTATTCCAGCTTGGAGCACTCACGTTAGTAACTAGACCATTCACAATAGCCCCGGGGTAAAGAAGTGCCTTTACAACGGGAACGGGAAATATCTCACTTGCAATCAACTGGGAAGATGTTACCTGAACAGGTGATGTACACATACCAGATCTACATGGTACCCTATTTTAAAAGTAACCAAAATGTAACACAAAAATGTATTGTCTTTATCACCACAAAAGGCAAGTGACAGGGATGTACCACAAGAAGACGAGGATTATAACAACTTTTTAGGAGTATATCAAAACAAAATATAGAATGGAAAAGACTACTATATAAGTTCGTAAAACCACATATGACCAATTTCAAGTAGACTTTCGGGGAAAGTTTTTGCATTTCCCAGAAATGCATGAACTTTGACAGAAATTTCATGCACTTACTGGAAGAATGCAAGAATACTTCCAAAAAAGAAAAAAAAAATAGATAAATCCGATTAATGTAAAAAGAATCCAGATTTTCCAGATTATTGTACAAATAGTTCTAGAAAATAGGAAGCATAAATGATAATCATGTAATTTCTAATGTGAAAATAATAAATAATGAAAAAAATAATTCCAACATTATCGTATATATACTTTGCAGATTACTTGAAATTTCAAGATTTTAAATAATCAAAACAATAATATCTGGACTATTGTATATATAATTCCAGATTATTGGTTTGATTATTGTCAATATGTTAAATTTTATGTTTTGTTATAAAGCTATAAAAGAAAGTCATGGAAGAAACAGAGAAAGGGAGAGAGAGTAATTGGGGGTTTAAAAAAAGGAAAAAATGTTGCCTAAATTGAGTTTCAATCCCTAAATACGATACTCACCAAGTGTTAATGTCCAAAACCGCCACAAATTTGGGGTGCCAAGGTCCAAAAACCCCAAAGCCTAAGGCACGTTAATGTAAATTAAAAAACCAATTGTCCAATTATGAAATATTCCACATGCAGTTTCTATCTCAATCGGTGAACAAAATACTTGGTATAATTTGTAGTTCTGAAAAAAAATAACCGCACTCATTTCAGCTTAAACTTTGAAGAGCATTGTAGCGGTTTTGAGAGTATATGTATGAAAATGTGAGTATGTAGATATGTGACAATGATTACACAATATACTCGCACACAACAACACCAAATAAAGGAAAATATGATTTTACTGCCAATATCTCTCATAATTTCATCTCTAGCGAAGTATATAAGACAAGGAGGCAAAGCATTTATAGGCCAAGGCTGACAAAATACCAGAGACTACAGCAACTAAGAGAAGGAAATAACTAATACAAATAAAAACAAAGGTCATACCCAGCGCACAAAGATTTTCGCTTAACTACAGGGCAGGGCCTGGGAGAGGCGGGTGTCGGCTGGCCTTAACCCCATATATGGAGAGTCTGCTCCCATGTCTCGAACCCGACACCAATCATAACTTTGGCGAGGGCACTTTCCATCGCACCAACGTACGACCTCTTAACTAATACAAATATGTGGGATATAAAATATGCCCCTTGAAGCTGAAAGCTATCTAAATACTCCCTCCATCCCAAATTTATTCCATTTTTTGTTGTTCTAAATTAAAGGTCCACTTTCCTTTTTCGGACATAATCACCGTACCAATTTCCACAATGGCTAACAAGAGTTAATCTTGATCGTTGATTAAATGTATTCTTAATCTACACAAAATAAAGACATGGACTCTTAATTTGGGACAGAGGGAGTAGTAAAAAGAGGGGTTGATACGATGAAAAATCGCCTAAAAAACCCACGTATTCTCTGCCTCGAGATGACCATGCCAACGAATAAGGAAGCAGGTACAGCGGTCCGTGTCTGACGTAATGATACTGTAACAACCCTCGATTCTGGGAGGCTCATTTTATACTGATTTTACCGCATAAGGTAATTATATAAAATGTGGGGACTGGAGTAAATATTAATTTAATGAATTGAAAGTTAATATTTACTAGATTGATGCATATTTACTGCATGTGAAAGTAAATAACATCAGGTTGCATGTCTGTAGTGTCATGTATTTTAAATGGCCTTTTAGTTTAAATGATTTTGGAACTCGAAATAATTTATAAAATTTCCGGATGCCAGTTTAGAGGGTGTAGTTAGTCTCGGAAGGTGCGAGACAGTCAAAATAAGTGCCATATTGTATTTTTGTGTTCAGGGCACTTTTACCTGGTTTTAGCTTATACGCGTATTTGGGAGTCATTTTAATGTGGTATTAACCATTTAAGTTGGGAGTTTTAACCTAAGCCACGATTTTTGGTCTTGCCTCTTATTTCATTCCCTCATTCTATGTCTTAAAACATAGAGAGTAAAGGAAGAGAAAGAATGGAGAAAGAAGAGAAAATGAAGATTGAAGATGGATTGATGCTCCTACTCAAAGAAATTTGATATTCCCTACATCAAGGCAAGTTTTCTACTTGCTAATATGTGATTTAAGATGCATAAATTGTATGATAGTTGTGTATTTACATTTATGGCTTAAATGTAGAATTTGTGGGATTTAAACCCTAGTCTTGATTTATGTTGAAGAAATTGTGGGTTTTGATGGTTAATAATCATGTAGATTAGTTTGGGGTAGATTTTTGTTGTTGGATGTGTATGAAAAGGAAGAGATTTGAAGTTTGGAGGATTTAGGGTTCATAACCCTTCGTAGCCATTTTTGGCAGATTTGCAGGTCCGAATCGATTCGGCCCCTTGGGCGAATCGATTCGCTAAGGGAAATTGGCAGGTCTGCATAACCCGAATCGATTCGGGTTAAGACCGAATCGATTCGGCCAATTGCAGAATGTTGGTTTAGTAGTCCGAACTGATTCGCTTTTTGGGCGAATCGATTCGGCCCTTGGGCGAATCGATTCGTTTTCTTGCTATTTTTGAGTTAATTTTATAACTCAATTTCAACCCTTTTCTTTAAATATAGGGACTAGGAACCTTCTTAAATGAAGTAAACCTAGAGTCCTAGAGTGTGAGATGAGTTAGATGTCTACCCTACATTAGGAATGGGTTATGTGGGGATTTTTCCAGGGTTAGGCCTATTAATGATAAGGCATTCTTTTCTTCTAGTTAATTATTATAAAACTAGGAGATGTAGTGTTATGTTCGGGAGACCTTAGGAGCTTAATTAAGCTATACTAGTTTTGATGGTTTATATTACCACCCCAAAAGAATGTTGGGAGATTTTAAAAGTTCGATTGAACTATGTTAACCTTGGTGGTTCATAATAACGCCATAAAGGTGAGTTTGGAGAATAAATTGAAAGTCATTTCATTCCTTCGAAAGATGATAACCTTGGGGTTCTAAAATAACCTCCTAGAATGCTTGGAGATAATGAAGAGTTTATTTACTCCTTTGAGGTTGTAGTGTTGATATAAGCTATCGTATGACTATGGTTGATAAGTTAGATTATTTACAAAATAAATAGAAAGGGTTTCGAATAAAATGAAACATATACGTGGGATGGAAATGAAATGGAAATGGTATTGATATTTGTAAATGATAATTTACTTAATCATGAAACCGGTAAATAATGGTTTACCTGATTTTCGATATGATAAATAAAATGGCTTAAACACACCTCTCTAAATGACATCATAAGGGAAGTCCGCACGCGAGGTGAAGCCCCCTGGCTAATGAATGCAGGGTGGATATAGTCCTAGGCCATGGGAGCGCTTATTGTTGTATATTTTTCTGCGATGGGTAGGAGATTCCGGGTGTGGTCTTGACTACCCCGCAGGCTCATGGCCGCTTCCCGACATCTTGCGATATAGGTGCCCAGGTTGTCTAATGATAGGCCCTGGAAGATGATGGTCATTTAGGGGCGCGCACAGTGGGGAAACCCAGACGGGCGATCTTAGAATTCGTTATATGTATATAATTATAACAGTTCATAATCAAGTGGGACTTGATGTATTTGATATGCCATAAGAGCATGATGGAGTGCCACAAAGAGCACATGTAAATGCCACAAAGAGCATTTGAAAATGATTATTTTCCTGATAAGGAAAGGATTTTTACAAAAGGTAAAATTGAGATAAAATCTCCTTATAGAGTAAAACATTTTGATTATATATATATACTTCCTGCTAAGGAAAAGATATATGAAATAATTGGCACCTTTGGTGAAGTCTTTAGTTTAATGCTTCTTATTTGTGTTCCTGCTTAGCTTATGTTTTAAATTGTATAGGTTGCTCCTTATTTCTCTTTCTTCACGATTTATTATACATAACTGTCATACTCTTTATTCATCTGGTAATCATATAGAACCGGGCCCTGACCTGGTTACTTTTCTTGTTACATATTCATCTTGTCTCTGCTCAGGTACTCCGTCGCAAGGATGCCTGATTTGAATTCCGATTCCGATGTTTTCGACGAGCCGTGATGCATTGCGGGTATTACGGGATACATTTGGTATAGACGTTTTCACTTTTTATTCTAGTTAAGATCAAGTCTTTTATTCGGGCGAGAGGCCCAAGCTTTTGTAAATGTCTAATGTAATGTAATAAGTAACTTATTATACTTGCGTATTATTGGTGTATCAGTTAGTGACCGGTTACCTATTCGGTCTTTTTATCGTATTCTTGTTCTATTATTTATATATGTCTTGGGGTTTCCCTTATCTTTCAGGAATTGGGTTGTTTGTTTTCATTTATTTACTTTCAAATCAAAATTTTTGGCAACCCATTTTCTGAAATATTGGGTGGTTATCCTAGATACTCTATATTTTTGTTATGATGCTGAGAATGATTCCATCCATGATTCCGTTATATTGGAGTATTGGGCTGGCCACCCCTTATTTTGGTGAACGGGTTGTCACAGATACCCTCAATGCCATCCACGTGGGAGTGGACAAGCTCGATAGTATAAGGCAAGGGAATGGGAAGTATATGGGTGCCTTAGAAATGCGAGAGGGAAGTGCGGTGGACAAGTTGGTTAGAAGAAAAATTTCAGACGTGTTAAACTCACAACATGAGAACGAGAACGGGCCCAAACGATGCACTATCTAGATTTTGACCACGGTCATGATGTCATTCCTTTTTCAAATAAATGACAACAAATTCTTGGCCCAAAAATTATGCTGCTATGGTGAGGGTCCACTTCGCCTTTATAGCCAGAATCACAGCATGAACAAAAGCCAAATAGTCTGCAAAGTATAGTCTGCAAAGTCAGAATGCTGACAGGCACACCAATGCTGTCAAAGGAAACTAGACCAAGTCAATAAGATAAGAGGCAATGAGCCTAAGATAGTCTGAAAAGGGCGAGAGGCTCGTAAGAAGTTGACCACATCGTTAGAAGAAAACTTGACAGTACAATGATGGAGTCCCGGATCCTAAGATTAACCGTTGTTACACAGTGACAACGATAGTTTGGCCATCCATATTAAAATGAAATATTGTAGAGAACTATAGGTAACAATAGAAAAGTAACCGCAACGTGCATTGAAAATGCCCATGAAATGGACGGTAGAAGTAAGTGATACTGGGAGGGACACCGTTGGACGTGTACTACCTCCGTGAAGGAAAGAGCGTCCACGTGCAACATTTTGGTCCTGTAATATAAAGAATTGATGGAACGCAGCGTAGATATAATCATAGTCCTTGATGGAAACCTGTTTTACCCACGTCAGTCCATAAGAACACTAAAGGTCCCATGAGAATGGGGCCAAGACCGAACTAAACCCGACTATAAGCAGTAGTAAGAGCTAGTAACCCATGAAAACTCAAATAAATAATGGTAGATGTAGTCAACTCAACAATACCCTGGAATTTAGACTCATCAACACTTGAAGTCCCTCACCAGAAACAACGTACCGTGAAGGACACCTTGCAGACCTTAAGGACATGTTGACGTGGCCATCGTGCTCCGCCTCTGATCGATTGTATATCAGAATTCCACCAAATACGTGATCCCAAACATGCCCAAAAAATGTCTTTGAACAAATGTTGATGGGCATTAGACGGGATCAAGGGCATAACTGATGTAGATAGGCTTTATTATAACTGATGTAGATAATCATAATAATGTAGACAGGAATTATTGTTTAGTTTTGTTGATTGTTAGTATTAAATGTAATAAAAAGGGGTTTAGTCCACTTTAGTAAATATTAGTGTAAATGGATTACTATTAGTATAATTAGAAAGGTATTGTATTGATGTAATAGAGATTCCATTACTCTTTGGCTTGTAAATACAATTTTCAGAATTGCGCTTCTGTCTTGTCTCTTCTTTGGATCCAGTTGGTGGTGTATACATCAAATTGGTATCAGAGCGAGGTGAGCTCCGTAGTGTGTGTGTGTCCTCTCATTGCATCTCCATTAATGGCTCCCAAGAAGAGAAATCAAAACAATGATTCTGAAAAACGGGTTGAAATTGGAGGGCTGAAATCAAAACAAGAAATCAAAAATTGAAGAAAACTAGGGCTGAAATCAAAGAATAATGGGTTGAAATGAGGAACCAACAGACCCCAATTTTTTCGAAATTGGAGGTCTTCAATTCTTCTCAGCTCATTACGCCTCACATACAAACCGTAGTCCCTATTTCAAACCCTAATTCTGAAATTCTCCAAGAACAACCTCAACCCAAAAATTTCACTAAAACCCTAATCATAACAAACAAAAACCCTCAAGAACGCATTCTTATCACTTTTGTTGCAAATTTACAATCTCTACCCATGCCAAACCAGTCGCAATCCAAACTAGAGTTACCAAAAATTGCTATATGGCTAGCGACTTCCGATACAGAACGCACGATCCCAATCGTCGACCATGAGCGTACTGGAACGCGAAATCTAGCATTCCATTTACAAAAACAAAAGGAAATATTATGTTATAGCATCAAAGGAAAATCGCAATGTGGAACAAAAAAAATTGAAAAAGATAACATATATGTTTCAAAATATGTGATCCTATAAAATGTTACGCGATTCGCACAAATTTATTTCATTCCGACTAAGCGATGCGAAGAATCCTACCCCCATCACACCACATTCTGTAACAACTAACGTTCCCCATTCTAGTTCACATTCCGTGTACTGCAACAATCAACGTACCAGGTAACTTTGAACAAAACCTTAGGGTCGTGACCCCCAATCAGGTCCAATCGAACCCTCCCCAACCCACTTCTCGTCCCGCCCTCTACCACCATACCTTCAATCATTTTCATAAAAATAGAAAGGAGAGGACGAGCCCTAAGGCTGCGATGAGAAAGAAAAAAATCGGAAGAGAAGAATGGTAAAAAGAACAAGAGGAAAATGTACAAAATTGGAAATCTCCGGCCTACCTCACTGCTAGTTTGTCTCCGATCTGGCGACAACTAACCAAATCAGGAGACACCAAGAAAGGCTCAGTCCATGGTGTTACTATTGTAATTGGGTTTTTAACCCAGGTGGAGAGGATATCATGCTAGCTCGAGATCAGAGAGATGCACGATTGAAGATCGTCGATAGCGTGAGGAAATCGCTGGTGAGATCCACACCCACGAAGCAGTTGGGCTTGGTTCCATGGTCGCCGCATGGGGTACATTGAAACCCTAGGTTATGAAGAGAAGTTGTTTTGGTTGGGCCTATTTTGCGGGCTGCGACATTTATTGGGCTCTTCATTTTCCCAACTGTTGGTGCATGAGACCTTGGCAAAAGAAGATACACGGGTGGAAAGAAAAATAGTTCTAATATGGCCCAAGTTTAAGGAAATCTTTTGAGATAAATTTTTAGCCCTCCCAATTTTTTGACAAAATTATTTTTTGGACTTTTCCCAAAATTTCTCTTCTTCTCAACAGAATATTTTGGGAATTTTGCACTCATCTCCAACCCCAAGTTTGAGGACGACCTTTTTCAAATGAGGGGAGGATAATGTAGATAATAATGTAGATAAGCTTTATTGTTTAGTTTTGTTAGTTGTTAGTGTTAAATGTAATAAAAATGGGTTTATTGTCCTCTTTAGTAAATATGAGAGCAAGTAAAGGGTATCTTAGTTTTTTAATGCTTTTCTAGTTAGAGTAGTATTACTACTAGTATAAATAGGTAATGATGTAATAGAGATCTCATTACTCCTTGACTTGTTAATACGATTTTTAGAATTATGCTTGTGTTTTGTCTCTTCTTTGGATCCAATTGGTGGTGTTTGTATCAATAATGGTCAGCTCGCATAACGTGTCATTTGTCTTAATAGTCATTTTCCACTCACCTCTTTTCAAATCTATCTTGGAAAAAAAAGCCCCATGCAACTGATCAAGCGTAACGAAGTACTTCACTATTATTTTGTTAGTGACAGGACTATCATCACACATCCTCAAACACTCACCCTTCTTCAGAGCAAGGAGGACCAGAACGGCGTTATAGATCTCTCGTAATAATCCCTCGTCACAAAGTTTGAGGACTTGGCATTGCATCTCCTCGTGATCGATTGGTGCCATTCCATAGTTTGGTAGGTTCGGTTATTAGCCCCTTGCACGTAATTAATAGAATGTTGGATGTCCCGCAATGAGGGAAGGCCAAGGGATGGGGGTGGTCAAACATCATCAAATGACTCGAGGAGATGTGGAGTGCATATGGAAAGTAACAAGTTTTGAGTAAAACCGATATTCAATAACAACTTGTGTAATCAACATTTAATCAATAAAGTATAAAATTAGATGAAAGAGTTCATAGATTTACACAGCCAAGGATTACCCGGATGATAAAAAATGAAAACTAACAAATTGGGTAATCAATATCTAATGAATAAGATATACAATTACATGAATAATTCACAAATTCACACAACCAGGGACTACTCAGATGGGAAAAAATAATAACTATCAAGTTTGAGTAAAACCCAGATTCAATTACAAATTGGGTAATCAACATTTACTGAATTTAGTGAAAATATGTTAAAAGAATAGAGTATAAAATTAGATAAATAGTTAACAGATTCACACAACCAAGGACCACCCAGATCATAAAAATTGGCAACTAACAAGTTTGAGTAAAACCCACATTCAATAACAAATTGGGTAATCAACATTTACTGAACAGATTACAAAATTACATAAATAGTCAACAGATTTACACAACCAAGGACTACCCAGATCATAAAAAATAATAACACTACACAAAGTGGGTAATCAAGATTCGATGAATAAAGTATAAATTTACATAAACAGTTAACCAATTTAGACAACCAGGGACACCCAGATGATTCAAACTGATTCCTACCAACTTTGAGTAAAACCCATATTCATTAACAAATTTGGTAATCAAAATTTAATGAAAAGATTATAATTTTACAGATTTACACAGCTAAATACTACCCAGATGATAAAACTACATAAATACTGTATTAGAGATGGGTTATTTTACCTGAAAAGGGGAATCTGAAGGAAGATAAGGAAGAAATATATTCTAGATGTGTATATTGCGAGATTGCCTAACCATCCCTTTGGAGTTGCCATTATATTATAGAGGTGAAAAAAAAGTGTAGACCTATATATGAGAGAGATCTAGAGAGGTATGCAAGGGACTCGTTTAAATTGGAAGCCGATCATATGCAAAACAATACGGTCCGTTTGGTTGGCTTTTTGGCAAATATGAAAATTTGCCCACATTTTGGCTATTTGGTTGCATAATTTGCCTAGGCATTATTTGTCAATGTACAACACCTCCTATGCACAATCTGTGGGAAAATTTTGCTTACCTATTTGAGTGGGAAATATTTGCGCACAAATTTGCCAACTTCTTAAACAGTTTTAATGTTTTAAACTATAATTTAAAAATTGTTTTAAATAATTAAAAAACTGTAATTATGCATTTAACAATCTCCAAAAAATATCTTTATTTTTGGAGACGAAATTATTTTTGGAGATTGTTAGCCTGATTTTTGAGAGTTAGGCATTTGGCGAATTTCGAGGGCGAAATTCCATTGTTAGTGGGGAAGTGTAACAACCCGCATAATTTTTGGGCTATTTTCAAAATAAAGATAAAAAAAATAAAGTTTTTGATAAATTATTTTTATTGCTCAAATATGTTGGTTATTATTTTTAAAGGCAAGAATTTCAAACGGTTTCGAAAATGGAGTTAAAACGGATTTTAAAATTTATTTTTAAATGTTTTTAACTCTTGGAGTTGTTTTGATTTCCAACTCTTCATTTATTTACCTTATTTAAAGGAGTCTTTTAGATTCCAACTTTTCATTTCTTTGCATTATAAACGGAAGTCGTGGGCAAGCCTTTTGACCAACTTTTGGCACAAATTTTGGCAGCAAATATATTTTATATTCTTCTTCTTTTTATATATACTTTAGCCCTTGAGATTTGTGAGTTCCAACCTTAGATTAGATGTGTTCTTGGTTCTATTTTGTTGGAGGTTCTTGGAGGACCTTTTGTAAATATTTTGTGTTGATCTTGAGGATATGATCGTTGGTTTCTCATCATGGCTTGAGGTATAGGGTTTTACACAATATGCTCCTTAAATCTCGCGAGTGTCATTCTCTTTGAATTCTTGTTAATTGAACTCATATTTGAATTGATAAATTCATTGAAATCTGAAAAATAATTGTTGAAATTATTTTGATTCATGTGGTATCATTATATTGTTTATGAGCATGTTGTCATGAAATTTTAATATGGCACGGATGTTGGGCACCCGCCAAAATTCCTGTTTCCCGGGATATGGCTTGATAAAGCATATACGGATGTGGTGAGGCCTGGTGACCTGGTTGATGTGTTGTTGAGAAATTATATTGATAAATGCTTTGAGATTCGTATTTTGATTTGAATATTCGTACTCGTGTTGTTACATTTTATTCATCGCTAACATATATTTGTTGAGCATCTTTCTTGTCGTATTGTGTACTTCCCCATATTTTCTTTTAGTGGCAGGTTAGCGCGGATTTTGGGGCGCTATGGAGATTGATTTTAGCGAGGATTGTTTGGGAAAGATTTGTATTATTTTGATGTATAGAGCTTTGGAGATTTGTATTTTTATTCGAGTTAGATAGTTGTAATTTTAATTCGAGAGACTTGTTGTATTTGAAGAATTGAGATTAGTGGATTTATATTATTGTGGGTTTATTTAGATGCTCTATACCTTGTCACTTGTGGATTTGAATTTATTTTATCGCATTTGCGCTCCGTTCGCTCTCCCCGGGCAGGCGGGTTGTTACAAATGGTATCAGAGCTTAGGTATACGACAACCCTTGGTGCTTGGGTTTTGGGTTCATTGCGTGGTTAGCAGTTTTTGGAGATAGCAAATTTTAGGTGATATTCCTGATAGGCATCTAGATTAGATGTGAGGAATTTATTTTTAGAGACGAAATTATTTTTGGGGATTGTTAGCCGCATTTTTTAGAGTTAGGCATTTGGCGAATTTCGAGGGCGAAATTCCATTGTTAGTGGGGAAGTGTAACAACCCGCATAATTTTTGGGCTATTTTCAAAATAAAGATAAAAAAATAAAGTTTTTGATAAAATTATTTTTATTGCTCAAATATGTTGGTTATTATTTTTAAAGGGAATTTCAAACGGTTTCGAAAATGGAGTTAAAACGGATTTTAAAATGATTTTTAAATGTTTTTAACTCTTGGAGTTGTTTTGATTTCCAACTCTTCATTTATTTGCCTTATTTAAAGGAGTCTTTTGGATTCCAACTTTTCATTTCTTTGCATTATAAACGGAAGTCGTGGGCAAGCCTTTTAACCTACTTTTGGCACAAATTTTGGCAGCAAATATATTTTATATTCCTCTTCTTTTTATATATACTTTAGCCCTTGAGATTTGTGAGTTCCAACCTTAGATTAGATGTGTTCTTGGGGCTATTTTGTTGGAGGTTATTAGAGGAGCATTTGTAAATATTTTGTGTTGATCTTGAGGATGTGATCTTTGGTTTCTCATCATGGATTGAGGAATGGGGTTTTACACAATATGCTCCTTAAATCTCGCGAGTGTCATTCTCTTTGAATTCTTGTTAATTGAACTCATATTTGAATTGATAAATTCATTGAAATCTGGAAAATAATTGTTGAAATTATTTTGATTCATGTGGTATCATTATATTGTTGATGAGCATGTTGTCATGAAATTTTAATATGGCACGGATATTGGGCACCCGCCAAAATTCCTGTTTCCCGGGATATGGCTTGATAAAGCATATACGGATGTGGTGAGGCCTGGTGACCTGGTTGATGTGTTGTTGAGAAATTATATTGATAAATGCTTTGAGATTCGTATTTTGATTTGAATATTCGTACTCGTGTTGTTACGTTTTATTCATCGCTAACATATATTTGTTGAGCATCTTTCTTGTCGTATTGTGTACTTCCCCATATTTTCTTTTAGTGGCAGGTTAGCGCGGATTTTGGGGCGCTATGGAGATTGATTTTAGCGAGGATTGTTTGGGAAAGATTTGTATTATTTTGATGTATAGAGCTTTGGAGATTTGTATTTTTATTCGAGTTAGATAGTTGTAATTTTAATTCGAGAGACTTGTTGTATTTGAAGAATTGAGATTAGTGGATTTATATTATTGTGGGTTTATTTAGATGCTCTATACCTTGTCACTTGTGGATTTGGATTTATTTTATCGCATTAGCGCTCCGTTCGCTCTCCCCGGGCGGGCGGGGTGTTACAAATAACTTTTTTCATAAATAATAAATTTCATAAAGCATCAGTTCAGGAATAAAACCTCAACAATCTCTTATTTAGTCTTAAACCCACGTGTCTATGCATATCACACTCATTCCATCTATTAGATTATCAAAAGTCATAACTGGTAAGCTCTTCGAAAAAGGATCCTCAAGGTTGTCTTGAGATGCTATAAAAGTCACGATGACATCGCTTATTTGCATGATCTCCCATATCAGGTGATACTTGCGCTCTATGTGCTTACCGCTATTATGGGTCCGGGGTTCTTTCGAGTTATCAACTGCTCACATATTATCACAATAAAGTGTAATAGTTGATTGCGCTAAAAGAACCACTGCCAATGGTAACATATTTGAAGCGGTAACATATTTGGCTTTCATGGTCGAATCAACATTACATCATTGATTAATACTCCTTTAACTTATGGCTCCACCTCTTAGGGTAAACACATATCTTGTGGCCAATTTCCTAGAATACTTATTTGACTAAATATCTGAGTATGTTTAGCGTAAAGGTACAAGATTGTCCATTGAGTAAACCAGTATAAATTTTCTAGTCCTTTTCGAGTACTTGAGAATAAGTTTATTGGGGTCCACTACTACCCGCCCGGATTAAACGAAAATCTACAAATCGTATCACAACAAAGTAAATAGCGGGTCTAATACACAATATAGCATACATGAGGTTCCCCACCACCGAAGCATAAGGTATACTATTCATCCTTTATATATAATCATATGTCTTAGGACACTAACCCTAAGATAGAGTGATTTCATGCCTGAAAAGAATAAATCCTTTCTTAGAATGTTGCTTGCTAAACTTTGTGAGCACATCATCGATATAAGTGGCTTGGGATAAATCTAACATCTTATTTTTTCAATCACACGAAATCTTGATCCCAAAGATATGATTAGGTTCTTCTAAGTCCTTCATATCCAACTATTTAAAAACACCACTCTTATATCGGACAATAAACCCATATCATTCCTGATTAGGATAATGGCATCCACATCTAGTAGCAGAAATACCATTATGTTTCCTCCGTAATTCTTATACTCATAAGTTTTATCCGGACATTGATCAAAACCAACATATTTAATTACATGATCAAACCAGATGTTCCAAGACATTTAAGTTTATTTAAGTTCATGAATGGAGCTCTTAATTTTGTGCACTTTACTTTCCTAGACACTTGTTATGAATCCCTCGGGTTGCACCATATATATGTAACACTCCACCCGCCCTGGGAGAGCGAACAGAGCGCCATTATCGATAAAACTAACCAAATCCACAATCAACATGGTATAAAGCATCTAAAAACCCACAATACAAAAGAGAACTACAAATCTCAATTTCTTCAAATAAATACCAAGTCTCTCGAATTACATACAACTAACTCGAAAATAAAATACAAATCTCCAATGCTTTAAACATCAAAATAATACAATCTTCTCAAATGTATTCTCGAAAGTTCTTCCCAAAATAATCCACGCTAAAATCCATTCTCCAAATCAAATTCAAAGCGTCCAAAATCTGCACTAACCTGCCACTAAACGAAAATATGGGGAAGTACACAATACGACAGGAAAGATGCTCAACAAATATTAGTGGTGAATAAAACGTAACATTACGAGTACGAATATTCAAATCAAATGCGAATCTCAAAAGCAATTATATCAATATGATTTCTCAACAACACATTAACCGGGTCACCAGGCCTCACCACCGTACCGCGCCTATGTATTTTTTTAGCATGTCCGGAAAAAGAAATATTGGCGGGTGCCCAACCTCCGTGCCATATTAAAATCTCATGACAACATGCTCAACACCAAATATAATACCGCATGAATCAAAATTAGATTCCAATAAATATTTCCAGATTCCAATGAATTTAGCAATTCAAATATGAGCCAATGATCACAAAAAAACAACAAGAATGACACGCCCGAGATTAAGGAGCATATTGTGTAAAACTCCGTACCTCAAACCACCAAAAGTTACCAACATAATTCTGCCCAGAAATGCAGATCACACCATCAAAATTGCCCACAAAGATCATCAAAAACTCCTCCAAGATCATTCTCAAAATATCCCCCAAGAATACCTCCAAAAACCTAACGTTGAATGCATAAATTAAAGGGGCTAAGTGTATATAAAAAGAGAGAAATAAAAATATGTTTGTTGTGAGAAAGTTGTACCAAAAAGGATCATCCATGACCTTATTTTATAAGGCAAAGAAGTAGGAGTTGAAAACAAACACAAACTCTTAAAACTGCTTACTGTGCACGTTTTCTGAAGGCATCGATCGATCGATGCCCAGACGTCGATTGATCGATCGCCCAGGAAATCTGGCAGTTCGCCTAGAAAATTTAATAAGGGACAATTTATTTAAAAATCAAAATAAAATCTGTTTTAACTCCGTCTTCGAAACCGTTTGAAATTATCGCCTTTAAAAATAATAACCAACATATTTGAGCAATACAAATAATTTTATCTGAAAATTTTATTTTCCTCTAAATTTTGAAAATACCACAAAATTACGCGGGTTGTTACACTTCCCCACTAACAACGGAATTTCGTCAAATGCCTAACTCTCAAAAATCAGGCCAATAATCTCCAAAAATAATCTCGTCACCAAAAATAAATTCCTCACATCTAATCTAGATGCCTAACATGAAACGATTCTCTAAAATTTTTATCTCCACAATACGCGTCACAAAAACGCAACAGACCCAAAACCCAAGACCCGAGGGTGGTCGTATACCTAGGCTCTGATACCATCTGTAACACCCCGCCCCGCGCTCGGGGAGAACGAACGGAGCGCCACTGCAATAAAACTAACCAAATCCACAATCAACAAGGTATAGAGCATCTAAAACCAATCCCACAATAACAAAAGAGAACTACAACTCTCAATCTCTTCAAATAAATGCCAAGTCTCTCGAATTACATACAACTAACTCGAATGGCATTTCGTGAGAGGGTAGTTAGGTCTCTTAGTATGTCTTGGTTACCAAGTTGGGGCTTAGAGGAGTCTCACTTGTGTGTAATATAATGTAGTATGGCTAGTGCATGAATCGAAAGAGAGGGTGAGAAAGTTGGGTTTTGGCGACTGGCCCAAGGGAGGAACCTGCAACTGTAGCCTTGCTAGTCCGCGAGCCCATATGCGGGTCTTGTTGCCTTGGTATTTTATAGCTGATTAAACCCTTGAATTTTTCATTTGTGTATTTCATCCCCTCCTAAACAAAAACCTCGACCCTTATATTTTCTTCATTCATAATCTTTAAAACCCTAATCCCCATTAAAATACAACCATCAAACTTCCATTTGAGGACCTTAAACTAGGAATTTGGGAGTGCTTATAGAGGGAGGAATGATCAAATTTTAAAGGAGATGAAGGAACTCAAGTCAAATTTTAGAAATAGTCAAGAGGAAATAATACTCTACTTTTTCTCTTTATTGATTAATGACTTATATATTTCCTAAACATGTTAAGTAAATTAAAAATGATTAAAGGTTTAATTAGGGCAAGATAAACCTAATTACTTTCCTATTATCATTAATTTATTTTAAAAGTGGTAAAATCCCTGTAGAATGAGAATGCATAAAATATTAATATGTGAATCAAATGGTGTAGTTTAGTAAATATGAGAAGATTAACATGAAAATTAGGTAAGAGTTGAATAATGTGCCTCGTGAACTTTGAGAAATGAAACGTGAGACGTGAGTATGACTAGTTCCGTGAAGTTTTAATACGAAATGCTCATGCATATCTTAGGACAATTTTAGTATTAGAACTTGATATGGACCTCACTTGAAATTCATATAAATTAATGGTTTACATTAATGATAATTTAAACCTTAGGAATTAGGTTAATCCACATGTGAATTAATAATAACATACGTTGTGAGTAAAAGAGGATATTGTTCGAGACTAATACATGTGTTTATCAAGGGGATCATTGTTTTAAGTAGTTGGTGTTGGCACTTGGATGTTGGTTAGTTATTGTTATTGATAAGAGTATGTTATGAGTTATTGATTTCATCGTTGGTGTTATAATTGTTGGTTATTTGGCGCCGTTGAGTGTTGATGGGATATTGGTTGTGCTATTGTGGAAATTTTTATTGTCAGGATAATTGTTGAATATATGATTTGTGAATTTATCTGTTATTCTTATTTGTCGATAGGACTAAGGTGATTGGTTTTAAAGTATCATCTTAGCAAGTTGAGACCCAATCCGAGATAACAAATAATTAATAAGTAGTAAAATGCATAAGTGTAAAGACACAGGTGAGAATAAGAAGAATCACGCTAAGAATTACATAGTTCAACTCTCGGGTAATAAGACTAGTTCCACATGGTAGTTTTTAGTACTAGGTTTCAGTTTGACCAGAGATCTACGAATAATACAATCACTCAATCTCTGGTCACTCACTGATTATACCCTTAGAATGTGTGAGTATTTCTCTGTTAGTCTAGATCCCAAAGGGGGATCTCTTCTTTTACAGTGAATGAGTGTGAGGGAATGTTTGTCTGCATCTGCATAGGTTGGGTGGAAGCATATTCTGAATGGAGCACCACTAAGAAAAGTAATAGTTTAATGTTTTGCCCATGAAGGAATGTTCTTGCACATGTTGGGTGTAGACACCCAGTGACATATTTTACATACGAAGTTTATATCCCATAAAAATGGTGCCGTTGTCGGGGAAAGTTGAATTCTAGGATTTAAGTGTTTTAGTACTTTGTGTATACATTGTATTATCTCTTTATTTGATTTTTAACTTGTACTAAATTATTTTGAGAAACTTGAAATTTTAGCGTTCGCCACGTATTTGAATTTCCTAATTTAAAATATCTACTTCTAACTCCTTAGATAATGGTAATTGTTATAATAACAATTTCTAAGATTACACTCCCAAGACTATGCGTGAATAGGGTAAAAAAACTGATGCACTGGCCCAAACCGAATCGATTCGGCCTAAGACTATAATCGATTTTGTACATGTTTGCAGCCACTAGTCTGTTTGGTAGGAAAAAGGGTGGGACATTGATTGGGCATAAATTCTTCGTATTTATCCCCTTAATTTAAAGGCTATTATCATCTTGTGCGGTGTAACTCGAGTTTATTTATCTCATACTATTGCAATTGACCTTCTCTATGTAGTGCATCGAGCTTCGTGTATTTCTCGCATATTTTGCAGGTATTTTACACAAGTGAAGAGAAGAGAGAACTCAAATTCAAGAAAGATACAAGTAAAGAAAAGTCAAGGGAAAAATAGGAATTTTACACCATGAATTCGGACACGAAACCTAAAGGAAATTTGAAGACCTCGAGTCCATAAGCATGTAGGAACCAACATCATCCAAATTCGAGTCTCGGGTGAAAAGTTATGGATCTTTGAAGTTGAAAAGAAATCAGGGAGAAAAAGAAAGAAAAATAAAAAGTCACAAAACCGAATCGATGGATACTTCACCGGACTTGACCCCAACACTGGGAGGATAGATTCGAATCGATAGCAAAGCATCCAAAAATGACTAGTTTAATTAATTTGCATTTAGTTAGTAGATATAAAATTCCAAAAATTCATCACTTTTTCCTTTCCTTTTTCGGAGTCAGCTTAGGATTAGTCAACTTCCTATCTTCATCACGTTCTGTGTCCTATTTCCCTCAGAATTCGACCCCGTCTTATCGGATTTATTACTTACTCGATCAGTTTACACTTGAACCATAACTAGCATGTACTAGAGACACAGTTTTAGTCTCGTCAAGTTTTTGGCGCCGTTGTCGGGGATTGAGCGAGAAAGAATTGAGAGGTCGTCGCACCCCCGACTAGTATGGGGTAATTCTTGTGTATATTAATTATTTAGGGTTAGGATTGTAGGTTCGTAGGAAGAAAGTTCATTAAATAGAGAAATGCGAAGGAAAAGAGCATGAGTGAGCGTAGGGTCTTTCGAGGGGAGCTTCATATACTTCGGAGCCAAATAATGGGTAGGAACATATGTGTGAGGGTTCGAAAAAATCGATCGAGGATAAGCCTAAGTTTAGAGAGTAAAAGAGAAGGTAAGAACACCTTTGACAGTGTCCTGGGCCGGTTCGGTCCTAAGACTACCGGTTCAGTTTGCTGCTGCAAAAAAATAAAAATAAAAAGACTGAGTCGATTCGCTCCTGGCACCGGACCGATTCGGATATCTGTAGTAGTTCACAGCTTTCCTATGGTTCATCTCCCATTTACCAAAACTCTTCCGCCCAATTCCCAAAACCTTTCACTCCAACTCTTCCCTCCAAATCCATTCCCTCCAACTTTTCCCTCTAAATTCATCCCCCACCCCTCCATACTCTACCTCTAAATACTCACCATATCCCCCCCCCCCCCCATTTCACCTCACACCAACATTTCCCTCTCTTACTCTCTATCTCTCATATTTTTGGCAATCCATATTCTCGTCAAAATGGCCGCTAGAGCAACAAGACCACTCCCCACAAAATATGCCTCCACCGAAATCCTCCCCGATGGTAATAATGAATACCGCTCCCACCGAGAGAAGAAGTGGTGCAACACCTTCTTCTCCCCATCCCGCCCAATGCATATTATGCGCGAAGTCAAATGGGAGAAATTTCCACAATTAGTCAATAATTTATTTTACCCGAGGGGATGGTGTCATTTTTTTGGGGAGCCTCATGTCGCAGTTTGGGAGGACGAGGTGCGAGTCTTCTATGGCACTCTCGTCCGAACGGGTGAATTTCAAGCAGAAGCCTATGTTGATGACCGACGCATCCCATTTTCACTCGATATCATCATTCAAATATTGTGCACAACCATTATGATTACCCAACAAATGTCGAATTCTCTATGAAAGGTGCATGCATTTCCTGCCTTCCCCCCGAACACACGTGGAATCAAGAAACTTTCCCCGTGGGATCTCTTCCGGAAGAATCCCGTATTTCCTTCCACATCGTGTGCGCCAGCATCCTTCAAACTTCCAACGATTCGACAATGCATCCTAGGCAAGCCAATTTCCTCTTCCAACTTTTTTATCCCCGAGCCCCAATCCATCTCGCACGCATTTTTTATGTGGATATCATGAATGCGACTATGGATTATAAAGGTCGAGCTCCCCTACCATACCCATATTTCATCACCTCCTGATTAGGCATAAATTCTTCTCATTTATCCCCTTAATTTAGAGGCTTTTATCGCTCCAAAAAGTGTAATTCGAGTGGATTTATCTCATATCATTGCTATTGACATTTTCTAATTAGTACGCCGAGTTTAACGTATCTCCTATCTATTTTGCAGGTATTCAGTGCACACAAGGAAGGAGAAAACTGTAAGGAAGGACGAAGATAAATACAGGAGAGTAAAAGGGTAAAAGAGTAATCTGAATCAGGAATCCGGGCCAGAACTCAAAATAAAAGTCGAAGACCTCACGCCTACAAGTGCTTAGGAAGAATCAGCATCCTAATCTGAGTTCTGGATCAAGAGTTACAAGTCCTCAAAATTACAAGGAGGAAAAGTTCCTGAAGAGATGGAACCAAATTGAAGGGTTGGAAAAATGAACCGATCCTATCCTGGGAAAACTCCCTGTGAAGCACAAAAAGATGGAACCGAACCGAAGAAGAAAAAATGAACCGAACCGATTCAAGGAAAAACTTATGTCAAAAGGCGAACCGAACCGAATCACCTTAACAGGATCGGTTCGGGTATAAAAAAATTTAGAGTTATCCACTTGTAAAATAAGAGTCTTGTATGGTTGAAACTCTTAGGAATTCGTAGAGTATAAATTTAAAACACTTCTCAGACATTGGGAGGCTTCAAATTCATTAGAGAAGCATTGTAGTTAGTTTAGAGAAGAGAATAAGAAGAGACCCTAGTTTTTATTCCAGTTCTGCAATTCAAGTAATTCTATTCCAATTCTTTCTTTCATTATTGCAGTAGTTAATGTTTTAGTTAGTAATTTCATTCTTCTTCGCCATAAGTTGTTAGTAAAAATGTTTTCTTTCATTCAAAACATGTTTTCTTCTAGTTTTAATATGTCCGACTAAGTTTTCAAGGGTCGGGGTGCATGAACCCCACCCGATGTAATTTACGATAGTGGAAATAGAATTTTGAATTAAAATATTAGATGAATTGTATCGTAGTTAATGCGATACTGTTTTAATTCATCATTTGCTTACATACTGTGTGGGCTACTATCCCTCATATATGTAATACTTAGGAGTGTTGAAGATCGAGTGTTAATTCGTCCTTTGCTTACATACTGTGCGGGCTATGATCCCTCATATATGTAATACTTAGGAGTATTAAAAATCGGGTCCATCTAAAGTTTTAATTCCGAATCTAGTATCCTACGAAGTGAATTACTAGGGTGTGGGAGATTGTAATCCGACCTATCGTTCTCAACTCATAGTTAAAGTTTTAGTAAAATCGTCATTAGTCCTTTAGTTAATTAGAGTAATTGCATTTCATTTATTCATAATTTCATTAGTTAATCATTTTTATACTTGCATTTAGTTGTAGTTATTTCACAATCCAAATCACCTTTTTCTTCTTTTTAGAGTCAAAGTTAGTTTACCTTCATCTTCCCAATGTCGTTTCGACTTCGTTCCTGAGGATCGATACCCGACTTATCAAATTATTACTTGAGCGACAGACTTCCACTTGAGCCTAAATAGCACGCACACTAGACACATTTGCGGTCGCGTCAAGTTTTTAGCGCCATTACCGGGGAAATTAGGTAGACTTACGTTAGATCAAGTCAATCTAAAACTTTGACCAAGAAAATCCAAAAACATAAAAAAGGAGATTTTTTAAAAAAAAACTAATAAAAATTCATCTCTCAAAAGACTTTAATGCAAAATCCTGAACATACTCAGACTCCTCACAATACTCCAACCAGAATCCACGAAAATCCAGTCGTTGAATACAACTCTGAAAGCCCCCAAACACCTCACGTTCCACAATTCTAGTTTCCAATTCCAACTCCTGATCACTCTATCAGTAGCTACACCCTGAGTCAAACTTCGAGTCACACATCTAGGACACTGAGTGAGTACACAAAGTCATTTGAAGAGAGCGCGAGTGCGATGTCTGACGCAACGAGTTTCGGTACTAAAGAGGGGGACCTCCTCTATCATCCCATGAAAGACTTACTCTTTCCTGAATGGACTATCACCCCTGGTTGCATTTTACTTCCGTATAATGCTGGTAAGTTCCACTTTCGCAATGGAATGATACAGATTCTCCCTACGTTTCATGGCATGGATTCGGAGAAACCATACCTGGATATTCATGAGTTCGAAGAGGCGTGTGATAAATATAGTGACCAAGCTTGCATGCAAGATGTCGTTCACCTAAAGATTTTTCCTTTTTCCTTAAAGGATAAAGCCAAGACCTGGCTATGGTCTCTACTCCCAAACTCCGTCACTTCCTGGAGAGATATGCAGTCTAAGTTTGTCTTAAAATTCAATCCACGGCATAAGACCAACTCTACCAAAACTCAAATTCAAGCTTTCCAACAACACAATAATGAGTCTTTTGACAGATGTTGGGAACGTTTCAAAGAGTTAGTAAGATCATGCCCCCATCATGGTTTTGACAAACACCTAGTGATATTTTTCTTCCATAACGGGTTAACAATAGCTTCCAAACAACTTGTGCAAACAATGTGTGAAAGACACTTTTAGGATTTGAACTCATGCGATGCCGAGGCCCATCTTAAGTATGTCGTAGAGACTACTCAAGCATGGGACACATCTGATCCTAAAAACTACACCCTTTATCTCATACTCAATTTGACTTGGATTGGACCAATTGACTCATACACTTTTTATTACCTAAGTCGAATACTTTTTGTGGTATTATTGTATACTTAGGTGGTGTTTATGTCTGTATGAGTTTTTGATCCAAACGGAGTTATAGTATTGGCTTAGACTAAAATTTGGAATTTAATCTTTGTGATTATTTTTGTGTTACTCATTTTTGCAATTTGGACTTAACTAATATATTTGTATCTATCTTGTGGTAACTTTAATTAAGTCCTAATTTATATGAGCTAAGTGCTACACATTTTTATCTTTTGCTCATTTTACCTGGACTTAATATTTTAACATAACACCGTTTTAAATTGATTCA
Source organism: Sambucus nigra (assembly GCA_949130495.1). Taxonomy (NCBI): domain Eukaryota; kingdom Viridiplantae; phylum Streptophyta; class Magnoliopsida; order Dipsacales; family Adoxaceae; genus Sambucus; species Sambucus nigra. The sequence continues at coordinate 457,535,879 of OX422214.1, read as the reverse complement.
TATTCTGTTTGGTGTTAAGTTAATTTTTTATTTTAGTTGCGCGACACAATTGTTGGAATTTATTTTCCTATTTTATTTGTGGTCATTTGCGCCAACTAAATTGTTTTAGGATTAATCTGTACTTGAATATTAAATATTATGGAAGACCTGGTTTGTGTCTCATGAATTAATATTTAATCACTCTTTTTAATATCGATTAATTCAATATTTTCTTACCTTTCACTTAGTCACTGATTGGTATTTTTTCTTGTCAATTAAAATAAACTTAACCTGGTTTGGGTTTAGTCTATTTTTATAAACAAGTTATTTTGTTGTTTTGATTAAAACAATCTTTATTATTAAATATGTTTTGCACATTTACACGGAGTATCGGGTTTGAGTGTGTAGTTGTGTATGTTTCTCACGCTTTCACTACCTCGGTTATTTAGTTAGAGTTAGTATTGTGGGGTTGTTTAGTTTGTACCTGGGTGTACTGGTTTTGTATTGGCCTAACTATTTCATTTACACTAGATTGCTCAATTCTTTATCTAAACTTTGGTATTAGTGTTGCCTGTGTAGTGAGTGAGTGATAGTCACTATTACCTGAGTTTATTGCGTTGACTGATTTTCAGTCAAGTTGGGTTATTTTAGACTATGTTGGTTATACGGGTGTGTATTTGATTAGTTTAATTCATTGTGGACTTGGAGGACTGTAATCTGTAATCGGTAATTGGTAATAGTGGACTTGGGTGTGTGTGTTGTCTTAGGAGTAGGGACACAGGGTTTACCACCACGGTGGGTTCCTCGAGAACAAATATCGTGTCACCTTCCTCTTTTACTCATCTCATTCTTAAAGGAAATTATTTTTATATCTAACATCACCACTTTTACTTACTAGTGTGCGTGAGTGTTTTTAATTTATAATAGATTTTATCAAAGAGTTTAAAAGAGTTTTTAAATAACCTAATACGCATTAGTGAGTACCCTTTGGTCCTTTCTAGTGACCATTAGGTCGTTTCAGTTATACTACACTCTAAATTCAATAAGTTAACGTATGTGAGGGGTGAGATATTTAACGTATGTGAGTGATGATGGGGGGATCCTTACTTGGAATTAACTGTATTATTACACTATAAATTCAGTAAATTAGTTCTTGCAACTCTAGGAGCTGACCCAATTTATGAATGTTTTCTCTCACCAGTTGTGCCTAGATAGGGATAGCACGACTATTGAGATATCAGCCTTGTAGTTTCACCTTGCCTACTAGAGATTAGATTATTGATTCTAGCTTAGGTTGATACTCTACTTCGGTATTTTACTTTTGGATTATTGTATGGGCATAAGACTGAAGTCCACTTTATTTCAGTCGATTTAAGATGCTTACATTTATGTTGAGTTTTCAGTTACTTTATGTGGATAATGGATTTATCTGTAACACCCCGTATATCTAAGTATTTACAAAATTTATTTAATTGGAGTATTTTTTTTAAATTATACGTGCGGCATAATTTAATTGATTTAAATATTATGTATTAATTAAAATATTAATCCAGAGAGATAATGGTTAATATTTATGGAATAAAATTACTAAGTGAATATTAAATGATTATTTTATGTTATAGCGAGTGATAGTGACGTGGCAGTATTTTATCTTAACTGGGAGTCGCATGTTGACTATTTGTGGTCGAGATAGGAAATTATGGTAGAGTGACTCAGATGGCGATTTTGAGTTCATAGTTGATTCTGAATGGTCGAGATAGTCGGAATAGTGTGCCCGGGGGTAATATTTGGGTCCCGGGGCCTTTTTAGTCATAATCGAGCCCACACGGGGGTGTTTGGGTCATTTGGGCTTGGCCCGTTAACCAAATTTTTGGACTAGAGATTATAAACCCATTCTAAACCGTGAGAAATCAAGAGGAGGCCATTAGAGAAGAGGAAGAGAGAGTTCTTGGAGATTTAACACTTTCTTGCATCGCCTTTACCACCGGAGTGCAATCGGAAGGCATCCTCATGAAACACAACACAAAATCAGACATGCTAGTGCAAAGTCAAGTGTTTATCTTGCATGCTTTAAAAATGTTATAATACCCATGGTAGAATTGATGAAATCTAGAATGAACTTGTGTTTTTGTGATAAAATAATGGAACTGATTCATGTATTAATTGGAATAAACATTAGAGATTTGATTTCTAGGTTTTAGAAATACGAAATCTGATAATTAAGATGACATGAGAAAATTATTTATGGGTTTTATGAAGAACATAAAAGAAAAGCCTTTGATGAATTCTTGAGAATTGTGGATTTAATGATGTTTTAATGATAGAGATTAGTTAGAACTTGCTTATATACTCATATTTAATGTTGGAATAAATTATATGGGGGCCTGGGTATGAGTCATGGAGGTTGTGTTAGTTAAAAATGGTGGAAATTAATAACAATGAAGAAGATGAACTTTCATGGGTTTCGAACCGATTCGGCTACCCCCCAAAACTGGTTCGACCCCGTACCAGAACCTGTTCGGGTGGCCGGTTATACCCAGAATTTTTATTGTCTGAATTTATAAGAAATTAATTATGGAGAAACTTTGGGGTAAGTTAAATAATTGTACAAATACTATGGATGGCAGTAGGTACATAATCTAGGATCGGTTATCCTTAATTACGGTAAATTTGGACTTGAACCGGTAATGCTTAACCAAATGAGGGACGTATAAAAAATTTCTGATTTAGGCTACGGGATGAGGGAATTATAACCTACGACTTAAGTTACTAGTATAGAAACTGAAATAATGAACCGTTGGGTAGTGAGCGATGCCCGAAAAATATGGAATAAACATTATATTAGAATTATTCATACGTTAATTATTCAAGAAAGATAAATGCTATGTATGGAATATATTATAGTTCGTGTGTATACCTATGATGATGATGATGTATATATATAGGTTATGTGAATACCTATGATGTGATTTGTTATGTGTGTGAACTTACCAATGCTACCTGCTATCACATGAGGTTCCATGCAGAGGCAATCCCACCTTATCGATTCCAGCAAGGTCTAGATGTTAGGTCCAGTACATAGAACTTAGGGCGACTCACTACGTGCAATGTATTGTTGGGATCGATGTGTCATTTGGGTGCGTTAGGTACGTGCATATTCCAAAGGCTTAGAACTATGTTCGCCACCATTGTGTGTTGCTTGATTTATGGTTCGAGGAGATATTCTTAACCAATAGTCCCTAATTTGGTATGAGAGGTACATGGACTTGATAACAGAGTTTTCTGCATCCCAGTTGCCATTTCGAGGGATGTTGTAGTTGTATATATTATAATTGACACACACACACACACACACACACACATATATATATATATATATATATATATATATATATATATATATATATATATATATATATATATATATATATATATATATATATATACAAGTGTAATTTATCTACTTATGTCTGATAGTAGAACCGATAAATTATGTATATCCAAACGTAATTTAAGTAGAGAAACTTGAATAATAATTCAGAAATAATATGAGATTAATATTAATATTAGTGAGTGTAGTAGCATATTGTATGGGCGGTACCGGGGAGCTAAATATTTTGTGGTTAGTTAGATATATGGTGTAGTTGGGCTGCATAACATAGCTAGGTAGAAGACGTTAGGTGTGAACTTTAGAATGAGAGGTGAGGAACTCAAAGGAGTGTACGTTGTACTAACGTGTATATCTAATAACTCATTTAAACTGTGATTTAAATGCTTGCAAAATATTTTCAAAAGATTTTGGGCTCTGACCCTTATCAAATTTATTTTCCAAAACATTTTTGGTGTCCAGCCACATGGACGCCAAGATTGATGATTCTTTCCAGGGATTCATAGTTGTAGCATTTGTGGAGGCTTGCAGGAGTTTTTCTTAGATGCTTCAGTTCTTTATTTCTAGTTAGGAGTTTCATTCAGTATTTCATTTGGAGGTGTTTCCCCTTCAGACTTTTTAGTACTTCAATTAATTTATTAGACTTTGTGGATTTAGTTTATTATTTTAGACTTGTATTTGGCTTTGTTTTGGGAATCAATGGTTTATTTGGTATTATTGATTCAATTATTTATCGTGTGTTGGATTCAGATATTTATATTATGGATGTTTGTCACTTTATTTATTTTTCGCATGTTGTTATATTAATGAAAGATAAAATTTGACACCAGCTTAATTTAACATAGGTGATTGGTAATTTAAAATTTTCGACAGTGATGCTAAAAATGGACCAAGTGATATTTATTGTTTGTTTTAATAATGGACTGATCACCAGTATTTAAAATAAGTGGGGTGTCATATTATCATAGTTCATAGTTATTAATTTAACTCAGTTTTTTGTATGAATGTGGTTATAAGATAAATTATTTATTTTGATTTGTTGCTAAGAATGCTATGGATTGACAAACAATCCCATCTTCGGCATACTGTGTCTAGCCAACCCTTACATGAGGAAATGGGGGTTGTTATAATGCACATACATTAAGGTACATAACGAACGCATTGAGTGTGATTATGGTGATGCATCGTCATATTATAGCTTAAAAGGTCATACCCGAACATTCTCTCATAGTGGAGTCTCGAATAATGCTTTACACTTATGTGTCCCTCAAACTAGAGAATGAATAAATCGGTATCTAAGTCGGACGATACTATAATTATGTCTTCAGTCACATCAAAAGACTCGAATGACTGAGATGATGGATGTAGTGTGTGACGACCCGCCCATTCTAATACCGAGTGGCCGATCCTCTACTAAAATAAAATAGGAATTTCAGCATGGTCTCATTCTCAGCATTACTATCGCAACATGTAATGTAGAATAACACGAATAAAACCACGCATTAAAATGAACAGATAAATCACCATGCATAAGTAAATATTAAATGTGAGCCGAATATATCATCGGTCACTAAAATAATAACATCCCTCTAAACAAACTCTGATAAATAAATGCGTATCGCAATAAAATCTCTGATAGTAATATAAAATCCTAACAATTTACGAGCAACACGCCCAACTGAAAATTTTAATGAAAATATCATATCAAAATAGAATAAGCTGAGGTGTATAAAACAATCATGTAGCATCCACAACTATTGCAACGACATGAATCTATCCCTGTAGTCCCAGGTACTATTGTTGTACACTTGGGTTTAAAGAGAAAACTTAGGAAAATAATTGCTCGTCGGTCAAAGCCCAAAAATAAGAATATTTTTCAAGTAGTTAATTATTTTAAATGGATTAAAATTGTAAGATTAACCAATCGCACTCACATGAGATAAAGCCTCACCTTTCAACTACAGTGCGCACCTAACGTGGTCATTTTATTATTCTAATAAAACTACACGGTCTAACTAGGTCTATTAGCTAAGTACAACTACCCCCACTAGGTATACATTCATAAACAATATTGTAACGACACACTTGCGATAGATAAATATTCACGTAATAAACATCACATAGCTAGACTTATGTGTTATAGATATATATATACACTATATCACTTAAACATACACATATATATCACTCACTATATATGCAAGACCATATCCCCATAGCTTGGACTCCCCGAATACATCCCTTGTGTGTTATCTGGCTCCAGGAATCACGCCTCACACCGAGCCACCGGGTCGAAATCTCACCACCGATACCAAACAAAAACACATACAATGGAGGCGGTCATAGATATACATACGGGATCGCAACCATACCACGTCGTGCCTAACCGGACTCCAAACCAACACCTATCCTCACACACGGATAATGGTCATGAAAAAATCCTATAACCTGGGGAATCAATCCAGTGCATCCTGGTAAATGGTCGGATGGGCCGCCCACTACGCGTATCCTCCTACGATAGCACTACTGAGTAGTTTTTTTTACATAAAGCACATAGCATGCATACATACATATATACACGTCACTCTAATATGTACATATAATAAGTACCGAACTCGTACGCACATCCCACAGTTCAAGGTTCACCCAATCCCAAAGTTCGACCCAACTTCCTGAGTATTTAATCCCATAGTCATTCACTTGTATCCTCGGTTCTCCCCACTCGACCCCAAAAATTAATACTCTCTAAATAATGAATAGTGACACAAACCTTTTCTAATAAGATATCCGCCCACTTGGATAATCTCCCACATGCTCTTTTAAGTTCATAAAAATCCCCGATCCAAACTTGAGCCAAACCCATGGGTCATTCGAACGAAATCCAATCTCGTTCGAATGAACACGAAATCTCGTTCGAACGAGGTCTAAACGAGACTACATAGACCAAATTTGAAGCATTTTCCTAGGTAGAATTCATCCCCCCAAAACTTAATTTTATTTCTATGGTTCTTTCTACCAAATTTTCAAGAATCGTAATCCTAATACAATCAGCAAAACATGATTCCATCATTATATATTCGATTCCCACATGGTAACCCCCATAAATTCAAGATCACATTCCTTTATCTAATTAATCTTTAAAGATTAAATCTTTCCATCTAAGTTCTATATATTCGTTCTTTAAATTCCAGAATTTTATTTCTAATTACAAGTGTAATCCATCTCAATTAATCATTAGTTTACGAACATTCATCCTTTATCATTTAGGTTTCTACATCACATCATCAAGTTATAATCTTTCATAACTTAAATCTATAATGTCTATTTTAAACCAAGAAAGTAATTAACTACAATAAAATTATGATATAAAGTAAGTAACTACTTGCCTTGTTGGATTACAAATCAGTAGTATTCTTATGAATTGATGCCGGATTAAATCCTTTTACTTCTCTTTTCAATATTCATGTTCTTTCTTCTTCTTTCTCTTTTTTCTAGGGATCTATCTCAATCACTTGTGTGAAATATTAACAGGTGAGTTTCCATCCACCTTCCCAACCTCTTAAATATCGCCTCAATTAACCTAATCCCGGTTTTCTTCTTAGCCATATGTACAAAATGACCCTCCAATCCTTATATGGGTCTTGTTATGTCTAAAAATCCCGCGGAACCCAACCACAACACCCGGGTAGCTATTTTGGACTATTTCATCCCTTTCTAGATCACCAGTGCACTCGAAAAGGTTATCTGAGCCACTCATCTACATATATGCTAACTTATAATTAAACGTGATCGATATGTGCGTACTCTATGCATCGCTCATAAATTATATCGATTCGTCGATGTAACACACTATCGACATGTAATAATAAACTATCTATATCACTCGTACGCGACATATAATATATCACATAACTATTTACTTATCACTGAAAAGTAAAAAATAATTATAATGAATATAATCATTCATCTCGCTAATTAATATTTATTTACTTGCAATTTAATTTTCCCCAAATTAAATTAATAATATAAATCACATAGAAATTTGAACGTAACTGCCGCAAGGCTCTGGATACATTTCTTGCATGTCATCCTCATGCTCCCATGTCAACTCGACAACATGGTGGTGTCCCCAATGTACACTCCCTAATGGTACCACATTTAATCGAAGATTTCACTCCCTATGACCTAAAAATGACAACAACTATCTCCTCATAAAATATTCGGCTATATCTTAATCCCCTCTAGCGCTATATCGATAAGCCACATTACCTTTGAGATACATGAAACACATCATGAATCCATTGCAAAAGCCCTGGTAAGGTAATCCTATACACAACCGACCCTACCCTCTTGATGATGGTAAAAGTCCCTACATACCTAGGTGCCAACTTCCCTTTCTTTCCGAACCACATCACTCCCCTCCTCAAAAAAATATTCGCAACAACACCTGATCATGCACGTCAATTTCCCATATCTCCAATCCGCATCAGCGTAACTCCTCTACTGGTCCTGAGCTATTCTAATATGAACCCTAATCAATTCAATCTTCGCCAACATATCCTAAATCACGTCTGGACCGAGAAGCTTGTTGTTGTCACCTCTAACTAACATGGGGGGAAATAAATTATCTTTCGTATGAAGCCTCAAAAGGCGCCATGCTAATAATAGACTAGTACGAATTATTGTGCACAAGCTCTACCAATGACAATTATTGCTCCCTGCTATCCTTAAAGTCTATAATATATATCCTTAGCATATCCTCCACAATGGCTTCACACTGTTCGTTTGCCCATCGGTCTACGGGTGATAAGTCATGCACTAAAGCAACTCCATCCCCATCGATTTTTGACAAAATCTACTAGAAGTGGGACATATAGAAATTATCTCGATCCAAAATAATATTGAGCGGAACCTCATGTAGTCTCACTCTCTTGCAATCAAAAGTTAAGCATATTGCTCTGTCGTGTAAACTACTTAGACTGGTAAGAACTGTTCCACCTTGGTTAACCGATCCTAATAACCTAGATAGAATCATGACCCCTCTGTGATGTCGGTAATTCCGAAATAAAATCCATAAATGTACATTCCTATCCCTACGTTGGAATCTTCAAAGGAGGCAAGACCTCGGTTGGTCACCTATGATCAACCTTCACCATCTGACAAGTTGTGAACCTAGAGACAAACTCTGTTATGTTCCACTCCACACTGACCCACCAATATTGGTTCATCAACATCTCCTACATATTATAACCTTTTGGGATACACCCAAAATAGAGACCCATGTGTCTCCTCCACAACCACCTGTCGTAAGTCCTCATTGTTTGGGACTATCATGTCCTCCTGACGAAGCTTAGTCCACTTCACAATTCTAAAATTGTTGCCAAGTGTCCTATAGGCATACGACTCAATGCATTTACTTCAACGTTAGCCCTTTTTGGATGATACTGAATATTAAACTGACAAGGGCGCCCATACACCCTATAGCATGTGCATATACATACAAATACCACGGATGCAGCCCACATACATAAACAACCAACCACACATTCCTTGTATGATCATGCAGTAAAAGTATCCTCGATTACCCTAGTAATTGCGACTCAATTCTTCTTTAGATAACCCCACTTATCAACTAGTAGTACAAATGCACCCCAATGCTCTCTTCATAGCACTACTTGGCCCTGCTGCCCTAAAATCCTATAATAGTTCTCTACTCAAAGCATTATATCTACACACGTGTAATGACTAATGTACTAAACCAATGCTTTAGAGCCTAAACATCTCCCAACACCTTTCATGCATGGAATGTCTTGGGAGAAAAATCCAAACAAGAAACCCTACCAATACGTAACTACCTAGCTCTGTCGGTTATCGATATTTGTAGTCCCAAGATGTAGTACTGGGGCACCCAAAACCTTGACCCAAAAGCTACTAAATCTCATCACTCAACTTTCACATCTCTAAACAAGTCATACAATACACCGCTTGCACTATCGCCAAATCCCTGACACTAAATTGATCCCAACTCGATTATCGACTTGGCTATAACCTCAGTGTTCCCTGGATCACATCAGTATAACATAATCACATGCTCGACCCTCACTCAGGATGAGTCATCGCAGGAAGAAACATATCATTCCCTAGAATAGCGAACACGATAGCGTTACTATAACAGTCCACCATCGCTCCACATGTCGCTAACCAGTCCATCCTGAGGATAACACCAAACTCATACCTCACGCAAACGAGTATATCCACTACTAATCATAACCTCCTAATGTCCATACCTATTCCCCTGCAGGTGGAACGAATGAGAGCCCCACTGCCCACGGTAAATATACGGTCATAATAATAACTGACGTTATATCCACTAAATAAAATGAGTGTATAGATATGATTGAGTTCTAAATTAAAAAAAAACAAATGAATAAAATGACTATGAATTATATAATCAAATATGGAAGAAAACTAGGACGTTGGATCCGTTTATCAATTTTAATTAAAATCACACATTAATTTAATTCCGCATTCCCAAATTTATAACTCAAAATGCACTGACTCTCATCGAATACATTTTATAAAATACAGCAATAAATGTTCATAAAATATTTTAATGTCTCTTAAAATAAATGCCTCAAATCCCTATTCCTTAAAAGATATCAATTTTAAAGTTTTAACGTTGTATTTAAGTATGAGGTATCAAATAATTGAATGTAAGTATAAGACATAAAAAAATACACATTTAAATTCTTAAAATATGATGTATCAAATAATTTTGAAGGTTTAAAACACACTCTCATCTAGTTTCAAGTGAATACAAAACATTTATTTTTAATTAACACAAGTCGGGAATTAATACTAAATTAAATTAACACGCAAATTTAAATAATCATGAGAAATTTCACCTAGTCCTAGTAATAAAACTACTCACGCATCGTAGTTGAAAAAGAAATATTGCAAGATGAAATAATAATTTTCATTAATAAAATTCAAGTTATAAAATTTCTTGTCCAAGACTTGAGTACCAACACATAACGTTCCTCCCAAATTTTCCAAGAATAGTCACAAACACTCAAAAATAATGCACAAGGTATAATATCTTCCGTGTTACAAAATTATATATGTCTAATAATTTCCCCTCTATACAAATCTATCTTTCTAAAATGTACCCCCAAATAAGAAAATGTCCTCACATAAAAATGTAGAAGACAAATGAATAGTCTCATATAAAAGAATAAGGGAAAAAGAAGACAACATTAATCAAAAAATGTGGGGAACATTTGAGCCGAACAACGAATCTCGAAAAAAAAACAAAAAGGGGAGGAAATGGGTATGGGAGAAAACAAAAGGCTAAAGAAAGAGTAAAAAAATAAAACAATAGAAGAAACAAAGGTGGGAAGAAGAGAACATCTCGAACATAAGTAGACAAAGAAAGGGAATAAAAACAAAGAGACAAAAGAAACAAAGAAACAAAATAAAACAAAAAGAAATAAATAAAAGGTGGGACATAAGGGAATTTTGGACATAATAAAAACAATGATACCGGGGGGGATGAATCTAGGTGGAACAAAATGAAGGGGGCAAACCTGCGCGTAGGGGAGGGAAATGGATTGGGGCCGGCGCCACGCGCCCAAGCCAACGTGGAAATTCTGGAAACAAGCGCACAAGGTGCGAGGTAGCTTTGGGTTAAAAAATGAATTTGAGGAAGTGAGTGACTCGAAATTGAGACCCCAAATTGATGCAAAGCCTCCCCAACCACTGATCCACAAGGCACCTCAATTAGATATGCAACAGAAAATATATATAACCCCTTAATAAAACCCAATTTTCCAATTTTATAATTAAACCCCGAAAACTTCTAACATTCCCATACGACTTCAGATAGAGGCACCACAAGAACCGACATGACCCACATTTTGGGCCGAATTATATTTCAACAGTGTCCGGGTCAGGGGGTCTAACTTTAGGCATAACTCGGGGCCTTGACTTTGACTCTTTTTCGGTTTCCAATTTTGCACGATCGTTTTTTCTTCATTTGAGGACACACTATTTGAGTCCTGGTGTTACTTGATTCGAGGCCTATAACTTCCATGAATAATCCGAGTCCGAAATTGATCATCTAAATTTACCGTTTTGCCCCTAAAGGTGCGCAATTGACCGTTCTTGCCCAAATGCATCCAAATTTTGTTGTTTGCATCATAAACCATGTAAATACTCAAAATAAGCATTGCGCAAGAGATTAACAATGAATATTTAAGGTCACAAGAATACAATGAGCATAGGGTCTCAAAATTGCACTATTACCTCAAATCTTGATTAATTATGTACTTTTCTTCTTAATAACAAAAATGACTTGACTAGATCTTTATTTATGATGCAATGGGGCTAACAAGACCTAGATTCGATAAAAATAATATAAAATAATGAACTCAATAGATTTAAAATCCCATAAAAAGAAGCCATACCCATTTTTCTGAGAATTCTAGGGTAAAATTACGGTAGGAAAAAAGCCAAATAGAAAAGAAAGTTTGCAAAAGAATAATAATTGAAAAGAAAAGAAGAAAAAAAAGGAAGAAAGAAAGAAAGAATGATAAAATGAAAAACAGTATGTTTGTTTGAAAATAAATAAAAAAGAGAAAAGAAAATCTGAGGTTAGAAAGAGTGCCTAAAAGTTAAAATACCGAAAAACTTCTATATTCTCAGAAATTTTGAACTCCAAAAGCCATTTTTTCTAGCCAAAAATCGAGCGTGCAATATAACTAAAGAAAATCCTAATTGATATCAAGTGAAGTTAATTTTAGTGTGGAGAGAAAATGAATAGGACCTAGGGTGCAATTCAAAATTTTCAAAAAGTAATCAATTTTTCGTTCATGAGATCATGTGCATCCATATAATAAAAGTCCATTTTTTATTATGTATATGTGAAATATTTTCATTTAAATTTACTCTTTTATTCACATATACCGATAGTTAAAAATTAATTTTGGAGTGTTTGATTGTGAGTTCATCCCGTGAGATTTTGAAATGCAAACGAACCTTCGAATAAGAAAAGTAAAGATCAAATCTTTTGAAATTGACAGTTATACGGGATATGCACACATGTGCAATAACTTGAGATTGAGAAGTGAATTTTTACTATATTTACGAAGTTTCAATTTGAGACTTGATTATATTACTTTAGTATCTTTTCTATTGAGTCATGGTTTAAAAATTTTGAGGGTATATTCACTTCAAACCCATATGAGACAAAAATCGTCCACTAGGGTAACATAGGGGTTTAATGTCATGTTGCAGATGCTAAGTGAAATCGTGATTCCTACAAAAGTGAATTGGATTTTCATTTTAGTTTTGCTCAAGGACTAGGAAAAATTTAGGTTTGGGGATATTTCATGAGTGCATTATTTTGTGTGTTTTATACCCAAATTTATACTTTGTTAATCCCATTTTATTTTATTTAATAACTTCTTAGGACCATTTTATTAAAAAAGGAAAAAATATAAGAACGATTGATTTCAGATTCAAAGAAATAATTTTAAGTAGAAAATGGTCACTTCAATAATTTTATATCACATAGCGAAAATTTTGCAGGTAATGATAGAATTTGTTGCAAATTAACAATCAACTCAAGAAGAGCGCAAAAAAGCTTATTTTTATGATCGTTGGAAAATAGTAGGGAATTTTCATTCTCCGAATTGGACGAAAATCAGTGTGCCTGTTTGGTAAGAAAATATAAGAGTCCTCAGTTGGGTGGAAATTACGTACCTTATTCTGATACAAAGACTAAATGGATGGAGTGGTCGGTTCCAACACTATTCAACTAATTAATGATAGTTTCACTCGAATGCAAACACCTCACCTAATGTCTTATAAAAAGGACCGTTGGGCACACAATTTTAGAAACAATTTTTGGGAAGCAATTTTTCAGGGAGTTTTTTCTTATTTGAGGGCCAAATATTGCAATTTTGTGGAAACGATTTTGTCAAGATTAATTAAGAGGCACAATTATTTATTAGTTTGAATCATTAATGATTTTTTTTTATGGAATAGGATTAGATCCCCTAAATGAATTATTAGAAGGAGAAAGAGAATTTCCTAGATGGCATTTACAAGCATAAAAGACAGCTTAAAAAAAGAAAAAGGGGTAAATCCCCAAAAAAACAACTATAAATAAAAGCAAGCTAAGAAATTCTTAGACTAGGAAGACCTTGTCTATCTAAAGTAAAAAGGCCTTCGATGAGATGAGGAAGCTCATTGAAGGAGTGTAAATTCTTGGACTGTCTTGAGGAGGAGGAGGAGGAGGATATGGAAGCGTAACCATTTTCTACTGAATTGTTTTGTCTCCAAAGATGGAAAATATAGATTTTCTTAGAGGAGAATATGTACGAGATCTCTTAGAAAGAGATTTTGGAAGTCGAAGGAGGTTTCCAAATGCCCAATGCCATATTCATTACTGCTAAGGAGTTTGATTTAACATGAAGAGTCTTAAAACCAATCTCATGCATAGTTGGACACCTCTTTAAAGGGATAGGACTTCTGCCATTAAACTAGAGGAGAGAAAAATGAGTTCTTAAAAAGCAATAACAAAACAAACCCGGGATCCTATAATGATGCCACCAATTCCACTTTCACCTGGATTTCCCTTATTTGAACCATCAATATTTAGTTTAATAGAACCTGTCATATGAAACAACATTCTAGTAATTCTAAAAACAGGCTTCTTGGCATGCACTCTAAGGCTTAATCTAATAGCAATATCAACGTGATTTTGAGATAAAGGGATTTCAAAGGCTATAGAACTGGCATTGGAGGAAATCATCTCAGAGTTCTTAATGACGATATCAGGACACATTGAAGAACCTTAATATAAGCTTCTACCTCTCGCTTTCCAAATATCCAATAACACAATCATAGGAAGAATTCGGTGAAAAAACTCCAAGTTGCCCTTATTACACTTAAACAACCGCCAAGTAATGAGTATGGATTGCATTGAAGTGATAGTTGGAGATACTTCAACTAGAGAATAAAAGTGAGTCCAACTGGCTTTATCCATGTTACTGACTAAGAACAAGTGATGCACTATTTCCACATCTTTATGATAATATTGACATCTTTAAGCAAGACGAATGTCAATTATTTTGTTATTATATACAATGTGAATGGAATTATAAAGAAATTTCAATACAAAAATTAAGACTTCGGGGGGGGGGGGGGGGGGTGTAAGGAGACCATATGAAATTCCATGAAGCACTTGAAGCAGAAAGTGGATTAGAAATTTGGTAGGAAGATTAAAAAGTGAAATCTATAGAATGAAAAAGGCTCCGAAATAATGTCTTGACCATTAATAATATAATTATCTTGAAAAATAGAATGAGTAGACCTGATTCTTTTGACAACAATGGAGCCAAAAGATACAATTATCGTTGAGTTTTTATACTAGTTCTTCATAAATCTAGCCCAAATGCCTATCCAAGCTAATTTTTGACTAAAGGCTACACAGATACCATTTAAATCCCTCACTCTAATACGTCCTTCACAAGTAGGCCTACAAATACCGCCACATTTAATCCAAGCATGTTTATACCCTATCTTCTCATCTGAACCCTATAAGAACTTGCTGAAGATATTATGGATTCATTGGACAATAGCTTTAGTAGGCTTTAAATAGTCATAAATTGGAATAAAAGTTATAACATGTTTACTGAGGATAAGCCAACTAGCTACGAATAGGAATCTTACTTTCCACCTTTTTAATTTTCCTCTAATTTGATATAGAAGCTCTAAAAAGTAGATAATTTTTCTTGTACCTTAGAAAAGAGGGCACCCAAGGTATTTAATGGGGAGCTTTTAGAAGGAGAGTTCATAACAAGAGTTAATAATAGGCCTCCTCTATAAAGGAATTGAATAATCAATGGTGAAGTTACTTTTGGACTTATTGATCAGTTGACCTGATCAAGATTCATATTTGGAAAGGAAATACATGAGGTTGTTTAAGCTCTTTCTAGCACCATTCACAAATATGATTGTATCATTAGCAAAATGAAGATGGTAAATCAGAGGAATTCAAGAGGGAGGAGAGAAATGCTTCACCTCCTTGGATTGAATGAGATTGTCCAGGCGTCTGCAAGCACTACAACCATGATAACAAAGAGAGAAAGGTATAGAGGGTGCCCTTGCTTAATACCTCTAAGAGAATTAAAGAAAAAATAGCAAGACTCCCATTGATCAAAATAGAAAACCAATTGCTTGAAATGATTCTCCAAATAAAATCAACGAAAGTCTCACAAAAACTAAATTTTATCCAAACTTTAATCAGAAATATCCATGAAATCCTATCATAAAATTTTTCCATATCCCGTTTGATAACAATATTTAAACCATGGCATTTCCTACTCAAGAAACTTGAGTAGAAAAATTACAATGGCTTATATATTTTAAGTGGGAACAATGAACGGGATTGGAAAATTTGGGAATGAGCACTATAGATGTTCTAGACTAACTTTGAGGAATTTTGGATGCACTTAGCTCCTTTATAGCTGAGTAAATTTATTCTTCACAATGCATTTAAAAAGGATCTTATTCATTTCTTCATTTAACATATAAGAAATTACCTCCAAAATGTATTCTTCCACTAAACTAGCCTTTGCAATCCATCCATCTTAGAAGTGATTCATAAACACACTTTGAATATCTTCGATACTGGACCTACATTGATCATTAACATCTTTAATTTAATGCACAACCACAGCAGCCTGCTTAGATTTTTGACAGAGAATAAAAGAATCGGTGTTTTAATCCCCTTCTTTGAGCTAATTTGTTTTGGATTATTTTTTGCAAAAAATTCTCCTCTTGAGTGTGGCCTTATTCCATTTCTTCAGGTTTTCCTTATGTCTTCTTAATTTCAAAGAAAATACCACCATGGGATTTGCCTCAAAATGGGGGGCCATGGAAGGAGGGTTGTAGATTTAAAAGATTGATTAAAGATCCACATATTTTGGAATTTAAAGGTCATAGGGCAAGAATCAATGGTTATTTTAATTGAAAATATGAGAGGAGAGTGATCACTGCAATGTTTTAGAAGATGAGAAATAAACGAGTTTGGAAACAAGGTCTTCCATTGAAGGTTACAAATAACACTATCAAGTCTGGTACAAAGAGCACTTTCCTCATTTCCAAAGTTTGTGCAAGGGAATATAAAGCTAATATATACCTACTTATAAAGGCCACATCAGTTAGATCAGTCATTAAATTCCTTTACTGCCTGTTAATCTATCAAATTACCTCCTATATTTTAAATTTCTTTTGGAACCACATTAAAATCACCAATAAATAAATTAGGGGCATACAAGGAATTATTAATGAATTCTAACTGTATCCATAAAATAACTCTCTCATCTTTCATAGATTTACAATAGATCAAAGTAAGGATTACCTTTTCTAATAAGATGGGATGAAAATTTTAGAGAGACGAACATTGATCCTCATCTATAGGAATAACTATTAACATTCCAATCCTCCAGAGATGGACTTGTTACTAATGGCATCATCAAAGTTCCACTTCATCTGGAAATTCTTCAATTTTAAGCAATCAGTCTTTGTTTCTAGACATTTCATTCCAACAGAGAAAATTGATCATTGATAGTTGGTAGGGAGAGAGTTCTTGATCACCTTAAATTTAGCTCTAGTTAATCTTCGAAAAAAGATTTAATAAGAAGGGATTTGGGATTCAATTGGACTGGAGCAGTGCAATTCATGATGGGAAATTTTTCCACAGTTCTTTTTTATGTATTATTTTTCCTCTAAAAGCTCATGGGACAAATGTTGTTACACTTTCTCTCAAATAAGCTTACAAAAAACTTTAGTTCTTCTTGCATGGGAATATTCCTCTCCTACTTACGGTCTCAGTTTAATAGGTAGTCTTTGTGTTTAGTATGGTTTCATAGTCGAGAAGTTAGGAGACTCTTGGGGAAAGCATTATGTGGTCCACTATTATTACTTCTTTAGATGATATGTCACAATGTTGGATTTTAGATATGTGGTCTGTAATTTATTTAGCTTTGACAGTGGGGTGAAAAATGATTTTTTTAGGCAGAAGGTTGGATAGGGACGTAAGATTAAGTGGAGATGAATTAGGGATATCAATGGGACTATTTTTTATGGATTTTTTGTCTTCTTGAATGGGAGGTTTAGGAGGAAGAGGTAAATAGGATGGCATCATTAGAAGATTTGGAAGAGGCTTGGTTGTTCTAGTTTTTGCCCCATTCAAAAAAATACAAGAGTCTTTTATATGTCCATACTTCAAGCAATAGCCGTGGTATTTTTTAAGGTATTCATACAAAACATCTTGCCAAAATCCATGTTCCCCAATGTCAATCCATACTCCTTTTGTTTTTTCACAAGTGAGATCAAGTTCCGCACAAACCCTTGCAAGACTACGCCTTTAATGGTTCATTGTGGATGTATCCAACTTTAAAGTCTTGCCTATCAACTGAGCTATAGAGAATAAAGATGATTTTACAAATAGGTGAATGGAAATATTAGGAAAGCTGATCCAAGAAGGAACCACCAAACTCTATTGATCAACTCTGAATTAAGGAGTCCATTTGAAAGTACGCAAAGGATATTTTCCAAGAAAACACTTCTATTTAGTCCAAAGTCTCACAAAGTCTTATTCTTAACCTAGTTTGATAAGAACATGTTTGAAGTCTAAAGGGACAATATAACATGATTGTTCGAGATTGAATGTAAGAATGTTTTTCTGAAGACATCAATGGATGGCATCCCATGTGAAAACTTGCCAACAATTGAGTGTTTGAACGGTTTAGCGAAAACTTGAATATCATTTACATAAAAGTGTACAAGAGGATCTCCTTTGAAGGATGATGTGGTTTCAAGGAAAGGTTCTTTAATGGAAGTGTTTTCTACTAAACTTGCAAAGGATTTGGACAATATATTTTTAAGATAAGTGGGTTTATGGTTCATGGGCAGATCAAATGTGGAAGAGAAGGCCATACGAACCCTAATTAAGGTAAAGAGATAAGAGAGAAAATGGATGGAGACTTTCTTTAGAAGAATATCCACCCTAACTTTCCTTCTAGGTGTCATTAATGAAAATTCATATTCATTCTTCCAATCTTATTATGCCTATCATTATGTTAGCGTAAATTCTCTACTAGGACTAGGTGAAATTTATCATGCTTGATTAGTATTATATCGTTAGTTTAATTTTGTATTCATTCGCGACATGATTTAAATGCTCTAAAAATCTGTATTCACTTAAAATGACACAAGGATGTGCTTTAAACATTTGGATGTGATTGCTAATTCATATTTTAATTTTCTATGTGAGTACTTTTTGATGGGGGTATGATTGTACTCGATTGTTTTGATAGTCCATGATAAAAGAGTGCATTTGAAACATAAAATTGATATTTTTAAAGGAATATGGTTATCAACTGTCTAGATCAGAGACGTTAAATTTTATTTGAACGTAATTTTTTTATTTTTTTAATTGAACGCAACTAGAATCTGTTTAATTTGAGTCGTAAAATTGGGAATGAAAAAATTAAATTAATGTGTAATATTAGTTAAAATTGATATATATACATATATATATATATATCCGAAATCCTAGTTTCTCCAATACTTAGTTACATATTCTTGGTAGCTCCCATTAATTTTTTTTATTCTTAGCTTTAGATCATAATTCTTATCTTTACTCCGTACCGTCTAGTTGGAAAGTCATTGATTTAAAAAATTGATCAAAACTTTGTGGGTTCGACTCATACTTACAATCGCTATTCTATAACATCCCATGCATTGGTGGTAATTTTATATTTGAAAACAACACAAAATGAACACACACTACACCAAAAACAACAATCTGGCACGGTTTAAAATCGTGTCAGACCCAACCTGACACGGTTTAAAATCGTGCCTGAATTAGGGCTTCCAGATTTTCTGGCACGATTTAAAACCGTGCCATATTGCCCAATATGGCACCATTTTGAAACGGTTTTAAACTGTTCCATATTTTAATCTGGTACGCTTTTGTCACACTTTTAAACCGTGCTAGATAATGAATCTGACATGCCTTTGCATTGTTTTAAACCATGCCTGATTTTCATTTTCTGGCACGCTTTTGGCACGATTACAAAACGTGCCAAATTGTTTTATAAACATACTCAAATTTTACAATTTGTGACGTTTTTGGGACGACTTTAAATCGTGCCAAATTTTTTTCCATTAATAAAAAAATTATTACTTGAAAACAAATCTAGAAAATTAGCAAATTTCAAATCTGGTAGGAAAAATGTTTATTGTTTGTAAAAAAAATCAAGAAAATTAATAAATTGCGAATCTTGCAAGTTGATGATAAACTAATGTACATACAAACTTCAAAATATTACAAGCCTTAGTAGTTGACAGACTAAAAAAAATTAGCCAAAGTTTCTTATATTTTCTGGACATTCTAAAACCCATGTAATGTAAAGCCCGCCTGGCCATAAAATATAACAAAAAAGTTACAAAAGCCCGCACAGACATAAAAGTTGACAATAAAACTACAAAAGTCAGCACGGCTATAACACATAAAAAGTTGAATCATGAATATTAATGATATTAAATAATAATCCCCTTGTTGTAAAGCATTGACTTATTCATGTATTCCACGTGGATAAAAGCTAACAATAAAATATTATCCTGGAATAAAATAGGATACAAAAAAAGATGATATTAGTAACCAAGTAATTTTAAAAAAATCTTATTCAACCTGAAAAATTACATATACGAGTTACAGTTATTATAATATTCTTAAATCGGAAGTCTCGTGACTACGTGACTAGTTCCTATTCTCGTGACTACGTCACTAGTTCCTATTATCTTACAATTTACAACTCAATTACATTATCACTATATCGGAAAGTCTAGCATAAAATTCATCAAATATTTCTTTTTCATTCATTTTGATGGTTTCAAATTGAGTGATGAGGTTTTGGAGTTTAGAAGCTTTAACGACACCAGTTCCCTCGTGAGTGAGTTGTCATATATCCCAAGCGGTTTCACACGTCATGATATGTTGGAATTCATCTGGTTTGACTGCGCTAAACAAGGCATTTAACCTCGGGAATTAAATTTAGCAAGTTTAAATTCATTCTCACTCCATCTATCTACGGGTTTGGGAACACGCACATTTTCTATCCAAGATTTGGGTGGGGATGACCCGTTAACAACTGACAGCCAAACCCTCTCATCAATAGATTTTAGTGCCGATTTCATATGCGCTTTCCAATACGCATAATTGGAACCATCGAAAACAGGAAATTTTGAAAATGGGAAAAATTCCATTTTTAACCAAAAATATTTAAAAGGACCTTAACGCAACAAATTAGTGCTCCCGCTCTGATACCAATCTAAAAAGTGATAGGACCCCCAATTTTAAAAACCTTTAAAAAGAATTTGCTTTTAAGTGTGGAATGAAGATGGTTCAAACACATAAAACAAATTTTAATTTCTTAGAACAAATTAAATTTAAACATTATGAAGTGAATTAAAGCAAACACACACACGCACATTATAAATTCACTCAAACCAAATTAATTTAATTATCAAGATTAAACAACTTAGGCAAGTATATTATCCAATTAATTTAGTGTCAATCTTGAATTAAATTAACGTAGAATAAACTTACCAAAATAATTAAACAAACACCATTTTAATCAAGATTGCAAATTAATCCCAATTTTATCTTTTTACCCTAAGTATGTGTTCTAGGTGATTTTTGCAAAAGACAAAATAAATTCACAATCCCACAACACGCCGATGTACGAGGAAAAACCCAAATCGGGAAAAAAAACTCCGACGACCCTGGCCTAACAAATTCACTAAGTGTGGTATAAATTTTATAAAGAATCGACAAGAGGACTTACACAACCGACTGGACTCCCTTCAAGCCTTGATGCGCTCCTTTGATCTTCAACCTCCGCCTAGCAAATAACCGCGGCCACCTCCACCGCTCTTGGACACCGTCACCCTCACACGAAGCCTTTCTTCGAGTGGGAACATCGCAGTGTAAACAAATTGTTTCTCCTTTTGTTGGGGAAGAGATAAGACCCAAACTCTTTTCTTCTTGGGTAAAAAAGGGAATCCGGTGCCAAACACTCCAAGCAATATATATAAATTTAGAAACTTGGATTAAATAAATTTTGGGTGTAAACTCATGTGTTTGTTGAAAATATTTCTTTAAAATTCAACACATAAAAACATGGAACTTTGGTTGATGTTTGTTCTCTAAAACATACTCTCAAGGAAGGTACCAAAGAATGTGGAAAAGTGTTCGGATTAAGTTTTAAAATGCCAAAAAGAAGTGGGATAAAAGAGTGGGAAAATGGGATCAAACTGCCAAAACTGTTCCCGCTTAGAAATCTCATTCGAATGAGATTTTCATTCAAACGAAGTCTCGTTCGAACGACCATCTAAAAATAGTCCAGTGGCCAAAATGGGAAAACTCGTTGGCAAACTCGTTTCAAACAAAATTCTTGTTCGAACGACATTCTCGTTCGAACGAAAATTTCAAACAAAATGACAAAATGTTCAATTTTCAATTTTAAGACCAAAAACTTTATTTTATATGAAAATTACACCCTTAAATATTCCAAGTCTCCTACAAATATATAGAATCATTCATACCTTTGGAGACTTGAAATATGATGTTGATGACGTGAAACGTGGCACGTAAACTCGACAATGATGTTCTCTTAAAAAGTAGGTCGCAACGTCTTCAACTTTAACATGTCATAGGCTTGATGGATATCAAGAACTTTATCTTATAACTCAAGTGTTTTTGTCCGGAATTAAGCCAACACTACATAAGACTCAATTGGAGACTTGGGTCCTTACTCTCATTAACTAGACAATATCCATTTTATATGTTTACATGCTTTATGAGGTCTATTGGAGCTTTTGTAGGTATTACGGTGCTTAGTGTGAAGTTTGGTAGTGTTTCGAGGAAGTTACATCGACAAATGCATGTTCAGGGGAAATTTAATAATCTTAAATTTTGTGATTTTATCCCATTGTCTTCATGGGATTTGAAGCCATCTGAATCAACTTCGCGTGGCCATTAACGGTTCACAAGCAGTTCCAAAAGGATTCAAGGTTCTAGCCGAATCGATTCGATTTCAACCAGTGCTGAGGAAATCATGTTCGAGTCGATTCGGATCTCAAACCAAATCGATTCACTTTGTTGTAACATTGGAGATTTTGTATGTCCAATCGATTAATCCCATTGGACGAATTGATTATCCCCTGTTATTGTTGTTTTCTTTATTACAAGTTTGCCACTATATTTTTTTGTATAAATAGATTTTTTCTCATTTTGTAAGAAAAGACTTGTTAGATAATTCATTTAAAATAGTTTTTAGGGTTAGAAGAGTTTGGGTATTTTGTTGGGTGCTTCCCTCTCCTCTTTCTCTTCGAGACTTTACCCATTTATATAAGTTTATTTCTCCTATTCATTTTTTCCTTACCTAGTTAATGTTTTATTTACTCGTTTTCTTGCTTTTTCGTTAATTTCAATGCTTAGGTAATTATTTGTAGTTAATTTATTTGTTTTTTTCTTTAGTACTTAGTTTTTTTTAATTAGTTTTAATTATGTCTTGTAACTAGTTTAAGTGTTGGGGTCATTTATCCTCCATTAATGGGTGTTGAGCTTCAAAAGTTAGGTTTTGGGTAAAATTGCGTTTTAATTGAAACCTCGTGTATTAAAGTTGGAATATTATGCGTTTAACTTTATTTGTCACGCAGCGTTAGTGTTTATAGCGATATTCCGAATTTAATCCATTTGTGACCATATTCGAGAGAATATTTAATGTTTCATTGTTGAATTAAATGTCTTCTTGTTTGATGATTTTAATCTATTGTATATGCTCGGTTAAATGTCTTCCAACCAAAATCCTAATTATGCGTTGTTCAGCCCATGACGGGAATGTGATCCCAATCCCGTTTCATATTCTTTATTTAGTGATAATTAGCAATTAACTTCTTTTTTTGTTTTTACCTTTTACACCATATCATATTTTATTTTCCCATTTTCTAAGTGTTAAAAAAATTGAATCCTAAATACCATTCCCTGTGGATTTTTCGATACCCGAACTTACCACTATACTTATAAAATAAGTATAGTTTGAGTTTCGGTTTTTTGCATCACGATCGGAGGCCGATAACAACGATCAGCGTAACCTACACAGATGCTCGATTTCCCTAGCATAAAAAATGGTGGTGTTGTCGAGGGGTAATTTATTTTAGGATTTTAGTGTTTTAATACTTTGTGTGCGTATTGTATATTATTTTCTTTCTTTCTTTTTTACTTGTACTAAATTGTTTAGAAAAAAAATTAAAATTTTGGTGCTTGTCGGGTTTTTAAATTGCTTATTTTAAAATGTCTCACCACAACTCTTTAGACAACTTTAATTATTATGCTAATTTTTCTCAAAGTTACGCTCCCAAGACAATGCACGAATACTTATAAATTCTTGAAAATGAACGAATTGAACGTGAAACTCAAGAATTTATATGCAATCCTTCATCTCCGTGGGAGGAAACTTTGCGTGTTTTAGAATCCGTTAGCTATGAGAAAACCTCACAAGAAGATGATATGTATTCTTGTTGGTTTGATCATGAGTTAATCGTAATGGAATCGAATGACCAATTCAAGAGTCTTAAAGCTTGGTCTTTAGAAATAAAACCTAACTCGATGCGATCATTTCTTCTTCTGCCTGCTCGATTGAGGTTGAAACTTGAGTTTCACCTCCACCCACTTTTGAATAGGAAGTAATTGAGGGTGCTCGAAGAACTTTTGAATTTCAGCGTGTTATAAATATTTCAAATTCTTCTTTGGTTTAATGTCCTTCGTTTCCTTGGTTCTCCACTATTAACAAACCATTGAATTTATCCTAAGAATTAAATGAAAGTCTTGAGGACTTTTTCCCGATTCTTGAAAATGAGTGTTATTTTGAAATGCTTCGTCTTATGGGTTATTAGCTAGCACTTTCCCCGCCTCCCCTTTTAATTGAAAAACCTTTGGAGGTGAATTTAATTTTCTTGAGATCGATTTAGTTTTGTCCCCCTTAGCATCTGAACCCCCCATCATCCCACTCAAATTTATAATGGTGATGGTTCATTTCTTTCGCGTTACACATTCCTTCCGTTGTTCAAACAAAATTCCTATTTTTCATGAGGCACGCTTTTAAAGGAGGGTACACTGATTATCCTTCAAAGTCAAATCGTATTTTGGGTGGACCCTCAAAAATTTTGATTTCTAGGTTGTAAATAGTTATTTTTTCATTCTTTCTTTTTTCTTTTTTTCCTAATTGTAGTTTACTGCAATTAGTTAAAATTTTTGTTATTATTTTTGCTATGATTTGTTCTAACATGTTTTGTAGATTTAATAGACTCGTACTTATCAGAGATCGCTCCAATTTGGGGTAATATCTTTCTTTACCTCTTTTATGTTGTGTTCTTGTTTTGCATTGAGGACAATGCAACATTTAAATTAGGGGAGTGGGATATTCTTCCCATTTATTGTTTAGTCCTTTGATTTGATGACATGTTAGTTACAAAGCATGCTTTTTATTAAAAAATTGAAAATTTTCTAAAATATTTTCTTTCTTTTTTCTCTTTTGTTGGGATTTTCACCTTTGTTTTCGATGATAAATTTCAATAAATGCCCTACCCAACAGACAATTCAATGATGCATGTTCTCGATTTTAGAAGTTAATAGACTTTAGTCCTCAAATCATTAATATTATTAATACTTCATGAATTAAACCTTATCCCATGAGCACATGCACTTTTCTTGTTTAAATGATTTGGGTTAAGATTTTTATAACTCGATAAGCTTTTGTGCATTGTATATACTTACACCGAGTGAGTTTTGGGCTTTCATTCATTTGTGAGTGTTTATACATTACTATTTCTTCCTTGAAACGTTAAATTCATCGGTAATCTCACTATTCTTTCATCTGAGAGTTCATTAATTGAGTTCATATTTTGAAATGTATTACTTGAGCATGATTTTCAAAGTTTGTTTTGACTCTCTAATTGCGTAAACTTTAGGAAATGATCATAGGCCCATCTTTGTCATATCACCCATAGTGGCCCTGACCTCACCGTTATATATTTCCCTACTCAACCCCCTTGAGCATAAATATGTCCTTTCATTTCATTACCCAAAATCCCATAACCAACTCCACATTGGAGTTATAAACCATACATATTACCTTCCATACCTTTCTTTGGAATGATACTTAGGATTTAATTATGTTCGTGTTACGCGATTGCAATTAGGCATGTGAAAGTGAAAAAAGTGAAATGAAAAAGAAAAGAAAAAGAGAAAAACAAAAGAAAAACAAATATGAGAAAAAAAAGAAAGAGAAAGTTGTATATGTTGTGTATAGTGTTCAATAACCTTTGTTTACTCTCTCCAATGTTAAATCCAAAGCTTTTTATGGAAATCATTGCTCATATTGTCCATTATCTCGAGTTTTCATCCCCAAACACCTTTAAACCCGTACATATACCCTTATTTTCATAAACTTAACCCCAAACCTACATTAAAACCTTATAGAAGTCTTATGTTATCTTAAGGTGAATGCAATTCAAAAGTCTAAATAATTGAGATAATCTATGAAAATCCATTTTGCCTCCCTTAATGGGGGTATCTTTCATTGAAATTACATATTCTTCATTTTCTATAGCGTTCTTCAATAGTGACATGTGTACGACCTAGTTTTCATTTACATTTACTCTTTATGCCCGCATGTCCGGTGTGTTACCTCCCGTTGTGAGTGATTTCATATATTGAGCGTAATGCCCAGAGAGGATTGAATTTATGCATGCTTTAACACTTTTCTAGTTTATAAAATTTTTTTCCAAATCATACCTTGAATGTGCTCACGTTTCCTCCCAATTTTAAGGTTTATTTTCAATGATATTCATTCTTTAATGTTAATATTTACGTACTTTTGAGTGAATTCGTTTGCTATGATAATAACATGTTAAAATCTTGTTTGTTATTATTGAGCATGTCTATTTATATGTTTGATAATAACATGTTAAATATGGCATATGAGAATGATGGTTTCCTTTAAATTATAAAATATGCTCTTGATACAACAATTTTTAAATTCAAATGTGATGGTTCACAAATATTCCTAATTTTCACGCAAATTTTTATTTCTTCAAAATTAAAATAATGTTGAAATAAATATTTATAATTCCCTTTTAAACAAAAATTAATTAAAGTTCTAAAATAGGCCAAACAAAACAAAGCATAATTATGGCCAAATTAATTATGTTGACTCGAATTAAATTAAACTAAACTTTACCCAAATCAAACTAGCACCAAACTACACAAATGTTATGATGAAACCAATGTTTATCTTTTTAAACCTAAGCATGAATCTAGGTGATATTTTGCAAGATAAAAAATAAACACAATCATAATGCCGCGATGTACGAGGAAAATCCACAGCAAAAAAAATATCAGACGACCCATCCACACGTCCACTAAGTATGGTTTTACAAAGGACACGAGAAAAAGACTTACTCAACGACCTGGCGTCCTCGCAAGCCTTGACGCTCTTCGTTCCTCCACCTCCTCCTAGTTGACAACTCAGGAGTCCACCTTCGTCTCAAAATCAACCGATGGGGCACAGCTACCATTAACCACACACAGAATCCATCATATGAGAAATCGTCGCAAGTACGGAATCCTTTGCTAGAAACTTTCTCTTTTGGGGTAGAGAAGGAAACCTTGTGCCAAATTGACGATCTTCAAACAAATCCTATGTAGAAACTTGGATCATCTAAACTATATTGGTGTAGACTTATTTTTGTGTGAATTTAAAACATTTTGATACATAAAAACAAAAGGGACTTTTTGGTTAAGAACATATGCTCTCAAGGCTCTTGAAATTCTGGAAAACGTCACACTAAAAATTGTATTCCCGCACCTTAAAATTAAGTAAAAAAGAAGTGGGGTAGTGGGGAGTCTTATAAGAAAAAAAATTGCTAAAAATTTTCTATCATTCGAGCGAATATATCAAACGAGAAAACAGAGGCCAAAATAAAAGAATCTCGTTCGAATGACTTCGTTCTAACGAACATGTTCAAACGACAAATCCAACGAGATTTCAAGGAAAAATAAAGGGTAAACTCGTTAGATATCTCGTTCGAAAGACCTAGATATCTCAATCGAACGAGGTCGTTCGAATGACCTTATCAAATGACATTTTAGAAAATTATATTTCTTAGAAAATTAACAAAACATTTTTATACTTTGATTGCTAAAAAATATCACCCAATTAAAATTCCTAGTCTCTAAATAACAAGTGCATTCATTCCTGAGAGACCTTGGAAACTAGAAAATTTGATGACGCTTAACAAGGCGTGAAACACGACAATGATGTGAACTCTAATCTCTTGGCCGCTATGTCTTCAACTTCAAATGTCATAGGCTTGAAGGTCACACACTTCTATCCTAAGACTTAAATAGTTTTGTCCAGAATTAAGCAAAAACTTACAAATTAACTCAATTGGAAATTTTTCCTTACCGCATTTTTGAGAACACATTGATGTTTGCGGGTTTCATCCCTAAAAAACCTCACGAGACGACACTCATCCACTAGGGTAACCTAGGGGTTTAACGGCTTATTACATGTGCTAAATGCAACCTTTCGTCTGTAAAAGTGTATTTTATCTCCTTTTTACATATCTCCTTTCTTGTGGTTTACTTATAGTTCTTATTGCTTTATATTTCATTTCTAGGGACTAGCCATGAGTAAGTTAGGGGTTTATTACATGTTTTTACCCTTAACGCATTTTAGCCCCTATGGTACCTTAATTCCTATAATTATGCTACTTAACCATACAATCTACATTTATATGTTTAAATGCTTCATGAGGTATAATGGAGATTTTGTAGGTATTACGGTGCTTAATGTGAATTTTGATAGCGTTCCAAGGAACTTTCATCATCAAACGTATGTTCAGGGGACACTTAGTGATTTTATATTTTGGGATTTTATACTAATGTCTTAAATAGAGTTGAAGCCCTCTGAATCAGCTTCGCCGGTTCCACTAACAATGCACGATTCCGACTCTTAACGAATAAGTTACGGTATTTCTCATGGATGAGGAACTAGAAAAAAATCACCTAAGCCCAAGAGACAATCACAAGCAGGTCTGAATTGATTCTAGCCTCTACTCGAACAGATTCTCTTTCAACCCGAACTGGGGAAATCATGTCCGATTCAATTCAGGTCTCAGACCGAATCCATTCTCTTTATTGCAGCATCGAAGATATTGTATGCCGAATCAATTCGGCCTGCTCGGCGAATCGATTCGCCCCTATTTTTGTTGTTTTCTTTTTTACTGGTTTGCCACTAGGTTTTTTTCGTATAAATAGATTTTATTCTGATTTTGTAAGAAACAACTTGATTAGATAATTCATTTTAGATAGTTTTTCTGGTTAGAAGACTTTGGGGATTTTTTTGGGAGATTCCCTCTCCTCCTTTCTCTTTGGGACTTTACCCATTTATATAAGTTTATTTCTACTACCCATTATCTTCCTTACCTATTTAATGTTTTGTTTACTTGTTTTCTTGCTTTGTAGTTAATTTCCATGCTTAATTAATTAGTTTTAGTTAATTTATTTGTTGTTTTCTTTAGTACTTAGATGCTTTAATTAGCTTTAATTATGTCTTGTAGCCAGTTGAAGAGTTGGGGTCATTTATCCGCCATTAATGGGCATTAAGCTCCAAAAGTTAGGTTTTGGGTAAAAATTGTGTATAACTGAAACCTCATGTATTAAAGTTGTAATATTATGCATTTAACTTTCCTTTTCACGCAACGTTAGTGTTTATAGCGATATTTCGATTTTAATGAATTTGTGACCATATTCGAGAGAAAGTTTTAGTCTTTTAATGTTGGATTAAATGTTTTCATGTTTGATGTTTATAATCATTTGAATATGATCGGTTAAATGTTTTTGAACCAAAATCCTAATTATGCGTTATTCAGCCCATAACGGGGATGTGATCCGAATTTTGTTTAGTATTCTTTGTTTAGTGTTAATTAGAAATTAACTTCTTCTTTTCGTTTTTTTCCTTTTACACCATATCATCTTTTATTTTCTCCTTTTCTAAGTGTTAAAACAATTGAATCCTAAATACCTCTCCTCCTGAATTTTTCGATACCTGAACTTGTCGCTATACTTATAAAACACGTGTAGTTTGAGTTTAGGTTTTTTGCATCGCGGTCGAAAGCCGATAACAATGAAGAATGTATCCTACATGGATGCTCGATTTCCCTCACATCAGTGCTTGCCATAACTTTCTTACAAAATGAGAATCTTTGTCCAATACAAAGGTTAAAGGAATTCCATGTAATTGGACAATTTCTCGAATGTAGAGTTTATTGAGATTTTGAAACAAATCGGTGGTTTTCATTTGCAAAAAAATGAGCAAATTTGGTAAGTCGTTCTAGTATTACCCAAATGGAATTATATCATTAAGATGTGCGGGGTTGTCCTTTAATAAAATTCATGGTAATATGATCCCATTCCCACTCAGGAATTGGTAAGGGTTGAAGGAGTCCACTAGGATGCTGGTGTTATATCTTTACTTTCTGACAAGTAATACATTTCCTTACAAAATTCTCAATATAATTTCTCAAATTGGGCACCAATATTTCTTCTTTAAGGCGTGGTACATTTTGGAGCTTCCGGGATGAATTATAAATTTAGAATGATGGGCCTCTTGCAATACTTCTTCTCGAAGAGATAAATCATCATTTACATACAATCTATTTCTAAATCGTAAACTTATTTCCTTATGAGAAGTTGTGAGTTTTATCCTAAAGGGTTTGAATAAAAGGGTCTTGGGAATTTTAGACTAAGATTTTCTCTCTCAATTCTGGATATGTAATGATGTTAGAAAATTTTGAGAAAGGGGGTATCAACCAAAGATCACATTTCTCTATGCTAGCAAAAATATTGTAAGAAATCAAAGTATGGAGTCTTTTTACTGGATTATTTCTTAAAGCTTAGGCTACCACATTTCCTTTTCCCGAATGGAAGTTTAATTTAAATTGATAATCTTACGAAAATACCATCCAACGTCGTTGTCTTAAATTTAAATCTTTTTAAGTGAAAATGTATTTCAAACTCTTGTTATCAGAAAACACTTAAAAATGTTCACCATAAAGATAATAATGCCAGATTTTTAAAGAAAAAACTACACCTACTAACTGAAAATCATGGACAAGGTAGTAACGTTCATGAATTTTAAGTTGTCGTGATCCACACTCTACTACTTTCTCATCTTGCATTAAAAAACATCCTAAACCTTGCAATGAGGCGTTAGTATATACATCATAGCTTGCACTACTAAAAGTAATAGTGAGTACAAGATCAGTAGTTAATCTGGCTTTAAAAACTTGGAATGCTTTATTATATTCACTAGTCCATACAAATGGTACTTCCTTCCTAGTTAGCTTTAAAAGGGGAAGAGCAATGTAAAAAATCCTTCCACAAAGAGGCGATAACATCCAGCTAATCCTAAAAAAAAAATTCTCTCGGTGATATTGGTAGGATTTTTCCATTACAAAATGGCTGAAATTTTGGTAGGATCGACTTGGTTTCAATTTTTAGGAATCACATGTCCTAGAAATTTTATATCTTTCATAAAAAAATCACATTTGATCTTCTTAGCATATAGCCAATGGTTTCTTAGAGAGCCTAATACTGTCTCTAGATGTTGGGCATGCTCTATTAGATTTTTGGAATAAACAAGAATATCATTAACGAATACAATAACAAATTGGTCAAGAAAATGTCTAAATATTCTATACAAAAGATCCATAAAAGTTGAGGGTGCATTGATTAATCCAAAAGACTTTACGATAAACTTAAAATGTCCATAACGAGTTTGAAAAGTAGTCTTTGGAATATCTTCTTCTCTTACTCGCAATTGATGGTAACCTGGTCGTAAGTCTGTTTTAGAAAAGACCCTTGTACCTCGAAGTTGATCCAATAGATCTCCAATTTGGGGTAAAGGATACTTATTATTAATAGTTACTTAGTTTAGGTTATGATAATCTATGCATAATCTAAAGCTTCCATCTTGTTTCTTGATAAATAATAGAAGAGCTCTCCAAGGAGACGAGCATAAGGGAATAAAACCTTTTTCAAGAAGATCATCTAATTGGGTACAGAGTTCTTGAAGTTCTAAAGGAGCCATTTGGTACGGAGGTATCGAAATAGGAAGACTATTAGGGTAAAGATTTGTACCAAACTCTATTTCTCGAGAAGGGGGTAGTCTTGGAAATTCTCTGAGGAAAACATCTTCGAATTGGTCCAATATTCTTAGAATTAAAGAAGAAATTTGAATTTGGAAACTTGATGGTTCAGACGAACCTGATCCTTGAAATATAAAGGAACGTTTTTTCGTTTCGAAAATTAATGTTCTTAGCATGACAATCGATATAAGCGTAATGACTTGACAAAACATCCATCCCGATAATAATATCAAAACTGAAAATATCTAAAATTATCTAGTTAACAAAGAGTGTACGTAAACCAAGTTGAATTTTACAATTTCTATAACCTTAAGTAGGTGTAATGGTTTAACCCGTTGGTTATTCAATATCCAACGAAATAGTTAAAGATGTAGGTTGTAATTATAACAATTTAGCTAGTTTAAGACTGATAAGGGAATGTGTTGAACTTGAATCAAATAAAATATGTACAGGAAGATGATAAAAAAAATATTGCACCTTCTATCACGTCATGGGAGTTTCGTGAAGGCAATATCACATAATTCTTTCCACAACTAGGAACTGGCACAATTTTCTTAGCAAGATTTGGCTTAGGATGGTTTTGGATAGGATGAAATTTTGATTTCGCGATGGATTATCTAAGTGACGATGGATTAAAAGAGATTTTAATTTAGGACACTGTGGTCGAATATGTCATAGTTCTTGACATTCATGACAACGAATCAATGAACGGGTAGTGTTATGGAGAATCAAGGAATAAGTTTTTCCATTTGTACTTGGATAGAGTTGAGGTCGAGATTGAGGTTAGGTTCTATTAACACGATTATTTCTAGAAATGAGGGGAAAATATTGTACCACGGCGGAAGAATTTCATCCCACAATTGCCGCAATGTCAATAAGTTGAGATTACTCTAGGATTTGTAAAGGAGCAATAAAATTCTTAATCTTTTAATGTAGTCCTCTTTCAAAATATTTGCATTTCTTTATTTCAGTATCCATATATTCAATTGCGTAACGGGATAACTCGAAAAAATTTGGCTTCATACTGAGATACGAACATGTTTGCTTGTTGTAATTTTAACAAATCTACAATTCATTGATCTCGTTCAACTTCTAAAAAAAAAATTTGAAGAATATTTCTTCAAATTGCTCCCAAGTAAAATTAATAATATTCTAGTTTCGTGACACCGCTTTCTACCAGAAATCAACTTCACCTTCGAACATATAGGCCACTATAATTACTCAGAGATTAGCAGATATACCTACTCCATTCAGAATTTTCACAATATGACACATCCATTTTTCAGCTTCACTGAAACCTAGCTTTCAAAGAAATGATGGAGGTCGTTGTCTCAAAAATTCTTTGAGGGCATTCATTCTTTAAGATTTTTATGAAATTTCCTCTTGAGCAATGCAAGGAATTTGTTGTTCTCTGGCTAAAGATATCAACTCCTGAAGACATCGCATGATTCCTTCAGTGTGTGTCTATTCCGTTTGAGTTCCAGTTGAGGGAATTTGAGTACTAACTATCCTAAAATATAATTGAAGAATCACAATAATAAATAAGAACATAAAACAGGAACATATAACAAGCTTACTATATTATACAAAGATAGAGTTCTATGGTACAATAGAGTCATATGCCACATTAGTACTGTAACACCCCGTAATTTTGAGGATTTAATATTTAATTATTTTTGGGAGTTATAAAAATATTTAAATTTGGAGGAACTTAAATTCATGAGTTGGAGAATTTAATTGAGTGAGCCGAATTATTTATAATTGGCGAATTTTAAGTTTAATGGTTCAAAATCTCGTGTGTCACATTTAGAGGTCGAAATTTAGAAATTTTGAAAAAGTATTTCGGATGGCAATTCTGAGTGAGCGGTTGCGTCCGGATGGGTCGAGATAGTCAGAAAAGAGTACCCGGGGGTAGTAATTGGGTCTCGGGGTATTTTTGGGCATAGCCGGGTCCACACGGGGTGAGTTGGGCCTTTTTAATTAGACCTACATGGCCAAAAACGGGATTGGATGTTTTTAACCTAATTGAGAGATTAGGGAACGGTAGTCAACTAAACTCTAAGCCTAGGGATTGAGAGGTAAATTGGGGGAAAGCAAATAAAGAGTCAATTTGGGGATGTTGGAGCCAAATTAAGGGACTACACCAACGGATCAGACACTACGCTAACTGTTGTGATTCCTAAATTGATGATAATCAATTCATATCATAGTGATGTGTAAATCAAACTTTCGTTTTGGGTGTGTAACCAAAATTAAAATTGGGTTTTTGGAAATTAATATGCCTTAATGGGATTAAGGGTGAGATTTATTGTGTTTATGATTCTAGAATGTAGAGGAATGAATCGTATGTTAAAACCAGTGAGAATAAATGGTTAATCATTGATAATATGAATGAAATTCGTATTGGGGATTTGAAACCCGAATAATACCCAAATCGGGAAAACCTTGGAATTTATGGATATTGATGATTAATTAAGGTCTGTGGGATGTTTAGACCCTTATTTCATATGGAGGATATGTTATTTGTGTTTGGGTAAGGGCTTAGATTGAGAATCAAAGCTTTAAGTTTCGTCCATGGATGATAGTGGCTCGAGAGGAAGAATACTGGAACGGTCGATCGATCGACCTTGGGGGCTCGATCGATCGATGATGGCGAAATCTAGGCAGTTCGGTCAGTTTGTTATATAAAGGGGAATTCAGTTTCAAGTTAAGTTTCATACATTAATAAGTGATAAATAATTATGAAAAAAATATTTTTAGCAATTATGGGAGAAAGTAATTGGGACAAGGATGAATTTATGTGGGGCACTTAATGGATGGATTTGAGAAATATTATTCCAAAATAGTGAGATACGGATCAAGTGAGCGAATTCGGGTATATTGGTCAAGCGACCCCAAGGTAGTGAATTAAGTTTGGAGATCAACTAATTAATTTGGAGTCGGGATATAGACTCAGGAAATATTTAATTTCGGGCCAAGTGATCGAGTTCAGGGTATATTGATAATTATAGGTAAATATAATTGAAAATTTTATGGAGATGCATGTGTGACACATTGTGGGCGAAAATATGGGAATGAAATTATGAGAGGTAAAATGGACCAAGTGAACGAGTCCGGGTATGTTGGTTAAGTGACACCAAATTATTTAATTAATTATTGAGAGAGAGTAATTAATTTGGAGTCGGGATATAGACTCGGGAAATATTTAATTTCGGGCCAAGTGATCGAGTTCGGGGTATATTGATAATTATAGGTAAATATAATTGGAAAATTTATGTTGATGCATGAGTGACACATTGTGGGCGAAAATGTGGGAATGAAATTATGAGAGGTAAAATGGACCAAGTGAACAAGTCCGGGAATGTTGGTTAAGTGACACCAAAGTATTTAATTAATTATTGAGAGAGATTAATCAATTTGGAGTCGGAATATAGACTCGAGAAATATTAAGGTATGGGCTAAGTGAACGAGTTTGGGGATAAAGGTTGGGTGACACAAGTTGTTAAATTAATAAGTGTGATAATTAATTTAATTAGAGTCGGATTGTAGACTCGGGTAGGATTAAATTAATAAGTGTGATAATTAATTTAATTAGAGTCGGATTGTCGACTCGGGTAGGATTAAATTAATAAGTGTGATAATTAATTTAATTAGAGTCGGATTGTAGACTCGGGTAGGATTAAATTAATAAGTGTGATAATTAATTTAATTAGAGTCGGATTGTAGACTCGGGTAGGATTAAATTAATAGGTGTGATAATTATTTTAATTAGAGTTGGATGATAGTCTCGGGGAGGTATTAAATTAATATGTGTGTTAATTAATTTAATTAGAGTCGGACGATAGACTCGGGGAGGTATTAAATTAATATGTGTGTTAGTTAATTTAATTAGAGTCGGACCATAAATTCGGGGAAAGTATTATATAAATTGAGGTGTGAGTTAAAAATATTAGAGTCGGACCATAGACTCGGGAAGACGATAAATTATTAAGTGAGAAAATTAATTACGCTGAGCCGGGCCACAGACTCAGGAAATTACAGGCAGTGTACAGGATTTTGAGTACACGGTAAAGCTGGGGTTTATGTTATATATATACGGTATAGTGATAGTATATATATATGTGTATATATTATGTATGATATTAAATATCAGTGACTAGATATTTATTCAATTTATATACTCTAATGCTATCAAGGGAGGTTGCGCGATGTGGGTGAATCCCCTAGCTTGAGGAGTAGGGCGAGTATATCCCCAGGTCATAGCGTCCGATTTATATGGGTGAGGGATTATCTCACTTTCAGGGAAGGAATATGACCGCCTCCACTACGTTTATATTGTGGGCCAAGTTGGTGAGCGATTCCAACTTGGGGAAAATTAGGATTTGTGAGCACACCTAGTGAGATAGCATTTTAGAGGGAATCATCCGGCGAGGGTATACTTGAAGGGATGGATATACGTATGTTGTATGTGTGGGTATCGTGGTAAAGGTACGTATATAATGGTAGTAAATATTATATATGGGTAATAATACAGTGTGTGACGTATTCACTTTATATAACTTGTGACACGGTTATATGCTACTATTTAAGAGGAATTAATTAAGTTAATTGTGAGATAACTTATAATTCAAAAATCATTATACTCGGGTTAGAGTAGTATGGCAAGGGATGATTATACCAGGAGTAGTTGGACGGGGTAGTACAACTAGGTGGGGTTAAGGTAACCGCTAGGTGTGCACAATAGTGGAGGGGTGAGAATGTCCATAAGGGAGTGCGACACTAACTTAAATATGAAGCGCATTCATGCATTTTAAATTACTGCAGTTAATTCACTTGCCAAATATTTTCAAAATGTTTTAGGTTCTAACCCTTGCTATAAAACTATTTTCAAAACCTTTTAGGTGTCCAGCCACAGGGACGCCAGGATTGATATTCTATTCCAAGGACACGAAGCTGCGGCATATGTAGATGCTAGCAAGAGTTTGGATTAGACGCATCATTCATTCATTCCTAGAGTAGGAATCTTGTATCAGTTTCAGTTTTATTTAGGGCATGTCGCCCAGACTTTCAGTTCAGTTTCAGATTAGTTTATTCATGTGTTGGATATTTGTATGGATTATTTCACTTTGGTGGCCGGTGGTTTATTCGGCAAATTGTTTAATTAATTATTCAGTTTTGTGAATGGTTTATATTTATTTTCGCATTTACTATTTTGTGTAATTAAAAAGTTAAAATCGGCACCAGCCTTTGGAATACTAGGTGGTTAGTAAGTTTTAAAAAGTTTTCATGATCCAACTGAGATTCCTGTTTTAATTTGGTATAGGACTGATCACCCGGTATTTTATTAGGCGGGGTGTCACAAGTACTTACTCTACATTAGTTAAAAGATAGTCAACCCGTTAAATATTAGTAGGGAACACTAT
The DNA here is from genome assembly GCA_949130495.1 of Sambucus nigra. Lineage (NCBI taxonomy): Eukaryota > Viridiplantae > Streptophyta > Magnoliopsida > Dipsacales > Adoxaceae > Sambucus > Sambucus nigra. Next base: position 457,498,736 of record OX422214.1, on the reverse strand, counting down.
ATACAGTACTTTATTTTATTAAATCACATTAGGAGGAACAATCTTAATTTTGGATTCTGCTCAGGATGGAATGATAACATTATTTTCGAAAAAGTCAGAATCTGGAATATTAAAATAGTCATCGGTCTTGGGTGGATCGTCATCAGTAGAGTCATTTGTATTGGAAAATAAACCAACTATGAGTTAACCATTTGAGGTAGCTTCTGGGTACAGTGGTGGAGTTGGTGGTACATCAACTAAAGTAAGATTTATGGCCTCCTATAGTATGACCGGATCATCAACATAATCATTTATTTTCTTCATAACTTGAACCTCTCTTAAAACTCTATTGGTCAATACCAGTCACTTTATGTCACTGCTTGAGCCTACCCAATCCTCATCTACAACGTGGATCATTTCTCTGAGCTATGTAAGTTCCTCTTCTCTGACTGGATTCTCCCAATGATTTGTTGGTATAATGTCCACATTGAATAAAAATGAGTCCCACATATCCATGATGCAAAACTGAGTTTACTATATAATACTGATAAAAGAAGTTACAAAAAGATAAAATAACTAATATCTTACAAAGTTTCCCTATATAGAAAGAAAACTCAATGATATGTTAAATTTACAACATGCTTTTTGGTATGAATGTACAAGAGAATATATATAAAGCACTAAATTAAAGTTAAGGTGGAAAATAGAACTTTATTCATTATTAAAATTGTACACATAGTGTATTACCATCGCAGGGGTGAATTGCATTTTATTGTCAACGCGAACTATAAAGTAGATAGAAAAGTGGCACTCTTTGATCCCATCTATCTTAGTCTTCTCCCGAATAGTCACATGCGTAAATGGGTGACTGGTGTGTGTCTCAAAAAGGGAAAAGATGTTATCCTTTTTATCCTGGGCCATCTGGAGGAAAAAGAAATTAACACAAAGATGCTAAGCAGGGCTTACCAATTTTATAACAAATATCTATATAGATGAGAGGTGGAGTGTGTATAGAATTCAGATGTCTATATGTTTTACATAAGAAAGTCAAAGAGTTAAAGCTGATAATCCAATACATATCAGTTTCAAAGTGGTTATAGAATTTAATAAGCCATCAGTATAACAAAATAATAAGTAATCAAAAACTTTTGGACAATAACTGTTTAAGTGCATAATTAAAATGACACTCATACGTATGTAGCTAAACTCCGACTCTCAATCATCTGAGAGCATAGGCCAAGTTGAAAATTCTATGGGATAACATAGCAGTCTACTTCCTAGTTATTACTGATGCTTTTAAGATAAAAAATATTGCACAAAGTTGCAAAGTGAACTGAATCGTCATAAAGAATTGCTATGATATCAGTTATTAGATAAGAAGGGTTAAACTTGATCCGATGATCATAAATAAAACAATCATTGATATAATAATATATGAGTATGGTAATTTCTACAAATACTTCGAATCAAATAGGGATATCATAAAATGATATCAATAGCAGTTAAACAAGTACGCAATATCTATTATTAAAGAGGTAAAAAAACCTACTTGGTCGGAGTTTGGAATGACTTAAGGATTAAAATAGGATATTGGGAGGATATAGTAATTGATTATATGTATAAAAAGTTTGGGTGAATAAGTATTGTTGGAATTGAGGTTGATTTTAGTCAATTTATAATAAAAACTCTGTATTTAAAAGTTAAAGGGGGTAAATTGTAACTAATTTGAGACTTTAAAATCTTAGGCTTAAGGTTAAATTTAAAATTTGATGTAGAAGACTTTTTGCCTCAATATATTTTAAAGTACTTTTAGAAAAAGTTTAGGGTAAAAATTCAAAGTTAAAAAAGTCAAGAGGGGTCAATTTATAATCTTAAAAAGTATTTCAAACCTAAAAACTTATTTTTCCATAAATTTGGCTACGTTTGACCAAACACATCCTTACCTTATACCCTTTTAGTAGAAAAATAAAATAAAAATATTGGAAATTTTTTTATTAGCCACGCGCCCTCATGCGTGTGATCAAAGATTCTGGTCAAAAGTTCATCTTCAATATCTCGATGGTTGACTTTAGGGGTTGAAATCTTTGACTTGAGATATCTCCTTTATTTCTAAACCATTAAAATAATTTCTAAGCAAACTCAACCTAATTTATCACAAGTAATCCAAGTATATGAGTTTTATAGATCGAGGTGTAGTATTCATTGAGTTCCATAATATTGTGTTTTTAAACAAATTTGATCTAATATTCTAGATTTTCTGAGTATGTCAGGGATTCTTATGAACATAGTTAGGTTAATGCTATGTTAAGGAAGAGTTCGATTTTTATTTCAGGTTTTGAGGTGGCTTGTGTGAGGAGAATTCAAAGTTTTATACAACAGAAAAGATCTTCGAGCAATTGAAAGTTATTGTTTATATTCGTAGAGTTCGATCATTGCATTAGAGTTTCTAAGGTTCTAATGAATCAATTAATAGCTTCAAACCCAAGTTATAATCAATGTGTCAAAGTTCACCATTAAAGCTCAAGCTTTAATGGTGGATTTTTCATATATCTTCACCTAGGGACTGTTTTACACGTAAGATTCCTACTGTTATGAATGATATAAGCATAATATCAATACATAAATCATTTGGTAATGAAAGAGTGGAATAATATACATGAAATGATAGGTTATCAGATTTGGGAGAAAATATTAAGTTTTTGATAGACTGAAGTGGTGGGTTTTAATGGCTTAGTTCATGGACTTTTTATAGTGTAGGAGCAGGAAGTATGATTGGTGGATTTGGGAGGTGAATTTGATCAGATTTTGGAAGAATAAATGCTTGGTTACTTGGACCTCACATGTTTGCATGGTTCAAACATGTGATTTTTGCATTACTAGCTTGTGTAGAGGCTAATGTGGGCAGGATTTTTTGTGTAAATGTTAAATAATTAAGTTTTAGTTCTTGGTTGATAAGGTATATACTAATATAGCTCTAAAAGTGCAATTTTAGTAATGTTTAGGAGCTTATTTATAATTTCAGAAAGTTATAGGGACTGAAATTATAATTTATAGTTAGTTGAAGTCTAGAGGATCAATTTGATATAAAGTTTGGGTCTAGGGGTTAAGTATAAATCAATTTATGGTAGTTTGAAATATTCAGGTTCTAATTTGCAGATATTAAAACTTCAAGGATACTTAGCTAATTTTGTAACTTTGTAGGTTTTGTAGAGTAATTTAATCCTTCATTTGAATATGTATGAGTTTATATATTATAGGAGGGATTAAATTGAGATTTGGGTATCTTAATTCAAGTACGGATATTACAGACATTAGTGAACATGTACCCAAAAAAATGTATAAAAACATATTTTTTAAATCAATTTTTGAAAATAAATTTTTCATGACCAATTTTTAAAAACAGATTTTCAACGGATTTTAAAATAGATTTCTTAAAACAACTTTTTTTAAATGGATTTTATTACTGAATTTAAAACATAATATCATTCATTACCTCTTCATCGTATAGTTAAAGCTATATCGGACTCGTCATCACAAATTGTAGGCCTCGAATTCGCAGTAAAAGCATAATCTAGAGGAATTCAAAAAAAATTACAAGAGTAAAATATTCGATTAATGGAAAAATTATTACAAATTATGAGATAGAAAAATATACATAAATAATATCTTAAATCTCCTTCCATAACCAATCCTAGGTACACATCAATGCCTCTAAAACAACCGTGTTAAGTCGACTACGGAGAGGGCTTGCCATTCGATCTCTTGTGCTAAATGCCGATTCAGAGGCCACGATTGATACCAGAATAGCCAATATATCTCGAACAATGGGTTATAACATGGGATACCAAACACCATTCGCTTTCCACCAATTTTAAATGTTTAAATTTGGAGTCTCTGGAAAGATATTTTCCTCCAAATATTAATATATCTCTGACTTAACATTTATGCGCCTGGACATACCACTGACAAGTTACTCATATTCTGAAAATATATTGACATTTCACTCTCCACTCACGGATTCTGAACAACATACTGATGTAACCCCACTTACCTCATTCTCACTTGTTGTCTCATTTTTCACTTTCACCTTGCATTGGTACTCACATAGTAAGTCATAACAAGCTACTCGTATACTCTCAATATGAGAATCAAACTCCTCGCCATAAATTTGTGTAAGAACGTGCTCTAAAAATTTCATTGCGTACCTTGAATCCAAAACTAATGTTATATCGATAACCAAGTGACATTCACTCCAATACTTCAAATTTCTCCATACTTATTGCCACTATTTTAATCACCTCATTTGAAAAGCCACATCAGCTACGTAAAGTCAATTTAATCTTACAGACTTTTAGAAACAAGTAATTTGCAATTCAAAATTTAGTTATAGAAAATACTTCAGTAATGGAAAAAAATAGCTTCAATTGTCCACATATTTCTTTAGCTAAGTGCCACTCACGCTCCGTAGATAAAGATGTGTAATTTCTCTCACGTTATTTCAAATGTGAAAACACTACCTTATAAAAAATTATTTTTTCAACCATGATATAAGTGAAGTTCCACCTTGTTTTGCAATCTAAGCACAATTTTTTAGCACATGAAATTTTTAATTGATGGGCAACCTACTCAAATTTTTCTCCCATACTTTGAGCGTGTGTCCAAAATGCCACATTATCACGAATATTACCAAAAACTACTCCTATTATTTCTAAACCAACCTTAACCACCAGATTTAACATATGTGATGCACAATGCATGTGGAACAATTTTTCTTCCAATAAAATTGAATCATTAACAACATATTTGTCCACAAGGCTACCCATCAATACATCATTAATGGAACAGTTATCTATGATAATAGTAGACAATATCCTATGTAAATTCTGATCTAATAAACAATCCATCAAAATGTCACAAAGGGCATCCTTCATATGTGGAGCATGCACATAAACAAACCTACAATTGATTAATTAAAAGAAGAATATCAAATTGTGATGAAAAATAATTCTTTTTACATAAAAATTAAGAAGAAGAAAGCATACCCTAATATCGTACTTCTCAAGCACCAACGTCTATTAACAAAATGTGGTGTTAGATCCATTCAATGTCTCTTCTATCTCGACGACCATATATCCATGGTGATATCAACGCGACAAGAAAGATTATCAAATAACCTATAAGCTTTCGATTGATACATTTTTAAAATGTCACTTTTTATATTGTTTCAAGATACATTTTTAAAGAGGGGTTGGAGGCTACTAACAAACTTCCTAAATTCGACATACTCGACAATACTAAGGGGATATTCGTGTAAAATAATTACACTTGCAAGTTCTTTTCTAGTTACATCTTAGTCAAATTTAAAATTACCAAGTTGCACATTTCCATCAAATCTGAAATTGATCACGAATGTCGACATTTATGTGTTTACACCTTTTTAAATGCATATGCAAATGATTGGTTCCATTTTTACTTTCGTCCTTAAGTTTTGAATGGCAATGATGACATATTGCAAATATCCCCGTATCTTCTTTAACCCTATCAAAATAACTTCAAACAAAAAATGTTTATTTTCTTTTTCAAGGGGAGGATGGTGATAGAGCAGTTGGGTGAACACCATCACCATGAGCTTTTGTGGCTGAGGTGGAGCTAGGTGTGGAGGTTTAGTGATTTGGTGTCCCGGATATGACAATTCACATTGAATCGATTCACTCATTTTTTCCAGATAAATGTAAAAGTTGTAATATTTTTTATTAAATCGTTGGGAAAATTAAGGCAAAAAATGGAAAACTTATTAAACATTCAACATTAAAAATCAGAATCATAATTACAACAAAAATGGAGATAATAAAGAAGATAACTGATGACTGTAAAATAAAATGGAATAAATGGGAACAATTTGAAAAATAATTAGATTTTTGAAATGGAATAGCAAACTAAAATACGTAGTTAGAGAGGAAGTGGAGATATAATTTGGATGTCTTAGTGAAAAGGGTTATTGTGTCAAAAAATGCCACCTATAGATAATAAATTATGAAATATGAAAGAAAAAAGTTAACCAAGCCTCTTGCTCCGGTGGTGTAAGGCTTCCACTGGGACGGTCTTGAGGGTGGATTGGGTTTGGTCCCTAGTTCGATCTCCGGCATTGTCAAAATAATGCTTGGCCAGCGAAAGCCACGAACCATTAATGGGGATTAGTCGAGGTGCGTGCAAGCTGGCCCAGACACCTCATGGTATGCTAAAAAAAAGCAAAAAGTTTAAATTAAATTAGAAGATCGAGATAATTTATTAGAATAAGTCAGAAAAATGAGCGTGACACACACACACACACATATATATATTTATATAAAGCGAGAGAGAGAGAGAGAGAGAGAGAGAGAGAGAGAGAGAGACGATCAGGTAAGGGCACCTTATATAAGGGTTGTTTACGGGATCCTTTTTTTTAATTTTAATTTTTTGGGGGTCTAAACATTTCAGGGTACCCCTAAACAAATTTGTCCCAATTTTTTTTTATATTTAAAAAATGGGTCAATATTTGTCAATTTTTAAGTAGTTAAGTCACCTGCTTAAACTTGCAAATATTGAGTCAGTTTTTTAAAATGTCAAAATAAAACATTTTTGGATTATTTTTTTATAGATGTACCCAAAAAATAATTTATTTAAAAAAAAAGATCCCGTATGGGGCAGCCCGTATGGGGCAGCCCGTAAGTAGCGCCCGTACCTGATCCTCTCTCTCTCTCTCTCTCTCTCTCTCTCTCTATATATATATATATATATATATATATATATATATATATATATATATGTGTGTGTGTGTGTGTGTGTGTGTGTGTGTGTGTGTGTGTGTGCAGGGGCGGACATAGTGATGATACGAGAAATCATCCACTTGTCGTTCTCATATCAGCTAACCGAGTAAAAAGTGCATAATAAACAAATAAAGCAAATAAAGAGAGATAAAAGACAAGATATAGAGTGGTTCGGTTATAGAAATGAGCCTACGTCCACTTTCGTGCCACACTATCATTATATATGTTGTTTGGTACATAGTGATTTGGCCTAAAGAGGCATACAAGCACAAGAATAGAAGAGAATACATGTTTATGAGGATTCCGGTGTGCCGGAGCAATGGTTGTGGTGCTAGAAAGAAGCCCCCAAGCTGGACCGAGTGGTCTGGTGATCATTGTGGTCTCTGATCTGAATCCCCTGATTAGGAATTATCCCCCCTTATCTCGAGGTATGGACCTCTATTTATAGGTGTAGATGTTGTATTGCTGTTGTGATGACAGATGATGCGGCAAGCTGAAAGGACAGGTATAATCCCCGGCATGTACTGTATAAGGTGCCGCGGTAATGAACGTTCAATGGCAGCGGTAGATAGTGGGTTAGGAGTCGCGGCCTACATGTTAAGGACTGAAGCATGTGTGTAAGACCTTTTATATTCAATAGGAATTAACTCCGTGGCCGATAGATGATAACATTGTTACTAATATTTATGGGCAGGTGGTGCAATATTTGTACTATCAATAAGCCCCCAAGTCGTAGTGCCAAGAGTTCGTGATTAGGGTTGTGGCTAAGTAGTCAAGCCATCTCAAGATGCTGCAGTACTTCCAAGGCGACGCTTAGTCTTCCCTCACCCTCTTATATAAATTGTTCTGGTCGTGGACTTCATTACGTTTCCCAAATCCTTGAGAGCATATTGAGAGCGAATTTCTGCACGTTTGTCTCCAGTATTTTTCGACGATCTCTAGCACCTGCACGTGGTGGTTCTAAGGAGATTGGAGGCTGAGCATTGGGGGTTTCTCCATTTCTAGGTAATTTTTTCAATTAACAACCTCTTTAATAGTTTTTTCGATTCACTCACAACTATCAATTGAACTTCTGAATTTCTACCCTTACGAATCACCCAATCCTGAATTTTATCTGCTACACTCATCACGTATTGAACTTACTTGAATGTGTTTTTATTGAATTGAAATCGTGTTTGCTACTTGAATATATTCTCCATATGATAATATGTAGTTGTTTGGATTTGAACTAGGTAACCGATCTTGAATCAATCTTTAATGTTGACCCAATAAATATATTTTGTTGGTTTGGGTTAGACTTTAGGATCTGAACTAGGTAACCCATTATGTTCTTGACGTTCTTAAGACTCTTCGTATTTTAGGGTTTTTGATCTTTGAATTTACCCAGACTAAATACTAACTTGTTTGAGTGAGTGGCCGCAGCGTGGAAAATCCCTTTAATAAATTAAGGTTGGCATGTATCAATGCAACCTTCAAATATTGATTTGTTTAAGAGACGTCTGTAGCATACAAATGTTGCTGCGGTAGGTTACTGTGGTAGGAATTTAAACATAATGTTGTGGCCTCTAGAAAGTATAGGCTGCGGCATGTATATATTTTACTTGCGGCCTTTAGTAATTCATTCCTTTAGGTTCTCAAGTTAGAGTCTGCGGCATTTACCTTATAATTTAATGATTTCAGCTTGTAAGAAGATAAATCCTCGTACCCTCAAAATAATATGACGCGATAACTTTTTACTTCCAGGGCTTTAGGACCCAACACTTGGGATATTTAGCCAATTTCGCTAATCATTTCTATTCAATCTTTAATCATATCACTATTCCTATCGCGGCCTCTTAAAGGCCTTTTAGGACCATGTTGGTTGCGGTGCCTAACTGCAGACTCTCTGCTTTTCAGGTAATGCTGCAACCATATGAACTTTGACCCAGACAAATTTCTAAGAGGCTTTTAGAACAAACATTTTGGAGCCTCTTCTCCTGAACTTCCATTTATGAGCCCTTTTAAATCAATTGGAACTTGCCATCTGAGAAATTATCCCACCTGTGTGGTGCTAGATTTAGACTCAGATTATGGGGCTATGGAGGAAGAGGCCAATTATAGATGAGAATATCGCGACAAGGGGATTGTCTGAGGTTAGGGATACACCTGCTAACACATCTGGGAGAGCTGAGAGAGCTCCTTCTACACTTAGTATCCGCAGAACTATGACCCAAGAATGGGTTGATTAGGTAGTTGAGGCCTTCAATTTCCTTGAGGGTTTGATGTGCTCAGCACCTGCCGCAGAACAAAGGCCATGCACGACACTTGCTGACAATGGGTTTTGCTTCTCCTTACACGCTTTCATTTATGGGCTGCAGTTGCCTGTCCCTGTTCCCATTAGAAGAATTTTCCAAACAATGAGGTTAGACCCAACCCAATTAGATTCTAATGGTTGGAGGGCCATTATAGAAGCTATTGTACTATGGGAGAAGAAATTCAAGAAAGATATTACTCCCGTGGAGTTTTTCCACTTCTACCGCCCCGAGGAAAATTCCGTAAAGTTTGCGGGGTACTATTACTTTTCTGTTTGCGACAGAGACGAGGCCCTTTACTCTGGGATGCCTACCAGTGTGAAGAACAGGAAGGGAAAATATTTTTTTAATTTATGAAGAAGGGTGGTATATCCATCCTGAAGAGACTGAGAGGGAGAGAAGCTTTAGGATGCCGCGGCAATAGGGGTGTCCCTCCAAACTTGGTACTTTTTTAATTATAGTCGCGCCCCCTCTTTAAAGTTGCATATTATTCTCCACACTTTGATTTTGTACTAACCTTTGTATTTTTCTGCAGTTCTTGACAATTTGCAGCTGAGTAAGCGACAGGAGAAGAGAGTTGGCAAGGCCGCGACAGTCCCTACTAAGGAGAAGAAGTTCAACACACTTGTAATCTCTGCCTCCATTTTTTAAGCAGGCTACTTACCCAACAAATCTATTCCCAACGAGATGGACGCAGAAGGTAATAACCCTTTAACTTATTAATACCGCGGTAATTAATTTTAAACTCCAGATTTTTATTGTTGCATTTCTTCTTTCAGGTGAGGAAGTTAATAGGGAGATTTTGGTTGCCCAGATGGCAGAAATGGATGAAGACGCAACCGTCCTCAACAACACCGCTAGGCAAAGGAAGAGGACAAATACTAAGACTCCTGTCGAGATCGCTTCAAGTGACCAAAATCTTCCTGCCATGCCTCAAAATCAGACTATGGAACAAACCACCCCTGCCGCTCCCCAACTCCAAGTTGAGGAGTTGGCCCCTCACGAGAGACCTGAGGATACTTTTGATGATGACATTGGGGCTAATCTGGTCACGGCAGGGCTAATGTCAACGTCTGAGGATCCAGCCCATTCAAATTCACCACCATCCACAATCGTTGCCATTAATGCCAACATGGCTCCTCCTAAGTGTCGTGCCAGTGTTGGTCTCTATGGTCGTTCGCGGACATAACTTAGGCAGCCCAACCCTGAATCCTCTTGGGACACAACTACGAGGGTTGTCCGCAGGATGAAGAGGGTCCCAAACACCGTGAACCTTGATCGACTCATGAATGAAAACAACAATGACTTGGAAGATTATGGTCTCCATAGTCTGTTGAGGGTAAGTGCAAGTACTTTCTCAACTTCATTTTCATGTTTCATATTTACTTGGTACTTTAAATATCTTTACAGGCCATGGACGTCACGATTTTTCAGAAGAGTAAGTAAAAAGACCTGTACAAGCTAAAAGAGGTCACAGATAGAGTACACTCTACTGACTTGGAGAATGACAAGGCAACCTCCTTTGAAGCTGGAAAGAAGTCTTCTGTTGCGGCCCTTGAATTGTGCAAGATGAACGCGAATACCACCATTAAGGTCGTGGAGCAGGCCAAGCAAGATGCTGAGGAGAATTTCAGGCAGGCCATAGTTTCCCTCAAGGTTTCCCCATCTCAGACCGCGGAAGCTGCAAAGGCCACAGAGTTTTCAGCAGCAAGCTTGAACTTCTTTAGAAGAAGTATGAGGAGTTGGAGGTCAAAGCTGCCAATGATGCCGAGGACCATGCCGCAACTGTAAAAAAATAAGAGAAGATAATACTGCGACCCTTCAATTGGTGATTGACAGCACTGTGGAGTCATTCAATTGCTCCAAAGACTTCTAACTCATCAATAATATGGCCTACCTCCTTCGCTACCAAGAGCTCAGGCATAGAGTCATAAAAAACTTCCCCGACTCTAAAGAGATAATTCTTGCCTGGGGCCTTGGTGATCATGAGCATCAACAATGTGTGGCTGAGATCAAGGCCACGATAGAAGAAAGAGCCTGGTTGAGGGCAGAAGCTGAAGCAGCGGTAGGTGAGGAAGAGACCATGACGGCTGCGGAGGGAGAAGAGGGAGATGAAGTTGACGATGATGCATCTTAGGATTGCGTCCCTCTTTATCTTTTATTGTGAAATTTGGAATGGTTGCGGCCTTTGTTTGTATAACTTGAATTTTTTATTAGGCTTTATCTTTCAAACACTGCTATATATTTATATATATTTCTACTAACTGTACTCTCAAGGTTGCGGCCAGATTCTTCAAGCATGATAATTTTTTTAACTTCATTTGCACACCTCAATATTTGTATGAATGAATGACTGCTTGATTGAATGAGTTTGCCAGGCTAAAATACTAATTTCAACTAATATACAAATATTTTGTTCATATGGGTTGCGATCTATATAGCAAGTTGGTTGCAGCCTGCCGTGCTTTAGCCTTGGACTTTATTCTTGTCTTCTCTTCGCAAACCTCACTAGTCTATTGAGTAGGTCACGACATGAGACCCAAAAATGCTTGAGGCTTAAGTATTGCAGCTCAGGTGATAATTTCGCGGCAGGTCATGCGTTTTTATATATCTGCAACCAGGAGTAAAGTTCGTGGCTTATATAGGTGAACCTTTTCACTTTTCACTTGTATTCTTATATCTTGCCCTGCAGGCTTCCAAAATTTGCTCAAACTGTCAATGATCCCCTAAGCTATGGTGCCAACGGAATATGGCTTTTGTCTTCTTAAAAATGGACCTCTATACATATACGGGATACTATCAAGCCTCCCTAGGTTGGGTTATGTTATGAAGCCACCCACAGCGAATATACGGGATACTATGAAGCCTTCCCAGGTTGGGTTATGTTATGAAGCCACCCACAGCTAATATACGGGATACTATCAAGCCTCTCCAGGCTCGGTTATGTTATGAAGCCACCCACAACTAATATATGGGATACTATCAAGCCTCCCCAAGTTGGATTTTGTTATGAAGCCACCCATAGCTAATATATGGGATATTTCAAGCCTCCGCGTGTTGGGTTATGTTATTAAGCCACCCACAGCTGCTGATATATATAAAGCCATCCCTGGCTGGATATTACAAGCCTCCCGGCTTAATGACGCATCCTGAAAGCTAAGAACGGGCACTGTAAGCCCCCGTGGCTAATAACTCTTTCTGATAAATGCTCTCTAGAACGCAGCCATAATATGTAGGAATATAGTCTTTATAAGTGATGTCGCAGACCAATTCAGATAGCTGCTCTTAATAGTCGCTTTCACTATTTTTAATTGTCACTTGCCTTCGAACAATCGGGTGCCTTGACGGGCATTGTGGGCCCATTTAGATATTATCATTACTGGCATAACATATTGTCTCGAATCGAGATATGTTTAAGACAAAATGGTCTTTTATAAGATAACATTTCATGGAACTGAGAATAAAAATATGGCACTATACACTACACCAAATCTGTCGAATTATCTCGGTCATTGACCTTGACAAGTTCAACTTGCCAAGGTCAATGATCGTGCTAATTCTGGGGGTGACAACTTTTGTTGTCATGAACTTGTCACGGTCATTGATCGTGATAAGTTTGTTATAATTGTCATGGTCCCTGACCTTGACAAGTTTTGTCACGATTATGGACCGTGAAAAAAGTGTGACTTTTAAAAAAAATGTCACGGTCATTGACCGTGACAATTCTGGGCAGAATTGAAAAAAAATCTGTTGGGTTGTATGGCCACTGCCACTGCCCAGCAGTATATTTGTACCTGTTATAGTAATATTGTACCTGTTCAAACATCATATATCCAAATAAAATAGAGATAATGCAAATATACATTCAAAATAGAGATAATATGCATCCAGATATAATTCAAATGTAATAACTTAAAACAATTCAATTCAAATAATTTCACTAGATGTCTAGGGTAAGGTTAGCTCTGAGGAGTTGAGTAGGCCAAACGATATACGAATTGACACACCCACCAATATACATCGTGCCACATTGTTCGCGCAACCACAAAGGGGATTTATCCTTCCCGGGTATCACATGCGTGACGAGCACCTTGGACTCGATGTCTTAAAGCGGACGTCCATGAGCTGGCATACCCTGGATGGTATTCGGGTCCCTCAACTCCCGCCCTATCCGCTATCCATCAAATATGTACAGTATAAACACGCTTGGCCAACAAAGTGTCGACATCAGTCGATCGAAGGGATCCAAGTAGGGGAGTGGATCGTCAAAGTCCACACGTGTCGGTGATGAAGCAGCAAGGTCCACATCCTCATCATCCTGCACCTCCTCCTCCTCCTCCACCACCTTCTCCTTCCCTTTCCCCTTACGCTTTTCGTCCAACGAACGCTTAATGAATGAGAAAACATCTTAGATCGTCACCTCTAAATGGGACAACTTTGCGTCATGCGAGTCCACCATTCGAGCCAATCCGGTGTCGCTCGAGCAATATTTAAGAGTTCGCCATTCGGCCATGCGATTATTTAAGAGCGATATTCGATCCACCATTCGTCCATGCGATTATTTTTTAGGAAAATAGATGTTGGTATAAATTTAAGAGTTCGCCAGAAGGACAATAATTGGAAGTCTCTTGTTAACACAAGGCAACACTTCTACCTTTTGAGTTCTGAAAATGATTTGGATTATAGCGCCAACTTTGGATTCTAAAGTTCAAACTTCATTGTGAGTGGCAGAAATACCTCATGCACGTCCAACATAACACGTAGCAACCGATCACATAGTTGTGGCTCTCTCGGTTTGAGAATAGGACCCGAATATGAACACAAGCACACCTAGGCTAGACAACATGCCGCTAGCAGGCCGAGACCACCATCAACCCCTAAAAGGCACCGTTAGGGTCACTAACACCTCGTTCACATCTAATGTAACATATAGGAATCGACCGCATTATCGCGGGACTCTCAGTTTGAGAATAGGATCCAAATTTGAACATAGGCACACTTAGGCTTGAAAACATGCTGCGAGCAGACCGGGACCACCATCGGACCCCAAATAACACCGCGAGTGGTACGAACACCTCATGCACATCTAACGTAACAGTCGACCACATAGACGCGGGACTGTCGGTTTGAGAATAGGACCCAAATTTGAATACAAACACACTTAGGCTTGAAAATGTGTCGCGAGTGGGTTGAGACAATTCCCACAAACGGCACCGCGAGTGGAACCAACACCTCGTGTACATCCAACATAATATATAGCAATCAACCGCGGAGTCGCGGGACTCTTAATTTGAGAATATGACCCGAATTTGAACACAGACACACTTAGGCTTGAAAACGTTTCGCAAGGGGGCGGACACCTCCACATTCCCCCAAATGGCACCGCGAGTGGCATGACCACCTCGTGTGCGTCCAACTAACACATAACAACCCTAGTTTTGGAAATAGGACATAAATTGGAAAATAGGCACACTTTGGCTTGAAAACATGCTGCGAGGGAGCGAACACCCCCAAACGACACCACGAGCGATACAACCACTTCGTGCGCGTCCAACGTAAAACGTAGCAATCGGTCACGTGACTCCAGATTTGAAGATAGGTCACAAGTTTGAAAATAGACCCACTTAGGCTTGAAAATGTGCCATAGGGGGCACCCCCAACGGCCCCCAAATAGCATCATGAGTGGCATGAACACCTCGTACGCGTCCAATGGAACACTCGGCAACCGGCCGCGCAGTCACGGGACTCCCAGTTTGAGGATAGGGCCCAAATAGCTCGTATTTTTTTACCAGTTAAATATGGCCATGAATCTAGTCCGTGACTATGTTTTATTTTTTATACTACACTTAAAGATGGTCACGTATTTAATCCACGACCATCTCGTCATGGCCCTTGTTCACGACCATGTTCCGTTATGACAAGTTCCGTGACCACTTAGTTCAGTCAGGGATTTGGTCTGTGACCCATGAATTTTCTCACGACCTGGGTACATGACCATCAAGCCTGGTCACGACCTATGTTCGTGACCATTCGCCTAATTTGGTGTAGTGAAACTATTTTGCACCTCAGTTCAGTCCAATAGCCGGAAGTGTCTCTCGATGTCTTAGTGCCACTGTTGCGCGACTATAGGATCAGTAGAGCCTGTGAATGTGGGTGTGTTATTCTTCATTAATGCTCCTCGAGCCCTCTACCATCCCATAGTGACTGGTTCTAGGGGCGTAGGTGCTTCGAGCGATATCTACTACCTAGCTGCCACCAAGCCGACCTGAAGTAACTGGAAAATGAACTCGGATAACTGATGGGGAGGGAACAAAATGATATGGGTGTAAAGTGATGGAATATCATCAATAAATCAATTCTAAGATGCAGGTATTGTGGGCTCAGCCTGTCTCGTGAGCTCTCTCACCTGTTGAACTCTCCTTATAGGCCAAATTTGAAATTCAAGATAGAAAACCTATTTGTAACAAAACATGGATAATAATACAAAGAAAGACGTGTATTAAAGAACATTAGATATACGTCTAAGAGAACCTATAACCCTTGAGGCCTAAAACTATGCTCTCATACCACCCGTGAGACCCCGTATATTTAATACTCAAGTTGATAAACTCTAATTATTAAATCATAAAGGATGTTAAATAATTTAAATAACATTATTAGCATGAAAGGAAATAAATTAAAACATGAGACAAATCTAAGGATGCGATATGGAAGTCCTCTGATATGAAACTCTTAATAAAGTGTCCACAATAATAATAGAGATACAAATAGCATGAAAACATCAACCCTCAAATAAAGTTCCAAACTAAATCTCAAAATGATACATGCCAGTACCATTATCCCACAATACATGCTAACTGAAAGTCTAATGAAATACACCACTATCAACTGAAAACTAAATGAAGTATAAATAGGGAATGAACCTACATCAAAACCTAAATGAAGTTAAATGGAGGTTGAAAGGATAAT
The DNA here is from genome assembly GCA_949130495.1 of Sambucus nigra. Classification (NCBI taxonomy): domain Eukaryota; kingdom Viridiplantae; phylum Streptophyta; class Magnoliopsida; order Dipsacales; family Adoxaceae; genus Sambucus; species Sambucus nigra. The sequence continues at coordinate 457,482,691 of OX422214.1, read as the reverse complement.
CATTACTAGCTAGAGGAACATCCTCTAAGCGGGAGATCCAAAACTAAAAACTTGAAAGTCAACATGAATAAAGATGAGTCAAAACCCGCGTTAGTTGTTAAGCTACATAACTCAAATTAGTTATGTATACAAATGGTAAACTCAAAGGTTATAATCAATAATGATAGCTCAACGTAAATCACATAACCTCGCAATTCATTAGAATTAACTCAATTCATTTCATTAATTAACTATTCTCTTAATTAATCGGCATGTTTCCCTCATCTCTGACCATCTCAATAACATGCGGTATATCCATATAAAATCGTCACACAACCCATATCCGTCTACTTCACAGTGCCAAAAAACTCGTAGCTACCCTGTTACACAGTGCCGAAACTCCACAACATCATGTGACATAATAACAATCCATAGCAAATCGTACTCATCATGTATATAAATATAGGATGTTCCACCTCGGTACTCACCCAATAATCCACATTTCATATGATCATTTATCAATGACATTCATAATTACTATCATATTTAATCACTCGTCATTATATTGTTATTATCTTATTACCCGCACCCTCGGGTCATTTACAAATCAAGAATTTAGACACGTATTATACCATTACAATAGGGGCCAAAGGGATAATAAGTCTAACATGAAACTACTCATAATTTAAATCATTAATGTAAATGGTGTATTTATTTTTATTAAAGGTTCTCATACCATTACTTATATGCATATCTAAACACCATGTGTGAGACGTCTCATATCTCATAAAAATGTAATACAAATAAGCACCCCTCCCCCCCCCCCCCCCCCCCCCCCCCCCCCGCCCGATACACTTCCATTTAGATAAGGTTATAGTTAAGACAATTAACTAGGTAATCTTTATTATGAGTAATTAAATTAAGAGGAAAGATATTTTAAATAACCAACCTCTATACCCAACCCCAATTCATTCATCACAAACCATAATAACCATAACCCAACAATCCAATCACATGTTTATCTCGTTCGTACTCCTTTTAAATCATCTACTTGATTTATTTTATTTCAAGGACTAATTAGCTCAAGATAATTCTCATACAATTAGTGCATTAAAATTCTAAGAATATATTTTATAATAAGACTCAATTAACATTTTAAGGGTATAAAATGGGATAAATAAACATATATTCTTCTCATTAATAATAGGCATCAATTTTACATTTCTATACTTAGAATTTCAACTTTACCTAGCATGCAGTTTTTTAATTCTAAATTATATTATAATCATGTTCAAATTTCTCAACACATATTCCAAATGTCATAAATCTAAGAACAAGTCCAAAACCCTAACATGTCGATCATATTAACAAGGGTTCCATGTAAAATTTCTAACAAGAATAAGAGCTAAATTTTAATATAGGATTTGAGAGGATAAATGTATTCACCTAATTAATATCATACAATAAGAAACCTAAAAATAATATGGGTTTATAACTCATTTTAATCCTTCACATTAGTTTTAGGTGAAATTTATCATAAGCATATATAAATGGAGAAGAGTAAAAAAAATGCCTTAAAAGAAGAATTAACTTTATTTGAATTGAATGGAAGAGTTCTTGAAATGTTTGCTTTAAATCCACTCACTACACCAAAATTATCGATTTGTCACGGTCATTGACCGTGACAAGTCTGGGGGTGACAATTTTTTTTATCAAGGACTTGTAACGGTCAAAGACCGTGACCAGTTTATTAGACTTATCACAGTTTTGTCACAGTCTTTGACCTTGACAAGTTTTGTCACGATCAAGGACCGTAACAGACCTGTGACAAAACTAAAAAAATTGTCACGGTCAAAAATCGTGACAAGTTTCTTTGTAACAGACTTGTCACGGTTTTTAACCATGATAATTCTGGGTAGAATGAAAAAAGAAACTGCTGGGCAGTATGGCCACTGCCACAACCCAACAGTATATTTGTTCCTATTATAGCAAAATTGTACATGTCCAAACAACATATATCCAAATAAAATACAAATAATATACCAAATCATGGCATAGATAATCCATATCCAAATAAAATAGAAATGAAAATATCCATATCCAAACCAACATGTACCAAAATCAAAAAAATACAAACACAATTCAATATCCAAATAAAAAAGATAAAATAATATCAATCTTCAGCAGGTCGGAGGAGGAAAGAAAGCCACACAATATATGAATTGAGACACCCCGCTATATGCTGAACGTCGCATTGTTCGTGCAACGACAAAGGTGAGTTCTCATTTCCCTCCACCACATGCGTGACGCGCACTCCTGACTCAATGTCTTAGAGGGGACGTCCATGAACCGGCATACCCGGGAGGAAACTCGAATCCCTCAACCCCCTCGCTATTGTCTCTCCACAATATATGTCGAGTAGATGCACGCTCGACCAATCGAGTGTTGACATAGACCGCTCAACGGAGGTCACATTGGGAAATGGATCATCATATGGAACCGAGTCCATGGGTATCGGTGATGAAGCAATGGCACCGGCGTCCTCGTCCTCGTCCTTATCCTCGTCTACCTCTGCCACCTTCTACTTCCCCTTCCCCTCGCCCAACTGATGCTTCATGAAGGTGTACATATCTAAGATCGTCGCCTCCAACCTTTAGAACTTATCGTCATGGGAGTCCACCTATGTGCTAACCCGTTGTTGCTCGTCTCCATGCCGATGATCCTAGACCTCCCCTCCCGCGATCTCACCCCCTAGTACTTGAAAATCTTCATTGAAAACTTTGATATGAAAACCTGTCTCTTTGAAATCCCCTTTCAAAACTTGATTGAAACTATCTTTGGTTGAATTTATCGTAACGAGGTTCGTTGAGAGAGAAATTTGAGCGTTTTGGGGTTTCATGGTGAAGAGGATAAGTTCAAATGCAGCTTGGTAAGATAAATGGGTAGTAAATATAATAAAGAGGATAAATAAAATCACCCCCTCGGGTTATATCCCATGACTAGGCCGAAACTTAGGAAAGATCGCGGTGCTTGCTTCCATGATTGCGGTTCAATAGGTCGTGGGCACGGCTCGTTAGATCCTCTCCAAATCCCTTTGGTGATTGACAAACCCTAGTATCCTCAATATTATGCAATCCTACTTAGTCCCCAAGTAACTCATAAGTACTCAAATGACCCTTAACCTTTCTACAAACTACCCAAGATTCTAAAACCACTTTTAGCTTCTTATAATTACCAATTTATCCCAAGCTTTTATAAAATCAAACTTTAGCCCATAAGTCTTTGTCAATTTAGCAACTGAACTCTAAAATTCGAAGTTAACTCAATTTAACTTATTTTCATATAAATAAATTCGAACTTCTCAATATTAATTAAAAAATTAATTAGAATTATCTTTTATTTTATAATCACCCTTAATTATTTAATGCTTTATAAATATGGGTTATTACAATATTATTATTTGATTACCGTACGACATGCGTACTACATCTAAGTTTTTTTAGTTTTGTCATTTTCAACACCCTTTTTTAAATCAAATACAATACGCGCATCCATATCTTTTTCAATAGTATATACATGAAATTTCATTATGTTTATATGAATTTTTGCAATGTATACGCAAATTCATGTTACTTATGAAAGGAATTTTATATTGTTTATGCATATGAATTTTAGTAATTCGTGTGATGTAAATGTCTACCCCTCCTAAAAAATGGTAGATAGTTTACTATGTGACTAAGATGTTTTTTGAGAAGTGAATTTTGCTTAATGGTCATTAGGAAAGAAGAAGAAGTTGAAACATAGAGAACATAGTTCCAACGGCAAGTGCAGAAACTGGAATACAAGATGGTTAGTGGAAATCCACACAAGGAGCTGGAGAATAATATTTCAAAAAAGTTAGAGGATTTACAAATGTTCGTATCATCATCGGAACATTATTTTTATCGGGTTCACGAGGCGATTCATAAATTAGATGTCGAAGCCTTTACCCCTCAAGTGGTTTCTATAGGCCCTTTTCACCACAATCGAAACCACTTTAAGACGCAGAACCATATAAATTGGAATCTTTGTAGAATTTCCTCAAATCGAGTGAAGCTAGCTTGGATAAACACATTGAGCAAATGAAAGGTTGCGAACAAAGTGCAAATAGTTGTTATTTCGAAGACATTGAGATGGATAGTGATGATTTTGTGACCATGATGCTAGTTGATGGTTGTTTTATCATTGAGATGATAACTAAGAGTTGTTCAAATGACGAAGAAGGCTCTATATATCGCAATTTCTTACGCTCGAATGAGGTGTATCGGGATTTGGTATGACTCGAAAATAAGATTCCCTTGTTTATTCTTGAGAAGATACTCCATTTATCCTTGCCCCACAAAGACCTTTTCTATTCATGAGTTAATTTTCTTTTACATCGCGATGCACAGGGAAAAAAATCATCTATCATGTTGTATGGATAAGCTACACCTCATTAAAGTAGCAAAGCATATCACTGATTTTATCTGAACCCTCTATCTACCACCTATACAAAAGTGGACACCACGAGGCGATCTCGGAACTCATTTTGCGATATTGCATGGTGCTGCCAAACTGCATAAAGCAGAACTCAAGTTTAAGATAAACTCCGTTAATGACTGGCTCGATATCTATTTTTATAAGGGAGTGTCGATCATCCCCCAAGTTTCATATTATCAAATGAAACAAACTCTATAATTAGTAACCTCATGGCACTCGAGCTTCGTCACTACCTAGAAAAAACACACACTATAGATTATGTTTACTTTATGGATAACTTGATGAAGGGTCCTAACCAAATGGACGAAAAACTCTCTCTAGGGAAACCATACAAAACCTAAACAACATATCTGCCCTACGTCCACCCAAACCACCAAATCTATGGCCCTCACCGAAAACTGCTCCTGTCCCCATGGATATAAGCCACGCTTCTCCACTGAATTTGCATGCACCAACTCCGTCTCCAACTAGGGTATCGTATAAGGACAAAGTTTTGGGGCATGCTACCGTAAGTGGAATAAGAGACATGGAAGCTACTAATTTTTCATATCATCACCAGGGGCCTTCTGTTAAACACACGCTTTTCACATCAAATAATATAGATATTACCATAGAGGATTACGATTCGGAAGATGAACAAGATTATAAACCAAGTACAGAGGTCACTATTCGACAAGTGCCAATTGAAAAATAGGAACTTGTAAAAGTTCAAAAATGTTGGCGACAATCATTGATAATCAAATTATTGGCAAAAATTTTATCCTTCCAAAGGCTTACATTACGGTTAACATGACTCGGGAACTTAAAGGTTGGGCTTTTTATCACTGATCTAGGCTACAACTATTACTTAGTTAATTTAAGATACATGGATAACTACCTTTCGATTTTAGCCGGAGGACCGTGGTTCATGGAAAACCATTATCTGTCGGTGGAAAAGTGGCAAAAAAAAAATTCAGCCCTCAGTTGCCACGATTAAACACATGAGTCTTTGGGTGCAAATACACGAACTACCTGTAGAATACTATAAACGGGATTTTTTACATCGCATTGCGGCATCGCTTGGTAAACCATTAAAAATTGATCTCTACATTGAGTCAAGGGGACGTGCACGTTATGCGCGTCTTTGTATTGAATTCAATATTGAACAACCTCTCCCACCGAAAATTAAAATTGGTCGTAGTCTTCGCAGTATTGTGTACGAACTCAAAATTGACATTTGTTTTGGTTTCGTTGGACATATAAAAGGCAGTTGCAAACTCAATGGCTCAGCTACAATGCTAAAACCGAACAACAATCAGGACTCCACTGAACAATGGCAAGTAGTAACCAGTCGTCCACCTCACCGGAATAAACCATTGATATCTCACAGTCAAGACAATTCTGGCATTGGATCAGTGAATAAGGAAAAACGTCCTCACGCAATGGAGGACCTGGGCAGCAAGCAGAAGGCACAGAAAGAGGAGGGGCAGTATAGTATTTCCATGCATGACACTTCGTCGCTTACTAGGAATATGGGTAAACGTTCTCCACAGGTTAAGGCGAGGTCCATTGATTCTAGGACACCTAGACTAGGGGATAACATACAATCGGATCGGGTTTAAAAATATCATTTCTCTCCCAATTTCACTCATGTACATGGGGATCAGAGGAACCCAGTTGTTGATAACAGGCCACAGGGTTAAGCGGTGCTTCAAAACGACAAGGATCAAAATTTGGCTCAAACCAACAGCATTCAAGCCACCGCCTTAAAGAAGGATATAAACAACACAGTTGGGACCCCTAATGACGTACGTGGCACCGCTATAAAAATTGATGATTTCCTTATGCAACAATTACCGCCATTCAAACCAAATATAAGTGATGAACTCTTTCCAACCTCGGCAATACTTCCAGCTACATCGCAAGACCAAACAGTCCATCAGGAAGATGACGAGACGGAGCCCGAGTTCAAATTTCCTGACCTTTTCCAATAGCCTCCTAGATGCCCCAACCTCGAAACTGTTCCAGCGACCTCCGCCACGACCAAAAATGAGGACAACTTACACGATGAACCCAATGCACCACTGGTACGAATTTTATGCCTCGACATCTCCCACCCCGCCTTCGTCACCTTCAGCTAGGAAGTTCCAGCATGCCAAACCCCCAAACCTAACCTCCATCACCTCTCGACACTCAAAGAATAATTCAAAGAGGACCTCACGATCTTCTCATTCAAGCCAATTTCTCCCTACCCCATGTCTTCCATTGCCAGCTTCTTCAACACCGCGTACACGTCGAGGTCGTCCAGCACAAAAACAGACTCCAACCAGAATCGACGTCCATCTTCACATTCCTTGCCTATTCAGTTCCAAACGATACGCAACTAATGATGAACCCAATGCTTCCAAACGAATTTGTGTAGATCCTTCCTGCGCCGATATTAATGAGGTCCCATCACCGATTGCACCTACTGAAAGTTCTACTTTGGAATGCTAGAAGGGTTACTCGACCAACCTTTTTACCAGAATTTCTGAATATTGTTCATCGACAACAACCTTACATGGTCATCATTCTGGATACGCGCATGGATGCTCGTCGCTCCTTGGACGAGATTACCCGTTTAATACAATTTTAGGCCCTCATGAAAAGCTAGGAGGTAAGACGTTTAAATCGTATCGAGCCAAATCTTTAAATAATTTTATGATGACACATGATATCCATGATTTACGATTTTAGGGACCATCTTTTACTTGTAAAGAGAACACCCCTTTTGGTCATTATATACAGGAGCGGATGGATAGGGGTCTAGCTAATACTAATTGGATGGATCTTTATCCTTCCATTAGAATCACCCATCTCCCAAATGCGGGATATAATCATTGTCCTCTAATGTTAGATAGTATGCTCAAGCGATGCGAAATCCTAAACGTTTCATTTACTATAAAGAATGGGCTTCCTACCCGTCATTTGGTGAGCTGATTCAGACCCACTGGGTCCCTCTTTTGGAAGGACCGCCTGCCACCGTTTTCTATAAAAAAAATATATTTCCTTTAAAAGAGCTGCGACAACCTGGAAAACTAATGTGTATGGGAACATGGGCACCAAAATTGCCTATCTGCAACATAATCTCAGTTACACCCGAATTCTGCTCTCTTATTACGGGAAAAAGAAATATAGGAATCTTTAGCCTATTAATCAGGAAAATTTGTATTGGAAAAATAAATATAAACTCAAATGGACCCTAGATGGGAATTCTAATACTAATTTTTCAAGCTTGTGTCACATAACATCGACGTACTAATACCATCCAGGCAGTATATAACCGGAAAACTGGATGGCATAAGACTCAATTAGCGATGGAAACTCAATTTAAAAACTACTATGACACGTTATTCCAAACAACGTCTCCTGAAAAGGTTGAAATATTATCTCCATCTTTCACTCAGATTCGGGACTCGGATAAAATTAATTTACTTCAGCATGTCATGGAACGTGAAATCTGGACCGCAATTACTAGAATGGGACGTAATAAAAGTCTTGGACCAGATGGGCTCACTGCGAAATTTTACCAGACCCACTAGCATGAAGTGGGCCCTCCAGTTTGTAACCTGGTGCGAGAATTTTTCTTTTCAGGACGGATGACGTAAAATTTAAATAATACAATCCTTATATTTATCCCTAAGCACTAAACCCTACCCATGTTTTTCATTATCGCCCTATTAGCCTTTGCAATGTCATTTACAAACTTATATGTACTATTTTGGTGGAGCGATTACGTCCAATCATCAAATATATCGCGGCGCCCTATCAATCAGCTTTTGTGAAGGACCGACACATTCAGGATAATATTCTGATAGCTCATCAAATGCTCCATATAATACATAAATCCAAATCTAAAAAAGAAACTTGTGCTGTCAAAATTGACTTATCAAAAGCTTATGATCAAATGGAATGGCCTTACCTTCAATAAGTCCTGCATCAACACGGAATGCCGGAACGGTGGATCTCTTTCCTAACCTCCTGCATGACCACCACTTCCTTCCAAACTTTGATTAATGGACATCTGGGGCCCATTTTTAGGCCCTCGAGATAGCTACGACAAGGCGATCCATTGTCCCAACTACTCTTCATCCTTGGCTTAGATGTCCTTTTACGAAAGATTGATATGGAAAGTCAACTCAAAACCATAGTTGCGCTCTGTCCTTCTAGAAATGGTCCAAAAATCCCTAGTTTAGCGTTTGTCGATTACTGTATTTTCTACAACCCAATCTATAACCCGATTTCAAACAATTTTGGAAACCTTTTCACATGTGTCAGGTGAAACCATTAATTGTGACAAATCTCTAATAACCTTTGGTCGTTCACCCCCTTGCACCATTATGTGTGCAACCCGATCGATGCTAACCTTCCAGAGAAATCTGGGGCACGAAAAGTATTTAGGACTCCATCTTATTACTTGTAGGGTCACTCGGAGTCTGTTCACGGACCTCATAGTAGACCTTGACAATCGTCTCCACACATGGTATTCGCATTTTCTTTCCTATGCGGGTCGGGCTACTCTTATTAATGCAGTATGTACCTCACTGCCCGTTTACAGTTTGTCACCCTACCCCTTATTGAAATCCATTCTTACTGTCCTCACTGTTAAAGTAAAGAACTTATTTTGGAATGCTACACACTCAGAAAACTCCAACCATCCATTGGGATGTGATTACTTTACCCAAAAAGTACGGAGGACTCGGCATCAAAAACTTGCACACTCTCAACAAAGCATTCATGCTTAAGCTTTTATGACAGCTCTACTGAGACCAGACTCTGGTCGCGAGTCCTCCAAAAAAAGTATTATCCTCATGCCTCTTTAATTGAAGCAATTGCTCCCTCTCATGCCTCCTGGTTTTGGACACGGGTCTTCAAATTAATTCCTATTTTCAAACAAGGGATTAAATGACAAATTGGACTGGGTACAATAAAATTTGAAAACATATTTGGGTCCTCCAAGAAACACTAGAATAACGATTCTCCCAAACACCTCCCAACGTTCTGTTTGAACCCCTTTCTCGTTTCATTCAGAATTATCAGTGGAATCTCGAATTACTGTCACATTATCTGCCACTTAATTTTCTCCTTTTTATTCATCCATCTACATTTCACCCTTGGGGCCGAATCAAGGAACAAAATTTACCATTAAAGACACTGCCTACAGTGGACTGCCTTTACTACTATCATAAAATTACGGCTCCAACCTGTCAACTATGTGATCTCTCAGACTCTAATGCTCACATCTTCACATGCCAGAAGTGATGCTTGATATGGATCCTTCACCCATTCTCCGTCGTCTGAGAGACACTGGTCAGGCAACCTCACTTCTAACGGCATCAAACGTTTTTTCGCTCTCCGCCACCTCTGGCTTGCTCGGAACGAGGCTTTATTTAACCATAAACCAATTGTGAAATACATTTTAATTCATTCTATATCTGACCAAGTAAGCCAATTCCTCCACTCCCATAATAAACCGATTGTCGGGCAGAATCAAAACCTGTTGATTCCATTACACATTGCGTGGACGTGTCCCTCGCTTGGGTTTGTTAAATGTAACACTGATGGAGCGATATCTCATATCACGGGCCTTGATTCCATTGGCGGATTACTTCGAAATGAAAGCGGAGAGTTTATCCTGGGATTTTCTAAAAACATGGGACATATGTCATCTTTTATGGTTGAACTGTGGGCTTTAAAAACCGGGCTTGATCTAGCTTTTCAAATAGGTATAAATTGTATTGAAATAGAAACAGATTTGTCAAATTGCGTTCCAAATGATTTCTAGGAACCAGGCTCACCACCAGACCCACTCGAACATTCTGCAACCCATCCTTGATGGCCTCAGAAGATTTCACCATGTAGTCATGTCGTTTTGTTTTCGTGAAGCTAATATGTATGCAGATGTTTTTGTTGCTTTTTCGATTATGCATCCTTTTTTTCTGTGCTTTTTCAGTCAGTTCCTAGTTATGTTTTCCCTTTTTTCTGTCATGATATGTGCCGTAGTTCTGTACTTAGGTATGCTGCAGCAAACATCTCTTGTAAAATACTGTTGGTTTGAATAAAGCTTCATTTTTTGGGGAAAAAAAGGATCCTAAGGATTTTGAGTTCCTTGTCTAGTCAAAAATCTTGTGAAACCAGATTGGCATATAACAAACTAGCAACATGTTTCTTTTCCAATCTTCTTGAGTGGATTCAATATGACAATGCAAACCACTTATTAGCTCAAATTTGTGAAGATGTAAACAAATACTACTCGGACAATTGGAGCCTCGAAAAGGCAGTCTTTGCACGCAATTTCAACCCGCCAATACAAAAAACAATCTCTATAACAACTTCAATTATACTCGTGCTAACTTTTATACAAATCATATGCTCTATCACTATCCTGCTACCCAATCCTATAGTTGGTGGATTACTTAATTTTGTATTAACAGTTACAATTGTTGAGTAGATTGACATTATCCATGTCTGGTTACCTGCTAAATATATACCTTCCCTCTCTAGAGTCGGTTTCTACCAATTTATTTTTACATATGAGGAAATATATTTGTATGAATTTTCTCATACAATTGACAGTTGATTTTGTCATGACGGGGTTAGTTTTGTTTCATAATAAAAGTGGTTATGAGTTATAAACTCGTGACTTATTTTAAACCTTATTTTGTGCAGAAGTTGTTGATTAATTTGACTTATAGTTGCTGCTTAAATAGTTTTGCTCACTGCACCCGTTGTTACTTTTTCACTGTTAGGAAAAAAACATAAATAAATAAATGAAATCTTTTTTTACTTTAATACGTCCATAATTATTCTACTTTTGAGTTTGGTACATTTTTTTAATTGACTTTGAGTTGAGTACATATGCCCTTAAAGCAATGTTACATTTAACAACCATGACCTCTTAATGAAAATAAAAATTCTATTCGTTTTCTGTTTTTTTCCTTCTTTAGGGTTTTCAATTATTTCGGTTTTCTTTATTTTTCTTATTTTCTTAATTACTTTTTTCGTTAAAAGACCATGTGCTTGGCACGTGTCTGTTAAATGTAACAGAGCTTTAACGAAGTAGGTAACAAACTCGAAGTCAATTAAAAAAAGTAACAAACTCAAAGCACGATAATTACGAGGGTATTAAAGTAAGAAAAAACATAAAATAAAATAAAATCATCAAGGCACATCAATGTTATCTAATCAACCAAAGATCCATTAATGAGTAAAGTGTATTCCACATGCAGTTTCTCTCTCGATCAATGAGAAAAAACAACAATTTGCAATATTAGCAAAAAGGCAATGGAAATACCACCAAAAAAATAGCCAAAACATACCCAGTTTAAACTCAACCTGTGGAACAACATAACAACTTATTTCAGCTTAGATTTTGAAAAGCATTGTAATGGTTTTGCAAGGGGTCGAGCCGGGGCATTTCTAACGACTTTCTTTACAGCGTACTTAGCCGATGAGAAGGCACAAATCGCGGCAATCAACATTGCTGGGTAGACAAATACGGCTTTTGTGGGATCTGGGTTCACTTGTTTTCCTAGGATCCTTTCTTTAACAAGCCCCCAAATAATTAAAAGCGTTCCGAACATGCTCATTCGCCCCGGTTTCAGGATACCGATAAGTGCTCCCGCAACAGAAAAGTAGCTTCCTGCAAGAACCTGCTAAAAAGGCAAGAGAAATTAAAAACAAGCAGCTTAGCACCTTTTGAAAAGAAAAAATAATGAAGCTTAAAAGAGCATCATGATCATAGTTGCCAAATCATGTATGATATCATGTCACATATAGTTCGAAATGAAAATTATAAACGATAAATGTGTAGAGAATACATTATCATAAATAAGAAAATGTACTACGGTCTAAAACTAATCTTAGGACATTATCTAACTGTACGACTTTTGCCGTTGTAACAAAAAGTGTGTTCGACCCAAGTTGTAATCTCATTATTATAAGAATATTAGAATTAAAAAAAAAATGGAAGCAAGGACATACAACATATAAATGAATATTCATTTCCATTATTTTCATAAGACCAATACGAACCAATGCGATAAGACTAATATGGCTATGATACAGAGCTACTTGGAATATATCCACGTAATACGTATCTTTTTGGTGTTATCTCGTATCCTTTCGTCCGATACTAACAACCATGCTCATGATACATTTGATATATGTGCAATACTAAGAAGAATAATTGCATTGCAAAAAAAATTATGTCAAATATTGTTCATGATATTTTTTATGTTATTATTGATACATACTAAGGTTCTTGTGTATTTGGACAATATATAATAGTGGGTAGTTTTTTAATGATAAGTAATTACACTGATAAAAGTGTATTAGTGTAGTGAAATTATTTTATGGGCACAATAAAACATGTTTTATATTTGCCTAAGTAAGAGAGTATTTTGTGTATATTTATATTCCATTCAAAAAGTTTTCAGCATACAAACATCATCATGATCTTGAAAACCTCCATGTTTTAAAGAGACTTTGAAAGTAAAAAATGAAACCAGCTATGTATCATAACTATGATTTCCTAGGATTTGGATACAACTGACAGGGCCATAGTATTTTTCTGGACAAAGTTTAGGTCCCCCAAACCACTTATTTCCAATGTATAGAATGTTCGTGGTTGAAAATCCTTACAAAATCAGATATTGCAAACGATGCAAGGACAGCAAGTAATAATGAAATTATAAGAATAATAAATTGTAATACAAAGTGCGTAGAACGGAGGAAATTTGGAAGTAATGCAAGGAATTCAAATATACAGAAAGCGAGAAAGTTGTTTGGTTCGCAGGTGTACTATTTTGAACCAGATAACTGAAGTTTACAAATATTTATCTAACCATTGAACTTTGCAAACAATAGTAATTAAAACTAGACATCGGAAAAATGCAACACAGCACGAAATTATAAAATGGGTTTAGGCTTATGTTCGGGTGTGGTATATCGACTCAACTCATTAGACCTGTTATGATAATGAATCGAGTTCGTGTAATTTCTTAGGCCCAATTATCCACTATCAGTAACAAGTTATATTGAGTCGTTTACCCGAACCAATGGCTTAAACCAATATCAAACAGTTAATGCAACGAAGACCCTGACGATAACGAGCCCCACTTATAATGCATCTCAACCAAAAATTTAATCCCCAAATCTCTACCATTCATATTTTATCGTCTTCGGGTCTTATCGGGTTTGTGTCTAAACGGGTGACTTTTTTATCGTCTCAAAAAACCATATTCAAACCTGACCCGTTATCTTAACATGTCGTGTTCACCCATTATTATCTATTAAGATAATGATTTATTTTGAATCATATACAAGTTGACTTATTAGCTCATTTTTTAACACAATTAGACCGATTAATTCATTGACATTCGTAACTCTCTGATTTAGTAAAAATAGTTATGGTTCAATTAACATTAAGCCTTATAAACTCTTTATAAGTCGCAACAATATATCTTATTTCCTTAAATTAATGGGTCTTAACGGGACGTGCCTCATTTTGTCAGGTCTACGTGTATGGGTTGAGGGGGTTTAGACACAAACCCTATAAAACATGACTTGACAAGAACCGTTTATTTAATCTCAGCCATGAGAGACTGACAGTAATTACTTCACGATGATGATTCTGGATATTAATAAAAAAAAAGGGGGTGTTTTCTAATAAAGTTGGAGAAAGAGTGAAAAACAGTTGATTTTGTATGAAAAGTTGAAAAAAGCATAGAAAAAAATAGTAGTTTTGGTGAGATCCTCGCTTTTTCAGTTTTCCATGGAATCCAATTATTTAAGGGCTCGGTAAAGATTAGATTCCATGGACAACCTAAAAAGAACGACGGCATCTCACCTTACCACCCATCTAGTTTTCTATATTTTCTCCCAACTTTTCATAACATGATCTGTTTTTAAATCTTTTTCCAACTTTGTAACCAAGCTCTACCAAAGGGGATACAAAATCGCAGGGACAAACCCCAAGACTTTTGGGGCATCTTTATTAGTGATTTCTATGTGTTGTTATTGTCTAATACATGGATTTTCAATTGAGCTCTCGAGGCTCTTGAGTCCTGTCCAATATAACAACACATATATAGAAATCAAGTTTTCATCTCAATCTCTCATAATCTCATATTCAATCAAAAAGTGACCTTACCCACAAAAGGGCTACAATATATAGGGAGATAATAAAAGAATATTTTGCATATATTCGAACTAATAAGAAATGTTTAGGTCCTTTATGAGGTCATGGGTGATGTCACTATGAAAGTGAGATTCCATGAAATCATAGTGGAAGCATCCACATTCTTAACTAACTAAACGATATCCCCAAAGGGATATTTCTTACATTAATAACAAAAGTCTATATGAAAAGACAAATTACAATATAGGCAATCGTCTCGACACGTGGACATCATCATCATCCACATCGTTAAACAGATTGCCAACCTATAAATATGTCATCCATTTTGTATCACATTACCCCCAAACGGTGCCACCTTTAGCCCCTTTTTCAGATACCAATTAATGCACCCGCCTTCTCATTCAATGCCATTAGTACTGAACTTTAAGACCTTTGGACAAGATCAACCTCAAGTTGGGCTACAAATGAACCGAGCTGTTCTCTTTCGTAAAGCAAACTAACCGAGCTCAATCACGATTTTGAGCTCGTTTAAAAATTTGCTATCATTGGGCTCAGCTTGAGCTCGTCGTTTAAGGCATAAACGAGCCCTAAAACCTAGCTGCTCGAGTTCGGCTCGTTTAAAGCTCGAACTCGACTCGTTCGTTTAGTAAATGAACCGAGCTCAAACATGATCTCAAGCTTGTTTAATAATCAACCTTAACTATGCTTGGTTCGAACACGGCTCGACTCGGTTCGTTTACAACCCAAACCCCGACCCATTATAAATACTGTCCTACTAAATTAACTATACATGATGAATTTCACCTTCACTCTCAACAACCTAGAGCTCTCAAAACAAAACTCAGCAACAGAAAAAAACACCTATGCTCTTCGTGAGGAGCCTTGAAACGGATTACATCTCGATTCTCGAGGAAAAATTCCCTAATCCCTAACCAACATGCACTACCCTCCTACAATAAGAAGTGAATTTGAAACAGGAGGCATCCTGCATGTATAGCAAGTTCGAAATATAAAAGAAAAAATTACATGTGTAAATTTGCAACCAAAATGAAACTAGAAATGTGTGTGCTCTGTAAGTAACACTGAAGTAATTTTTTTTTTTTTTTTAATAAGCCCCACGTAAACATGCTCCTAAAAAACAAAAAAGTCTAAAATACATACTATTTTTCCTTCTTAAACTTCCAGCAACTAGCAGTTGCCATAAACTCAATTAAACAAACAAACTGCTCATTATTGGTCACTATCGAAGTGTCGGTTTTAAGATTTTATTGATTATTTGATCCTTCGGTAGTTCTTTTTCTTTGTGACACACCCTTGATATATTTCACCACTTTTTCAGATAGTGGGGATAATCGTTGTGAACAGTTAAAACCAGTAATGATAATGAACAAATCAACTAGAATTCTAGTACTGAGACATAAATAAAATCTAAATGATAATTCATTAGTAGATGAAAGTTGATGGTAAATAAAACCAAAAAAGAAGATAGTGGAGCACATGCTACCAACTTCAAATTGCATAAAAAAAATTTACGCCATCTGCAAGTAGGCCTGTCGAAGGATAGGTTTCAGATCGGACTTCGGAGTAAGGTCAGACCATATAATTTAATAAAAATATTACACAATCAACCTGATACGAAATCATATGTCGGATCACCAATATTTCAAACATATTCAATTACATTAGGGTTTAGATTGAATATTATCCGACGCTATTAAAAGTATTGTATATATAATATTTGTTTTTAATTGTAATAATAATGTGATTTCTAATCAAATATAATTAAGAATAGAAAATATTATATACATAGTATATACGTATAAGTGTAATAATAATCGTCATATATAGATATATATATGGTTAAATTATAAGTACTAGATATATGATATTAAATATCTTATTCATTAAATATAATAAATCGGATTGGATTCTTGATAGATTGGTTTTATACAAATCCCTATTCGATCCATCTACTAATCGAATAAAGAAATAATCAGATTATCAGTCATCAAGTTACAAAATGCCATCCATATTTGAATAAATATATTGGATTCTGTCTCAAATCCAATCCATAGCCAAAAACTCAGCTCAATCCAACAAAGCCTTTTTTGGGGATCGGATATATGAATCCTATTTTTCCATTCTGCTGTATTCAGCACAATATCTTCGATATATAAATATTATATATTACATTCGTTGCGAACTTCAACAAGGCCACAACCATATAAACTGAAAACAGGAGGAGTGAAAATGATAAAGTTTTACGAGCAAACCTCCAATGGTTGTAGATCAGTTATTGCAGGAGCACCCTTCGCATCAGTCAAGTTGTATATGCTTAGCAGATTATTCCAGCTTGGAACACTCATGTTAGTGACTAGACCATTCACAATAGCCCCAGGGTAGAGAAGTGCCTTTACAACGGGAACGGGAAATATCTCACTTGCAATCAACTGGGAAGATGTTACCTGAACAGGTGATGTACACATACCAGATCTACATGGTACCCTGTTTTAAAAGTAACCAAAATGTAACACAAAAATGTATTGTCTTTATCACCACAAAAGGCAAGTGACAGGGATGTACCACAGGAAGACGAGGATTATAACAACTTTTTAGGAGTATATCAAAACAAAATATAGAATGGAAAAGACTACTATATAAGTTCGTAAAACCACATATGACCAATTTCAAGTAAACTTTCGGGGAAAGTTTTTGCATTTCCCAGAAATGCATGAACTTTGACAGAAATTTCATGCACTTACTGGAAGAATACAAGAATACTTCCAAAAAAGAAAAAAAATAGATAAATCCGATTAATGTAAAAAGAATCCAGATTTTCCAGATTATTGTACAAATAGTTCCAGAAAATAGGAAGCATAAATGATAATCATGTTATTTCTAATGTATAATAAATAATGAAAACAATAATTCCAACATTATCGTATATATACTTTGCAGATTACTTGAAATTTCAAGATTTTAAATAATCAAAACAATAATATCCAGACTATTGCATATATAATTCCAGATTATTGGTTTGATTATTGTCAATATGTTAAATTTTATGTTTTGTTATAAAGCTATAAAAGAAATTCATGGAAGAAACAGAGAGAGGGAGAGAGAGTAATTGGGGGTTTAAAAAAAGGAAAAAATGTTGCCTAAATTGAGTTTCAATCCCTAAATACGATAATCACCAAGTGTTAATGTCCAAAACCGCCACAAATTTGGGGTGCCAAGGTCCAAAAACCCTAAAGTCTAAGGCACGTTAATGTAAATTAAAAAACCAATTGTCCAATTATGAAATATTCCACATGCAGTTTCTATCTCAATCAGTGAACAAAATACTAGGTATAATTTGTAGTTCTGAAAAAAATAACCGCACTCATTTCAGCTTAAACTTTGAAGAGCATTGTAGCGGTTTTGAGAGTATATGTATGAAAATGTGAGTATGTAGATATGTGACAATGATTACACAATATACTCGCACACAACAACACCAAATAAAGGAAAATACGATTTTCCTGCCAATCTCTCTCATAATTTCATCTCTAGCGAAGTATATAAGACAAGGAGGCAAAGCATTTATAGGCCAAGGCTGACAAAACACCAGAGACTACAGCAACTAAGAGAAGGAAATAACTAATACAAATAAAAACAAAGGTCGTACCCAGTGCACAAGACTTTCGCTTAACTGCAGGGCAGGGCCTGGGAGAGGCGGGTGTCGGCTGGCCTTAACCCCATATATGGAGAGGCTGCTCCCATGTCTCGAACCCGACACCAATCATAACTTTGGCGAGGGCACTTGCCATCGCACCAACGTACGACCTCTTAACTAATACAAATATGTGGGATATAAAATATGCCCCTTGAAGCTGAAAAGCTATCTAAATACTCCCTCCGTCCCAAATTTATTTCATTTTTTGTTGTTCCAAATTAAAGGTCCACTTTCCTTTTCCGGACATAATCACCGTACCAATTTCCACAATGGTTAACAAGAGTTAATCTTGATCGTTGATTAAATGTATTCTTAATCTACACAAAATAAAGACATGGACTCTTAATTTGGGACAGAGGGAGTAGTAAAAAGAGGGGTTGATACGAAGAAAAATAGCCTAAAAAGCCCACGTATTCTCTGCCTCGAGATGACCATGCCAACGAATAAGGAAGCAGGTACAGCGGTCCGTGTCTGACTTAATGATACCCTCAATGCCATCCACGTGGGAGTGGACAAGCTCGATAGTATAAGGCAAAGGAATGGGAAGTATATGGGTGCCTTAGAAATGCGAGAGGGAAGTGCAGTGGACAAGTTGGTTAGAAGAAAAATTTCAGATGTGTTATCCTCACAACATGAGCACCAGAACGGGCCCAAACGATGCAATATCTAGATTTTGACCACGGTCATGATGTCATTCCTTTTTCAAATAAATGACAACAAATTCTTGGGCCAAAAATCATGCTGCTATGGTGAGGGTCCACTTCGCCTTTATAGCCAGAATCACAGCATGAACAAAAGCCAAATAGTCTGCAAAGTCAAAATGTCAGAATGCTGGCACACCAGTGCTGTCAAAGGAAACTAGACCAAGTCAATAAGATCAGAGGCAATGAGCCTAAGATAGTCTGAAAAGGGCGAGAGGCTCGTAGGCAGTTGACCACATCGTTAGACGAAAACTTGACAGTACAATGATGGAGTCCCAGATCCTAAGACTAACCGTTGTTACACAGCGACAACGATAGTTTGGCCATCCATCTCAAAATGAAATATTGTAGAGAACTATAGGTAACAATAGAAAAGTCACCGCAACGTGCATTGAAAATGCCCATGAAATGGACGGTAGAAGTAAGTGATACTGGGAGGGACGCCGTTGGACGTGTACTACCTCCGTGAAGGAAAGAGCGGCCACGTGCAACATTTTGTTCCTGTGATATAAAGAATTGATGGACCGCAGTGTAGATAGAATCATAGTCCTTGATGGAAACCTATTTTAGCCACATCAGTCCATAAGAACACTAAAGGTCCCATGAGAATGGGGCCAAGACCGAACTAAACCCGGCTATAAGCAGTAGTAAGAGCTAGTAACCCATGAAAACTCAAATAAACAATGGTAGATGTAGGCAACTCAACAATACCCTGGAGTTTAGACTCATCAACACTTGAAGTCCCTCACCAGAAACAACGTACCGTGAAGGACACCTTGCAGACCTTAAGGACCTGTTGACGTGGCCATCGTGCTCCGCCTCTGATCGATTGTAAATCAGAATTCCACCAAATACGTAATCCCAAACATGCCCAAAAAATGTCTTTAAACAAATGTTGATGGGCATTAGACAGGATTAAGGGCATAACTGATGTAGATAGGCTTTATTATAACTGATGTAGATAATCATAATAATGTAGATAGGAATTATTGTTTAGTTTTGTTGATTGTTAGTATTAAATGTAATAAAAAGGGGTTTAGTCCGCTTTAGTAAATATTAGTGTAAATGGACTACTATTAGTCAAGGTTCTAAAAAACGTGGGGCGTGATCGAGGCGTGGAGGCCAAGCCTTAAGCCTTAGAAGCCTAAGCGGTTCTTGGCGTAAAAAGGCGTGAAAAGGCGTTTAGGTCTTTTTAATATATTTTAACTATAATAAGGCTATTAAAATACTAAAATTGTGCATATCATAAAAATATGTCTGAATATTTGCAAATAAAAATACTATTTGATTATTTTAGATGAGATAATGATCCGGTTTGCAAAAAAATCTTTAAAAGACGATATCATTTCACTAAAGCATTGTTGTTTTTAGATAAAAAGTACGCATTAAGGGTTTTACCAAGCATAAGGCGTCAAAATCTTAAGGCGGGGCGTTTCTCCCAAGCCTCAAGCCTAGGCGTGCCTAGGCGGAGCCTAGGCGGGTTTTTTAGAACAGTGCTATTAGTATAATTAGATAGGTATTGTATTGATGTAATAGAGATTCCATTACTCTTTGGCTTGTAAATATAATTTTCAGAATTGCGCTTCTGTCTTGTCTCTTCTTTGGATCCAGTTGGTGGTGTATACATCAAATTGGTATCAGAGCGAGGTGAGCTCCTTAGTGTGTGTGTGTGTCCTCTCATTGCATCTCCATTAATGGCTCCCAAGAAGAGAAATCAAAACAATGATTCTGAAAAACGGGTTGAAATTGGAGGGCTGAAATCAAAACAAGAAATCAAAAATTGAAGAAAACTAGGGCTGAAATCAAAGAAATGGGTTGAAATGAGGAACCAACAAACTCCAATTTTGTCAAAATTGGAGGTCTTCAATTCTTCTCAGCTCATTACGCCTCACATACAAACCGTAGTCCCTATTTCAAACCCTAACTCTGAAATTCTCCAAGAACAACCTCAACCCAAAAATTTCACTAAAACCCTAATCATAACAAACAAAAACCCTCAAGAACGCATTCTTATCACTTCTGTTGCATATTTACAATCTCTACTCCTGCCAAACCCATCGCCAACCATAAGCAATCCAAACTAGAGTTACCAAAAATCGCTATATAGCTAGCGACTTCCGATACGGAACGCACGATCCCAATCGTCGACCATGAGCGTACTGGAACGCGAAATCTAGCGTTACATTTACAAAAACAAAAGGAAATATTATGTTACAGCATCAAAGGAAAATCGCAATGTGGAACGAAAAAAATTAAAAAAAAAATAACATATATGTTTCAAAATATGTGATCCTATAAAATGTTACGCGATCCGCACAAATTTATTTCATTCCGACTAAGCGATGCGAAGAAGCCTACCCCCATCACACCACGTTCCGTAAAAACTAACGTTCCCCATTCCAGTTCTCGTTCCGTGTACCGCAACAATCAACGTACCAGGTAACTTTGAACAAAACCTTAGGGTCGTGACCCCCAATCAGGTCCAATCGAACCCTCCCCAACCCACTTCCCGTCCCGCCCTCTACCACCATACCTTCAATCATTCTCATAAAAAGAGAAAGGAGAGGACGAGCCCTAAGGCTGCGATGAGAAAGAGAAAAATCGGAAGAGAAGAATGGTAAAAAGAACAAGAGGAAAATGTTCAAAATTGGAAATCTCCGGCCTACCTCACTGCTAGTTTGTCTCCGACAGTGTCATCATCAAGTTCTGGCGACAACTAACCAAATCAGGAGACACCAAGAAAGGCTCAGTCCATGGTGTTACTATTGTAATTGGGTTTTTAACCCAGGTGGAGAGGATATCATGCTAGCTCGAGATCAGAGAGATGCACGATTGAAGATCGTCGATAGCCTGAGGAAATCGCTGGTGAGATCCACAATCACGAAGCAGTTGGGCTTGGTTCCATGGTCGCCGCATGGGGACATTGAAACCCTAGGTTATGAAGAGAAGTTGTTTTGGTTGGGCCTATTTTGCGGGCTGCGACATTTATAGGACTCTTCATTTTCCCAACTGCTGGTGCATGAGACCTTGGCAAAAGAAGATACACGGGTGGAAAGAAAAATAGTTCTAATATGGCCCAAGTTTAAGGAAATTTTTTGAGATAAATTTTTAGCTCTCCCAATTTTTTGACAAAATTATTTTTTGGACTTTTCCCAAAATTTCTCTTCTTCTCAACTGAATATTTTGGGAATTTTGCACTCAGCTCCAACCCCAAGTTTGAGGACGACCTTTTTCAAATGAGGGGAGAATGATGTAGATAATAATGTAGATAAGCTTTATTGTTTAGTTTTGTTAGTTGTTAGCATTAAATGTAATAAAAATGGGTTTATAGTCCTCTTTAGTAAATATGAGAGCAAGTAAAGGGTATCTTAGTTTTTTAATGCTTTCCTAGTTAGAGTAGTATTACTACTAGTATAAATAGGTAATGATGTAATAGAGATCTCATTACTCCTTGACTTGTTAATACGATTTTTAGAATTATCCTTGTGTTTTGTCTCTTCTTTGGATCCAATTGGTGGTGTTTGTATCAATAACAGTCAACTCGCATAACGTGTCATTTGTCTTAATAGTCGTTTTTCACTCACCTCTTTTCAAATCTATCTTGGAAAAAAAAGCCCCATGCAACTGATCAACCGTAACGAAGTACTTCACTATTATTTTGTTAGTGACAGAACTATCATCACACATCCTCAAACACTCACCCTTCTTCAGAGCAAGGAGGGCTAGAACGGCGTTATAGATCTCTCGTAATAATCCCTCGTCACAAAGTTTGAGGACTTGGCATTGCATCTCCTCGTGATCGATTGGTGCCATTCCATAGTTTGGTAGGTTCGGTTATTAGCCCCTTGCACGTAATTAATAGAATGTTGGATGTCCCGCAATGAGGGAAGGCCAAGGGATGGGGGTGGTCAAACATCATCAAATGACTCGAGGAGATGTGGAGTGCATATGGAAACTAACAAGTTTTGAGTAAAACCGATATTCAATAACAACTTGTGTAATCAACATTTAAAGAGTTCATAGATTTACACAACCAAGGATTACCCAGATGATAAAAAATGAAAACTAACAAATTGGGTAATCAATATTTCATGAATAAGATATACAATTACATGAATAATTCACAAATTCACACAACCAGGGACTACCCAGATGGGAAAAAATAATAACTATCAAGTTTGAGTAAAACCCAGATTCAATTACAAATTGGGTAATCAACATTTACTGAATTTAGTGAAAATATGTTAAAAGAATAGAGTATAAAATTAGATAAATAGTTAACAGACTCACACAACCAAGGACCACCCACCCAGATCATAAAAATTGACAACTAACAAGTTTGAGTAAAACCCACATTCAATAACAAATTGGGTAATCAACATTTACTGAACAGATTACAAAATTACATAAATAGTCAACAGATTTACACAACCAAGGACTACCCAGATCATAAAAAATAATAACACTACACAAAGTGGGTAATCAAAATTCAATGAATAAAGTATAAATTTACATAAACAGTTAACCAATTTACACAACCAGGGACACCCAGATGATTCAAACTGATTCCTACCAACTTTGAGTTAAACCCATATTCATTAACAAATTTGGTAATCAAATTTAATGAAAAGATTATAATTTTACAGATTTACACAACTAAATACTACCCAGATGATAAAACTACATAAATACTGTATTAGAGATGGGTTATATTACCTGAAAAGGGGAATCTGAAGGAAGATAAGGAAGAAATATATTCTAGATGCGTATATTGCGAGATTGCCTAACCATCCCTTTGGAGTTGCCATTATATTATAGAGGTGAAAAAAAAGTGTAGACCTATATATGAGAGAGATCTAGAGAGGTATGCAAGGGACTCGTTTAAATTGGAAGCGGAAACAATACATTCTGGTATTCGCAAATTAACTATTACGTACGCCCACAACTCAAAAATAGTATCATTATTTTTTTTTTTTTTCGATCTTCCGATTTTTTCAATTTTTAATTTAATTTTTTTCGAATTTGGAATTGAATTTTAATTTGTCGATTTTCGATTTTTTGATTTTTTCGAAAACAATCGGTTCGAAAATCAAAAATAATTTTGAATTTTCGATTTTTCGACTTTTTCGAAATTATGTCGATTCAATTTTTTCGAATTATTTTCGATTTTTTACCTCTGAGTTTTTCGATTTTTTGAAACTTTCTCATATCCTACATCGGTTAGGAGATGACGAGGGATCCAAAGTAGTGTTCTAAAAAAGTGGATTATCCTCCTAGCTTCTACACAAATGAAAAAATAGGTTAAATCGTCATGTATTTACATGTTGAATTAAACCATTTTTTTTATTTTTTTTAAATAAGAATTTCGAGTATTCGAAAATCCTAAAGTTATTTTTTCAAAATTTTGGAAATTTCAAAATTTTTGGATTTAAATATATTTTGTGCATTTTTGAATTTACGCCGAATTTTGCAATTATTCCAAATTCGGATTTTTTTTTATTTTACAAAAAAAACGGATCGAAAATCGGAATAATTATTTTATTTTCGAAAAAATCGGATTTTTTCAAAGAGGCATTTTCCGATCCGTTTCGGCTGAAACACAAGCCTAGTAGGAACAGAGTTTTCATATACAATGAATATGACAAAGATATGCATGTGAATCTTTCATATTACTAATTTGAGATTCAAAACATGTGACCTTAATGCACATTCTAACATTTTTCGTTCTAATATGATTTTGTATAAGAGAATTTTTACGCCAACTAAATTGCGACTCATTTTGTGTGATACACTAGCGTGTCGTTTCTACATTCATTCGTATTTGAAGTTAACTTTTATCATTCAAAATACGAATCAATGCAGATTCGATACATCAGTGTGTCGTACAAAATGAGTCGAAATACGGAGTCGGTCTAAAATTACACTTTGGGTAAAATGTTTTAGATTGGTATAATTTTTTGTAATACTTTTGTATAAAAAAATGTATCTCAAAGTCATAAAAATTAACTCCCCCCATCCCAAATTAATACTCATGCTTTCCTTTTTGAATTGTCCCAAAATAATAGTCACTTTTCTTTTGGGGGCGTAATCAACGAACAAAATTGAAAAATAGTGAAAAATGATTGATTTTGGCCATTGATTGTGTAAATCCTTAAAAATCGTCATTTTCAATTACCAACCATTAATTTGGGACGGAAGTAATACATTAAATTTGACACCCAAAGTGATTTATAATATAACAAATGGGGGCAAAGGTCAAATGACTCTTAAAGTTAGCAGTTATTTAACCTTTTCTTCGTCATAAATGGTTTAGGAAATGACAAAAATATTTAAGAATAATGATTAGAAGTATTGTAATCATTTTCAATGTAGTCCCTATGTTGTAACATATACGTGATATTTTCCTTGACGTATAACTAAAATTTTCTAATGTATAGGTAAAAAAAATTGAAATATATATGTGTTAGGTTTGTGTATACGATGACTTAATACAAAAATATATGTCTTAAGTCATCGTATACACAAACCTAACACATATATATTACAATTTTTTTATATATATGTTTTGGCTAAGTGACTTTAGTGCTAAAAAATGATAGTGGATTAGAGTTGAAAGGTCTTATTGGTTCGGCATGGGGGCTTGTTATGTAAAGGAAAATTTGTCTCTTCAATGTGATCTCCATAAGATAACATACTCGAGCCGTTCTGAGCCATCTAAGAGAACATGTGTGGTAATTGGGTTATCCCTCGTGTATTGTGAGAGTCACTGTTGCTGAAAATCTATCATTGTATGGGATTTCATTTATTTTGTAGAAATAAATAGAAGGACGGAAGCTTTGGCGCCTCAATAAATATCACTTCTCTACATGTAAGTTACTTGTTTACCCTTCTAATTTCTTTCATTGTCTATTATCATTTATATTTCGTTTATCTTGTTTGTAAATAAGGACTTATAAAGTTAACGATGATACCATTAAAGATTTTAAACTCTGGTACATTCTCGATTGGTTCTCCATAGATCTACTGAAAGGTCCCGTCGAACCCTACAACATAGATGATAATAACTTTTTTAATAAATAATAAATTTCATAAAGTATTAGTTGAGGAATAAAATCGAAACAATCTCCTATTTAGTCTTAAACCCACGTAGCTATGCATATCACACTCATTCCATCTATTAGATTATCAAAAGTCATAACTGGTAAGCTCTCCGAAAAAGGATCCTCAAGGTTGTCTTGAGATGCTATATAAGTCACGATGACGTCGCTTATTTGATGATCTCCCGTATTAGGTGATACTTGCGCTCTATGTGCTTACCGCTATTATGGGTTCGGGGTTCTTTCGAGTTATCAACTGCTCACATATTATCACAATAAAGTGTAATAGTTGGTTGCACTAAAAGAAACACTACCAATGGTAAAATATTTGAAACGGTAACATATTTGGCTTTCATGGTCAAATCAACATTACATGATTGATTAATACTCCTCTAACTTATGGCTCCACCTCTTAGGGTAAACACATATCTTGTGGCCGCTTTCCTAGAATATTTATTTGACTAAACATCTGAGTATGTTTAGCCTAAAGGTACAAGATTGTCTGGTGAGTAAACTAGTACAAATTTTCTAATCCTTTTCGAGTACTTGAGAATAAGTTTATTGGGGTCCACTACTACCCACCTGGATTAAACGAAAATCTACAAATTATATCACAACAAAGTAAATAGCGGGTCTAATACACAACATAGCATACATGAGGTTCCCCACCACCGAAGCATAAGGTATATTATTCATCCTTTATACATAATCATATGTCTTAGGACACTAACCCTTAGATAGAGTGATTCCATGCCTGAAAAGAATAAATCCTTTCTTAGAATATTGCTTGCTAAACTTTGTGAGCACATCATCGACATGAGTGGCTTGGGATAAACCTAACATCTTATTTTTTAAATCACACGAAATCTTGATCCCAAAGATATGATTAGGTTCTTCTAAGTCCTTCATATCCAACTACTTAAAAACACCACTCTTATATCGGACAATAAACCCATATCATTCCTGATTAGGATAATGGCATCCACATGTAGTAGTAAAAATACCATTATGTTTCCTCCGTAATTCTTATACTCATAAGTTTTATCCGAACATTGATCAAAACCAACATATGTAATTACATGATCAAACCAGATGTTCCAAGACATTTAAGTTTATTTAAGTTCATGAATGGAGCTCTTAATTTTGTGCACTTTGCTTTCCTAGACACTTGTTATGAATCCCTCGGGTTGCACCATATATATGTAACACTCCGCCCGCCCTGGGAGAGCGAACGGAGCGCCACTATCGATAAAACTAACCAAATCCACAATCAACATGGTATAGAGCATCTAAAAACCCAAAATACAAAAGAGAACTAAAAATCTCAATTTCTTCAAATAAATACCGAGTCTCTCGAATTACATACAACTAACTCGAAAATAAAATACAAATCTCCAATGCTCTAAACATCAAAATAATACAATCTTCTCAAATGTATTCTCGAAAGTTCTTCCCAAAATAATCCACGCTAAAATCCATTCTCCAAATCAAATTCAAAGCGCCCAAATTCTGCACTAACCTGCCACTAAACGAAAATATGGGGAAGTACACAATACGACAGGAAAGATGCTCAACAAATATTAGTGGTGAATAAAACGTAACAATACGAGTACGAATATTCAAATCAAATGTGAATCTCAAAAGCAATTATATCAATATAATTTCTCAACAACACATTA
This sequence comes from Sambucus nigra, assembly GCA_949130495.1. Classification (NCBI taxonomy): domain Eukaryota; kingdom Viridiplantae; phylum Streptophyta; class Magnoliopsida; order Dipsacales; family Adoxaceae; genus Sambucus; species Sambucus nigra. The sequence goes on along the minus strand of OX422214.1, from coordinate 457,454,843 downwards.
ACCGGGTCACCAAGCCTCACCACCGTACCGTGCCTATGTATTTTTTTAGAATGTCCGGAAAAAGAAATATTGGCGGGTGCCCAACCTCCGTGCCATATTAAAATCTCATAACAACATGCTCAACACCAAATATAATACCACATGAATCAAAATTAGATTCCAACAAATATTTCCAGATTCCAATAAATTTAGCAATCCAAATATGAGCCAATGAACACAAGAAAACAACAAGAATGACACACGCGAGATTAAGGAGCATATTGTGTAAAACCCCATACCTCAAGCCACCAAAAGTTACCAACATAATTTTGCCCAGAAATGCAGATCACACCATCAAAACAGCCCACAAAGATCATCAAAAACTCCTCCAAGATCATTCTCAAAATAACCCCCAAGAACACCTCCAAAAACCTAACTTTGAATGCATAAATTAAAGGGGCTAAGTGTATATAAAAAGAGAGGAATAAAAATATGTTTGCTGCGAGAAAGTTGTACCAAAAAGGATCACCCACGACCTTATTTTATAAGGCAAAGAAGTAGGAGTTGAAAACAAACACAAACTCTTAAAACTGCTTACTGTGCACGTTTTCTGAAGGCATCGATCGATCGATGCCCAGGCGTCGATCGATCGATCGCCCAGGAAATCTGACAGTTCGCCTTAAAAATTTAATAAGGGACAATTTATTTAAAAATCAAAATAAAATCTGTTTTAACTCCGTTTTCGCAACCGTTTGAAATTCTCGCCTTTAAAAATAACAACCAACATATTTGAGCAATACAAATAATTTTATATGAAAATTTTATTTTCCTCTAAATTTTGAAAATACCCAAAAATTACGCGGGTTGTTACACTTTCCCACTAACAACGGAATTTCGCCGAATGCCTAACTCTAAAAAATCAGGCCAACAATCTCCAAAAATAATCTCGTCACTAAAAATAAATTCCTCACATATAATCTAGATGCCTAACACGAAACGATTCTCTAAAATTTCTATCTCCAAAATACGCGTCACAAAAATGCAACAGACCCAAAACCCAAGATCCGAGGGTGGTCGTATACCTAGGCTCTGATACCATTTGTAACACCCCGTCCGCGCCCGGGGGGAACGAACGGAGTGCCACTGCGATAAAACTAACCAAATTCACAATCAACAAGGTATAGAGCATCTAAAATCAATCCCACAATAACAAAAGAGAACTACAAATCTCAATCTCTTCAAATAAATACCAAGTCTCTCGAATTATATACAACTAACTCGAAAAAATAAAATACAAATCTCCAATGCTCTATACATTAAAATAATACAATCTTCTCTCTTGTATTAAAACTCTTCCCAAAATAATCCAAGCTAAAGTCCATCTCCTATAAATCCCAAGCGCCCAAAATCCACGTTGACCTTTCACTAAAAGAAAATATGGGGAAGTACACAATACGACAGGAAAGATGCTTAATGTAATACCCCGTACTTTTGGCTATATTTATTTTTGGGGATTAATTAATTAAATGCGTATTAATTGGAAATTAATCCGGGTTATAAATACTAACGAGATGCGAGTTGGTATTTGATTATGTGCATACATGTTTTGATATATGTATTTGGTATTATAAAATTTGTCGTGAGATTGATATACGGCATTTTAGAAATTTTATTGAGACGCGTGGGACCGCCGCGTCACGGTATAATATTTTGATAATAAAAGTGAATTTAAAATCTATAATCCGTATGGTTGTTTTGAGTGCGCCAACGCGTTCGGAAGGGTCGAGATAGTCAGAAAACACTAGCCGGGGGTATAGTTTGGCTCCCGGGATATTTTTAGGCCATACCGGCAACTTAAAGGGTATTTTGGTAATTTTACATTTTGAGGAATTAAAAGTGACGAAAATTGGTTAATTAAATCTGATGTGGATTTGACCCACTAAGCCCATAACCAACCCATATTAACCTAGAAGGCTACGTAGGTTATCATTTAGGTTTTCTAAGTTCCCCAAATCAAACCCTAGCCACCTTAAGCCACCATTGGAGAAGGAGCTTGGAGAGAGGAATTTCTGCAGAAAACTTCATCAAACCTACACCAAAATCAGAAATCAAACCAAGGCAAGTGACTTTATTCCATTTAAATTCAGAGAATGTCTTTTCCATGTTAGAAATTGAAGAATTTTGATTGTTCTTGAAAGATTAAATGAAAACCCATGTAGTTGGAGTTTAGAACTTGAAACTTTTGAAGAGAATTGCATGTAGTATGATAGGTAGATGATTTCCCTCATAATAACTGTGATTAGGAGAAATTAAAACGAATTAAATTCTGGGATTTGATGATGATATAAAGTTAGGGTTCATGTTCTTGAGATATTGGGAAAAAGTGTAGAAATTTGTAAATTTAATTGATGTTAGGATGGATTGATCCCTTAAAAACATGTTAGGATGTGACTATATATGTTTAGTATTGATTATAGACCTTTAAACGATTGGTTGGGACTTAGTTTAGAAGATTTGAGGTGTTAAAATGGATGAAAAATGAATTGGGAAAAAAATCTGGGCCGAAACTGGTCAGACGTTAGAAGCAGTCCCCAGGTCGTTCGAACGAACTCGTTCGAACGAGCTTCTAACGAGTTGACCAGTCGTTGCTAACGAGTAGTGATTTCGTTCGATATCTCGTTCGAACGAGATATCGTTAGAAGGGGCAGTTCGTTCGAACGAACTGGATCTCGTTCGAACAGCCTCGTTCGAACGAGACTTCTAACGAGCTGACAGTCCAAACTCGTTCGAACAGTCTCGTTCGAACGAGACTTCTAACGAGCTGGCAGTTTGGGCCATTTTGGACTGTTTTAATTTTTGGAGTTCCGTAAACTTATTCGAGGTTATAGATATCATTCCGTAGATGTAGTAATGATAGAATTGGGACATTTGAGTATTTATGAGAAGGAATTTACATACGAGAGTTGTATTACATGGACGGTTTGGGTTGAGACGTGAGTGTCTTCTACGACGTGAGAAATTATGGCGCGTATGATTACAAACCGGAATAGTACAAATTGTAATAATTATAGTTAGTACGAGAGTGCAATATGTACTACGATTAAAATACGGTATTACTAAGATGTGTGTTTACTTAGTATTGGTATATGAATTGTGTGTATGACATACCTACCATACTTGCTATCACGGGAGGTTGCGTTCGCTTAGGACCCTCTAATCCTTGTGTGCCTACGGGGGGGATATAGACTGGTACCTCGATGAACATAGGTCAGAGAAAGACTTATTGGGATATTAATAAGTCCGCTGATCGTGGGAGCGTAGGTATGTGCGTGACCCATGTGATGTGACTGTGTTCGCCTCCATTACTTGTGATGTTGTTATCTGTGAACTATTCCTGAGAGATTCGGAATATGTAATCCTTATGTACGTGATGTACCGGGATGGATAACAGAGTATGCGTGCACCGCAGCTTAGTTCTCGGGGTGCTTGTATTGTATATTTATGATGCGAATAATATACTTTTAATTAATGGGAATCCTCATGTTAATGTTGTAAATATATTACGGTATTGTTTCGAGAAATATAACGAGTTAACTGATAGTTATATATATTACATAATGAGCATCTGAGTTTACGTTAAACCCCTATTTAATTACGAGCGTTATAATGTTAATGGAACCGAGTAATATGGGTAGGACCTTTGGCAGTTTAGCTAGATATACTGTCACTTAGCTAGTGGTTTATATCATTATAGATGGGTACTTACGTTAGGAGTGCACAGTTAGACGAGAGGTGAGAATATCATGTGAATGTACGTCCTAACATGTACTTTGCATTTAATGTTTTAAATGTTTTTAAAGCACTTGCAGGTTTTTAAAAATATAACTCCACATTCGGGCTCTGACCCGTTTGCTTTTCAAATCTTTTTCTTGTAAAACCATTTTAGGTGCCCAGCCACAGGGACACCAAGCATAGGATACTCATTCAGGTGACGAGCTGTAGCTCGTTGTGGAAGCTACAGGGATTTGCATGTAGACGCTTCTATCTTTTGGATTCCAGAGTCACTATCTATCAGTTGTAGGGCATGTTGCCCATTTCTATTTAGAAACATCTTTTACATTTCAGTTCTCAGACTTTAGCATGTATTATTTCAGTATTCGGTTATTCATTTCAGTTATGGGATTGTAGTGAGGAGTTTTCCTCCAGACTTTATTTACTTTATGTGATGGTCATTTTATTTACTTCAGTATGGTGAATGGTGTTATTCTTTATTACACTTGTTGCATGTTAATCAGATTTAAATTAAAATTTGGCACTTACTTTTTAAATACTAGGTGGTTAGTAATCTTTAAAATGTTTTCGACAGTGATGCTATTAACTGAGCCAACTTGGCATTTTGAATTAATTTAATAAAGGAGTAGCTACCCGGTATTTAATTAGTCGGGGTGTCACAGGTGGTATCAGAGCGATGGGCAGACAGAGCGCACCAATCAGATGTTGGAGGACATGCTACGCATGTGCATTATTGACTTCGGGGGTGGATGGGAGCAGTACCTTCCACTGGTGGAGTTTGCTTACAGCAACTCCTATCAGTTCACGATTGGCATGGCTCCGTTTGAGGCATTGTACGGTAGGCCTTGTCGTTCCCCAGCATGTTGGTTAGAAGTGGGGGACAACAAACTACTTGGGCCGGAAGTGATTCAGGATACTTCGACAAGGATTGAGTTGATTCGGAGTCGCATTCGGGTAGCTCAAGACAGGCAGAAGAGTTATGCTGATGCGAAGAGGTTTTTCAGGGAGTTCCAAGTGGGGGACCAGGTTTTGCTCAGGGTATATCCAATGAAGGGGATTATGCATTTCGGGAAGAAGGGGAAGTTGGCACCGAGGTATGTGGGGCCGTTTCCTATTATTGAGCGGATCGGACCGGTTGCGTATAGACTTGGACTACCGGAGCACTTGCATCGGATTCACGACGTGTTCCATATTTCCTCGCTGAGGAAATACCTTAGAGATAATTTGGCTCATTCTCACATTGCTGTGGAGGACATCGATCTCCAGCCGGATAGCTCCTACGAGGAAGGGCCAATTGCTATTTTGGACCGAAGCGAGAGGAAACTGCGGTCAAAGATAGTCCCGTTAGTGCGTGGTCAGTGGCGACATCACAATGTCGAGGAGTCCACATGGGAGCGCGAGGATGAGATGCGCGAACGTTATCCAGAGTTATTTTTAGCAGGTACTTTCTAGTTTCGAATTTTGGGACGAAATTCAGTTATTAGGGGGGGAGTATGTAATACCCCGTACTTTTGGCTATATTTATTTTTGGGGATTAATTAATTAAATGCGTATTAATTGGAAATTAATCCGGGTTATAAATACTAACGAGATGCGAGTTGGTATTTGATTATGTGCATACATGTTTTGATATATGTATTTGGTATTATAAAATTTGTCGTGAGATTGATATACGGCATTTTAGAAATTTTATTGAGACGTGTGGGACCGCCGCGTCACGGTATAATATTTTGATAATAAAAGTGAATTTAAAATCTATAATCCGTATGGTTGTTTTGAGTGCACCAACGCGTCCGGAAGGGTCGAGATAGTCAGAAAACACTAGCCGGGGGTATAGTTTGGGTCCCGGGATATTTTTAGGCCATACCGGCAACTTAAAGGCTATTTTGGTAATTTTACATTTTGAGGAATTAAAAGTGACGAAAATTGGTTAATTAAATCTGATGTGGATTTGACCCACTAATCCCATAACCAACCCATATTAACCTAGAAGGCTACGTAGGTTATCATTTAGGTTTTCTAAGTTCCCCAAATCAAACCCTAGCCACCTTAAGCCACCATTGGAGAAGGAGCTTGGAGAGAGGAATTTCTGCAGAAAACTTCATCAAACCTACACCAAAATCAGAAATCAAACCAAGGCAAGTGACTTTATTCCATTTAAATTCAGAGAATGTCTTTTCCATGTTAGAAATTGAAGAATTTTGATTGTTCTTGAAAGATTAAATGAAAACCCATGTAGTTGGAGTTTAGAACTTGAAAATTTTGAAGAGAATTGCATGTAGTATGATAGGTAGATGATTTCCCTCATAATAACTGTGATTAGGAGAAATTAAAACGAATTAAATTCTGGGATTTGATGATCATATAAAGTTAGGGTTCATGTTCTTGAGATATTGGGAAAAAGTGTAGAAATTTGTAAATTTAATTGATGTTAGGATGGATTGATCCCTTAAAAACATGTTAGGATGTGACTATATATGTTTAGTATTGATTATAGACCTTTGAACGATTGGTTGGGACTTAGTTTAGAAGATTTGAGGTGTTAAAATGGATGAAAAACGAATTGGGAAAAAAATCTGGGCCGAAACTGGTCAGTCGTTAGAAGCAGTCCCCAGGTCGTTCGAACGAACTCATTCGAACGAGCTTCTAACGAGTTGACCAGTCGTTGCTAACGAGTAGTGATTTCGTTCGATATCTCGTTCGAACGAGATATCGTTAGAAGGGACAGTTCGTTCGAACGAACTGGATCTCGTTCGAACAGCCTCGTTCGAACGAGACTTCTAACGAGCTGACAGTACAAACTCGTTCGAACAGTCTCGTTCGAACGAGACTTCTAACGAGCTGGCAGTTTGGGCCATTTTGGAATGTTTTGATTTTTGGAGTTCCGTAAACTTATTCGAGGTTATAGATATCATTCCGTAGATGTAGTAATGATAGAATTGGGACATTTGAGTATTTATGAGAAGGAATTTACATACGAGAGTTGTATTACATGGACGGTTTGGGTTGAGACGTGAGTGTCTTCTACGACGTGAGAAATTATGGCGCGTATGATTACAAACCGGAATAGTACAAATTGTAATAATTATAGTTAGTACGAGAGTGCAATATGTACTACGATTAAAATACGGTATTACTAAGATATGTGTTTACTTAGTATTGGTATATGAATTGTGTGTATGACATACCTACCATACTTGCTATCACGGGAGGTTGCGTTCGCTTAGGACCCTCTAATCCTTGTGTGCCTACGGGGGGGATATAGATTGGTACCTCGATGAACATAGGTCAGAGAAAGACTTATTGGGATATTAATAAGTCCGCTGATTGTGGGAGCGTAGGTATGTGCGTGACCCATGTGATGTGACTGTGTTCGCCTCCATTACTTGTGATGTTGTTATCTGTGAACTATTCCTGAGAGATTCGGAATATGTAATCCTTATGTACGTGATGTACCGGGATGGATAACAGAGTATGCGTGCACCGCAGCTTAGTTCTCGGGGTGCTTGTATTGTATATTTATGATGCGAATAATATACTTTTAATTAATGGGAATCCTCATGTTAATGTTGTAAATTTATTACGGTATTGTTTCGAGAAATATAACGAGTTAACTGATAGTTATATATATTACATAATGAGCATCTGAGTTTACGTTAAACCCCTATTTAATTACGAGCGTTATAATGTTAATGGAACCGAGTAATATGGGTAGGACCTTTGGCAGTTTAGCTAGATATACTGTCACTTAGCTAGTGGTTTATATCATTGTAGATGGGTACTTACATTAGGAGTGCACAGTTAGACGAGAGGTGAGAATATCATGTGAATGTACGTCCTAACATGTACTTTGCATTTAATGTTTTAAATGTTTTTAAAGCACTTGCAGGTTTTTAAAAATATAACTCCACATTCGGGCTCTGACCCGTTTGCTTTTCAAATCTTTTTCTTGTAAAACCATTTTAGGTGCCCAGCCACAGGGACACCAAGCATAGGATACTCATTCAGGTGACGAGCTGTAGCTGGTTGTGGAAGCTACATGGATTTGCATGTAGACGCTTCTATCTTTTGGATTCCAGAGTCACTATCTATCAGTTGTAGGGCATGTTGCCTATTTCTATTTAGAGACATCTTTTACATTTCAGTTCTCAGACTTTAGCATGTATTATTTCAGTATTTGGTTATTCATTTCAGTTATGGGATTGTAGTGAGGAGTTTTCCTCCAGACTTTATTTACTTTATGTGATGGTCATTTTATTTACTTCAATATGGTGAATGGTGTTATTCTTTATTACACTTGTTGCATGTTAATCAGATTTAAATTAAAATTTGGCACTTACTTTTTAAATACTAGGTGGTTAGTAATCTTTAAAATGTTTTCGACAGTGATGCTATTAACTGAGCCAACTTGGCATTTTGAATTAATTTAATAAAGGAGTAGCTACCCGGTATTTAATTAGTCGGGGTGTCACACTTAACAAATATAAGCGGTGAATAAAGCGTAACAATATGAGTACGAATATTCAAATTAAATGCGAATCTCATAAGCATTTTTATCAATATAATTTCTCAACAACACATTAACCGGGTCACCAGGCCTCACCACCATATCGCGCCTATGCATTTTTTTAGCATATCCCGAAAAAGGAATATTGGCGGGTACCCAATCTCCGTGCCATATTAAAATCTCATGACAACATGCTCAACACCAAATATAATACAACATGAATCAAAATTATATTCCAACAAATATCTTCAGATTCCAATGAATTTAGCAATTCAAATATGAGCCAATGATCACAAGAAAACAATGAGAATAACACTCGCGAGATTAAGGAGCATATTGTGTAAAACCCCATACCTCAAACCAACAAAAGATACCAACATAATTTCTTCCTGGAAATGCATATCACACCATCAAAACAGCCCACAAAGATCATCAAAAACTCCTCCAAGATCATCCTCAAAACAGCCCCCAAAAACACTTCCAAAAACCTAAGGTTGAATGAATAAATTAAAGGGGCTAAGTGTATATAAAAAGAGAGGAATAAAAATATGTTTGCTACCAGAAAATTGTACCAAAAAGGGTCACCCACAACCCTATTTTATAAGGCAAAGAAGTAGGATTTGGAAACAAACACAAACTCTTAAAACTGCTTACTGTGCACGTTTTCTGAAGGCATCGATCGATCGATGCCCAGGCGTCGATCGATCGATCGCCCAGGAAATCTGGAAGTTCGCCTAGAAAATTTAATAAGGGACAATTTATTTAAAAATCAAAATAAAATCCGTTTTAACTCCACTTTGGAAACCGTTTGAAATTCTCGCCTTTAAAAATAACAATCAACATATTTGAGCAATAAAAATAATTTTATCTCAAAATTTTATTTTCCTCTTAATTTTGAAAATACCCCATATTTGTGCGGGTTGTTACAATATATTCACCCATTAAGACTATCGTTAAAGAATGTAAGCTTAACGTCCATTTTCTAAGTCTCGTAATTAATATGAGCCATAATAGATAAAAGAATACGCATATACTTTAGTATGGTTACTCGATAAAAGGTTTCCTTATAGACAATATCCTCTTTCTGAGTAAACCCTATTCTCAACAAGATTTTCCTTAAAGGTTTACTCCTTCACATCCACCCCTATTTTCTTTTTGTATATCTATATACACTTGATGGATTTTATCCCATTCACCAAGAATATAAGCTCCGAAACCTGATTCAAATACATCAAATCCATCACGGTATTCATATCCTAAAGAAAAAGATCAAATTCCTTATTTTGGAATGTTTTATTTTATTCTTAGGATCCGATTCGTGCTCCCCCTAGATCTCACTGAAGTGCTCACACAAATATATTAACATGTTAGGTTGTCGCCTGACCCTCTCTCTATATCTAGGTAATGTATCACACGAATAAGTTTTACTGATAAAAGTATCATGATCCTCGGTAATACTCCCACTATATCTAGGTAATGTATTATTGATATCTTGTGTTTGTATCCCATTATATAATCATACTTTAAGTACTGGGCATTAGTATTAATAATAAACCTTTAGTCCTTAGGATTATAAAATAAACCACCTTTAGTTCCTTTCGTGTAACCAATAAAGAGACATATTTTTGTCCTTAATTATAACTTTCATGCCTCCTTCCTAAGCATGTGTGTGGAGCAACCCCAGATCCGAACATGTCCTAGGCTAGCCTTACACACAACCCACAGTTTCGTGGTTGATATTGAGACCGATTTATAAGGAACTAAGTTTAGGAAATAAGTAGTCATCTCAAATGCATAACCCTAAAACCATTCGGCATATCCAAATAGGGCATCATGCATCTGACCATGTTCAAAAGAGTCATGTTCTCTAATACCCCAAGTTTTTAATTGATTAATTAAATGATTTAATAATTATTAATTATTAATGAGAATATATATGTTGGGTTAATTTTAATGGAAAAAGTTTAATAAAATGAGTAATGTTGAATTTATAGAATTTTCAGTAAATTAGTGTAAATTAATTGGACAAATTAATGTGTTTTTTGTAGAAATACATTGTGGGAATTAACAATATCGTGCGAGGGTAGCTAAGCCTGTTAGTATGTCTTGGTGACCAAGTTGGGGCTTAGAGGAGTCTCACTTGTGTGTAATATAATGTAGTATGGCTAGTGCGTGAATCGAAAGAGAGGGTGAGAAAGTTGGGTTTTGGCGACTGACTCAAGGGAGGAACCTGCAACTGTAGCCTTGCTAGTCCGCGAGCCCATATGCGGGTCTTATTGCCTTGGTATTTTATAGTTGATTAAAACCTTGAATTTTTCATTTGCGTATTTCATCCCCTCCTAAACAAAAACCTCGACCCTTATATTTTCTTCATCCCTAATCTCTAAAACCCTAATCCCCATTAAAATACAACCATCAAACTTCCATTTGAGGACCTTAAACTAGGAATTTGGGAGTGCTTATTGAGGGAGAAATGATCAAATTTTAGAGGAGATGAAGGAACTCAAGTCAAATTTTAGAAATAGTCGAGAGGAAAGAATACTCCACTTTTGCTCTTTATTGATTAATGACTTATATATTTCCTAAACATGTTAAGTAAATTAAAAATGATTAAAGGTTTAATTAGGGCAAGATAAACCTAATTACTTTCCTATTATTGTTAATTTATTTTAAAAGTGGTAAAATCCCTGTATAATGAGAATGCATAAAATATTAATATGTGAATCAAATGGTGTAAAGTAAATATGAGAAGATTAACATGAAAATTGGCTAAGAGTTGAATAATGTGACTCGTGAACTTTGAGAAATGAAATGTGAGGCATGAGTATGACTAGTTCCGTGAAGTTTTAGTACGAAATGCTCATGCATATCTTGGGATAATTTTAGTATTAGAACTTGATATGGACCTCACTTGAAATTCATATAAATTAGTGGTTTACATTAATTATAATTGAAACCTTAGGAATTAGGTTAATCCACATGTGAATTAACAATAACATACGTTGTGAGTAAAAGAGGATATTGTTCGAGACTAATACATGTGTTTATCGAGGGGATCATTGTTTTAAGTAGTTGGTGTTGGGACTTGGATGTTGGTTAGTTGTTGCTATTGATAAGAGTATGTTATGAGTTATTGATTTCATCGTTGGTGTTATAATTGTTGGTTATTTGGCGTCGTTGAGTGTTGATGGGATATTGATTGTGCTATTATGGAAATTTTTATTGTCAGGATAATTATTGAATATATGATTTATGAATTTATCTGTTATTCTTATTTGTCGATAAGACTAAGGTGATTGGTTTTAAGGTATCATCTTAGCAAGTTGAGACCCAATCCGAGATAACAAATAATTAATAAGTAGTAAAATGCATAAGTGTAAAGACATAGGTGATAATAAGAAGAATCACGCTAAGAATTAGGGGTGTGCATGGTTCGGGTTGGTTCGGTTCCATTACAGAACCAGAACCAAAATGGTTCGGTTCTATGGTTTTGGAACCAGAACCAAACCGAAATATGTACAGAACCGAATCGAACCGAACCGAACCGATGGTTCTCGGTTTGGTTTGGGTCGATTCACGGTTCCTGTTCATTTTCATCTGACTAAATCCAAATGAAATCGGTAAACATTTTCCTAAGTAAACCCAAACGAAATCAGTACACCCAAAAAGAATGTGGACAACTGGGATGTTGTCCACCCCAACTGAAATTGGTTTTGTCCCACTCACTAGCACACAAATCCCATTTTCAAAAATAATAATAAATGGTCAAATACCCACAAAAGTTACTGTAGAATAGATGAGATGTTGGTTGGGTGAAAATGGCCAAAATACCCACAAAAATGGCCAAATACCCACATGCCATTTCTCTAACAGATTCTATAAGTTGTAACAACTAATTTTATACCTGATTGTAATAGCAGATCATTTTATACCAGATTGTAACAACTTATAACCATAAAAATTTGGAAAAATGAGAATACAAGAGGTTACCAGAGAAGACAAGAAGAGCTGTAGAATAGTTGTTGCCTTCTGTTGCTGGACCCGGAGAAGACGAGAGAGACGAAAATGTTGCCGGATAAGACGAGAGACTCGAGAGAGAGAGAGACGAAAATGTTGACGGATAAGACGAAAGACTCGAGAGAGAGAGAGAGAGAGAGAGAGAGAGACGGCTGCTTTAGTATGAGTAAAATGAAATGAACCCTAGTAGGTTCTAAAATGTATTGTCGTGGATGGAGATAAAAAAGTTAAAGGACTAAAATGTCTGGGTTTAACTTCGGTTCTAAATATCGTTTTTTGGTTCTGTTTTTCGGTTCGGGTCGGTTTGGTTTACATACTAAACTGAGAACTGAACCGACTATATCGGTTTTTTTATAGGAACCAGAACCAACCCATAACTAAAAAAACCGAACCAACCCTAACCATAGAGGTCGGTTTGGTTCGGTTCTTCGGGTTTACGGTTTTTATACACAGTCCTACTAAGAATTACATAGTTCAGCTCTCGGTAATAAGACTAGGTCCACAAGGTAGTTTTTAGTACTAGGTTTCGGTTTGACCAGAGATCTACGAATAATACAGTCACTCAATCTCTGGTCACTCAATGATTATACCCTTAGAATGTGTGAGTATCTCTCTGTTAGTCTAGATCCCAAAGGGGGATCTCTCCTTTTATAGTGAATGAGTGTGAGGGAATGTTTGTCAGCATCTGCATAGGTTGGGTGGAAGCATATTCTGAATGGAGCACCACTAAGAAAAGTAATAGTTTAATGTTTTATCCATGAAAGAATGTTCTTGCACATGTTGGGCGTAGACACCCGGTGACATATTTTACATATGAAGTTTATATCCCATAAAAATGGTGTTGTTGTCGGGGAAAGGTGAATTCTAGGATTTAAGTGTTTTAGTACTTTGTGTATACATTGTATTATCTCTTTATTTGATTTTTAACTTGTACTAAATTATTTTGAGAAACTTGAAATTTTAGCTCTCGCCATGTATTTGAATTTCCTAATTTAAAATATCTACTGCTAACTACTTAGATAATGATAATTGTTATAATAACAATTTCTAAGGTTACACTCCCAAGATTATGCATGAATAGGGTAAAAAAACTGATGCACTGGCCAAACCGAATCGATTCGGCCTAAGACTAGAATCGATTCGGTACCTGATTGTAGCCACTAGTCTGTTTGGTAGGAAAGAGGGTGGGACATTGATTAGGCATAAATTCTTCGTATTTATCCCCTTAATTTAGAGGCTATTATCATCTTATGTGGTGTAACTCGAGTTTATTTATCTCATACTATTGCAACTGACCTTCTCTATGTAGTGCATCGAGTTTCGTGTATTTCTCTCATATTTTGCAAGTATTTTACACAAGTGAAGAGAAGAGAGAACTCAAATTCAAGAAAGATACAAGTAAAGGAAAGTCAAGGGAAAAATAGGAATTTTACACCATGAATTTGAACACGAAACCTAGAAGAAATTTGAAGACCTCGAGTCCATAAGCATGTAGGAAACAACATCATCGAAATTCGAGTCCCGGGTGAAAAGTTATGGATCTTTGAAGTTGATAAGAAATCAAGTAGAAAAAGAAAGAAAAATAAAAAGTCACAAAACCGAATCGATGGATACTTCACCGGACTTGTCCCCGACACTGGGAGGATAGATTCGAATCGATAGCAAAGCATTCGGACCGATCCCCTCAACTGGAAGACACCAGATCAGTTCACCTATTAAAGAAGTAGACACTGGACCGGTTTGGCTAGACGAAATTCTGAATTTTCTTTTCTCCAAAAAAGAGTTTTGCATGATTTAAACTCTAAAAAAAACGCGATGTATTTTTTTTTTTGTCATACCAGACATTATATGGGTTTTTTTTAGTTAGTTTTGAGGGGGTTTTGAATCCAAGAAGTGCAGGATTCATATTGTTCAAGAATGTGTTCATGATTTTACATTAATTTAAGGCTTCTATTTAGTCCAAGTAATTTCTTCTTTATTGCTTTCATATTTTCTGAAGGTAATTCATTCTTCTTAGTTAAAACCCTTCCTTGGATGTTTAATTTTACTCTTCACACAATTATTATTTCATGTATCATAGATTCCTTGTTTATTCATAGTTTCATCATGTCTAACTAGATTTCTAAGGGTTGGGATGCATGAACCCAACCCGATGAGGTTTGCATGGAAATAAAAGTAATTCTCTGAATTAAATAAATGATTGAATCGTGTTAGGCAGTTGTTGCAACCGTCGTAGGGCTTTTAACCTCGTTTGCCCTAGGTAACCGAGGTGTTTAAGAGTGAGGCACGCGTGTCAGCTATGTCTACACCGCTTTATTTTTATTCTTGATTATGTATGATGCGGGCTTGTACCCTCATATATGTAATGCTTGAAATTAGTAAAGTCTGGGTTTGATTAATTATTTAATTTACAATTATTTTTTATCTGGTAAACATACTAGGGTTCGGGGGATTATAGTCCAACCTATTTGTCTCATTCATATTTATTCAGCCTCAGTAGTTTACTCATGCATACATAGTTTAATTACTAGTTTAATTAATATGCATTTAGTTAGTAGATATAAAATTCCAAAAATTCATCATTTTTTCCTTTCCTTTTTCTGAGTCAGCTTAGGATTAGTCATCTTCCTATCATCGTCACGTTCTATGTCCTATTTCCCTGAGGATTCGACCCCGTCTTACCGGATTTATTACTTACGCGATCGGTTTACACTTGAATTGTAACTAGCACGTACTAGAGACACATTTTTAGTCGCGTCAAGTTTTTGGCGCCGTTGCCGGGGATTGAGCGAGAAAGAATTGAGAGGTCGTCGCACCCCCGACTAGTATGTGGTAATTCTTATGTATATTAATTATTTTTGGTTAAGATCGTAGGTTCACAACTTTCCTATGGTTCATCTCCCATTTACCAAAACTCTTCCGCCCAATTCCCAAAACCTTTCCCTCCAACTCTTCCCTCCAATTCCATTCCCTCCAACTTTTCCCTCGAAATTCATCCCCCACCCCTCCATACTCCACCTCTAAATACTCACCATATTCCCCCCATTTCACCTCACACCACCATCTCCCTCTCTTACTCTCTCTATCTCTCATATTTTTGGCAATTCATATTCTCATCAAAATAGCCGCTAGAGAAGCAAGATCACTCCCCACAAAATATGCCTCCACCAAAATCCTCCCCGACGGTAATAATGAATACCGCTCCCACCGAGACAAGAGGTGGTGCGACGCCTTCTTCTCCCCATCCCGTTTAATGCATATTGAGCGCAAAGTCAAATGGGAGCGACTTCCGCAATCAGTCAATAATTTAGTTTACCCGAGGGGATGGTGTTGATTTTTTGGGGAGCCTCATGCCGCGGTTTGGGAGGACGAGGTGCAAGTCATCTATGGCACTCTCGTCCAAACAGGGGAATTTTGAGCAGAAGCCTATGTTGATGATTGGCGCATCCCATTTTCACTCGATATCATCATTCAAAAATTGTGCACAACCATTATGATTACCCAACAAATGCCGAACCCGCTATGAAAGGTGCATGCATCTCCCGCCTTCCCCCCGAACACACGTGGAATTAAGAAACTTTCCTTGTGGGGTCTCTCCCAGAAGAATCCCACATTGCCTTCCACATTGTGTGCACCAGCATCCTTCAAACTTCCAACGATTCGGCAATGCGTCCTAGGCAAGCCAATTTCCTCTTCCAACTTTTTGATCCCCGCGCCCCAATCCATCTCGCATGCATTTTTTATATGGATATCATGAATGCGACTATGGATTATAAAGGCCGAGCTCCACTACCATACCCCTGTTTCATCACCTCCTGATTAGGCATAAATTCTTCTCATTTATCCCCTTAATTTAGAGGCTTTTATCGCTCCAAAAAGTGTAATTCGAGTGGATTTATCTCATATCATTGCTATTGATATTTTCTAATTAGTACGCCGAGTTTCATTTATCTCCTATCTATTTTGCAGGTATTTAGTGCTCACAAGGAAGGAGAAAACCGTAAGGAACGACGAAGATAAATGCAGGAAAGTAAAAGGGTAAAAGAGTAATCTGAATCAGGAATTCGGACCAAAACTCAAAATGAAAGTCGAAGACCTCACGCCTATAAGTGCTTAGGAAGAATCAACATCCTAATCCGAGTTCCGGATCAAGAGTTACAAGTCCTCAAAATTACAAGGATGAAAAGTTCCTGAACAGATGGAACAAAATCGAAGGGTTGGAAAAACGAACCGATCCTATCCTGGGAAAACTCCCTGCGAAGCACAAAAAGATGGAACCGAACCGAAGAAGAAAAAAATGAACCGAATCGATTCAAGGAAAAACTTATGTCAAAAGGTGAACTGAATCGAATCACCTTAACATTATTGGTTCGGGTATAAAAAATTCGGAGTTATACACTTGTAAAATAAGAGTCTTGTATGGTTGAAACTCTTAGGAATTCGTAGAGTATTAATTTAAAACACTTCTCAGACATTGGGAGGCTTCGAATTCATTAGAGAAGCATTGTAATTAGTTTAGAGAAGAGAATAAGAAGAGACCCTAGTTTTTATTCCAGTTGTGCAATTCAAGTAATTCTATTCCAATTCTTTCTTTCATTATTGCAGTAGTTAATGTTTTAGTTAGTAATTTCATTCTTCTTCACCCTAAGTTATTAGTAAAAATGTTTTCTTTCATTCAAAACATGTTTTCTTCTAGTTTTAATGTGTCCGGCTAAGTTTTCAAGGGTCGGGGTGCATGAACCCCACCTGATGTAATTTACGATAGTGGAAATAGAATTTTGAATTAAAATCTTAGATGAATTCTATCGTAGTTAATGCGATACTGCTTTAATTCATCATTTTCTTACATACTGTGCGGGCTACTATCCCTCATATATGTAATACTTAGGAGTGTTGAAGATCGGGTTTTAATTCGTCCTTTGCTTACATACTGTGCGGTCTATGATCCCTCATATATGTAAGACTTGGGAGTATTAAAAATCGGGTTCATCTATAGTTTTAATTCTGAATCTAGTATCTTACGAAGTGAATTACTAGGGTGTGGGAGATTATAACCCGACCTATCTTTCTCAACTCATAGTTAAAGTTTTAATCAAATCGTAATTAGTCCTTTAGTTAATTAGAGTAATTGCATTTCATTTATTCATAATTTCATTAGTTAATCATTTTCATACTTGCCTTTAGTTGTAGTTATTTCACAATCCAAATCACCTTTTCTTCTTTTTAGAGTCAAAGTTAGGTTACCTTCGTCTTCCCAACGTCGTTACGACTTCGTTCGTCCTGTTTTCCTGAGGATCGATACCCGACTTATAGGATTATTTCTTGAGCAACAGGCTTGCACTTGAGCCTCAATAGCACACACACTAGACACATTTGTGGTCGCATCAAGTTTTTAGCGCCATTGCCGGGAAAATTAGGTAGACTTAGGTTAGAGCAAGTTAATCTAAAACTTTGACCAAGAAAATCCAAAAATATAAAAAAAGGAGATTTTTTAAAAAAACTAATAAAAATTCATCTCTCAAAAGACTTTAATGCAGAATCCTGAACATACTCAGAATCCTCACAATGCTCCAACCAGAATCCACGAAAATCCAATCGTTGAATAAAACTCTGAAAGCCCACCCACACCTCGCGTTCTATAATTCTGGTTACCAATTCCTACTACTGAGAACTCTATCAATAGCTACTCCCTGAGTCAAACTTTGAGTCTCACATCTAGGACACCAAGTGAGTACACAGAGTCATTTGAAGAGAGCGCGAGTGTGATGTCTGATGCAAAGAGTTTCGGTATTGGAGAGGGGGACCTCCTCTATCGTCCCATGAAAGACTTACTCTTTCCTGAGCGGACTGTCACCCCTGGTTGCATTTTACTTCCGTAAAATGCCGGTCAGTTCCACTTTCACAATGGAATGATACAGATTCTCCCTACGTTTCATGGCATGGATTCGGAGAAACCATACCTGGATATTCGTGATTCGAAGAGGCGTGTGACAAATTTAGTGATCAAGCTTGCATGCAAGATGTCGTTCACCTAAAGATTTTTCCTTTTTCCTTGAAGGATAAAGCCAAGACCTGACTATGGTATCTACCCCCAAACTCCATCACTTCTTGGAGAGATATGCAGTCTAAGTTTGTCTTAAAATTCTATCCACATCACAAGACCAACTCTACCAAAACTCATATCCAAGCTTTCCGACAACACGATAATGAGTCTTTTGACAGATGTTAAGAACGTTTCCAAGAGTTAGTAAGCGCATGCCCCCATCATGGTTTTGACAAACACCTAATGATATCTTTCTTCCATAATGGGTTGACAATAGCTTCCAAACAACTTGTGCAAACAATGTGTGAAAGACACTTTTGGGATTTGAACTCATGCGATGCCGAGGCCCATCTTAAGTATGTCTCAGAGACTACTCAAGCATGGCACACATCTGATCCTAATCACTACACCCTTTATCTCGTACTCAATTTGACTTGGATTGGACCAATTGACTCATACACTTTTTATTGCCTAAGTTGAATACTTTTTGTTGTATTCTTTTATACTTAGGTGGTGTTTGTGTCTGTATGAGTTTTTGATCCAAACGGAGTTATAGTATTGGCTTAGACTAAAATTTGGAATTTAATCTTTGTGATTATTTTTGTGTTACACATTTTTGCAATTTGGACTTAACTAATATATTTGTATCTATCTTGTGGTAACTTTAATTAAGTCCAAATTTATATGAGCTAGGTGCTACACATTTTTATCTTTTGCTCATTTTACCCGGACTTAATATTTTAACATAACACCGTTTTAAATTGATTCATTTATGTTTAGTGTTAAGTTAATTTTTTATTTTAGTTGTGCGACACAATTGTTGGAATTTATTTTCCTATTTTATTTGTGGTCATTTGCGCCAATTAAATTGTTTTAGGATTAATCTGTACTTGAATATTAAATATTAAGAAAGACCTGGTTTGTGTCTCATGACTTAATATTTAATCATTCTTTTTAATATCGATTAATTCAATATTTTCTTATCTTTCACTTAGTCACTGATTGGTATTTTTTCTTCTCAATTAAAATAGACTTAAACTGGTTTGGGTTAAGTCTCTTTTTATAAACAAGATTATTTTGTTGTTTTGATTAAAACAATCTTTATTATTAAATCTGTTTTGCACATTTACACGGAGTCTCGGGTTTGAGTGTGTAGTTGTGTATGTTTCTCACGCTTTCACTACTTGGGTTGTTTAGTTAGAGTTAGTATTGTGTGGTTGTTTATCTTGTACCTGGATGTACTGATTTTGTATTGGCCTAACTATTTCATTTACACTGGATTGCTGAATTCTTTATCTAAACTTTGGTATAAGTGTTGCGTGTGTAGTGAGTGAGTGATAGTCACTATTACCTGAGTTTATTGGGTTGACTGATTTTCAGTCAAGTTGGGTTATTTTAGATTAGGTTGTTTATACGAGTGTGTATTTGATTAGTTTAATTCATTGTGGACTTGGAGAACTGTAATCTGTAATCGGTAATTGGTAATAGTGGACTTGGGTGTGTGTGTTGTCTTAGGACTAGGGACGCGGGGTTTACCATCACGGTGGGTTCCTCGAGAACAAATATCGTGTCACCTTCCTCTTTTATTCATCTCATTCTTAAAGGGAATTATTTTTATATCTAGCATCACCACTTTTACTTACTAGTGTGCGTGAGTGTTTTTAATTTATAACAGATTTTATCAAAGAGTTTAAAAGAGTTTTTAAATAACCTAATACGCATTAGCGAGTACCCTTTGGTCCTTTCTAGTGACCATTAGGTCGTTTCAGTTATACTACACTCTAAATTCAGTAAGTTAACGCATGCGAGGGGTGAGATATTTAACGTATGTGAGTGCTGATGGGGGGATCCTTACTTGGAATTAGCTGTATTATTACACTCTAAATTCAGTAAGTTAGTTCTTGCAACTCTAGGAGCTGACCCAATTTATGAATGTTTTCTCCCACCAGTTGTGCCTAGATAGGAATAGCAGGACTACCGAGATATCAGCCTTGTAGTTTCACCTTACCTACTAGAGATTAGATTATTGATTCTAGCTTAGGTTGATACTCTACTTCGGTATTTTACTTTTGGATTATTGTATGGGCATAAGACTGAAGCCCATTTTATTTCAGTCGGTTTAAGACGCTTATATTTATGTTGAGTTTTCAGTTACTTTATATGGATAATGGATTTATCTGTAACACCCCGTATTTCTGAGTATTTACAATTTATTTAATCAGAGTATTTTTTTTAAATTATACGTGTACCGTAATTTAATTGAATTAAATATTATGTATTAATTAAAATATTAATCCAGAGAGATAATGGTTAATATTTATGGAATAAAATTATCGAGTGTATATTAAATGATTATTTTATGTTATAGCAAGTGATAGTGACGTGGCAGTATTTTATCTCAACTGGGAGTCGCATGTCGACTATTTGTGGTCGAGATAGGAAATTATGGTAGAGTGACTCGGATGGCGATTTTGAGTTCATTGTTGATTCTGAATGGTCGAGATAGTCGGAATAGTGTGTCCGGGGGTAATATTTGGGTCCCGGGGCCTTTTTAGTCATAATCGAGCCCACACGGGGGTGTTCGGGTCATTTGGGCTTGGCCCGTTAACCAAATTTTGGGATTAGGGATTATAAACCTAAGTCTAATTAGTTAGGGTAGCATATAAACACATTCTAAACCATGAGAAATCAAGAGGAGGCCATTAGAGAAGAGGAAGAGAAAGTTCTTGGAGATTTAACACCTTCTTGCATCACCTTTACCACCAGAGTGCAATCGGAAGGCATCTTCATGAAACACAACAAGAAATCAGACATGCTAGTGCAAAGTCAAATGTTTATCTTGCGTGCTTTAAAAATGTTATAATACCCATGGTAGAATTGATGAAATCTAGAATGAACTTGTGTTTTTGTGATAAAATAATGGAACCGATTCATGTATTAATTAGAATAAACATTAGAGATTTGAAATATGAAATCTGATAATTAAGATGATATGAGAAAATTATTTATGGGTTTTATGAAGAACATAAAAGAAAAGAGGAAAATAGGGCTTATGTAGAAAAGCCTTTGATGAATTCTTGAGAATTGTGGATTTAATGATGTTTTAATGATGGAGATTAGTTAGAACTTGCTTATATACTCATATTTAATGTTGGAATAAATTATATGGGGGCCTGGGTACGAGTCATGGAGGTTGTGTTGGTTAAAAATGGTGGAAATTAGTAATGGTGAAGAAGATGAACTGTCAGGGGTTTCGAACTGATTCAGCTACCCCCCAGAACTGGTTCAGCCCCATACCAGAACCCGTTCGGGTGACCAGTTATGCCCATAATTTTTATTGTCTGAATTTATAAGAAATTAATTATGGGGAAACTTTGGGGTAAGTTAAATAATTGTATAAATACTAGGGATGGTGAGTAGGTACATAATCTAGGCTCGATTATCCTTAATTACGGTAAATTGGGACTTCAACCGGTAATGCTTAACCAAATGAGGGACGTATCAAAAATTTCTGATTTAGGCTACGGGATGAGGGAATTAAACCTATGACTTAATTTACTAGTATAGAGATGTATAGCAACTGAAATAATGAACCATTGGGTAGTGAGCGATGCCCGAAAAATATGGAATAAACATTATATTAGAATTATTCATACGTTAATTATTCAAGAAAGATAAATGCTATGTATGAGATATGTTATAGTTCGTGTGTATACCTATGATGATGATGATGTATATATATAGTTTATGTGAATACCTATGATGTGATTTGTTATGTGTGTGAATTTACCAACGCTACATGTTATCACAAGAGGTTCCATGCAGAGGCAATCCCACCTTATCGATTCCAGCAAGGTCTGGATGTATGCCCCAGTACATAGAACTTAGGGCGGCTCACTACGTGCAGTGTATTGTTGGGATCGACGTGTCATTTGGGTGTGTTAGGTACGTGCATATTCCAAAGGCTTAGAACTATGTTCGCCACCATTGTGTGTTGCTTGATTTATGGTTCGAGGAGATATTCTTAACAAATAGTCCCTAATTTGGTACGAGAGGTACATGGACTTGATAACAGAGTTTTCTGCATCCCGGTTGCCATTTCGAGGGATGATGTAGTTGTATATATTATAATTGATACACACACACACACACACACACACATATATATATATATACAAGTGTGATTTATCTACTTATGCCTTATAGTAGAACCGATAAATTGTGTATATCCAAACGTAATTTAAGTAGAGAAACTTGAATAATAATTCAGAAAAAATATGAGATTAATATTAATATTGGTGAGTGTAGTAGCATATTGTATGGGAGCTACCGGGAGCTAAATATTTTGTGGTTAGTTAGATACATGGTGTAGTTAGGCTGCGTAGCATAGCTAGGTAGAAGACGTTAGGTGTGAACTTTAGAATGAGAGGTGAGGAACTCAAAGGAGTGTACGTTGTACTAACGTGTATATCTAATAACTCATTTAAACTGTGATTTAAATGCTTGCAAAATATTTTCAAAGGGTTTTGGGCTCTGACCCTTATCAAATTTATTTTCCAAAACATTTTAGGTGTCCAGCCACATGGACGCCAAGATTGATGATTCTTTCCAGGGATGCATAGTTGTAGCATTTGTGGAGGCTTGCAGGAGTTTTGCTTAGACGCTTCAGTTATTTATTTCTAGTTAGGAGTTTTATTCAGTATTTCATTTGGAGGTGTTTCCCCTTCAGACTTTTTAGTACTTCAATTAATTTATTAAACTTTGTGGATTTAGTTTATTATTTTAGACTTATATTTGGCTTTGTTTTGGGAATCAATGGTTTATTTGGTATTATTGATTCAGTTATTTATCGTGTGTTGGATTCAGATATTTATATTGTGGATGGTTTGTTACTTTATTTATTTTTCGCATGTTGTTATATTAATGAAAGATAAAATTTGACACCAACTTAATTTAACATAGGTGATTAGTAATTTAAAAAAATTTCGACAGTGATGCTAAAAATGGACCAAGTGAGATTTATTGTTTGTTTTAATAATGGACTGATCACCATTATTTAAAATAGGTGGGGTGTCACATTATCATAGTTCATAGTTATTAATTTAACTCATTTTTTTATATGAATGTGGTTATAAGATAAATGATTTATTTTGATTTGTTGCTAAGAATGGTATGAATTAACAAACAATCCCATCTTCGGCATACTGTGTCTAGCCAACCCTTATATGAGGAAATGGGGGTTGTTCTAATGCATACATTAAGGTACATACCGAACGCATTGAGTGTCATTATGGTGATGCATTATCATATTATAGCTTAAAAGTTCAGCATGAACATTGTCTCATAGTGGAGTCTCGAATAATGCTTTACACCTATGTCTCCCTCAAACTAGAGAATGAATAAATCGAGATCTAAGTCGGACGATACTATAATTATGTCTTCAGTCACATCAAAAGACTCGAATGACAGAGATGATGGATGTAGTGTGTGACGACCCACCCATTCTAATACCGAGTGGCCGATGCTCTACTAAAATAAAATAGGAATTTCAGTATGGTCTCATTCTCAGCATTACCATCGCAACATGTAATATAGAATAACACGAATAAAACCATGCATTAAAATGAACAGATAAATCACCATGCATAAGTAGATATTAAATGTGAGCCGAATATATCATCGGTCACTAAAATAATAACATCCCTCTAAACAAACTGATAAATAAATGCGTACCGCAATAAAATCTCTGATAGTAATATAAAATCCTAACAATCTACGGGCAACACGCCTAACTGAAAATTTTAATGAAAAGATCATATCAATATAGAATAAGCTGAGGTGTATAAAGCAATCATGTAGCATCCACAACTACTGCAACGACATGAATCTATCCATGTAGTCCCAGGTATTGTTGCTGTACACTTGGGTTTAAAAAGAAAAATTAGGATAATAATTGCCCGTCGGTCAAAGCCCGAAAATTAGAAAATTTGATAGTAGTTAATTATTTTAAATCGATTAAAATTGTAAGATTAACCAATCACACTCACATGAGATAAATCCTCACCTCTCAACTACAGTGCACACCTAACGTGGTCCTTTTATTATTCTAATAAAACTACACGGTCTAACTAGGTCTATTAGCTAAGTACAACTACCCCCACTAGGTATACATTCATAAACAATATTATAACGACACACTTGTTGTAGATAAATATTCACGTAATAAACATCACATTGCTACACTCATGTGTTAATGTAGATATATACACCATATCACTTAAACATACACATATATATCACTCACTATATACGCAAAACCGTATCCCCATAGCTTGGACTCCCTGGATACATCCCTTGTGTGCCATCTGGCTCCAGGCATCACGCCTCACACCGAGCCATCGGGTCAAAATCTCACCACCGATCCCAAACGAAAACACATACAGCAGAGGCGGTCATAGATATACATACGGGACCGCAACCATACCACACCGTGTCTAACCGGACTCCAAACCAACACCTATCCTCACACACGGATAATGGTCATGCTACAATCCTATAACCTGGGGAATCAATCCATTACCTCCTGGTAACTGGTCGGATGGGCCGCCCACTACGCACATCCTCCTACGATAGCACTACTGAGTAGTTTTTTTTAAATTAAGCACATAGCATGCATACATACATATATACACGCCACTCTAATATGTACATATAATAAGTACCGAACTCGTACGCATATCCCACAGTTCAAGGTTCACCGAATCCCAAAGTTCGACCCAACTTCCTGATTATTTAATCCCATAGTCATTCACTTGTATCCTCGGTTCTCCCCACTCGACCCCAAAAAATTAATACTCTCCAAATAATGAATAGTGACACAAACCTTTTCTAATAAGATATCCGCTCACTTGGATAATCTCCCATATACTCTTTTAAGTTCATAAAAATCCCTGATCCAAACTTGAGCCAAACCCATGGGTCATTCGAATGAAATCCAATCTCGTTCGAATGAACACGAAATCTCGTTCGAACGAGGTTTAAACAAGACTACATAAACCAAATTTGAAGCGTTTTCCTAGGTAGAATTCATCCCCCAAAACTTAATTTTATATCTAGGGTTCTTTCTACCAAATTTTCAAGAATCGTAATCCGAATACAATCAACAAAACATGATTCCATCATTATATATTCAATTCCCACATGGTAACCCCCATAAATTCAAGATCACATTCCTTTATCTATTTAATCTTTAAAGATTAAATCTTTCCATCTAAGTTCTATATATTCGTTCTTTAAATTCCAGAATTTTATTTCTAATTACAAGTGTAATCCATCCCAATTAATCATTAGTTTAAGATCATTCATCCTTTATCATTTAGGTTTATACATTACATCATCAAGTTAAAATCTTTCATACCTTAAATCTTTAATGTATATTTTAAACCAAGAAAGTAATTAACTACAATAAAATTATGATATAAAGTAAGTAACTACTTGCCTAATTGGAATACAAATCAGTAGTATTCTTATGAATTGATGCCGGATTAAATCCTTTTTCTTCTCCTTTCAATATTCATGTTCTTTCTTCTTCTTTCTCTTTTCTTTAGGGATCTATCTCAATCACTTGTGTGAAATATGAAAGGTGAGTTTCCATTCACCTTCCCAGCCTCTTAAATATCGCCTCAATTAACCTAATCCTGTTTTTCTTCTTAGCCATATGTACAAAAGGACCCTCCAATCCTTATATGGGTCTTGTTATGTCTAAAAATCCGGCGGAACCCAACCATAACACCCGGGTAGCTATTTTGGACTATTTCATCCCTTTCCAGATCACCAGTGCACTCGAAAAGGTTATCTGAGCCACTCATCTACATGTATGCTAACTTATAATTAAATGTGATCGACATGTGCGTACTCTATGCATCGCTCATAAATTATATCGATTCGCCGATGTAACACACTATCGACATGTAATAATAAACTATCTCTATCACTCGTACGCGACATATAATATATCACATAACTATTTACTTATCACTGAAAAGTAAATAATAATTATAATGAATATAATCATTTATCTCGCTAATTAATATTTATTTACTTGCAATTTAATTTTCCCTAAATTAAATTAATAATATAAAGCACACAGAAATTAGTTAACAACGGATTCACCCTGTCCGTTTGCCCATCGGTCTACGGGTGATAAGTCGTGCACCAAAGCAACTCCATCCCCATCACTTTTTCACAAACTCTACCAGAAGTGGGACATATAAAAATTATCTCGATCCAAAATAATATTGAGCGTAACCTCATGTAGTCTCACTCTCTTACAATCAAAAGTTGGGCATATTGCTCTGTCGTGTAAACCACCTAGACTGGTAAGAACTGTTCCACCTTGGTTAACCGATCCTAATAACCTATATAGAATCATGAACCCTCTGTGACGTCGGTAATTACGAAATAAAATCCATAAATGTACATTCATATTCCAACGCTAGAATCTTCAAAGGATGCAAGACCTCAGTTGGTCACCTATGATCAACCTTCACCATCTGACAAGTAGTGAACCTAGAGACAAACTCTATTATTTCTCGCACCACACCGACCCACCAATATTGGTTCATCAACATCTCCTACATCTTATAACCTTCTGGGATACACCCAAAATAGAGACCCATGTGTCTCCTCCACAACCACCTATCGTAAGTGCTCATTGTTTGGGACTATCAACCTCCCATTAAAGAGTATGTCACCCTCAAAACTGCTTGAGTAATATTTCTCTCCACCCACCAATAACTATTGAATCATCTCCTAATAAGATGGATCACGTGACTATGCCTTCATGACCCTCAAAATGATCTCATGTGTGATAGTCATTACTGATATAAATGCCTAGACTATACTGTCCTCCTGACGAAGCTTAGTCCACTTCACAATTCCAAAATTGTTGCCAAGTGTCCTATAGGCATACGACTCAATGCATTTACTTCAACGTTAGCCCTTTTTGGATGATACTGAATATTAAACTAACAAGGGCGCCCATACACCCTATAACATGTGCATATACACACAAATACCACAGATGCAACCCACATACATAAAAAAACCAATCACACATTCCCTGTATGATCATGCAGGAAAAGTATACTCGATTACCCTAGTAATTGCGACTCAATTCTTCTTGAGATAGCCCTACTTATCAACTAGTAGTACAAATGCACCCAATGCTCTCTTCATAGCACTACTTGGCCCTGCTGCCCTAAAATCCTATAATAGTTCTCTACTCAAAGCATTATATCTACACACGTGTAATGACTAATATACTAAACCAATACTCTAGAGCCCAAACATCTCCCAACTCCCTTCATGCATGGAATGTCTTGGGAGAAAAATCCAAACAAGGAACCCTACCAATACATAACTACCTAGCTCTGTCGATTATCGATATTTGTAGGCCCAAGATATAGTACCGGGGCACCCAAAACCTTGCCCCTAAAGCTACTAAATCTCATCACTCAACTTTCACATCTCTAAACGAGTCATACAATACAACGCTTGCACTATCGCCAAATCCCTGGCACTAAATTGATCCCAACTCGATCTATCGACTTGACTACAACCGCAATATCCCCTGGATCACATAAGTATAACATAAACACGTGCTCGACCCTCACTCAGGATGAGTCATCGCATGAAGAAACATATCCTTCCCTAGCATAGCGAACACGATAGCGTTACTATAACAGTCCACCATCGCTCCACATATAGCTAACCAGTCCATCCTGAGGATAACACCAAACTCGTACCTCACGCAAACGAGTATATAAACTACTAATCATAACCTCCCAATGTCCATACCTATTCCCCTGCAGATGGAACGAATGAGAGCCCCACTACCCACGGTAAATATACGATCATAATAATAACTGATGTTATATCCACTAAACAAAATGAGTGTATAGATATGATTGAGTTCTAAATTAAAAAAAAAATGAATGAATAAAATGACTATGAATTATATAATCAAATATGGAAGAAAACTAGGACGTTGGATCCATTTATCAATTTTAATTAAAACCACACATTAATTTAATTTCGCATTCCCAAATTTATAACTCAAAATGCACTACCTCTCGAGTTCTGGCAACAAGCGCACAAGGTGCGAGGTAGCTTTGGGTTAAAAAATGAATTTGAGGAAGTGAGTGACTCGAAATTGAGACCACAAATCGATGCAAAGCCTCCCAAACCACTGATCCACAAGGCACCTCAATTAGATATGCAACAGAAAATATATATAACCCCTTAATAAAACCCAATTTTCCAATTTTATAATTAAACCCGGAAAACTTCTAACATTCCCATACGACTTCGGATAGAGGCACCACAAGAACTGACATGATCCATATTTTGGGACGAATTATATTTCAACAGTGTCCGGGTCAGGGGGTCTAACTTTACGCATAACTCGGGGCTTTGACGTTGACTCTTTTTCGGTTTTCAATTTTGCACGATCATTTTTTCTTCATTTGAGGACACGCTATTTGAGCCTTGGTGTTACTTGGTTCGAGGCCTATAACTTCCATGAATAATCTGAGTCTAAAATTGATCATCTAAATTTATCGTTTTGCCCCTAAAGGTGCGCAATTGACCGTTCTTGCCCAAATGCATCCAAATTTTATTGTTTGCATCGTAAACCATGTAAATACTCAAAATAAACCTTGCACAAGAGATTAACAATGAATATTTAAGGTCACGAGAATACAATGAGCATAGGGTCTCAAAATTGCAATATTACCTCGAATTTTGATTAATTATGTATTTTTCTTCTTAATAAAAAAAATGACTCGACTAGATCTTTATTTATGATGCAACGGGGCTAACAAGACCTAGATTCGATAAAAATAATATAAAATAATGAACTCAATAGATTTAAAATCCCATAAAAAGAAGCCATACCCATTTTTCTGAGAATACTAGGATAAAATTACGGTAGGAAAAAAGCCAAATAGAAAAGAAAGTTTGCAAAAGAATAATAATTGAAAAGAAAAGAAGAAGAAAAAAGGAAGAAAGAATGATAAAATGAAATGAAAAACAGTATGTTAGTTTGAAAATAAATAAACAAGAGAAAAGAAAATTCGAGGTTAGAAAAAGTGCCTAAAAGTTAAAATACCGAAAAACTTCTATATTCTCAGAAATTTTGAACTCCAAAAGACATTTTTTCTAGCGAAAAATCGAGCCTATAGTATAACTAAAGAAAATCCTAATTGATATCGAGTGAAGTTAATTTTAGTGTGGATAGAAAATGAATAGGACCTAGGGTGCAATTCAAAATTTTCAAAAAGTAATCGATTTTTCGTTCATGAGATCATATGCATCCATATAATAAAAGTCCATTTTTGATTATGTATATGTGAAATATTTTCATTTAAATTTACTCTTTTATTCACATATACCGATAGTAAAAAATTAATTTGGGAGTGTTTGATATTGAGTTCATCCCGTGAGATTTTGAAATGCAAACGAACCTTCCAATAAGAAAAGTAACGATCAAATCTTTTGAAATTGACAGTTATATGGGATATGCACACATGCATAATAACTTGAGATTGAGAAGTGAATTTTTACTATGTTAATGAAGATTCAATTTGAAACTTGATTATATTACTTAAGTATCTTTTCTATTGAGTCATGGTTTAAAAATTTTGTGGGTATATTCACTGCAAACCCATATGAGACAAAAATCGTCCACTAGGGTAACATAGGGGTTTAATGGCTTGTTGCACATGCTAAGTGCAATCGCGAGACCTATAAAAGTGAATTGGATTTTTATTTTAGTTTTGCTCGAGGACTAGGAAAAATTTAGTTTTGGGGGTATTTCATGAGTGCATTATTTTGTGTGTTTTATACCAAAATTTATACTTTGTTAATCCCATTTTATTTTATTTAATAATTTCTTGGGACCATTTTATTAAAAAAGGAAAAAAATATAAGAACGATTGATTTCAGATTCAAAGCAATAATTTTAAGTAGAAAATGGGTACTGTAATAATTTTATATTGCATAGTGAAAATTTTGCAGGTAATGATAGAATTTGTTGCAAATTAACAATCAACTCGAGAAGAGCGCGAAAAAGCTTATTTTTATGATCATTGGAAAATAGTAGGGAATTTTAATTCTCCGAATTGGACAAAAATCAGGGTGCCTGTTCGGCAAGAAAATATAAGAGTCCTCGGTTGGGTAAAAATTACGTACCTTATTCTAATACAAAGACTAAATGGGTGGAGTGTTCGGTTCCAACACTATTCAACTAATTAATGATAGTTTCACTCCAACGCAAACACCTCACCTAATGTCTTATAAAAAGGACCTTTGGGCACACAATTTTTTAAATAATTTTTGGGAAGCAATTTTTCAGGGAGTTTTTTTCTTATTTGAGGGCCAAATATTGCACTTTTGTGGAGACGATTTTGTCAAGATTAATTGAGAGGCACAATTATTTGTTAGTTTGAATTATTAATGATTTTTTTTATGGAATAGGATCAGATCCCCTAAATGAATTATTAGAAGGAGAAAGAGACTTTCCTAGATGGCATTTACAAGCATTAAAGACAACTTAAAAAAAGAAAAAGGGGTAAATCCCCCAAAAAATAACTATAAATAAAAGAAAGCTAAGAAATTCTTAGACTAGGAAGACCTTGTCTATCTAAAGTAAAAAGGCCTTCGATGAGATGAGGAAGCTCATTGATGGAGTGTAAATTCTTGGACTGTCATGAGGAGGAGGAGGAGGATATGGAAGCTTAACCATTTTCTACTGGATTGTTTTGTCTCCAAAGATGGAAAATATAGATTTTCTTAGAGGATAATATGTACGAGATCTCTTAGAAAGAGATTTTGGAAGTCGAAAGAGGTTTCCAAATGCCCAATGCCATATTCATTACTGCTAAGGAGTTTGATTTAACATGAAGAGTCTTAAAACCAATCTCATGCATAGTTGGACACCTCTTTAAAGGGATAGGACTTCTGCCATTAAACTAGAGGAGAGAAAAATGAGTTCTTAAAAAGCAATAACAAAACAAACCCGGGATCCTATAATGATGCCACCAATTCCACTTTCACCTGGATTTCCCTTATTTGAACCATCAATATTTAGTTTAATAGAACCTGTCATATGAAACAACATTCTAGTAATTCTAAAAACAGGCTTCTTGGCATGCACTCTAAGGCTGAATCTAATAGCAATATCAACGTGATTTTGAGATAAAGAGATTTCAAAGGCTATAGAACTGGCATTGGAGGAAATCATCTCAGAGTTCTTAATGACGATATCAGGACACATTGAAGAACCTTAATATAAGCTTCTACCTCTCGCTTTCCAAATATCCAACAACACAATCATAGGAAGAATTCGATGAAAAAACTCCAAGTTGCCCTTATTACACTTAAACAACCGCCAAGTAATGAGTATGGATTGCATTGAAGTGATAGTTGGAGATACTTCAACTAGAGAATAAAAGTGAGTCCAACTGGATTTATCCATGTTACTGACTAAGAACAAGTGATGCACTGTTTCCACATCTTTATGATAATATTGACATCTTTAAGCAAGACGAATGTCAATTATTTTGTTATTATATACAATGTGAATGGAATTATAAAGAAATTTCAATACAAAAATTAAGACTTCGGAGGGGGGGATGTAAGGAGACCATATGAAATTCCATGAAGCACTTGAAGCAGAAAGTGGATTAGAAATTTGGTAGGAAGATTAAAAAGTGAAATCTATAGAATGAAGAAGACTCTGAAATAATGTCTTGACCATTAATAATATAATTATCTTGAAAAATAGAATGAGTAGACCTGATTCTTTTGACAACAATGGAGCCAAAAGATACAATTATCGTTGAGTTTTTATACTAGTTCTTCATAAAGCTAGCCCAAATGCCTATCCAAGCTAATTTTTAACTAAAGTCTACACAAATACCATTTAAATCCCTCACTCCAATACGTCCTTCACAAGTAGGCCTACAAATACCGCCACATTTAATCCAAGCATGTTTATACCCTATCTTCTCATCTGAACCCTATAAGAACTTGCTGAAGATATTATGGATTCATTGGACAATAGCTTTAGCAGGCTTTAAATAGTCATAAATTGGAATAAAAGTTATAACATGTTTATTGAGGATAAGACAACTAGCTACGAATAGGAATCTTACTTTCCACCCTTTTAATTTTCCTCTAATTTGATATAGAAGCTCTAAAAAGTAGATAATTTTTCTTGTACCTTTGAAAAGACGGCACCCAAGGTAATTAATGGGGAGCTTTTAGAAGGAGAGTTCATAACAAGAGTTAATAATAGGCCTCCTCTATAAAGGAATTGAATAATCAATGGTGAAGTTACTTTTGGACTTATTCATCAGTTGACCTGATCAAGATTCATATTTTGAAAGGAAATACATGAGGTTGTTTAAGCTCTTTCAAGCACCATTCACTAATATGATTGTATTATTAGCAAAATGAAGATGGTAAATAAGAGGAATTCAAGAGGGATGAGGGAAATCCTTCACCTACTTGGATTGAATGAGATTTTCCAGGCGTCTGAAAGCACTACAACCAAGATAACAACGAGAGAAAGGTATAGAGAGTCCCTTTGCTTAAGACCTCAAAGAGAAGTAAAGAAAAAATAGCAAGACTCCCATTGATCAAAATTGAAAACTAATTGTTTGAAATGATTCTCCACATAAAATCAATGAAAGTCTCACAAAAACTAAATTTTTATCAAAACTTTAATAAAAAATATCCGTGAATTCCTATCATAAAATTTTTCCATATCCCGTTTGATAACGATATTTGAACCATGGCATTTTCTACTAAAGAAACTAGTCATCTCATTAATGAACAAGATGTTGTCTTGGATGCATCTCCCCTTGATGAATCCACTTTGGACGGGGGAGGTTATGAGAGGAAGAATTTTGGCTAATCTAGAGTTAAGTATTTTGGAGATGATTTTATATAAAAATTACAACAGCTTATATGTTTGAAGTGGGAACAATGAACGTGATTGGAAAATTTGGGAATGAGCACTATAGAGGTTCTAGACTAACTTTGAAGAATTTTGGATGCACTTAGCTCCTTTATAGATGAGTAAATTTATTCTTCACAATGCATTTAAAAAGGATCTTATTTATTTCTTCATTTAACATATAAGAAATTACCTCCAAAATGTATTCTTCCACTAAACTAGCCTTTGCAATCCATCCATATTGGAAGTGATCCTTAAACACACTTTGAATATCTTCTGTAGTGGACCTACATTGATCGTTAACATCTTTAATTCAATGCATAACCATAGCAGACTGCCTAGATTTTTGACAGAGAATGAAAGAATCGGTGTTTTGATCCCCTTCTTTGAGCTAATTTGTTTTGGACTATTTTTTGCAAAAATTTCTCCTTTTAAGGGTGGCCTTATTCCAGTTCTTCAGGTTTCCCTTTTGTCTTCTTAATTTCAAAGAAACTACTACCAGGGGATTTGCCTCAAAATGGGGGACCATGGAAGGAGGGTTGTAGATTTAAAAGATTGATTGAACATCCACATATTTTGGAATTTAAAGGTCCTAGGGCAAGAATCAATGGTTATTTTAATAGAAAATATGAGAGGAGAGTGATCACTGCAATGTTTTGGAAGATGATAAATAAAAGAGTTTGGAAACAAGGCCTTCCATTGAAGGTTACAAATACCACTATCAAGTCTGGCACAAAGATCACTTTCCTCATTTCAAAAGTTGGTGCAAGGGAATATAGAGCTAATATATACCTACTTATAAAGGCCACAACAGTTAGACCAGTCATTAAATTCTCTTACTGCCCGTTAATCTATCAAATTACCTCCATTAAGTTCCACTTGATCTGGAAATTCTTCAATTTTAAGCAATCAGTCTTTGTTTCTAGACCTTTCATTCCAATAGAGAAAATTGATCATTGATAGTTGGTAGGGAGAGAGTTCTTGATCACCTTGGCTTTAGCTCTAGTTAATCTTCAAAAAAGGTTTAATAAGAAGGGGTTTGGGATTAAATTGGACTAGAGCAGTGCAATTCATGATAGGAAATTTTTCCACAGTTCTTTTTTATGTATTATTTTTCCTCTAAAAGCTCATGGGACAAATGTTGTTCCACTTTCTCTCGAAGAAGCTTACAAACAACATTAGTTCTTCTTGCATGGGAATATTCCTCTCCTACTTATGACCTCAGTTTAATAGGTAGTCTTTGTGTTTAGTATGGTCTCAATAGTCGAGAAGTTAGGAGACTCTGGGGGAAAGAATTATGCGGTCCACTATTATTACTTCTTTAGATGGTATGTCACAATGTTGAATTATAGAGATGTGGTCTGTAATTTATTTGGCTCTGACAGTGGGGTGAAAAATGATTTTTTTTGGCAGAAGGTTGGATAGGGACGTAATATTAAGTGGAGATGAATTAGGGATATCAATGGGACTATTTTTTGTGGCTTTTTTGTCTTCTTGAATGGGAGGTTTAGGAGGAAGAGGTAAATAGGATGGTTTCATTAGAGATTTTGGAAGAGGCTTGGTTGTTGTAGTTTTTGCCCCATTCAAAAAAAATACAAGAGTCTTTTATATGTCCATACTTCAAGCAATATCTGTGGTATTTTTTAAGGTTTTCATACGAAACATCTTGCGAAAATCCATGTTCCCCAATGTCAATCCATACTCCTTTTGTTTTTTCACGAGTGAGATCAAGTTCCGCACAAACCCTTGCAAGACTACGCCTTTAATGGTTCATTGTGGATGTATCCAACTTTATAGTCTTACCTATTAACTGAGCTATAGAGAATAAAGATGATTTTACAAATAGGTGAATGGGAATATTAGGAAAGCTGATCTAAGAAGGAACCACCAAACTCTATTGATCAACTCTGAATTAAGGAGTCCATTTGAAAGTACGCAAAGGATATTTTCCAAGAAAACACTTCTATTTAGTCCAAAGTCCCACAAAGTCTTATTTTTAACCTAGTTTGATAAGAACATGTTTGTAGTCTAAAGGGACAACAGAACATGAATGTTTGAGATTGAATGTAAGAATGTTTTTCTGAAGACATCAATGGAGGGCATCCCATGTGAAAACTTGCCAACAATTGAGTGTTTGAACGGTTTAGCGAAAACTTGAATATCGTTTACATAAAATTGCACAAGAGGATCTCCTTTAAAGGATGATGTGGTTTCAAAGAAAGGTTCTTTAACGGAAGTGTTTTCTACTACACTTGCAAAGGGTTTGGACAATATATTTTTAGGATAAGGGGGTCTATGGTTCATGGGCAGATCAAACGTGGAAGAGAAGGCCATAGAAACCCTAATTAAGGTAAAGAGCTAACAGATAAAATGGATGGAGACTTTCTTTAGAAGAATATCCACCCTAACTTTCATTTTAGGTGTCATTAATGAAAATTCATATTCATTCTTCCAATCTTATTATGCCTATCATTATGTTAGCATAAATTCTCTACTAGGACTAGGTGAAATTTATCATGCTTGATTAGTATTATATCGTTAGTTTAATTTCGTAATCATTCGCGATATGTTTTAAATGCTCTAAAAATCAATATTCACTTAAAATGACATAAGGATGTGCTTTAAACATTTGGATGTGATTGCTAATTCATATTTTAAATTTTTATGTGAGTACTTTTTGATGGGGGTATGCTTGTACTCGATTGTTTTGATAGTCCATGATAAAAGAGTGCATTTGAAACACAAAATTGATATTTTTAAGGGAATAGGGTTATCAACTATCTAGATCAGAGACGTTAAATTTTATTTGAACGTAAATTTTTTATTTTTTGAATTGAACGCAACTAGAATCTGTTTGATTTGAGTCATAAAATTGGGAATGAAAAAATTAAATTAATGTGTAATATTAGTTAAAATTGATATATATATCCGAAATCCTAGTTTCTCCAATAATTAGTTACATATTCTTGGTTTCTCCCATTAATTTCTTTTATTCTCAGCTTTAGATCATATTCTTGACTTCTTCATGTATTCCACATGGATAAAAGCTAACAATAAAATGTTATCATGCAATAAAATAGGATACAAAAAAAGATGATATTAGTAACCAAGTAATTTTAAAAAAATCTTATTCAACCTGAAAAATTACATATACGAGTTACATTTATTATAATATTCTTAAACCGGCAGTCTCATGACTACATGACCAGTTCCTACGAGTTACAATAGTCCCGTATGAGGTGTTAGTGCCTCTTACGGGGCTGGTTTGAGTTTTCACCCTCAAATGACATGTTTTTTTAAGAATAATCTTAATATTTTCAAATTATTGTCATACTCTCAAACTGGAAGACCGACCCGTGACTATGCGATCAGTTCTTACAAGTTACATTGATCCCGTACGAGGTGTTCAGGCCTCTTACAGGGGCGTTTGGACACCAGTTTGGATTTTCACCCTTTAATGGCTTGTTTATAAGTCTAATCTAGATATTTTTAAATTATCATCACATTCTCAAAGTGGGAGACCTCTGGCTACGTGGTTAATTCCTATAAGTTACATTGGTCACGCGCGAGGTGTTAGTGCCTATTACGGGATCGTTTGAGGGCTAGTTTAGATTTTCACCCTCTAACAGCAAGTTTTTAAGCCTAATCTAGATATTTTCAAATTATCTTTATATTCTCAAATCGGGAGACTCATGACTACGCGGTCAGTTTCTATAAGTTACATTGGTCCCATGCGAGGTGTTCATGCCTCTTAGGCCCTTTGGGGGATGGTTTGGGTTTTCACCCTTTTAACAACTTATTTTTAAGAGTAATCTAGATATTTTCAAATTATCGACATATTCTCAAATTGGTAGATCTGTGACTATGCGATCAGTTCTACGAGTTACATTATTCCCGTGCGAGGAGTTAGCGCCTCTTACGGGGCCGTTTGGATGTTGGTTTGGGTTTTTACCCTCTAAAAACATGTTTTTAAGCATAACCTAGATATTTATAAATTATTTTCATATTCTCAAATTGAGAGTCCCGTGACTACGCTGTCAATTGCTATGAGTAACATTGGTCCCGTGCGAGATGTCCATGCCTCTTACGGGTCCGTTTGGGGGTTGTTATGGGTTTTCATTCTTTAACGGCATGTTTTAAAGCCAAAGTCTAGACATTTTCAAATTATCATCGTATACGCAAATCGAAAGTCTCGTTATTAAGTCCCTACGAGTTACATTGTCCTCGTGCGAGGTGTTCGTACCTCTTATGTGGCCGTTTGGGGGCTGGTTTTAGTTTTCACTCTCTAACCGCATATTTTTAAGCCCAAGTGTATATATTTTCAAATTATTATCGTATTATACAATTGGAAGTCTCGTGACTACGCGATCAGTTCCTACGGGTTACAATGGTCCCGTGCGAGGTTTTCATGCCTCTTAGAGGGTTGTTTGTGGGCTAGTTAGGGTTTTCACCCTCTAATAGCATGTTTTTGAGCCAAAACCTAAATATTTTCAAATTATCTTCATATTCTCGGGGTAGTTATGGTTTTCACCCTCTAACAAACCATTTTTAAGCATAATTCTTGAGTCTTGTAAATTATCATCATATTCTCAAAGCGTACTACAATATGCATATTATCAATTATGGTATTAAAATATAAACTTCTGAGAAAACGTATACGTGTGATACTTGATTAAACCTAATTTGCGAATTTCCATGTTAACCTTATTTAATCAGTGTCAATTTTTAATCCAATTTTATTCAGGCCTAAAACATGCAACTACGTGTGAATAATTCAAACAATCATAAATAAATTGATGACACACAAATTTTAGGAAAAAAAACCTTCCGGGTAAAACCTTTTATTTCATAAATAATACTCATAATGATTACAAGTGAAATCTGCAATGGATTAACCGCAGTAAACCCACATAGGCCACAACCTAAATCAACAATAGAATTCCATAGCAACTCTACACGAACCGCAGTTCAGTCAGCCCAGGAACACCCATAAGTACTCCCTTTGACACGTAGTCACGTCAGCCCAGCACCTAGATCAGCAGTAGAGATGTTCTCTATAAGAGAAACTTCACAAAATTATGTTCTTGAGTTCCAAAATAATTCACATAAAGATTGGGATAATTTGTGAATTGAAAACCAAACTAAAAACACTCAAAAGTGAGAAGACAAACATTTCTGCCAAAGCAGTTTTCAGAGAAAAAAATTCTCAGGTCTTCTGAAGAAAAACAAAACTGGACAAACCAATATATAAAAAAATTGAGTTGGCAACTCGCTCAAACGAAAAAATAGCGTTGCTTGAATGAGGCATGATGTCGCTCGAACGAGATCGCGTAATATGCCATTATCGATTGAGTGATGTGGGAAAGTCACTCGAACGATTGGAGCAAAAAATAAATGTTTCATTCAGTCTGTCTCAACACTTAGAAAAATATTTTTGATGAAAAACTCCGCTCCAACACTTAGAAAAATTATCCCAACACTCTAAGTGAATCGTTAAGGTGTGAAAACACAACCTTACTATTGATACCAAAATTTACCATCCTACATGGACCAATTACAAGCCAGAAGATTTCATATTATGTGGCACAAGTCCAACTCAGCATGATAGAAAAGTCCGATCAACAAGGAAGCCGGACCAACTTTGTTACCCGACCAATAAGGACGCCCGACCAACAGTCAAAAAGTCATCCAATACAGCCAACCAAGTGCCAGTAGTCTTACATCCTGTATTGCATGTGAAGCGACATCATTCATATAATTAATTCTCATTATGTATTGATGTAAATTCCTAATAAATAAATACATTACATCCTTTCACATGACAAGGATCAAGACCCCCCCTTGGGCTATAAATACATTGTATCACCCTCATTGTAGGGGATAGAAAAACAAATCAAGGTAGTCAATACATAACAGTGGACGTAGGTTATTCCATTGAGATGAACCACTTTAAAAAGTTCTCTTGTGTCTTGCTTGTTCACTTAATTTATCTGTGATTAACTAATTAGGCTTAGTCAAGTTTTTTGCATCAACAGATTGACGCCGTCTGTGGGAACTGTAATATGTAATAACCCTCGCTTATGAGACCGTATTTTATATTAATTACTTAGTATAGTAATTAGAGACCAGTGTTGGGTTATGATTTGAATGTTAATTCAATGTAGAAAAGTTGATATTTATTATGAGGTTGCATACATATCATAATTATGGGAAAATATTGCTATGTCATGCTTATTAATATCATCTGTATATAAAATGATATTTGGCTTAATTATGAGACCGGAACCTAAAATTGAATTTTAAAATGTCCAAATGATAATTTGGAGGTTGCAGTTGATTCCGGAACGTGCGAAATAGTCAAATAATGTACCATGTTGTACTTTGTGGTTTTGGGCATTTTTGACTGATTGTGCTTTAATTATGCTATCGCGTATTATTTTATCGCACTTTTGATTAATTAAGTGGAGCAATTACCTTAAGTCACGATTTATGCCTACTAAGTCTTCTATTTCCCCAAATCCCTTCCTAAACCTAAGAGAGAAAAGAGAAGAGTAGAGGGAAAGCTTTGGAGATTGAGAGAGATTGCTACTACACCAAGGAAACTGCATATTTGCTGAATCAAGGCAAGTTTTTACTTGCTAATTTGTGTCTTGAGATAGATGACTTGTTATGTTAATGGTGTATTGATTTTGGTTTAGAGAACTTAGGGTTTTCTTATGCATTTTGGGTTTTGATTTACTCTAAGTTGATTCATGGGGTTTGAAGATGATCAATAGCATCTTTGATGTTTTAGAATGTTGGTATATGAGTTTGGTTTGGAGAAATTTGGGTTTGGGTAGAAAATGGAGTCCAAGACTCCATAGCCATTTCTTAGCAAAATCGCAGGCCCGAATCGATTCGGTCTCCTGGGCGAATCGATTCGGCAGTTATGCAGAAACCCAGATTTTCTGACCGAATCGATTCGGTCTCCCATCCGAATCGATTCGGCATTTATGCAGAACCTCAACTTTTCTGGCCGAATCGATTCGGCCAAGGGGGCGAATCGATTCGGTAGCCCTGCATTTTCAAAATTTTTCTTTTTTCATTTTTAACCCTTTTTCTTTAGGATTATTTGATTAGGGACCTTCTTAAATGAAGTAAGCATAGGGTTTAGAGTTCTAGTTGAGTTGGGTCGACATCCTAGACTCGAAAGGGTTCATCTAGGATTCATTCAAGGGGGAATTTAAGGTGATGTTTAGGCATCACTTTTATCTTGTAGTTTATAAGGGTCTAAAATGTATTAAGGTCAATTTTGGAGACTTTAGAATTCAACTTGAGTTACATTTTGACTAAATGGTTTATAGTAAAGCCTAAAAGAGGCCTTGGGGATAACTTTGGAGTCTAAATTCCTTTTGAGGATGCTAGGCCGGTACGAATTACATATAGTCCCGATTTAACTTATACCCTTTTAATTAAAATGGGGAATTGATAAGGTAAATGATAATTTACTAATCACATAATGGGAATTAATAAAATGGATGTTACACACCTCTCTAAATACCATCTTAAGGGAAGTCCGCTCGTTAGGTGAAGCCCCCTGGCTAATGAATGCAGGGTGGATATAGTCCTAGGCCATGGGAGCGTTTATGGTTGTATGTTTTTCTGCGGGGGTAGGGAGATTCCGGGTGTGGTCTTGGCTACCACGCAGGCTCATGGACGCTTCCCGATGCTTTCGATAGGATCCCAGGTTGTCTTATGTTAGGCCCTGGAAGATGATGGTTATTTAGGGACGCGCTCAGTGGGGAAACCCGAACGGGCGGTCTTAGAATCGTTATATTTATGATTATGACTATTCTAATTATCGAGTTGAACTCGATGGAACAATAATGCCATAAAGAGCAAAATTATGCCGCAAAGAGCATGTTATTGAGATTAGTGCCCTATAGAGCACATGATGTCAATTATATTCCTGATAAGGAATGAAAAATGTATACTTGAATTGAAATCTGATTAAGATGATAAAGGCTTATAAGCACTTTTAATTCTGTTTTATTGTGAATTTCACTCTATGTAGTCCTTCACTAGTTTTAGTTCCTTATATGCTGTTAACATGCTAGACTATCATCCATGCTTAGTGGTGCATCATTATCATACTTGTCATTTATCTATTGATCACATATACCCGGCCCTGACCGGTTTTCCTTTTCTTGTTGTATATGTATATCTATATTATCTGTTCAGGTGTTCCGCCGCACGGTCGCCCGTAATGACTTTTCCCTTCCGCATGTTTTGAGGAGCCGTGACATTGTGCGGGTTTCACGGGATTTTGAGTAGACGCCTCTGTTTATGTTTCTAGTTATGTTCAGTTCATTCGGGCATGTTGCCCAAGCTGTTGTAAATGTATAATGAATTTATTATGTAACACCTGATGCTAAGTATGTTGTATGGATGGTATTGACCGAAGCTTTATTCGGTCCTTTGTATCTTTCGGGATTTCTTATATGCGCTGGTGGGGGTTTCCACCCTCTATTTCTATGATGGGTTGTTGAGAATGTTTTCCTTTAAATTCTAAATCAAAGTTTTTGATAACCCGTTTTCTGGAATATAGAGTGGTTATTCCTTATACTTTGTTTATTGTTGTGATGCTGAGGATGATATTATCCATGATTTCCTAATTAATCGGGGTATAGGGCTGGCCACCCTTTATTTCGGATAGCGGGTTGTCACAGATGGTATCAGAGCATCAGGTTCTAGAGTCTTTAGGATCTATGCGGACTTGTCACGTTCTACCGTAGCGTTCTTTGATATAGAACTTAATGTTAGGACTGCTTTGCTGCCTATGTATGCGATCTTCTGTTAAATAGATTGTCTTACATTATGTTTTAACTCTCTCTCGTCTTTATCTCAGATGCCGCCGAAGAGAGGACGTCCCGCTAGACGTAATAGGGTCGTTGAGGATGAGTTTGGTCCTCCACCGCAGCAGGGGAGTATCAGTGCCACTGAAGTGGCAAACATTGTGGCCCAAGCTGTCAACGCCGCGATGACTGCAGTGGCCCAACAAATGCCACAAGCTCCAGTAAGGGGACAAGAAGCACAAGTTCCCATGGGACCTTCTCAGTGGGAACGGGTGAGGGAATCTTTCCTTAAAGGACATCCCCCGGAGTTTGAGGGAGGTTCGGATGTTATCAAGGCGAACCAGTGGAAGAGAGATATGCAGCGCCATCTTAGGATGGTGGAATGTAGTGAGGAGAAGAAGCAGATTCTCGTTACTTTCAAGCTGGTAGGACCGGCCTTACATTGGTGGGAGTCAATGACGACACCCGAGCAAAGGGATACTATGTCCATTACAAATTTTTGGGCTTTGTTTGATGGTAAGTATTTCCCTCCCGCGGTTCAGAGGGAGATGCAGAGGAAGCTGCAGGATTTGGTTCAAGGGGAGAGGTCAGTTGCTGAGTATGAGGAAGAGTTTACCCGATTAGCCAGTTTTATACCGGATGAGGTAACTCCAGAGTCGAAGAGGATCTCCAAGTTTGTGGGAGGTTTGAACTGGCGAATAAAGCAACATTTGCTGGGAAATCCATCTCTAGTGACTTTTGGTGATGTGATGAATGCCGCTTTGCTTCATTGTCAGGAACACAGATTGTTTTTGCTGAACAAGAAGAAGGTTGTTACTGTGGGTCAAACTGTGAGGCAGGGAGGTGTTGGGAGCGGAGGGGGAACATCTTCTTCGTCCCAATCCTCGGGGAACAAACAGGTTGAGAGGGATCCTCAGCAGGGGGATTCGTCCAAACGTCAACGGTACGGTGGGT
Source organism: Sambucus nigra (assembly GCA_949130495.1). Lineage (NCBI taxonomy): Eukaryota > Viridiplantae > Streptophyta > Magnoliopsida > Dipsacales > Adoxaceae > Sambucus > Sambucus nigra. The sequence continues at coordinate 457,411,695 of OX422214.1, read as the reverse complement.
TTAATGCTGGCGGTAATAATAACAGGCAAGGTCAAGGTGGTCAGCAACCACAGGGAGGTCGAGGTGGAAATAGTGGTAGGGGCCAACAGGGCCGAGGTGCGGGACCATTCCGAAATAACCAAGGTAGGAATCAGGATATTACGGCAATCAAATGTTTTCAGTGTGGGGAGCTGGGCCACTATAAAAGGGCATGTCCTCAGTTGGTTGGAGGGCATCTTCCTCGGGCCCCACAGCGGCCGTATGTACAGTTTCCGCCCCAAGCGCCTAATCCGGTTGCTCCTCCTCAACAGGGGCAATTGCAGTACGGAAGAGTTTACCATATTCAGGAGGCTTTGCTTCCTCCAGCTCCTCCGGCACCACTGGCGATCGAGGGTAAGTTTCTCATTCAGGGGCACATGGGTCGAATTCTATTTGATACGGGTGCTACACACTCCTTTATTTCTAGAAGTTTTGCTCAGACTACAGGTTTGATAAAATCTGCTGAAAGTACTTTCACTAGCGTCGAATCCTCTATGGGCGATGGCTCATTGATTTTCTTCGTATGTAAAAACGTAGAAATTAATCTTGGTGACTTGTGTTTTGATGCCGATTTTCTCGTCCTTGATATGGTCGGGTACGATGTAATTTTGGGTATGGATTGGCTAGTGAAGTACCGTGCTATAGTGAATTGCTTCGGGAAGAGTATAGTTTTTGCGGTTCCTGGACAAGAGATGTTCCTGGTAGTTATGCCTTGTGTGGAAGGGAGCACGAGTGCTTATTTATATTGTATTGAGGAGGACGCATCTAGAGATGTCATGGTTCCCCTAGATTCTCTTCCCATCGTTCGGGACTTTGAAGATATTTTTCGGGAGATATCCGGATTACCTCCAAGTCGGGAAATAGAGTTTGTGATTGACTTAATGCCGGGAACTAGGTCGATCGCAAAAGCTCCTTATCGAATGGCTCCTGTGGAGATGAGGGAGCTGAGAGATCAGATTCAGAAGCTACTGGAGCAGGGTTTTATTAGGCGTAGTACCTCGCTGTGGGGCGCTCCGGTATTGTTTGTGAAGAAGAGAGACGGTTCTCTCCGGTTATGCGTGGACTATAGAGAGTTGAATAAAGTCACCATACGGAATAAATACCCTTTGCCTCGCATCGACGACTTGTTTGATCAACTTAGGGGAGCTTCCTACTTATCCAAGATCGACTTGCGGACTGGGTATCACCAATTGAGGATACGGGAGCAAGATGTGTCTAAGACGGCTTTTCTGACCCGTTACGGATCTTATGAGTTCTTGGTTATGCCCTTCGGGCTAACCAATGCCCCTGCAGTGTTTATGGACCTTATGAATAGGGTATTCTGGGATTTCCTTGACTAGTTTGTCATTGTATTTATTGATGACATCCTAGTTTATTCTCAGACGGAGTCGGATCACGCTGCTCACTTGCGGTTGATCCTGCAGAGATTGAGAGATCATCAATTGTATGCAAAGTTTGAGAAGTGTGGCTTCTGGTTGAAGGAAGTTCAATTTTTGGGGCATGTGGTGTCATCCCAAGGTGTGTCTGTGGATCCGAGCAAGGTGATCGCGGTGAAGGAGTGGGGTCAGCCCACGACGCCCACTGAAGTTCGTAGTTTTCTGGGCTTGGCGGGTTATTACCGTCGATTCATTAAGGGCTTTTCTAAGGTTGCTAGCCCATTGACGAATTTGACTCGGAAAGGAGTAAGATTTGTTTGGGACAGTTCATGTCAAGCGGCTTTCGATGAGCTTAAGGATAGACTGACTTCAGCTCCAGTCCTGGCGTTGCCAAAGCCGGGGTTGGAATACCTCGTCTTCACCGATGCATCTCTTCTGGGGTTAGGAGGTGTTCTTCAACAGGAGAGACAACCCATTGCATACGCTTCTCGTAAGTTGAAGCCTCACGAGAGGAATTATCCAGTGCATGATTTGGAGTTCGCCGCCGTTGTATTTGCCTTGAAGATATGGAGGCATTACCTCTTGGGGGAAAAGTTTAGTCTTTTCACCGACCACAAATCGCTGCAGTACTTATTCACCCAACGAGATTTGAACATGCGCCAGCGCCGTTGGTTGGAGTTTGTGAAAGACTACCAATTTGATATTCATTATCACCCCGGGAAGGCAAATGTGGTAGCAGATGCCTTGAGTAGAAAGCCTGATGGAAACTTAGCTGAGGTGTGGAAAGCTAAGTGGAAAGAACTCAGCCTGGAGGATGCCGGAGCGAGAGCATTCCTTTCAGTGATGACGGTTACTCCCACGATTATAGCAAAGATTGTGGAAGCTGAGAAGAGAGATAAAGTTTGTCAAGACCATACACGCCAGTTGTTGTCTGAGGGAGCGGAGTCGTACTCGATAGGCTCTGAGGGTGGACTACGCTTCCATGGAAGACTTGTGGTTCCCGATGATGGGGATTTGAGACGTGCAGTGATGGCAGAATCCCACGGGTCGAAGTTCACGGTACATCCCGGCGGGGACAAGATGTACCAAGATATGCGTCGTTTGTACTGGTGGGCGGGCATGAAGAGGGATATCTCAGAGTTTGTGTCCCAATGTACTACTTGTCAGTTGGTTAAGATTGATCACCAGCGACTGACAGGTTTGTTACAGCCGCTCGAGATTCCCGTATGGAAATGGGAGAGCATTTCGATGGACTTTGTTACGGGCTTGCCTAGATCGCAAAAGGGTCATGATTCAATTTGGGTGATTGTCGACCGTTTGATCAAGTCGGCACACTTCTTACCTGTGCGCACCGATTATGATACCGCTCGTTATGCCCAGTTATTCATTGAGGAAATCGTCAGACTCCACGGGGTACCCTTGAATATTGTCTCCGACCGAGATAAAATATTCGTGTCCCGCTTTTGGCAGAGTTTCCAGGGAGCTATGGGGACCGAGTTGAAGTTAAGCTCTTCCTATCATCCTCAAACAGACGGTCAGACCGAAAGGGTAAACCAGATGTTGGAGGATATGCTTCGTATGTGCATACTCGACTTTAAAGGTAGTTGGGAACAATATCTTCCGTTGGTTGAGTTTGCTTACAACAACTCATACCAATTTACCATTGGTATGGCGCCTTATGAAGCTTTGTATGGCAGGCCCTGTAGATCGCCCGTTTGTTGGTTGGAAGTGGGTGATAATAAGTTCCTTGGACCTGAAATGATCCAAGATACTTCTTCGAAGATTGAGCTTGTTCGAAATCGCATACGGATAGCCCAAGATCGCCAAAAGAGTTATGCCGATGCGGGTAGGAGACACATGGAATTGGAAGTTGGAGACCAAGTGTTAGTGCGAGTGTCCCCGATGAAGGGCATTAAGCGTTTTGGGAAGAAAGGAAAGCTTGCACCCCGCTTTGTTGGACCTTTCCCGGTAATCGCAAAGGTTGGTCCCGTAGCATACCAACTTGCCTTGCCGGAACCCTTACAACAAATCCATGATGTGTTTCATGTCTCCTCCTTGAAGAAGTACAGAAGGTGTGAAGGTGCCCTTTGGCACATTCCTTTCGAAGATATCGAATTACAGCCCGATGTTTCTTATGAAGAACAACCGGTTGCTATCCTTGAGTTTGGGGAGCGAAAGTTAAGATCTCGGGTGGTGCCTCTAGTGAGAGTCCATTGGAGTCATCATCATGCAAGCGAATCGACTTGGGAACGCGAGGATGAGATGCGGGAGAAATATCCACATCTTTTCTCATGAGGTACGCTTGAATTTTGGGGGCAAAATTCCCTCATAAGGGGGGGAGTATGTAATAACCCTCGCTTATGAGACCGTATTTTATATTAATTACTTAGTATAGTAATTAGAGACCAGTGTTGGGTTATGATTTGAATGTTAATTCAATGTAAAAAAGTTGATATTTATTATGAGGTTGCATACATATCATAATTATGGGAAAATATTGCTATGTCATGCTTATTAATATCATCTGTATATAAAATGATATTTGGCTTAATTATGAGACCGGAACCTAAAATTGAATTTTAAAATGTCCAAATGATAATTTGGAGGTTGCAGTTGATTCCGGAACGTGCGAAATAGTCAAATAATGTACCATGTTGTACTTTGTGGTTTTGGGCATTTTTGACTGATTGTGCTTTAATTATGCTATCGCGTATTATTTTATCGCACTTTTGATTAATTAAGTGGAGCAATTACCTTAAGTCACGATTTATGCCTACTAAGTCTTCTATTTCCCCAAATCCCTTCCTAAACCTAAGAGAGAAAAGAGAAGAGTAGAGGGAAAGCTTTGGAGATTGAGAGAGATTGCTACTACACCAAGGAAACTGCATATTTGCTGAATCAAGGCAAGTTTTTACTTGCTAATTTGTGTCTTGAGATAGATGACTTGTTATGTTAATGGTGTATTGATTTTGGTTTAGAGAACTTAGGGTTTTCTTATGCATTTTGGGTTTTGATTTACTCTAAGTTGATTCATGGGGTTTGAAGATGATCAATAGCATCTTTGATGTTTTAGAATGTTGGTATATGAGTTTGGTTTGGAGAAATTTGGGTTTGGGTAGAAAATGGAGTCCAAGACTCCATAGCCATTTCTTAGCAAAATCGCAGGCCCGAATCGATTCGGTCCCCTGGGCGAATCGATTCGGCAGTTATGCAGAAACCCAGATTTTCTGACCGAATCGATTCGGTCTCCCATCCGAATCGATTCGGTATTTATGCAGAACCTCAACTTTTCTGGCCGAATCGATTCGGCCAAGGGGGCGAATCGATTCGGTAGCCCTGCATTTTCAAAATTTTTCTTTTTTCATTTTTAACCCTTTTTCTTTAGGATTATTTGATTAGGGACCTTCTTAAATGAAGTAAACATAGGGTTTAGAGTTCTAGTTGAGTTGGGTCGACATCCTAGACTCGAAAGGGTTCATCTAGGATTCATTCAAGGGGGAATTTAAGGTGATGTTTAGGCATCACTTTTGTCTTGTAGTTTATAAGGGTCTAAAATGTATTAAGATCAATTTTGGAGACTTTAGAATTCAACTTGAGTTACATTTTGACTAAATGGTTTATAGTAAAGCCTAAAAGAGGCCTTGGGGATAACTTTGGAGTCTAAATTCCTTTTGAGGATGCTAGGCCGGTACGAATTACATATAGTCCCGATTTAACTTATACCCTTTTAATTAAAATGGGGAATTGATAAGGTAAATGATAATTTACTAATCACATAATGGGAATTAATAAAATGGATGTTACACACCTCTCTAAATACCATCTTAAGGGAAGTCCGCTCGTTAGGTTAAGCCCCCTGGCTAATGAATGCAGGGTGGATATAGTCCTAGGCCATGGGAGCGTTTATGGTTGTATGTTTTTCTGCGGGGGTAGGGAGATTCCGGGTGTGGTCTTGGCTACCACGCAGGCTCATGGCCGCTTCCCGACGCTTTCGATAGGATCCCAGGTTGTCTTATGTTAGGCCCTGGAAGATGATGGTTATTTAGGGACGCGCTTAGTGGGGAAACCCGGACGGGCGGTCTTAGAATCGTTATATTTATGATTATGACTATTCTAATTATCGAGTTGGACTCGATGGAACAATAATGCCATAAAGAGCAAAATTATGCCGCAAAGAGCATGTTATTGAGATTAGTGCCCTATAGAGCACATGATGTCAATTATATTCCTGATAAGGAATGAAAAATGTATACTTGAATTGAAATCTGATTAAGATGATAAAGGCTTATAAGCACTTTTAATTCTGTTTTATTGTGAATTTCACTCTATGTAGTCCTTCACTAGTTTTAGTTCCTTATATGCTGTTAACATGCTAGACTATCATCCATGCTTAGTGGTGCATCATTATCATACTTGTCATTTATCTATTGATCACATATACCCGGCCCTGACCGGTTTTCCTTTTCTTGTTGTATATGTATATCTATATTATCTGTTCAGGTGTTCCGCCGCACGGTCGCCCGTAATGACTTTTCCCTTCCGCATGTTTTGAGGAGCCGTGACATTGTGCGGGTTTCACGGGATTTTGAGTAGACGCCTCTGTTTATGTTTCTAGTTATGTTCAGTTCATTCGGGCATGTTGCCCAAGTTGTTGTAAATGTATAATGAATTTATTATGTGACACCTGATGCTAAGTATGTTGTATGGATGGTATTGACCGAAGCTTTATTCGGTCCTTTGTATCTTTCGGGATTTCTTATATGCGCTGGTGGGGGTTTCCACCCTCTATTTCTATGATGGGTTGTTGAGAATGTTTTCCTTTAAATTCTAAATCAAAGTTTTTGATAACCCGTTTTCTGGAATATAGAGTGGTTATTCCTTATACTTTGTTTATTGTTGTGATGCTGAGGATGATATTATCCATGATTTCCTAATTAATCGGGGTATAGGGCTGGCCACCCTTTATTTCGGATAGCGGGTTGTCACATAATACCCCGTATTTTTATGGATTTTAAATTTATGGATTTATTTAATTTAATTGAGATAGATTAATTTAATATTAACCTGGAAATTTGTTTTAAATATTTACTAGATTTATTAAATTTAATTGAGATAGATTAATTTAATATTAATTTGAAAATTTGTTTTAAATATTTACTAGAAGAATTGTTGATTTGTTAAATATTACTTACTGAGTAGAGTAATATGTAGGATTGCATTTATTAAAATTGTCACGAGGGAATAATATGATAATTATGGAAATTAAATCAGGACGCGCCTGTGTCGTGTCGGAACTAAATTATTATTTTTATAAGTGAATAAATTATAAATCTCCCCTATGGTCATTTCGAGTGCGCCAACATGTTCGAAAGGGTCGAGATAGTCAGAAAAGTGTACCCAAGGGTTTAGTTTGAATCTGGGGGCATTTTTAGACCTAATTGGCATCCCAGGAGGGTATAATAGTCATTTTGTATTTTTGGATAATTAAACCCATGAATTTCCCTAAGATATATCAGCCATTTGAGTTAGGCTTTTAGCGTTAACAATCACAGAACCTAAGAAGGTCCATTAGAGAAGAAGTTGGAGAGTTTTCCAAGCAACCCAAGGCCAAAGACTCATCCGTTTGCACTGCCACCATCACCAAATCGTAGATCGCGCAATGAGGAACGTAACCATACCTTTTTCGTCCACAAATCAGAAACTTGAATACTAGGCAAGTATCTATCTTGGTTTTTTTTAGTTAATGTCTCACCCATGTTAGTTTAGGATTATCAATAACGTGGTTTATGGAAGAAATTAATAATTTAGCGATCCTAAATCGCATGTTTAGAGAAATTTAATATATTCTGGATATACCCATCATATGTAGAGGATTACCCACGAATTATTATTTATTCAAAAATAAGATATCTGGAAAAGAATTAGAAGAATGGATGTTTCTTCTAAAATTAGGGTTCTTGAAGTTTATGCTAATTTTACCCCATTATTTCGATACCGTCGATGAATTTGAACGTGTTTCACGTAGGAAATCATGTAGTTAGGTATATCGTACGAGTAGTAATGTTGTTTGGTAGTTTGGGGATCGTTAATGGAGATTTGGTTGAGGTTGGAGAGGCAAACCTGTAACTTGACAAATGGCAGAATTTGTCATAACTGATTGATCGATCGATCGATCTCCCCTGGAAAACTGCGTATTTTCCTTCTTAGGTTTAATCCGGTTAAAATGCGTAGAAACCCTTGGTTATTATTTATAGAGTATAATGGGTTGTGAGGATGACCAGTAGGGTCTAAATAGACTCCGTTGAATGAAATTTAATATGGGATGAAATTATGGGTTAACGGGTAATTTCGTTACACATTAGAGATTGTGCGTAAGTTCATTAATAAATTGAGGGACTCGTGAAAGTCTTAGACCAGAAGGTTAGAGAGGGTATACCTACTGAAATTTTATTTAGCAAGAGAATACTTCGAGAGATGAGAAGTATGATTGAAATAAATTATATATGAGAATAAAAGAGACGAATCCGTTATGCGAGATAATTGAGTAATATTTGCAAAGAACGAATAATTATAATTACGGGTCGTGGGCACACCTAATTTGGAAAACATGAATATTTATATGTATGACTGTGTGATTGTGCATATATTATGTATCTGTGTAAAAATCATACCCGAGTTATTTGTTATCACGGAGGTTTCCGCGTTGGGACTGTCTTATCTCGATTGGACCTTAATGGGGGATAATGACTTGTACCCTAGAAGATAGTATCCTTGATACAGGCTATCTGAGTGATAGTCAGATGGTCATAAGAGACGTGAGGGTATGTGCTGACCTCTTAGTGGCCTGGAACTATGCTTAACGCCTCCATTTGTGTGTATTTTGTATTAATACAGTTTGAGAGTGAGTTCGATCTAGTATTTCCCATAGTATGAGTGATACGGGGACTTGATAGCAGAGTATGCCAGCACCATAGATTTTATGTGGGGTGCCGTTAGTATATATATTATATGTGTGACTAATATATATACGTATATCTATATGGGAACTTTCTACTGTGCGTATAAGTAGAAAAGTAATGAATAAATGCTTCAACTTTATTATAAGTGTTCGGGAACTTTATAACGGTAATGAGTTGTTCTAAATAACGTAAGAAATCTTGAAGGGAATGATTTTCTAAAGTAAATATCATAACCTTGCTTTTCACGTGATAAAACCTTATGGAGAATAGGTTAGAGAAACTTATGATATTTATTAGTACGGTAGGCGTGCAGACTAGATGAGAGGTGAGAATTCTCCAAAGAGTGTCGGATACAAACATGGTTGTTGCATTTGCCGGTAAGCATTTTAAATACTTGCTAAACTATTTTTAGAACTCTTTTACACTCGGGTACTGACCCGTTTCCAGTCTTTTTCTCTCTCTCTCTTGTATATATGTATGTATATATAACAGGTGCCCAGCCACAGGGGTGTCATGCTTAGATTCTTTGGATTGGATGCGATGCATCTGATGTGGGAGTTGCAGGACTGCTTGATCAATCGATCGATCAAGAAAACCGATTGATCGATCCCCACGAAAAACTGCATATTTTCCTTCTTATCTTTTATCCGGTTAAAATGTGTAGAAACCCTTGGTTATTATTTATAGAGTGTAATGGGTCGTGAGGAGGACCAGTAGGGTCTAAATAGACTCCGTCGAATGAAATTTAATATGGGATGAAATTATGGGTTAACGGAGAATTTCGTTACACATTAGAGATTGTGCGTAAGTTCGTTAATAAATTGAGGGACTCGTGAAAGTCTTAGACCAGAAAGTTAGAGAGGGTATAACTACTGAAATTGTATTTAGTAAGAGAATACTTCGAGAGATGAGAAGTATATATGAAATAAATTATATATGAGAATAAAAGAGACAAATCCGTTATGAGAGATAATTGAGTAATATGTTCTAAGAACGAATAATTATAATTATGGGTCATGGGCACATCTAATTTAGAAAACGTTAATATTTATATATATGACAGTGTGATTGTGCATATATTATGTATCTGTGTAAAAATCATACCCGAACTACTTGCTATCACGGAGGTTTCCGCACCGGGAAAGTCTTATCTCGATTGGACCTTTATGGAGGATAACGACTCATATCCTAGAAGATGGTATCCTTGATACGGGCTATCTGAGTGATAGTTAGACGGTCCTAGGAGACGTGAGGGTATGTACTGACCTCTTAGTGACTTGGAACTATGCTTCGCCTCCATTTGTATTTGTTTTGTGTTGATATAGTAAGAGAGTGATTCTGAACTAGTATTTCCCTTAGTATGAGTGATACGGGCACTTGATTGCAGAGTATGCCAGCACCATGGATTTTATGTGGGGTGCGGTTAGTATATATATTATATGTGTGATTAATATATATACGTATATCTATATGGGAAGTTTCTACTGTGCATATAAGTAGATAAGTAATGAATAAATGCTTCAACTTTATTGTAAATGTTCGGGAACTTTATAATGGTAATGAGTTATTCTAAATAACGTAAGAAATCTAGAAGAGAATGATTTTCTAAAGTAAATATCATAACCTTGCTTTTCACGTGATAAAACCTTATGGAGAATAGGTTAGAGAAACTTAGGAGATTTATTAGTACAGTAGGCGTGCACACTAGATGAGAGGTGAGAATAATCAAGAGAGTGTCGGATACAAACATGGTTGTTGCATTAGCCGGTAAGCATTTTAAATACTTGCTAAACTATTTTTAAAACTGTTTTACACTCGGGCTCTGATCCGTTTCCTATTTCTCTCTCTCTCTCTCTCTCTCTCTCTTGTGTGTATATATATATATATATATATATATATATATATATATATTTATATTATAGGAGCCCAGCCACAGGAGCGTCGTGCTTAGATTCTTTGGATTGGAAGCATTGTAGCTGATGTGAGAGTTGCAGGACTTCTCGATCGATCGATCAATCAAGAACATCGATCAATCGACGATCGATTGATCGACCCCATTGATCGATCGATCGATCCCCCATGGAAAACTACGAAATTCCCTTCTTACGTTTAATCCAGTTAAAATGCATAGAAACCCTAGGTTATTATTTATAGAGTTTAATGGGTCGTGAGGAGGACCAGTAGGGTCTTAATAGACTCCGTTGAATCAAATTTAAAATGGGATGAAATTGTGGGTTAACGGGGAATTTCGTTACACATTAGAGATTGTGCATAACTTCGTTAATAAATTGAGGGACTCATAAAAGTCTAAGACCAGAAGGTTAGAGAGGGTATACCTACTGAAATTGTATTTAGCAAGAGAATACTTCGAGAGATGAGAAGTATGTATGAAATAAATTATATATGAGAATAAAATAGACGAATCCGTTATGCGAGATAATTGAGTAATATGTGCTAAGAATGAATAATTATAATTATCGGTCGTGGGCACACCTAATTTAGAAAACATTAATATTTATATATATGACTGTGTGATTGGCATATATTATGTATCTGTGTAGAAATCATACTCGAGCTACTTGCTATCACGGAGGTTTTTGTGTCGGGACAGTCTTATCTCGATTGGACCTTTATAGGGGATAATGACTTGTACCCTAAAAGATAATATCCTTGATACAGGCTATCCGAGTGATAGTCAGATGGTCCTAAGAGACGTGAGGGTATGTGCTAACCTCTTAGTGACTTGGAACTATGCTTCACCTCCATTTGTATGTGTTTTGTGTTAATACAGTTCGAGAGTGATTCCGAACTAGTATTTCCCTTAGTATGAGTGATACGGGGACTTGATAGCAGAGTATGCCAGCACCATAGATTTTATGTGGGGTGCCGTTAGTATATATATTATAAGTGTGACTAATATCTTTACGTACATCTATATGGTAACTTTCTACTGTGCGTATAAGTAGATAAGTAATGAATAAATGCTTCAACTTTATTATAAGTGTTCGAAAACTTTATAACGGTAATGAGTTATTCTAAATAACGTAAGAAATCTTGAAGAGAATGATTTTCTAAAGTAAATATCATAACCTTTCTTTTCACGTGATAAAACCTTATGGAGAATAGGTTAGAGAAACTTATGAGATTTATTAGTACGGTTGGCGTGCACACTAGATGATAGGTGAGAATTCTCAAGAGAGTGTTGGATACAAACATGGTTGTTGCATTAGCCAGTAAGCATTTTAAATACTTGCTAAACTATTTTTGAAACTGTTTTACACTCGGGCTCTGACCCGTTTCCTATCTTTTTCTCTCTCTCTCTTGTATATATATATATATAACAGGTGCCCAGCCACAGGGGTATCATGCTTAGATTCTTTGGACAGGATGCGCTGCAGCTGTTGTGGGAGTTGCATGACTGCTTGATCGATCGATAGATCAAGAACATCGATCGATCGATCAAGAACATCGATCGATCGACCCCATTGATCGATCAATCGACCCTCCCAAAAAACTGTGTATTTTCCTTCTTACCTTTAATCCAGTTAAAATGTGTAGAAACCCTTGGTTATTATTTATAGAGTGTAATGGGTCGTGAGGAGGACCAGTAGGGTCTAAATAGACTCCGTCGAATGAAATTTAATATGGGATGAAATTATGGGTTAACGGAGAATTTCGTTACACATTAGAGATTGTGCGTAAGTTCATTAATAAATTGAGGGGCTCGTGAAAGTCTTAGATAAGAAGGTTAGAGAGGGTATACCTACTGAAATTGTATTTAGCAAGAGAATACTTCGAGAGATGAGAAGTATGTATGAGATAAATTATATATGAGAATAAAAGAGACGAATCCGTTATGCGAGATAATTCAGTATTATGTGCTAAGAACGAATAATTATAATTATAGGTCGTGGGCACACCTAATTTAGAAAACATGAATATTTATAAATATGGCTGTGTGATTGAGCATATATTATGTATCCGTGTAAAATTTTTACTCGAGCTACTTTCTATCACGGAGGTTTTCGCGTCGGGACAGTCTTATCTCGATTGGACCTTTATAGGGGATAATGACTTGTACCCTAGAAGATAGTATCCTTGATACAGGCTATCTGAGTGATAGTTAGATGGTCCTAAGAGACGTGAGGGTATGTGCTGACCTCTTAGTGACTTGGAACTATGCTTCACCTCCATTTCTTTGGGTTTTGTATTAATACAGTTCGAGAGTGATTCCGAACTAGTATTTCCCTTAGTATGAGTGATACGGGGACTTGATAGCAGAGTATGCCAGCACCATAGATTTTATTTGGGGTGCCGTTAGTATATATATTATATGTGTGACTAATATATAAACGTATATCTATATGTGAACTTTCTACTGTGCGTAGAAGTAGATAAGTAATAAATAAATGCTTCAACATTATTACAAGTGTTCGAAAACTTTAAAACGGTAATGAGTTGTTCTAAATAACGTAAGAAATCTTGAAGAGAATGATTTTCTAAAGTAAATATCAAAACCTTTCTTTTTACGTGATAAAATCTTATGGAGAATAGGTTAGAGAAACTTATGAGATTTATTAGTACGGTAGGCATGCAGACTAGATGAGAGGTGAGAATTCTCAAGAGAGTGTTGGATACAAACATAGTTGTTGCATTTACCGATAAGCATTTTAAATACTTGCTAAACTATTTTAAAAAATGTTTTACACTCGGGCTCTGACCCGTTTCCTATCTTTTTCTCTCTCTCTCTTGTATATATATATATATTTATATATATATATATATATAAAACAGGTGCCCATCCACAGGGGTGTCATGCTTAGATTCTTTGGATTGGATGCGCTGCAGCTGATGTGGGAGTTGCAGGACTGCTTGATCGATCGACCCCATTGATAGATCGATCGATCCCCCCCGAAAAACTACGTATTTTCCTTCTTATCTTTAATCCGGTTAAAATGTGTAGAAACCCTTGGTTATTGTTTATAGTGTGTAATGGGTCGTGAGGAGGACCAGTAGGGTCTAAATAGACTTTGTTGAATGAAATTTAATATGGGATGAAATTGTGGGTTGACGGTGAATTTCGTTACACATTAGAGATTGTGCGTAAGTTCGTTAATAAATTGAGGGGCTTGTGAAAGTCTTAGACCAGAAGGTTAGAGAGGGTATACCTACTGAAATTGTATTTAGCAAGAGAATACTTCGAGAGATGAGAAGTATGTATGAAATAAATAATATATGAGAATAAAAGAGACGAATCCGTTATGCGAGATAATTCAGTAATATGTGCTAAGAACGAATAATTATAATTATAGGTCGTGGGCACACCTAATTTAGAAAACATGAATATTTATAAATATGACTATGTGATTGAGCATATATTATGTATCCGTGTAAAATTTTTACTCGAGCTACTTGCTATCACGGAGGTTTTCGCGTCCCGACGGTCTTATCTCGATTGCACCTTTATAGGGGATAATGACTTGTACCCTAGAAGATAGTATCCTTTATACCGGCTATCTGAGTGATAGTTAGACGGTCCTAAGAGACGTGATGGTATGTGTTGACCTCTGAGTGACTTGGAACTATGCTTCGCCTCCATTTGTATGTGTTTTGTGTTAATACAATTCGAGAGTGATTCCGAACTAGTATTTACCCTAGTATGAGTGACACGGGGACTTGATAGCAGAGTATGCCAGCACCATTGATTTTATGTGGGGTGCTGTTAGTATATATATTATATGTGTGACTAATATATATACTTAAATCTATATGGAAACTTTCTTGTGTGATAAGTAATGAATAAATTCTTCAACTTTATTATTTGTGTTTGGAAACTTTATAACGGTAATGAGTTGTTCTAAATAATGTAAGAAATCTTGAAGAGAATGATTTCCTAAAGTAAATATCATAACCTTGCTTTTCACGTGATAAAACCTTATGGAGAATTTATTAGAGAAACTTATGAGATTTATTAGTTCGGTAGGTGTGCACAGTAGATGATAGGTGAGAATTCTCAAGAGAGTGTCACATACTAACATGGTTATTGCATTAGCTAGTAAGCATTTTAAATACTTGCTAAACTATTTTTAAAACTGTTTTACACTCGGGCTCTGACCCGTTTCCTATCTTTTTCTCTCTCTCTTGTATATATATATGTATATATTACCGGTGCCCAGCCACAAGGGCTTCATGCTTAGATTCTTTGGATTGGACGCGCTATAGCTGATGTGGGAGTTGCATACTGTTGCTTTAGATGACCTCTTCATTGATTATATTCTTGTTTTAGTTCTGCTTAGTTAGGGAATTTGTCGCCTGTTTCCCTATTTCATTTGGATTTGTCAGAGATTTACGTTTGTTTATATTTCCAGTATTTAGTATTCCTTGGGAGTTAACTTTTGTCAGGATGATTTCATGTATTGTTATTTGACTTGGTTTGGTTAAGCTAGATGGATTAATTCTTTTTTGTTGATTACTATCCGTAGAACTTATGTAATTCTTAGACTGTGTATTATTTAAAAAGGTTTTCAAGTTGAAGTTTAAAAATGGAAAAAAGACTTTAAATTTTTTTGACATTGAGCTTAATTATTTAGGGTGTTTAATTTGGAACTTTTATTTTGCGACAATGATGCTAAGAATGAACCAAACGTTTACCTTGATTTTTAATTTAATAAAGGACTGATCACCTGGTATTTAATTAGGCGGGATGTCACAGGAACGTATTGGTAAACATTTTCACTCATTCATCATTCATCTTCCATGGCTGAAATTCCTGAATCAAGCACTAGAAATGAGGGAATTCCATCTAATCCCTCTGTCCCTATTAACAACAATGATTTGATAGGAATTTTGGCTAGCTTGGCCAAGGGTCAAGTAGGATACTCTACGACAGTTGGCCCAAATTATGCAAGCTGGAGTGCCAACACAATCTAATCACAGGAGTATGCCACCATCGCCAACAAGGAGTATTGGGCACAGTTTTTCCTGAACTTCTAAGGATCCTTCATATCTACCTAGAGAAACCTCTTTTATTAGGGTCACTAATTCCACGGATGGACAATCTCTCATCCCAGAAAGACTGAGTGTCTTAGAAAGGCTAAGTCGAGCCTCTCCTTTTGATCGTTTGGGACCCCAAGGAAATGCCGTGTGGGTTGCGTCTAGAAATACTCGATGACTAAGTGATCTAAGAGAAGGTTCAGTCTAGTCCATATTAAATACCCGATGAGCTGAAAGGTCTGGTCATATATAAGGGTCACAGGAAGAAAGTTCAACAAGATCTGGAGGTCGGCATAAAAAATCTACCATCCATAGTGCTAGTAGCGATGTTGGAAAAGGTTCCATTCAACTTTTGGAAGAGCGATTAGGTGAAATGTCCAAGGCCAAAAATCCCCTTCAAAGAAGTTTCATTAAGGGGTTTCCCTTTGTGCAAACCATCGTGGATTTACCCACGTCGACCAAGTTTAAAGCTCCAGTAGTCACTCCCAAATATGATGGGAAAATTGATCCAGTTCTCCATATAGAGCAGTACCAAGCAGCTATTGGAATCTATGCTGTTCCTGATGAGATGAGATGAGGGTGTTCTCAGGAAGAATCACTGGATCTGCTCAAATCTGGCACAACAGCCTTCCTCGGGGGCAAATTTCTTGCTTTTAAGAACTAGCCGGGCTATTCATTGGTAATTTCTACTTTGGAGCAAAACCAGTGAAACGAGTAGCTCATTTACTTAGTGTGAGACAGTAGGAAGGAGTAAATACCAGAGATTATATCACTCGTTTCAATAATAAAATACTGGAGTTAATTGATTACGAAGAGAAGACAACAATCACTGCTCTCATGAGTGGTTTTCTCCCTGATAAATTATATTATACCCTGACAAGAGATCTATCGAAGATGATGAGAGAGTTGATGGCCAAGGAGATAAAGATTATGAATGTCGAGGAGTCTATGGCTGCTAAAAAGAATTTAGATGCAAAAGCGAAAACAAAAGTATAAGGGAAGCCAGAGAAGAAGTAGAATAATAATCATAATGAGCGTAGGAGTTCGAAGGAAATTGAAGGCCTAGATCAACTCAGTAAGTTCTTTAATTACACCCCTTGATGGTGGACATACATCATGTGTTGGAGGAAATCAAGCACAACAATGATTTAAGTTGGCCTGAAAAGTTAAGGTCGCCTGCTGATAAGAGGGATAAGTCCAAGTATTGTGAGTTTCACAAAAACCATGGTCATAATACCAACAAATGCATTGCCCTCTAAAATGAGATAGAAGCTCTCATCCGAAGAGGAAAGATGGACAAATTTGTTGATCGGAAGAATGGTGGAAGAATTGGAGGAAGAGGTCGATAGAGATCTAAATCGCCAGTTAAGCCCAGGGAAGATAAGAAGAGGAACCACAATGATGATCAAGAAGATGCTCTCGATCTTTCTAATAAACCTAGACAACCAGAACGTGAGGTATTCACACTCAGTTTTGGATCTTTTAATTGTCACATGATTACAGGTGGAGATATCGGAGGAGGAAATCATACGGTCGAAAGGAAGGCTTACCTCAATGAGGCTCAAGCTTGTTCCTATATCCAACGTATCAACCTCACCGAAGAAGATTGACCAAGAAAAGTTAACAAGGATAAGCTCATAATTTTCTTTTCCAAAAACAATTTATCAGGAGTTTTGTATCCTCGTGATGATCCTTTGGTGATCAGAGTGAGGTTGAAAGAAGTATTAGTAGCAAGAACATTAGTAGATAATGGCAGTTTGGTAGACATCATGTTCTATCCCTATTTTAATAGTCTAACTTTAAAACTCAGTCAATTGGAGCCATATCACAAGCCACTCATTGGATTCTCAGGTGAAAAGGTATTTCCATTAGGAATTATCAAGCTGGATGTGTTGATCGGGACTTGGCCGGTGATCAGGACAGAGAAGGTTAGATTCTTCGTAATGGACAAAAATGTTCATTCTTCTTATAATATGATTATAGGGAGAGTTGGTTTGAAAACGTTTGAAGCTGTACCCTCAACTGTTCATCAATGCCTGAAATTCCCAAACAATTTTGGAGTAAGAGTAGTGAAAGGAGACCAGAAAGTAGCTCAGGAGTGCTACTATTCCTCTATCGAGGTAGAAGATGTGTTGGAGGCTAAGTGGAAAATAACCACTTATCAAGTGGATACAACTGAGCCGAATATTGAGTGTGAGGTTAAAACCTTAGACCCACGAGATGAATATGAGCTTGTAAAAGGATAAGTGATGGAGGTAACGAAAAACATTATTCTGGATGATGATAAGCCAGAACGAACAACTCAAATAAGGGCATCATTGGAACCAGTTCTTAAGCATGAATTGTTAGATTTCTTAAGGCAGAGAAAATAGGTGTTCGCTTGGAGCCATGAAGATATGCCAGGCATAGATCCAAACTTTATGTGTCATGAACTTAATGTTAATAGAAAAGTCAAACATGTGAAGCAGCGAAGAAGAGTTTTTAGTCTGGAGAAGAACCAGGCTATATAGGAAGAAGTGGAGAAACTTAAAAAAGCTTCCTTTATTGAAGATGTGAAGTACCCTGATTAGCTGGACAATGTAGTTATGGTTAAGAAGAAGAACAACAAGTGGAGGATATTTGTGGGTTTTACTGACTTGAAAAAAGAATGCCCGAAGGATCACTTTCCTTTTCTATGAATTGATCAACTCGTGGATGCTACTTCATGGCATGATTTGCTGAGTTTGGATGCATATACTGGTTATAACCAGATCAAAATGAAGCCAGGGAAAAAGAAAGTACTTCCTTTATCACTCCCCTAGGAACTTATTATTATAATGTTATGCCGTTTGGTCTGAAAAAATGCAGGTGTTACTTATCAGAGAGTCGTGAACAAAGTATTTGAGGAGCAGATAAGAAAGAATATGGATGTATATGTTGATGATATGCTCATTAAAAGAAAAAAAGCTGCTGATCATATTACTGATCTCAGTCAGATGTTTGATTAACTGGAAAAGCACCAAATGAAGTTAAACCCCACCAAATGCATATTTGGAATGCATAAAGGAATGTTCCTTGGGTATACAGTCAATCAAAGGGGAATCGAATCCAATCCAAATAAGATTAAAGATTTAATCGAAATGAAGTCCCTGGCCTGTAAAAAAGAGGTTCAAAGGCTAATTGGGTGTGTAGCAGCACTCAACAGGTTTGTGTCAAGAGCAATAGATAAATGCTTTCCATTCTCAAGGTTCTCAGAAAAACCTTTGAATAGAACGACGAATGCGAAAAGGAATTCCTGGAGTTAAAAAAGTACTTGGGAGCACCACCACTACTTTCTCAACCAATGTTGGGAGAAAAGTTGTATTTGTATCTGGTAGTATATGAGTCTTCAGTTAGCTCTGCCTTGACGAGGGAGGAAAATGGAGTTTAAAAGCCAGTTTATTACACCAACAAAGCTTTTTGAGGAGCAGAAGTAAGATATCCAAGATTGGAGAAATTGGCACTATCTTTAATTAAAGCTAGTAGACGAATCAAACTCTACTTTCAAGCCTACACACTATAGTGATCTACACTGATATGCCATTAAGGCAGGCTTTGAACAAACTGGAGAAATCCGAAAGACTAATGTATTGGATTGTGGAGTTAGGGGAGTATGACCTTGTATACGAACCAAGGACTGCTTTAAAAGGCCAAGTTGTGGCTGGTTTTATTGCAGAATTCACTTATCCAGAGGTTCCCAAAAATAAGGGACTCTAACCGAGCAACATGCAGGAGATATTAGACCAACTGGAGATACGCTCGACCAAATCCAAACAACGGAAATTGTAGAAAAAGACCAACCAGAACTGACCAGTGGAGTATAGGAGATGAAGAAGAAATATAAGGAGGAAAAGGACAAAATCTTCCATTAAGGTATTCTGACAAACCAAGCGTTTGATAGCAATATCCCCATATGGAGTTTATACGTCGACGGGTCATCTTGTGCAACCGGATATGGAGCTAGAATCATCCTCAATACCCCAGATGAGCTAGACATAGAGTACGCTCTATGTTTTCAATTCTAAGCCTCCAATAATGAAGCAGAATATGAAGCTGTAATTGTTGGTCTAAATTTAGCTAAATCATTGAACGCTGAGCAAGTTATGGTGTACAATGATTCATAGTTGGTTGTAAATCAAGTGTTGAGTTTATATGCAGCGAAAGGAGAACTGATGTAATTTCCACCTTGTTAGCAATACAGATGGTTAGGATTCCAAGATTGGAGAACGCCCGAGAAGATGCACTTACTCGGTTAGCTTCAAAAAATAGAACGAAAATACTGTAACACCCCGTATTTTTGGTGCATTTAACATTTAATTAATTCGGAAATTTTAAATTACTAGTGTGTTGTAATTTTAAATGAATTAATTATGGAAAAATATATTTAAATATTAATCGGGGAGTAAGTGGTTAATATTTAGGGGGATTTAATTACTAAGGGAATAGTAATAGTTTATTTACGTCAATTCGAGTATTAATGACGGGGTATGCACTTATCTCAACCGAGAGTCGGTATAGACTAATAGGGGTGAGGAATAAGTATTTTTATAAATTAATTTGGATGCCAATTCTGAGTGTACAATTGAGTCCGGATGGGCCGAGATAGTCGGAAAAGTGTACCCGGGGGTAGTAAACGGGTCACGGGGCATTTTTAGACATAACCGGGCCCACACGGGGGCATTTAGGTCACTTGGGCTTGGCCCATTAGGCAAAAAATGGGATTTAGGTTAATTGTTAAATTAGAGGAAATAAGTAAACGACTGAGGTGAGTTTAGAAAAAGGCTAAGTGAGTTAAGGAACCCTAATAGCAGTTAAAGGCAGATTTGGAATCACTAGAGATCCAACGAGAGTCATCTTCAACCATGGAATTCATCTCCAAATCAGACACTACGAAACCTAAGGTAAGTGGATAGCTTGCAATAGTATTGAATCTGTTTTTCAATTCATATTTATGTGATGTGATTGATTAAAAAAATTCGTTTTGGGTGTTCATGGCATAAACATGGGATTTTCAACACATTAATCTGATTTACGAATTTGAGAAAGGATTCATATAAAACCTGATATTTATAAGTTGATACATATCTGGTAAGATGATATCTGGACAATTAGAAACGAATTTGATGAAGGAATTTGGAGTGTAAATGGGTTAAGGGTTAAAGATGAATTTTGTTCCAAATTCAGAAATCGTAGTTAATGGACAAAATTAATAATGTTAATGGACATTTTGGAGATTCCCAATAAGGTTTCTAACATGTATTAATGCTAAGAGGGATTGAGGTTACTGGTAGAAGAAACTAGGGTTTGAGAAATTTCGTCCATGGCTGATTCTGTCTTCGCGAAGAAGACGAAGACATGCTCGATCGATCGATCGAAGGTCTGGGGTCGATCGATCGAAGGTCGACAGAATTTGGCAGATTCGCCCAGTTATGTATATAAAAGGGAATTTATATAATAATCTTTATGTAATTAATTATTGAGAAATTAATACATGAGTTTAAATCTAATTAATCGTGAGTAAAGTTAATTAGGATTTGAGGGAGTTTTTGGGTAACACGTCATGATTAAAAATTTAGGAGTCGGGAATTTAGACTCGGGTGAGGTTATTTCGGGCTACGAGAGTAAGTCCAATTTTATGGTGGGGCGACACCAAAGGTGACTTAATTAATTGATGTGCGAATTAATTAATAATTAGGGTTGGACCATAAACTCTTAATAATTTAAATAGGCTTGTGTTACGGATTTAGTACGTAGTGTAGCCGGGACATTTTGTATTTATATATATATATACACGGTGTGTGATAGTATATATATAGTGTGTGCATTAATATCAGTGATTGAATATTATTATTATATACTCTAGTGCTATAGGGGGAGGTTGTGCGTAGTGGATGAATCCCCTAGCTTGAGGAGTAGGGCGAGTATATTCCCAGGTCATAGCGTCCGTTATATGGGGTGAGGGGCATCTCACTTTCAGGGAAGGAATATGACCGCCTCCAATCGTATGTTAAACCAAGTTAGTGAGCGATTCTGATTTGGGTAACTAGGTTATATGAATATACCTTGTGGGATAGCACTTTAGAGAAATTATATTTTGTGAGTATTTTCACTCGGTTGGATATTAGTATTAAATGTTGTTTCAAGTATGTTTGTGAATACTGCAATATGATTTAAATATATAATTAGGTAAATAATTATATATGGGATAATTAATACATAGTGAAAAATGTATTATGTGCATAACAGGTGTGAGTGTTATATGAAATTAAAAAGGGTAATGATTTAATTAAGTTGATGTTTATAATAACTTAAAAATCATGATTTAAGGTATACTTGGTTAGAGTAGGTTAAATGCAAGGGGTAACATAAGTGTTGGGTCTGGAGAGTAGGGCCTAGGTAAATTAAATGAATGCGTTAGTAGTGCACATTAGAGGAGGGGTAAGGAAGTCCTCAAGAGAGTGCGACACTAACTAAAATATGAAAAGCATGCATATTTATTTATTACTGCAAGTTAATCATTTGTTAAATGTTTTCAAATGTTTTTGGGTACTAACCCTTGCTATAAAAAAATTTAAAAACCTTTTAGGTGTCCAGCCACAGGGACGCCAGGCTTGACTCTATTCCAGGTATCCGTTGCTGCAACACATGTGGATGTTGCGGGATTTTTGATAGACACCTCATTCTTTCATTCGTGTAGAGACCCTTTAGTAGTTATCTGAGCATGCCGCTCACATTTCATTTGTTAGTGTTAGACTTGTTGAGACTGTCATCTTGTCTTTACTTGTATTGGATATTTGCACGATGATTTATTTGGTTAGGTATTTTATTTGTGGATGGTTATTTCAGTTTACTGTTGTTGATGTAAAAAATTAGATCACTCTAATTATTCAATCACAGATAAATAAAATGAGACAAAGATTTTTAAAGTGGTTCAGCCTTATATGAATGGCCTACGTCCACTGTTATGTTATTACCGAGTGTTTATGAATTCTCGATTTGTGGTTCAACCAAGAAATTCCTGTCCCTTTGAATGAGGGTGATACAAGGTATTTATAGCCCTTAGGCTGTACATGAATGGGTTGATACATTAAATGATATACATATGAAAGGGTAATACATTTAATGCAGCGTGTGCGTCAAGATGATAAACATTCAATGAATGATTGAACTGTTGATATTCTGGCAATTAATAATACGGCCGAGATGCAGCTCGGACTGCCTTTGTTGCTCGTCGCTCAAGAGTTCCTCGGAGAACTAGAGTACCTCGGAGCGCTAGAGTACCTCGGGGCGCTGGAGTTCCTCGGTGTATCCTTATTACTCGGAGAGAACATGAGTTGGTCGGGGAAATGAACTTCCTCGTTGTTATTGTGCCACGTAGATTGACAAGTGTCTTCGTATGATTCGTCCACATCAGCATATTAATTTTGGTATCAACAGAAGCCCCCAATGTTTCATATTTCGAACTTTGAGGAGTATGGAACATTTTTTTTTGGTTTATGGCAATATTGAATGATCTTCCTGGGTTTTAGGAGCGTCGTATTTGAAGTTATTTCCAAATTCAAAAAATCCGCCTTTTTTTGAACTTTTAAGAGCGCTTCGATCTTAGTGCCCTTTTTGTCCTTTTAGCCGCCGAAAGTTCAATAGTTTCTTTCGCGTAATCATTTCTTTCGCCACTTCCCTAGGTAAAGTATTTAAACTTCTTAGGTAACCATATCGTCTTCTTCTTTTTCCAATTCTCTGCATTCAAGCTTTCTATTCTCTCTTTCTCTCTTGTGCGTTCATCCTTGTTTTCGTTCATTGTCAACAGACCTCCTTTCTTCCTGTAAGATCTTCTTCCTTTCTTCTCTATTTCTTTTATTCAGTATGGTTTATATTGTGGAGTCCGTTGAGAAATTTCGTTCTGATTTTTCCATTCCTTCCTGGGTAACTCTGGAGGTTCTTTCTGAACCTTTAGATTATTTTCGATTGGCTGAGGGACATTGGTTCCCCAGTCTATTCATTGCTGAATGTGGATTTTCTTTTCCACCAAACCCATTGTGTCTTGAGTTTTGTCAGTATTTTGATCTTGTCCCTGCAAAAATAGCCCCCAATTCATGGAGAATAATTAATGGGGTGTACAAATTAAATCTAACTCATGGGACTCGTATAGGGATCCCTGAAATCATGTATTGCTATAAATGGGCCACTCTAGATAATATTTATTACTTAAAAACTAGGTTTCTGAATAGAGCTCTTGTAGTTAACCTCCCTGATTCAAATAGAGATTATTTTGAATATGGGTTGGTTATTAAAAATTGGCAATATGCCCCTTTAGTTGGAGATGGAGTATACAACGGTCCCAGATGCCCCCCATATGGCAATGGGATAGGTTTATTTTTCATTTTATTTTACTTATGAAATTATGCTTTCATCGTGTTTGACAAAATGTATGACTGATATCTCATTATGTACTTATTTGCAGTTGATAGCAAAAGAAAAACTCCAAAAGAATCAGAGGTTAATATCAAGCATCTGAAACTTATCTGGGGTTTGCATAAGAACGTTGCAGACGAGCACATCAGATCTGCATCATATTTGCTACAGTATAAGAGTTATACAACCTCTTATACTGCTCGCCCTGTTGAGCCAGCTTCAACTCCAGAGGATTCTTCTTCAGATTCTCATCTTCCTTTAAGTCAGAGAATGGGCAAGAAAAGAGCTCCTCCTGCTCTATTTGATGACATTACTTCTGCTGCTGGGGCCAAGAAAAGCAAAGTTGATGTCCCAGAAGGGACTAAGAAGGTGGATGTTGCACCTTCCAAAGCTGCCGAGAAGCCCCCAGTGGCTCCGAGCAAGAAAGTTGCTCCAGTAGAAGTGATTACTGTCTCTCCGACCAAGAGTTCTTCCTTGGTTGAAACTGCTGAAGTTACTTTGAGAAGATTGAGGAAATCATCCTCAGTCAATTTGGCTGAAACTGTCTCTTCTCCACCATCTGGTGTTGTTGGTATTCCAACCATCATTCCTTCGAGCTCTGCAATGAGCTCGGTAAAAACTTGGATCATACCCGAGGTCCAAGGAATTGATGAAAACATTTCTAGGGATATGTTGACATCCCTAGCTAATCGTCACCTTGCTTCGGTAAATTTCTCATATTCTGAATTTCTTTCCTTCTCTTGAATGCTTGCATTTTTGTATTGACTTTACTATTTTTCTCATCTTTCAGCTGGTGAACTGTTTCAATAACATTGTGAAGAAGGACGAGTCAATTAAATCTTCTAGCTCCTCGTCTGGTGTAGAGGACGCTCTGATGGGTTTAACCCAATCATTGAAAGAATCTCGCCAACAGTATAATGAGGACAAGGCTGTTTGGGAGAAAAAATTATCCACAGTTGAGGCCGAGAAGGTGAAAGTGGCTGAGATCTCCAAGAGTTTGGAGAATAAAGTGAAAAGTTTAGAGGTCGAGCATAAAAAATATGACGACAAGCTCAAGAATTTTGGAGAACTTGAGGATAAACTGAGGAAGGCAGAGAAAGAATTGTCCACCCTGCGAGAGATCAAGGGTAAAAAAGAAGAATTGGATGCGAAGCTCTCCTCGGAGAAATTGAGAAGAAAGCTTGCAGTTAAAAAATCCTTCAGCGCAGGCTGGGATAAAGGATGGGACAAGGGGATTGCTGCGATGACATCCCAAGTTCAATACGGGAAGTTGAAATATTTCCATGATGGCTGGGTAGCTGCTCTACAGGAATTAAAAATCAAGGATGATTCTGAGCTATTCCAGCTACACCTCCCTGGTCCTCCTCCACCAATTGTGGAAGAAGAAGAAGATGAGCCTGTCTCTGATGAATCTTCTATGGCCATAGGTGATCAAGTCCCTGCATCTCTACCTTCTGCTAACGAAGACATTTCTTCCATGCCTCCTCCTCCTGAAAAAGTTTTAACTTCTGCAGATCAAGTTGCTGTTACCATCGAGCAACCAAGCTCCTCGTCCCAGCCTCCCGAGAAAGTTTTGGGAGACAAGGAAAAGGTGTGAAGTTGTTCGGTATCATTTCTATCTTTTCATTATTTGTAATCCAACAATGTAACCCTTTTGTGATCTAATAAAATACATCTTTGTTCCTCTCTGTTGTTGATGATTTGTTTTTGTTGATTGTTGTCTTTTTCTCATCCTTAGTTTGTTGCTAGAATGGAACTGATATCTGCACATGATACAAAGCTGATGCAGCAATGTCACGAATATTATAAGGCTGGTCATACAGACCTTAGTACATCAGAAATTGCTGACATCCTTGGCCATGATGCCTCAGAACAAGCAATTGAGGCTTATTGGTACTTGAGGGATTTACTTGACCGAGCTGTGGCCAACAATGTGGCCTACTATGACTTGATTGAGGAACTTCATCACTCCTTAGAAGATCTCCAAGGTCAGCACAATGAATCAATGACTTTGTTGCACAAGGATTATGAAAATAGATATCAACAGCTTTCTTATGAAACAGGCCATAAAAAGATCCTTGCTGGATATGATGTTAGGGAAAGAACTTTAAAAGGTGAAGTTGAGGCTTGCAGGCAGATTGCTGAGTTGCTGGAACAAGAGAACAATAATTTGCAGAAAAAGTTGGCACAGTATGAATCTACAGCGTCATCTTCCACTGCTTTAATGCAAGTTACCGATGAAGGTTTCTCGTTCTTAGAAGTTGAGAATGCCAAATTAAGGCAAGAACTGGATAACTTAAGAAGATCAGTTATTCCTGTGACTGCTCGGGGACGAGGAAAAGGTTCTCGGGGGCGAGGAAGAGCTGTTCAAAATGTTGTTGAGGAGCAAAGTTCTCCAGTCGCTGCTCGGAGTCGATCAAGAGTTCTTAGCCGCAATGTTGAAGAATCTCGTACCCAGTCTACTTTGGAAACTCAAGCATTCCAATTAAACGCCAAAGATCGGGCTTTATCTGAAATGTCCAAGAAAAATCTATCCTTGGAAGATCAACTTACTGCAACGAAATCTGCTCTACATACTAAGGATCTTTTTGCCAAAAACCTTCTCGAACAATTGGATAGATTAACCTTCCAATTTCATAAGCAACCCAGGGAATTCTGGATGGCAGGATACAATGAAGCCCTTGTTCATTTGGATGCTCGTATTGAACATGCCAACAATGAAGGTTATAAGCAAGGGTGGTTGAACGCACTGGGTGTGTTAAAATTGGAGCGAGGGCATTATTTATGGGATTATCATGCTCCAGGGTTATTAGACTTGCCTGTGCCACCTTTAAAATTGGACATGGCCTGGATCCCAGCTCGTTCTATTCCTCAGAGTTTAATTTCAAAATATCTCAGCGACTATAGTCTTCATTCTCAGACTGAATTATCTCGTCCTGAGCATCTCTTGGATACACCTTCTGTGATGAACGTCAGAATGCTTAGAGATATTAATTTCATCAATTCTCCTCTTTGCTTAGAAGATCCTCCTGCCGGCGAGGAACCTGTTTCTAAGGCACAGGGCAAGAAACCAATATAATAGGAATATCAATGTAACAGTTAGTACATTCATGTAACCTGTAATTTATTTTGAATTTAATGAAAGAATTTCACTTTCTGTTTGCAAATTTGTATTGCGATTGTCCTGTGTTTATAAAACATTTATGCATATGTATCTGCTAAAAAGATAACAATATGATGTTGTTCATCAACCAACTTAGTAATCAAAATTACCAATATCAATGATGCTCAATAAAGTAATGAGTATAAAATGTTTAAACTGTTTCCAACCAACCAAGGTTGTTAAATTGTGCTTGCCGACCAACTACAGTTGATGGGTTTTTATCCCCTACCAACCATACTTGGTAAACTTTTTCCTAAAATGTATCCGACCAACCATGGTCGATAATTTATCCTCGTCGACCAAGTATAATTGATCACCGACCAACTATACTTGGTTCAGTTTGGAATTCTTCGTATTTTCTGGAATGATTTTACCTTTCGACCAACTTGTTGGCTTATTTTCAAATCAAATGATATTGTTCTTCCCTCAACCGTAGTTGATTATTGAACTATCAGGTTCTTTCGAACTTTTTTGTCCACTAGTTATCTTACCAACCTTAGTTGGTCACGCTAGTGTACGCCTCCTAACCAAAGGAGTATATTTTTTGGTTCTTTTGAACTTTTTTTCCACTAGTTATCATACCAACCTTAGTTGGTCACGCTAGTGTACGCCTCCTAACCAAAGGAGTATATTTTTTGGTTCTTTCAAACTTTTGTCTTCTTTCAGCGTAGTGTACAATACTAGTATTCCCCGAAAAACTTTCAAACAAAGGAGAGGAAAATGGTGAAAATATCATCGTTTTATTCATATTGATGAATCCGTTGTACATTTTACATCATTGATAATACTTGCGAAGGTGTTCAGCATTCCAAGCATTCTTGAATTCTTCTCCTTCTAAAGTTGCTATTCAGTAAGTTCCTAGTCGAACAACTTCTGTAACTCGGTACGGCCCATGCCAGTTTGCCTCCAATTTATTGTGTTTCTGAATCACCTTCTTTAGCACATAATCTCCTTCTTTTAAATCGCATTTCTTCACCCTTTTGTTGTAGAAAAGAGCTGTTCGTTGTTGATAAGCAGCATTCCTAATGGCTGCCTCATCTCTGACTTCCTCGAGCATATCCAAATCCAGTCTTCTCATCAAGTCGCTGACTGGGGAATTGAAATTCAGCACTCTGTGTGTTGGGAGACCTAACTCGGCAGGTATTACAGCCTCACTGCCAAATGCCAGCATATATAGTGATTCTCCAGTCGCTGCTCGGGGAGTTGTTCGGTAAGCCCACAATACTGATTGTAGCTCATTTATCCAGTTAGCTTTAGCTTCACTTATCCTTTTCTTCAAACCATTCAGCAGTGTTCTATTCGTCACTTCAGTCTGTCCATTGCTTTGAGGATGGTCTGGTGCTGAATGGACCTTCAAAATGTTCGACTGATGACAATAAGCAGTAAATTCCTCGTTGTCAAATTGGGTTCCATGGTCTGTGATGAAGGCATGAGGAAGACCATATCGACAGATGATATTCTTCCAAACAAACTGGTATACCTTCTCGTATGTCATATCGATAAGCGGCTCAGCTTCTACCCACTTAGTAAAATAGTCCACTGCAACGACGAGGTACTTGAATCTTCCTCGGGTGGTCGGCAATGGTCCAACCAAATCAATTCCCCACATGGAAAATGGCCAAGGGGAAGTTATGGGTGTGAATAATGCTTGTGGAGTTCGTCGGATGGAGGAAAAACGTTGGCACTTGTCACATTTCTTAGCATAGGCTATACAATCAGCCCTCATCGTCGGCCAATAGTATCCTTGAGTCATTACCCTTTGCAAGAGTGTTCGACCTGCTACATGAGCTCCACAAGACCCTTCATGGATCTCTTCGATCAATTCTTTCACTTCGGAAGGATGTACACATCTCTGCAAACCTGCCATAATTCCTCGTCTATATAAAATACCATTAGTTAATACATACCGAGTAGCTTTATACTTCAATTTCTTGGCTGTAAGCTTATCTTCTGGCAATACTCCCTCTTCAATATATACCCTGATGGGATCCATACAAGATGGTCCTAAATCAAGGGCAATAACATTCATCGTCAAGTCTTCATCTATACTCCGACTTTTCAGTACTTCAATTGGTTTTGTTCTTCGCAGCTCGGTACGAGTAGCTGATACTAGTCGGGCCAGCGCGTCTGCTTGTGCATTTTCTATTCAGGGTATTCTAATCAATTGAATTGCATCAAATTCTGCCAATAACTTCATTACCTTGGCATGATATTTGACCATTAATTCTCCTTTAACTGCATACGTTCCCATCATCTGATTCACAATCAATTGAGAATCACTGAATACCATCACTTGTTGCGCTTCCATAATCTTTGATAAATTCAGACCTGCTATAATGGCCTCATACTCAGCCTCATTATTGGAGGCTTTGAATTGGAATCGCAAAGCATATTCCATGTCACTCTCGTCTGGGGTGTTCAAAACAATTCCTGCCCCACAACCTGCTGTGCAAGATGAGCCATCTACATATAATCTCCATATGGGCAACCCGTCTTCAAATTTCTTATCCGATAGAGTTCCTCGGTGAAATATTTGTTGTTTCTTTTCATTCTCCCCTGGCACTTTTCGCTCCTCGTTGACCATCTCTTCTCGTTCTTCAACCAATCGGGGCTGGTTTGAATTTGAAGTTGATGATCCTTCTACATCCATAGGCCCTTTTATCAACCGGAGTTGGTCTGGACTTATGTCTGTTGATCCTGTAACATCCACAGGTTGGTCAGCGAGCACCTTTTGCTCCTCAGGGGTATCAGGATATGTAAATTCTGCTATAAAATCTGCTACAGCTTGTCCTTTCAATGATGCTCTGGGCTCATACACAATATCATATTCACCGAGCTCTATTGCCCAATACATTAATCTCCCTGACTTTTCTGGCTTATGAAGGGCTTGCCTCAATGGCATGTCGGTATATATGACGATTGTATGAGCCTGGAAATATGGTCTCATTCTTCTACTTGCTTCAATTAATGCCAATGCCAATTTTTCCAGCTTTGGGTACCTGATTTTTGCACCTCGAAAAGCCTTACTTGTGTAATAGATTAGTTTCTCGACTCCATTCTCCAATCTAATCAATGCTGAACTGACTGCATTCTCTGATACTGCCAGATACAAATACAACTTCTCTCCTGTTATTGGCCTGGACAACAATGGAGGTGCTCCCAAATACTTTTTCAAATCTTGAAAGGCTTTCTCACATTCATCAGTCCACTCAAAAAATTTTCGAAGTGTTTTGAAGAATGGGAGGCATTTGTCAGTTGCTCGGGACACAAATCTGTTGAGCGCTGCAACTCGTCCTGTAAGACTCTGCACTTCTTTCTTGGTCGTTGGAGATCGCAACCCTAAAAGAGCTTTGATCTTATCTGGATTTGCTTCAATGCCTCGTTGGTTGACAATGTATCCGAGAAACATTCCTTCTCGTACTCCAAATGTGCACTTCGTCGGGTTGAGCTTTATCTGGTATTTATCCAGTTGATCAAATGTCTGAGTTAAGTCAACTAGATGATCTGCAGCTTTCTTGCTCTTTGTCAGCATATCATCGACATAGACTTCCATGTTGCAACTGATTTGTTCGGTGAAAACCTTATTCATCAGCCGCTGGTATGTCGCTCCTGCATTTTTCAAACCAAAAGGCATAACATTATAGCAATAAGTTCCCCTAGGGGTAATAAAAGAAGTACTTTCCCTGTCTTCAGGTTTCATTTTGATCTGGTTGTAACCAGAATACGCATCCATAAAGATGAGGAGCTCATGTCCCGAGGTAGCATCCACTAGTTGGTCAATTCTGGGCAATGGAAAATGATCTTTTGGGCATGCCTTATTGAGATCAGTGAAATCAACACACATTCTCCATTTATTGTTCTTCTTCTTTACCATCACCACATTTGCCAGCCAGTCTGGATATTTCACATCTTCAATGAATTGGGATTTCTGGAGTTTCTCGACCTCCTCTTGTATGGCTTGATTCTTCTCGGGGCTAAATACCCTTCTTCTCTGCTTTACAGGCTTGATCTCCTTATTTACATTGAGTTCGTGACATAAGAAGTTTGGATCTATTCCTGGCATGTCCTCATGACTCCATGCGAAAGTTTTCTTCCTGTTTCTCAAGAACATTATCAACTCTTGTTTTATTGAAGCATCCAACGACGAACCTATCTGGGTTATTCGTTCAGGGTGCTCCTCGTCCAGAATAACATTTTCTGTAGATTCTACCACCTGTCCTTTTACAAGTTGAGATTCATCCCTGGGATCAAGAGTTTCAATTTCTGTACCTTCCTCCACCTGGTAGGTGATAGTCTTTTTCCTTGATTCCTCAAGCTCCTCTTGCTTGGCAGATGTATAATAGCATTCCCGAGCTACTTTTTGATCACCTTTCACAACTCCTACCCCAAAGTTTGTTGGGAATTTTAAGCACTGATGTACTGTAGATGGAACTGCTTCGAACTTCTTCAAACCAACTCTTCCCATGATGATGTTGTAGGCTGACTGCACGTTCTTATCCATCACAAAGAAGCGTATTCTTTCTGTTCGACAAGCAGGCCAGGTTCCAATGAATATGTCCAACTTGATCGTCCCAAGTGGAAAAACTTTCTCGCCAGCAAAACCCAGAAGGGGTCTATGATAAGGTTCCAATTGAGATAATTTCAAATTCAAGCTATCAAAACATGAATAGTACATGATGTCTGCTGAACTACCATTGTCCACCAACACCCTTGAAATCACCACATCTTTCATCCTCATTTTGATCACCAAAGGATCGTCATGAGGGTAAAGGATACCTGCCAAATCATTTTTTGAAAAACCAATAACTAGCTTCTCTTTATTTACCTTCCTCGGACGATCATCCTCGGCAAGATTTATTCGTTGAATATATGAGCAGGCTTGAGCCTCTCTGAGATAGGCCTTTCTTTCTGCAGTAAGATCTCCCCCTCCAGCATCTCCTCCTGTAATAACATTACAATCAAATGACCCAAAACGTATGGAAAATACCTCTCGTTCAGGCTGCCTTGGCTTCTTAGGAAGATCGGGGTCTTCATCTGGATCATCTTCATGATCTCTTTTCTTTCTTTCCTCCGTCCGACGAGGAGATCTGGAACAATCTCTAGTTCTATCATCATTCTTTCTTTCACCTCTGCGATCTACATACTTTGACAACTTTCCTCTTCGGATGAGCGTTTCAATCTCGTTCTGAAGGGCTATGCAATTTTTGGTCGTATGGCCATGATCTTTATGGAACTCACAATATTTGGCCTTATTCCTCAGTTCAGGATTGGTCCTCAGTTTTTCTGGCCACTTGATTTCTTCGTTATTCTTGATTTCTTCCAAAACATGATTAATACCCATTTTCAATGGAGTATAATGATCATATTTCTTCAGGACTTCCCATGACGTCCTATTATTCTTGGAATGCTTGTCACCACCATTACCTTTTTGCTCTTTCTTCTTAGATTTGTCAACCTCCACCTTGGTTTCTTTATCCATATTCTTCTTCGCGGCCATAGTCTC
Source organism: Sambucus nigra (assembly GCA_949130495.1). Lineage (NCBI taxonomy): Eukaryota > Viridiplantae > Streptophyta > Magnoliopsida > Dipsacales > Adoxaceae > Sambucus > Sambucus nigra. Next base: position 457,379,253 of record OX422214.1, on the reverse strand, counting down.
CTCGGCATTCATGACTTTGGCCGCTTTTGCCATCAACTCCGACATAGTTTTAGGTGGATCTTTGGCCAAAGTGTAGTATAACTTGTTAGGCAACAAGCCACTCATCAAAGCAGTGATCGCTGTCTTTTCTTCGTAATCTATGACTTCCAACTTCTCGTTATTGAAACGAGTTATGTAATCTCTAGTACTTTCACCTGATTTTTGTCTAACACTTAATAAGTGCGCTACTCGCTTTACCGGTTTTGCTCCAAAACAGAAATTTCCAATGAACAACTCGGTTAACTGAATAAAAGTCAAAATCTTACCCCGAGGAAGATTGTTGTACCATATCTGTGCAGATCCGGTAAGAGTTCTCGAGAATGCTCTACATCTCATCTCGTCGGGGACGGCATATATGTCGGCAGCAGCTTGGTATTGTTCTATATGAAGAACATGATCTATCTTTCCATCATACTTAGGGGTCACTATGGGTGCTTTGAATTTAGATGGTGTAGGAAAATTCACAATAGCCTGCACAAAAGGTGTCCCTTGAACAAAAGTTCTCTGTAAGGGATTCCTTTCTTTAGCCATTTCTCCAAGTTTATCCTCCAATCGCTAAATGGAACCCTTCCATGCTTCATTTCCTTCCTCGGGATGTTTAGTCCGAGCAATTGATTGTTCTGACATAGCCTCCTGAGATCTATCTCGACGAGTAGCTGGTCTTGATTGTGCTGATCCTTCTCTCAAACCTGATGGTGGTCGAAAGCTTCTCGATGGGGCTCTAGGTGGGCTCATATTTCTTCTTGGTCCTAACTGACTGAAAGGAGATGCCCTGCTTAATCTTTCCAAGGCGCTAGTTCTCTCCGGAGAGAGGGTGATATGTTGATCTGTGTCCGTAGCCCGTATCGATGAAGTTCGCCCAGGTTGATAAGAAAAATCATTAGATTCTTCATTACGATATGACTCAGTATGCCTGGATCGCGATTGCCCACGATCACTCCTTTGCCTTGAATGGGTGGGTGCACCACCGTGAAGAGTTTGAATGAGTTGCCTCATTGTTTTTTGCATGGCGGTTTGTCCCTCAGCCATATTTGTCATAATTCCAGCCAGATCTGGAGGTGCAGATGGATTTGGAGGATTTCCAGTATTTCCAGCATTTCGATTACTGGATTCTGGATTATCTGCCATTGATGATAAATGATTTTTGGTGAAAAACGATAGCAATAGTCGTTTTCCACAGACGGCGCCAATCTGTTGATGTAAAAAATTAGATCACTCTAATTATTCAATCACAGATAAATAAAATGAGACAAAGATTTTTAAAGTGGTTCAGCCTTATATGAATGGCCTACGTCCACTGTTATGTTATTGTTGAGTGTTTATGAATTCTCGATTTGTGGTTCAACCAAGAAATTCCGGTCCCTTTGAATGAGGGTGATACAAGGTATTTATAGCCCTTAGGCTGTACGTGAATGGGTTGATACATTAAATGATATACATATGAAAGGGTAATACATTTAATGCAGCGTGTGCGTCAAGATGATAAACATTCAATGAATGATTGAACTGTTGATATTCTGGCAATTAATAATACGGCCGAGATGCAGCTCGGACTGCCTTAGTTGCTCGTCGCTCAAGAGTTCCTCGGAGCACTAGATTACCTCGGAGCGCTAGAGTACCTCGGGGCGCTGGAGTTCCTCGGTGTATCCTTGTTACTCGCAGAGAACATGAGTTGGTCGGGGAAATGAACTTCCTCGTTGTTATTGTGCCACGTAGATTGATAAGTGTCTTCGTATGATTCGTCCACATCAGCATTTAATTTTTTACATCAACAACTGTGATTGTGTATTATTTTATGTTCCGCATGATTTTTATTTAATTAATTGAAAGATTCAAATTGGCACCAGTCTACTTTTCTCACTTAGGTGGTTAGTAATTAAAAGACGACAGTGATGCTAAGAATGATCCAACTGAGAAACCTGTTCTAACTTGATTTATGACTGATCACCCGGGATTAATTAGGCGGGGTCTCACAAATACGAAGAACTATTCCTATCGAGCTACTCGCTAATAGGAGTATTGATGAAGATCGGATGGTCAACTTTATTGCAGTTGATATAGGGCCATCTTGGATGGACTCTATAAGCGCATATATTGAAGATGGGATTCTTCCAACCGGTCTACTTGAAGCTAAGAGACTGAAGTACAAAGCTACAAGATACGTGCTAGATGGTGGTGTGTTATACAAAAGAGGGTTAATTGCTGGACTATAACAGTGTGTGCATCCAACTGAGGTAAATGGTTTAATTGAAGAAGTTCATGAAGGATCCCGCGGGGACCACATAGCAGGAAGAATGTTGATACAAAAAATACATATGCAAGGGTACTACTTGCCAACCATGCGAGCAGATTGTGCAAATTTTGCTAAGAAATGTGATAAATGTCAGAGATTTTCCAGTATATGAAAGGCTCCACAAGCCCTCTTAACACCAATCATTTCACCTTGGCCCTTTGCCATGTGGGGAATTGACTTGGTCGGGCTACCCGAGGAAGGTTCAAGTACCTAGTTATAGTTGTTGATTATTTTACAAAATGGGTGGAAACTGAACCACTGATTGATATTTCTTATGAAAAGGTTTACGAGTTCATTTGGAAAAGTATTATATGCAGGTACAATTTACCTTATGCCTTTATAACTAAACATGGTACACGGTTTGACAATGAAGAATTCGTTGCTTATTGCGCCTAATCCAATGTTCAAAAAATCCACTCTGCTCCTGGACATCCTCAAAGCAATGGACAAATAAATGTAACTAATAGAACTTTGTTGAACGGTCGGAAGAAAAGGTTGGAAGATGCAAAAGGAAATTGGATTAATGAACTGCATTCGGTCTTGTGGGCTTACCGAACAACTTCCAGAACTACTAATAGAGAAACTCCATATCTATTAGCATTTGGTACTGAAGATGTAATCCCTGTTGAGCTGGGTTTACCTACGCATAGAGTTCTTAACTTCAATACCCTAGTCAGTGATTTGATGAGAAGGTTGGATTTAGACATGCTGGAAGAAATCCATGAAGATGTAGGTTTAAGGAATGAAGCCTATCAATAAAGGATTGCACATTTCTACAATAAAAGGGTTATGTCGAGCAACTTAAAGGAGGGAGATTACGTCTTAAAGAAGGTTATTCAGAAGAGTAATAAGATGGAACCCAATTGGCAAGGGCCTTATCGCGTTACTACAGTTATTCGATCGGGCACATATAGGATTGAGACTTTGGAAGGGGAAGAGTTCAAGAACCCATTGAATGTAGAGCACTTAAAGAAGTAATATCAGTAAATGTAGTTATATTATACTCAATTCATTTAAATATTAACGAGAACATGACTTTTTGGGAAATTATTATTTTGTTATTTTTTTCTGGAGTAGTAGTGTTATGCACTTGTAGAAGCACCATTATAGTAGTTCTACTTATGATGTCATCAATACCAACAAAGTTGGTCTGCGTCAAAAAACACTGCCAATCCGCTACTGTCTGTATTCAACTCCTGCTGGTCTGTATTCAACTCCTTCTCATCGGAGGAATCCTCCTGAGTGAATTCTGTGATAAAATCCGCTACTGTCTTCCCTTTGAGCGACGATCTAAGCTCATAAATTATATCTTATTCACCCAGTTCTACTGCCCAGTACATCAACCTTCCTGATTTCTCCGGTTTGTGCAGAGCTTGCCTTAATGGAATATCGGTGTATACCACTATAGTATGGGCTTGGAAGTATGGCCCCATCCTTCTACTTGCTTCAATCAGTGCTAGTGATAATTTCTCCAGCCTTGGATATCTAATTTCTGCTCCTCGAAAAGCTTTGTTGGTATAATAGACTGGTTTTTGTGCTCCATTCTCCAACCTGATCAATGTCGAGCTAACTGCATTATCTGATACTCCCAGATACAAGTATAATCTTTCTCCCATCACTGGTCTGGACAATAATGGAGGTGTCCCCAGATATTTCTTCAATTCTCGAAAGGCATCCTCGCATTCATCATTCCATTCAAAGGTTTTTCGGAGTGTTTTGAAGAATGGTAGGCATCTGTCAGTTGCTCGTGACACAAACCTATTAAGTGTTGCAACTCGCCCTGTGAGACTTTGCACTTCCCTCTTCGTTGTTGGAGATCGTAGCTCCAATAGAGCCTTGATCTTTTCGGGGTTGGCCTCAATACCTCGTTGATTAACAATATATCCGAGAAACATGCCTTCTCGTACTCCGAATATGCATTTGGTGGGATTCAACTTCATTTGATATTTCTCTAGTTGATCAAAGATCTAGCCTAAGTTAACTAGATGATCAACAGCTTTCTTGCTCTTCGTCAACATAAACCTCCATGTTATAACTGATTTGCTCTGCAAATACCTTATTCATCAGGCGCTGATATGTTGCACCTGCATTTTTAAGTCCAAAAGGCATAACATTATAGCCATAAGTTCCCCTTGGGGTGATAAAAGAGGTACTCCTCCTGTCTTCAGGCTTCATTTTAATCTGGTTGTAGCCTGAACAAGCATCCATAAAACTTAACAATTCATGCCTTATTAAGATCCACTATTTGATCAGTGAAGTCTACACACATCCTTCACTTGTTATTTTTCTTCTTCACCATCACCACATTTGCTAGCCAATCAGGATATTTGACATCCTCAATAAAAAGGCTTTTTGTAGCTTCTCTACTTCTTCCTGTATGGCTTGGTTCTTCTCAGCACTGAACACTCTTCTTCATTGCTTCACAAGCTTGATTTCCTTATTCACGTTGAGCTCGTGGCACAAGAAACTTGGATCTATCCCTGGCATGTCTTCATGACTCCATGCAAAAGTTTGCTTTCTGTGCCTTAAAAATGCTATCAGCTCTTGTTTTATTGATACATCCAATGATGCACCAATTTGAGTTGTTCGTTCTGGATGCTCGTCGTCCAGAATGACATTCTTGGTAGCCTCCATGACCTGTCCCTTTACAAGTTGAGACTCCTCTCTAGGGTCTAATATTTCAATCTTTGCCTCTCATATTTCATCCACTTGATAGGTAGTAGTCTTCTTCCTAGATGCTTCACATTCTTCCAGTTCGACAGATGAATAGTAGCATTCCCGAGCTACTTTCTGGTCGCCTTTCATAACTCCTACTCTAAAGTTGGTTAGGAATTTTAAACACTGATGTATAGTAAATGATACTGCCTCGAACTTCTTCAAATCTACCCTTACCATGATGATATTATAGGCTGATTGGATGTTTTTATCCATTACAAAAAGCGTATTCTTTCTGTTCGACAGGCAGGCCATATACCGATAAGCAGATCCAACTTGATCGTCCCAAGTGGAAAAACCTTCTCACCAGTAAAGCCAAGGATGGGCCTATGGTAGGGCTCCTACTGGGCTAGCTTCAGATTCAAACTATCAAAGCAGGGATAGAACATGATATCTGACGAGCTACCATGATCCACTAGTACTCGTGAAATCACCACTTCCTTCATTCTCATCTTTATCACCAATGGGTCATCGTGAGGATATAGTACACCTGTCAAGTCATTCTTAGAGAAACCAATGACCAATTTGTCTTTGTTCACCTTCCTCGGGCGATCATCTTCAGCCAGATTTATTCGCTGAATGTACGAGCAAGCTTGAGCCTCATTGAGGTAAGCTTTCCTTTCTGCAGTCATATCCCCACCTCCTACATCTCCTCCTGTAATAACATTACATTCAAATGATCCAAAATGGATTGAAAATACCTCGCGTTCTGGCTACTTTGGTCTTTTGGGGAGAACGGGATCATCTTGGTAATCTTCTGGGTATTCTTCATGACTTCTCTTCTTGTCTTCTTTTTCTCATCGAGGAGATCTAGACCTCTACCTTGTTCGGTCGTTGACCTTTCCACCATTTTGGTGATCAACATACTTGGTCAATTTTCCCCGCCTGATGAGCTCTTCAATTTCATTCTGGAGAGCTATGCAGTTTTTGGTCGTGTGACCATGGTCTTTATGGAACTCGCAATATTTGGATTTATTCCTCTTGTCAGGATTCGCCTTCATTTTTTCTGGCCAGTTTAGCTCCTCGTTGTTCTTGATCTCTTCCAGAATGTGGTTTATATCTACCTTCAAAGGAGTATAGTTTCCAAATTTCTTCAACTGTTCCAATGCTTGCTTTGCTTTTAACTGCCTATTGCCACCATTATTCTTCTGCTCCTTCTTCTCAGTCTTATCAGCCTCAACTTTGGTCTCCTTAGTGTCTATATTCTTCTTCGTAGAAATAGCTTCCTCGACGTTCATAATCATGGCCGCTTTTGCCATTAGTTCTGCCATGGTTCTAGGCGGATCTTTGGCTAGAGTGTAGTATAATTTATCTGGCAACAGTCCACTCATCAGAGCAGTAATTGCTGTTTTCTCCTCGCAATCAATAACTTCAAGTTTCTCATTATTGAAATGAGTAATATAGTCTCTAGTGCTTTCACCTGTCTTCTGTCTAACACTCAATAAGTGTGCTACTCGTTTGACTGGTTTTGCCCCGAAATAGAAATTCCCAATAAAGAGCTCGGTCAGTTGAAAGAAAGTCGCGATCTTCTCCCGTGGAAGATTATTGTACCATATTTGAGCAGATCTGGTAAGAGTTCCTGAAAATACCCTGCATCTCATCTCATCTGGAACTGCATAGATATCGGCAGTAGCTTGGTATTGTTCTATATGAAGGTCTGGGTCAGTTTTTCCATTATATTTAGGTGTCACCGTTGGAGCTTTGAATTTAGATGGTGTGGGAAAATCCACAATCGCCTGTACAAAGGGTGTCCCTTGAATGAAAGTATTTTGTAGAGGATTCTTGGCCTTAGCCATTTCTCCCAATATGTCCTCCAACCTTTGAATAGAGCCCTTCCATGCATCATTTCCTTTCTCGGGTCTATTGGTTCGAGCAATTGATCACGTTGAATTTGCCTCTTGGGATCTTTCATTACGAGCAGTTGGACGTGATTGGGCAGAGCCTTCCCTTAGATCGGATGGTTGTGGATAGTTCCTCGACATAATCCTAGGAGGACTTCTATTCCTCCTAGGGCCCAAACGATCAAAAGGAGAGACTCTACTCAACCTTTTTAGAGCACTGGTCCTTTCTAGAGATAAAGTGATGTTTCGCTGAGAGTCTGTAGCTCGTACCGAGGATGTCCGACCAGGTTGGTAAGAAGGATCATTAGATCTCTCTGTACGATATGAGTCGGTGCGTCTAGATCGAGATTCCTCTGGGAATAACGCTCGTCTAGTTTGCGAAGAGGATAAACATGTATTTCTCTGAACATTTCGTTGTCCTGATTGGGCTGGCACTCCACCTTGAACAGTTTGTATGAGTTGTCGCATGATTTCTTGCATGGTCGTCTGGCCTTGGGCCAAATTAGCCATTATACCAATCAGATCTTGGACATTTGGGGGAGTAGATGGATTTGGATGGATTCCAGCATTTCGATTACTGGATTCCGTATTATCATCCATTGATGATGAATTATTTTTGTGAAAAACGCTAAGTATAGTCGTTTTCCACAGACGGCGCCAATCTGTTGATGTAAAAAAAATAGATTATCTCTAATTTATCAATCACAGATAAAATAAATAAGACAAAAAGATTTTTAAAGTGGTTCAGCCTTGTGAGAATGGCCTACGTCCACTGTTTTTGTTATTGCTAACTGTTTGCTTGGAATTCTCGATAATGGATTTACCAAGAAATTCCGAGTCCCCTTTTAATGAGGAGGTTACAATGTATTTATAGCCCTGAAGCTGTACAAATGAAAGGATAATGCGCTGTCATTTAGTAGACAAATACATCTATACGATAATAATGGACATTTAATGCGCAGTCGTCTCTTTGATTCTCTTGATTTGGGTGCGCTGTACGCTAAGTAGCTCGGACCGCTTAAGCTGCTAGCACTGCTTATGTTGCTCAGCACGCTTAAGTTTCTCGGGGCCCCTGAGTTGCTCAGGCCGCCTAAGTTGCTCGGCACACTTGAGATGCTCGGAGTGTATGAGTTTCTCGTATGGCGTATTCGTATTTGCCATGTAAGTTAACACGTGTCTTCAGGTGATTAGTCCATATCAGCAGATTAAATTTGGTATCAACAGTGTAAAACATAATGATCTTCAATCTTTGTACCTAAGAATAAATAAATTAATAATCAAATCTCTCCCATAATGCAAAAACACCCCCATAAGTCATTCTCCCCCTTTTATTTGTCCGAAATAGACAAGGAAACGAATAAACAAAAACAAATATGGAGTTGTCATGACAAATATGCATAACAAACATGAATCAAACTACACTCATGTAAAGGAGTAACCCAAATGCTTCCACAAACTATTTTTGATTTTTTAATTTTCATAATTTTTTTACAAAAATCAAACTCCATGAATTACACTAAGACAACCAAATCATGGGAACATAATGAATGGGTGTGAACAATTCGATAGGAAAATCAATGCAATCACGCATAACATATGTCCACGATGAATATGTGTACTTCTAACGAATGAATCTCAAAATCGTCCTTAGGTGTCAAAAAAATGTGAATTTTGATGACATTGTCTTAATCAAATCTACAAAACAAATTCAAACATGATTTTTGCACCAATAATGTCTAAAACTATATAATACTTTTTCATGACTTTTCAAGGACATGAAAACCCGTTTTATATTCTATCCGAAACTCCCTCAATAAATAATAATTCTTTTTATTTTTCTTTTGATTTGATGAAACTAAACTAAATTGCCCCACTTTATGGCATATCTTTCTTTTTATTGCCTTTAGATTTGTTTAGGATCTTTTCAACCTCTTTGGACCTTGGCTTCTGTTTTCGCAAAATTTTTATTTTATAGGTCGGATTTAAACAGTAGCTTTATCGCAAAGGATAAATGAGTACCTTTCGTATCCCTTCCCTATTTTTCTTAAATATCACACAAATTCACATTAACGGTTCTTACATGCACTACTTTCATCGTCAAGTTTTATCGCATTTGGTTCATTTTAAAGACATAATTGAGATGAAAACACATCGACTAACATGTGAAGACAAGAACAATAGTCAAACAAATCCGTGAAAGTGTGCTTTAAAGGAACTCAAGAGTCAGACATGTAGGTAGTAACAACAAATCACATCTCAATGACTCCAAACATTGTAAAGAACAAAAATGAAATAATGACGCATATCAAAATACTATCAAACAATCACATGGATATGGAATGAAATTGTGACTCGGTCATCCTAAACGCCCATCCATAAATGGTGTAAACAAAATACAAAACTGTTTTGATCTTTTTTCAAAAATTTTATCAAAATAAAATCTTTTTGGCTTTTTCAAATTTTTCCAAAAAAATGAAAATCTTTTTGTATTTTTCCAAAATTATTCAAAAACAAAAATCTTTTTAGTTTTTCAAAAAGAATATATCAAAAATGGAAAATATAAATACAAAAATGAAAAGGCATAAAATATCATCATGAAAATCATCATATGTTAGCGAACAAGTCTAAACCTCAATCATTAAGTGTGGTGGAGTTTTTCAAAGGTGGTGACATCGTATGAAAAACATCCATCAAGTCGTGTGAAGTCTTGACTAAAAATTTTATCTGCTCCATAAGATGTGCAAACTTGCTCATGTAATCATTCGGAGCATCATGTGTGGGTGTGAGTGGGTTAACACGTGTAGTAGCAAAACGTGACACATAACCCAACTTAAAACAAAACTCCCTAAGGTGTCCTCTCTTCTTGAAATGAGTGCAAACATAAACAGGCCTAGATACACCTTTATCAAAACGTCCCTATTGGGAATAATATGCCTAGGTGGGGTTGAGAGACATATGGATCTATCGCTAACTCGAGAATCTTCTCGAGTGCAACGTGGGAAGTGGACGCACCATCATGACCAATTCCTCATCTCTCAACATCACCCAAAACAGGATTGAGAGCAATCTTTCCAACCTTCTTAGATGCATTCTATAAAGGGACTTGACGTCCCAGACATGTTCAAGATCACTCTCGAGTTGGGATACACATGTTATCAGACTAGACACCGTTTGGTCAAATCATTCTTTTCCCAATCTAAAGCAATAAACTGTCCACTCAAAGAAATCTTCACTTTCTCGAGTTGACTTGCTTTCGCCTCAACCAACCTCAAACTCTCAACTCACTCTCCAAATCTCTCACCTTAAGACCTAACTCCTTATTCAATTTCTTAGTCTTTAAGGTCTTGACGTACAAATCTCTAAACGAAATTTGGAGCTCACTATCATATTCGCTCCCACACTCACTTTCTCCCTCACTCAAAACACTCAAACTATCATCTTCCTCGGGGGACTCACGTGCACAAGTATCCTCATCATCGTGGACAAACAAGGTGTGCTCTGATGACTAGCTAAAAAGGCAACGAATTTCCCATGTGAAGACTCATTCCTAAAATCCTCCACCTTTTCTTCACTATCACTAAGAGTGGCTGGCATGGCAGTCTGTTTGCCCTTTCTCTTTAGCCTAGTAGGATATTCAAAAGATCTATGCCCCCTACGCTCACAGTCAAAACACTTTTATTCTTACTCTTTATCTTTCTCACTCTCTTTCTCACCACTTTCTTGGACTCATCTTTCTTTTAGCTTTTCTCAAAAAACTTTTTATTCGAAGAATTTTGTTTTGAAAACTTGAGAAATATTTTTAAAAAAATTGCAAGCATGGCTATGTCAAAATCAACCTTATCCTCATACTCGGACTCACAAACTCTCACTTTCTTTTTCTTCCTAGACTGGATTTTAAGTATTATCCCTCTATCCGTTGGCTTGACAGTGTCAAGAAACATGTCAATTTCATATGTTTGGAGGTCTCCGACCAGCTCTTCTAGTTTTCAATTGCCCAAATTACCTATGGTATTCAAAATAGTCACTTTTGGGATAAAACGTTTAGGTAGCGATCTTAAAATATTTTTAACTACACGTGCATCAGGCATGGGCTCACCAAGATCAAAACTAGTGTTGAAAATGTCAGATAAATGTGCGTAAAAATCATAAAAATCATTTCAAATTGAGTAGTTAAATTTTAAATTTTAGACTCTTTGACCGCATTATTGCCTTCGTGGATGAGTTGTAAAACATCCCACGCTTCTTTCGAAGTGGTGCACGTCATGATTCGTCGAAACTCTTCAGGAGTAACGACACCACAAATTGCACTCAGTCCACGTGAATTAAAAGTGCTCCATTTAAATTCATCCCCAGTTCAGTCTGTCACGGGTTTTAAAGTTGTGATATTATTTGCGGTGATAGTGGGAGGAGTCCAACCTCTTTCACAAACAACCCAAATGCACTCATTTATGGTCTTTAACTGTGATTTCATACGTGCTTTCCAATAGGCATAATTGGACTCGTCAAAAATGGGCATCTGATTATTCAAGTACTCCATTGAAAAAATTGTATTTTTTCACAAAACTGATTCAAAAAAAAAATCAATATCACACAATTTTTGCGGAAATAGGAATACGCAATAAATTAGTGTAACCTGCTCTAATACCAATTTGAGAAAACATATATGTGTGATACTTAATTAAACATAATTCAGAAATTTCCAAGTTATTTAATCAGTGTCATTATTTAATCCAATTTTATTTAGCCCTAAAACATTCAACTACGTGTAAATAATTCAAATAATCATAAATAAATTACCGACACACAGATTTTAGGAAAAACACCTTTCGGGTAAAATATTTTATTTCACAAAACTCAGGGTGAAAGTTAATATGGCCCTTCAATCATTACATGGATACGCAAGAAGCTATGAGGGTAATCACTTCCAAATGTAGTCGGAAGATTTTAACACGATTCGATAATAGGAAGAAAAAAAATTAGAATTCGAGTTGAAAATTTTAGAATTCAAAATGTTGGACTGTTTAATCTTGAATTACTCAAACAACGTACCTGCACCATTTCACTGATGAATTTCAAACCACTATATCCAATAAGCAAACCAGCAAACAAATAACCAACAATAACATACCAAAAATAGCGGTAAGGAAACAATGATTTAAAATTTGAAACATATAGATTCCATAAAATAATTCTCACTAAGTTTTCATACGAAAGAAAACTATATGCATTCCCTTACTTTGCTTCTAAGGTTTCATTTTTCTTCATCTTCCCATGAGTGATTTTAGCTACAGTTTCCAATACAACCCGCAGAACATGATCAGACTAATCATATTAGCACAAGAGAGATCATAGAAAAAAAATAATGTTGGAGTAGAACAAATTTTAGATTCGATTTAAACGTTAGTGGTATGTGATGATGCTAAGAATTAGCTCCACCAGATAAGAGATGATGAGCTCAAATAATAATAACAATGGCAACAATAGAGTTATGTATGTGTATAAGTATATAGAAGGGGATGAGGATAAGAGGAATGAAGTCAGTGATGCATAATGGTTTAGCCAACTAGGCCTACATCCACTGTGAGTGTGTTATCCACTATGGGCATTAATGGCCTTGGATAAAATGCTCATAAGCTCACTCTCTCTTTACTGTGTACAAGCAGAGTTTTCATTAGGGTTTATATGATCGATCTTTTGCAAGGTTGAAGATGACAAGTATATATAGGGATTGGGGGTGTAGTTTACCCTCAAGCATGCATGGTGCATGTGAATGATGATCTAGCCAATTCCCAGTTGACACCTGGCTGTGCCACTTGTGATTAATGATGACATAATATTCCCTCACGTGAGGGGATGATATTATTATAACAGCCTAGTCCACGTGCTATATGAGTCCCACGTGCACTGCCCCACACGTCTCCCAAATCACGCGCCATGATGATGTCATCCTCGGTGTATGGTGGCAGGCCGAGGTTGAGGTCGATGTTGGCATATTATCTTGACTGCTGAATGTAGGCTTCGTGCTGTCGTCCCCGCATAAGTTCGGCTTATCACTTAGTCACCCAAGTTGAGGCTTCTGTCCCCACGAGCTTGGCCTCTGGTCAAAGTAAATAGTGGAGTCGGCCACCTCACTATCGTCCTATCGTACTATCATCCTGTTGTCCGTAACACGCCCGGGGTGGTAGAGTAAGGCTCTCATCCTGGACGAGGCTACCCTCGGCCAGGTCGAGGGTATATTTTGGCATATCAATCACCCCTAGCCCTTAGTCATCGATAATGTTGAGGGGCAATGTTGTCTTTGGATGTCAAATGAGTGGTCAGGTTGATAAGTGACATGTGTCAACTTGATTAACGTCTTGTCAGGTGTCAATCATCATTTATGTTCCCTAAAAAAATGACGGATGCACGCTATACTTGGGACTTCTAGCAGCTCAAACGCCATTTTTGTAATTTCTGCCTTTCTCCCGCGTTCCAAGCTTTGTTCAGTCTCAATCTTCAACCTCAGGTAATTTCTCTGTCCTAAATTCCGTTTTATCTTCCATTTTCTTTGATTTCTTGCTTTGGGTATCTCTTGCGCATTTTCTTGGTTATTTTACACTTTTTCGCCGCGTTTCCACCCTTTTCTGGTGGTTCTAGCGCTAAAACTCGAGCGATAGGCCTCCCTGGGTTCATCCTCCACCTTTTTGTGGTGGTTTTGAGCCAATTTATATTCCTTATTAAGTTTCCCGATGACTCTCCGCGTTATTCTCTGGTAAACCTTGTTCTTCCTATTCTTGGGTGTTCATCCACAAAAACCTTTCATTTTTCTAGGTTTGATCCAAAAGTCAACTTAGTCAACTGTTTAATTTGTTTGTAGGTTATTTGAGAAAAATTCCTTAAGTGTAGGGTCTCCCTCTTAATGCTCAAAAGGATTTATGATTTAGCCAAGGAGTTTCTAACTTTAAGAGAGAGGTTCTTTACAGAGATTAGGTGAATAGAGGAAGAGAGCGAGTGCAGACGTAGGGCCGACCCTATTTGGGTATGACCCATTTTCCAATTCCATTAGCCACAGTTTTACCCTCTGAGCCCTTCGAGTCTTCCCATCATCCAACCGAGTGTCACAGGCAATAGGGAGATATGGACGCCAGAGCATCGTCTTCTATGGGTGTTAGAACTTCTGGGAGAAAAGACTCACCAACACTTAGCCCAAATTGAGAGGCTGAGGGAACAGTTCATCCTGAAGCTGTCCTTGTGACAGCCCTGTCCCCCTTGCTTTCCACGCTAATTTTACAGATGGACCTCCAATAAACGATGAGGTCGAGAGGTCTGGGGATGAGTGGTCCAAGGACGATAGTGAGGATTCTAATAATGATCAATTTGATACTTCAGGGGCCTCGACTTTCATCTCGTCTATTAGGGATCGTGACCTCTTACTATGGAGGCATCTCTTTGGTATAAAGCCCAACGTGAATATAAGGGTCCCAAATGAATATGAGAGGGTCTACCAGGGGGAAGAAGAAGAAATTGTTGTATATGAGCAGACGTTTAGGGCCGGCGTTAGGTTCCCTCTGCACCTCGCGATAGTTGATATACTTTCTGCCCTCGGGGTTGCTCCTTCCCAACTTCCTCCCAACTCCTGGAGGACCATCCTCGGATACATAATAGACATTCCCCTTCATTTAATTCCATTCAACCAAAAATCAAAATTTCCATTAGTCACGGCCTAAATCCGTGAAAAGCCTGACTATTGACCAAAATGTGTCATGTGACTGGTTCACTTCTTGAAGGGCGCTGGTCCGGTAGGTCGCAGTTAGCCTAAGAGATATTCCAGTGATATGCCTCTCACCTTCCATTGGACAAGTACCTTCAACGTATATCAAACGGTCCCCCCCCCCCCCCCCCCCCCCCCGCATCGTACCACTTGACCAAAGTCATGATGAGAGGTATATCATAGGGAACTCGTTCAGTTATGTCGAGTATGTTGAATACGCTCTCACATGTACTATCCCCACGAGGTATATAGTTAGGCAATCCATGTACACTCAGGTATATCAAATGGATTGTCCACATGTACCGATTGCCCTCAAAAGAAATATGTATATCGTGGAAGTCATGTCAAAAGGGGGAACCCTTCCAATTAACCTAACAACAGCATACCCTCATATAGGCCTCAAACCTAGGGCACTCATATTTAGTTTGCTAGTTTCTACTCGAAACTCTGTCAAGATGATGGGTCGGCATGCCGCCCAAATTTTCACTCGATTTCATTTTTATTTTTTAAAACAGGACCGCGTCTATGAGCCTAGTAACAATTGTAACCATATTTTTCAAACCCAATTTTCCCAGGCTCGGGTCCCGTTCGACATTTCTTTTTTACATTTAGGTAAACCTAATACAAGTGAGAACATAATAAAAATAATAATCACATTGAGACCCATCTCTTGTTTTTTCTTTTTTTTTTCCTTTCTTTGTCAAAAAAGTGTCAAAAACATTTTCCCCTATATTATCAAAAATACCCAAACATATTTTTCCTCCTTTTTTCCACAAAAACATTTTGTCCTCCCTTTAAAAAAATGTCAAAAATATTTTCCTCCCTTTTCAAAAATAGCAGTTTTTCCCTTTCTTTTTCAAAAAAAAATTCAAAGTTTTCTCCTTTTCAGGTCGATCATATACCCGACCTTTGGCCTGGCACCCTAATTGCTTTGGTTTTCCATCGAACCACCTCGAGGCTCCATATGTTCCCTCACTACTTCCTCTGAGTTCGGAATCCATCTTCATCCACTTTCTGTGGAGAATACAGTCCAAACACCGAATGTGCATCCGAATTTGATAACAATCCTAGCCCAACTCACTGCCAAGATTGACAACCTTCAAATCAAGGTTCACGAGATGCAACAAAATTGGGTCCCTATTCCCAAAGAGCCTGAGGTCCTCTTCTCTCACACTATCGATCCTACCGTACCCAAGCCTATTTAGGTCCCCAAGGAATATCTGCATGCTCCACATGATCATTCTGTTAATGGACTACTGCCAGCCCAGCTCCCTATGTCGAATCTTGTCCATCCAGGGGCTAACTTACCTATAAATGTTGATCCGAAGGAGGAAGAATTGAACAAGTTCAAGAAAAACCTCAAGATGTTAACTAATAAGTTCGACCAAGTCCGAATCTCTGGGAATTACATGGACTACACCCACATGTCTCCCTATTCTAACGCAAGGCTGTCGAAAAAGTACAAGATGCCCAACATCGAGGAGTTCGGGGGTAGTGGACCCCAAATTGTTCATCTCCAAAGTTACCACTAAGCCATGACTCTCCTAGGGGCCTCAGAGGAAATAATGGCCCAAATGTTCTAACAGACTTTCAAGAATCGCGCTCTCCACTAGTTCTTATCCCTCGAGGAGTCCAAGATCCGCAGTTGGGAGGATATTGCCCGTGAATTCATGTCACAATACAAGTACAATGAAGAGTTGGAGGTTACCCACCATGATTTAGAGCTGCTCAAATAGAACCCTAGGGAATCAATCAATAACTCCATAACAAGGTGGATAGAGAAAGCGTCCACCGTGTCCAACCGGCCTTTCGAGGAAGAGAAAGTTAGCATTGTGAGGAAAAACTTCTTACCCCATGTCCAAACGACGATGGGAGGACGGAACAACCCTTATTTTCAAGCCCTCGGAGAAGCAGGAGTAGAAATTGAAGAAAGTTTACCAAGAGAGAAGTTGAATCAAAGAAAGTTTTCCAAGAGAGAAGTTGAATCGAAGAAAGTGTCTAGATAGTTCACTCCCAGAAGTATGAAAAGCCTTCCAGTACCGCAGTGTCAACCATCAGTAACATCTCTCAGCCTTCCACTTCATGGGCACCCAAAATCCACCCTAACCCAGTTAAGAAGGAATACACCGAGCTTCATGATCCCTTCTCCAAAGTCTACTAGGCCCTTTTAAGACGGAATCTCATCAAGACTTTGGACCCTCGTCCATTACCAAAATGACTTCCTAAAAATTTCAAACCAGATGCCCATTGTGAATTTCAGCAAACTTCTAGCCATACCACCAACCAGATTTTCCACCTCTGAAATGTGATCCAAGGTCCGATCGACCGGGTTATCATCATCCCACCAACTAATCCCAAACCAAACACTACCCACAATTCGCTCCCAAATCATACAAATGCCATCTTCCTAGAAGAAGACCTAGAATTTGATCCATCTACCCAGATTGTACCTAGTAAATCACCCATCATACCCATATATTCCCCTAAACCCCTTTAACTTTTCCTATATTTTATCCCACACCCATCCAATTTTGTCGATCAGGCTCTGTCACTCCTTACTAGAGCATCCATCACTGTCCGCACCCATTCTGGAGGAAAATATATGGAATTATCAATAGTGTTGGACCAACTTTTAGATTCTGGGATTCAATTGCCCTCCAAGATGACCATTGACTACTAGAGATTCAGTGCGCTATTCTTGGAAGCTCGAAAATGGGCTCGAGAGTCAGACAATTAAGTAGTACCTATCGATGAAATCAATCTAGATGATGTTGTCCAGATCATGGAAGACTTATTTTAATAGATCAGTGATATTTGTAGTATATCCGAGATACTAGATACTTTGATCTACAAAGGCACCTAGTACCTTCACTTCTACATCTCCCCGTTGAATGGGAAGATCTATATGAAGAGGCTATTGAGGTTGTAGAGTGTATTGACTTTTCATGGAAAGATGATGTCATTTCCACCGCATGGGGGGATGAGTTCGACAATTCAGATGAAGAACAAAGTCCATAATAGACTTGCCCGATAGTCAGCATATGTGGAATGATGTCATTTGGGGATCTATTAGGAGAAATCAATAAGGTGGCTGAACGACTCGAGATCGATGAGGAAACGGGGTTTATATTTTTCCCCTCTTCTGTGAACCATATGACCAGGCCGGAGAGGCATTACTAAGTTCCAAACCTACAACCATTAATGATCGAAAAAAGGGGAAATTATTGAGAATCTTCCTATGCCAAAAATGACCCATCAGGAGAGCAAGATCCTCGATTAGTTGAAGAAGAACCGAGTTAACATCACCTTATGAGGACTCTTTATGTCTTCCCAGCTACACCAAAATGCCCTAATCAAGCTACTCACCGGGCCCACAGTCCATCCTTTTACCACGCCAAAAGAAACAGTAAATCTTATCGGATCTCTAACCACTACTAGAATGATCTCCTTCTATGAAGAAGAAATCACTAAGATTGGGGCAAATGATAATTATTCTGTAAATATCTCCATCGAAATCATGGGAAAAATCGTACCACTTTCTCTTATCGATAATGGATCAGTTCTTAATATTTGCCCATTGAGGACCCTCAATTACTTGGGACAGAAAGTGAGCGACCTTGCTCCAAATTCTGCCTCAGTACGCACTTACGATAATATTCTTCAAGAAGTAATAGGATCCATAAAGATTATGATATGGGCTATACCTATAAATCCTGTTGTTGAATTCCAAGTCATCGACATCCCGACTTGTTTCAATCTATTGATTCGATGACCATGGCTCCACAGTATCAAGGGTGTGTGTTCTTCCCTTCATCATAAGGTGAAATTATTTACCAATGGGTAGGTCATCACCATCTTGGTCGATGAAAACAATATCGAGAATGCAAGCACCAACAATCCAGTACGTGAGATACAACATGGGGTAAATGATATGATTCTGTCGAGTTTTCATGTTGAACCACCTCTACTCCCAACAGGGGACGATTTTAAGGATAGGGTTTGTCCGGAGTATACCACCCATGGCAATGTTAATGTCATCCAAATTTTCAAAGACATTCACTTTATTCCCGGACTGGGACTGGGACGACGACAATAGGGGATACTTAAACCCATTGTGTTGAAGAAAGCTTTTCCTCCTTGTGGCCTGGGCTATCAACCATCGGTAGAAAAACTCAGAATGATCTGCCAACCTCGACTAAAGATAAGGTTACGATCCTCCAAGACTGTCTCAAGAGATTCATTAAATGGAAGATTCATTAGAGAAGGTGAATATTTCCCCTTCTGTGGCTTTCCCAAACCGTGGTATGATCATGTGGACAAGAAGATAAAGCCTTGAATGACGATGTTTTTCCAAGATAGCTACTCATGGGTCGAAATTTCCCAGCATCATGCACATCCATTTATGGAGAAGACTGCATATGATACCGGAGATTCCTAGGAAAGTGACTCCAAGGATTTATTCAACTTGCAGACATTGGGGATGACACTCTACAAGACCCATTCAAGTGCTACATCATCGGATCCGTCCCGCCTGATTAAAGATGATGATGCGCCTTTCCTTAACTCGCATGTTGTACCTATTCCACCTGTTGATATTCAACCCAACCCAGATGTTTATCCCATTTGTTCTTCTTTTGGTGTTACTCCTTATTCTAATGTAATCGAGACCTCCTTTGATGAGGTTCTCAATGTTGTTTTTCCTAGCAATGAAATAAATGAAGATTTTAAGTATCATATTGTGACTTACATTAATTGTCTTGATTCTAATCAAACTCTTGTTCATGATGATTTTGCAAATGAACAATTATTTACTGATCTTAATAAGGTTAATAACAACTAACATGTGTAGTTAATGAAGATGAAAACTTTGTTATTAATCTCCGTTCTGGTAGCCAACTGCGCGAAATTAGGATAGGTACCACCGTCGACGAGCAAGAGCGCACAAAATTTAAAGAATTACTTAAGGAATTTGTGGATGTATCTGCATGGTCCTACAACGAAATGCCCGACATCGATCTCAAGATAGCTCAACACGAGATTCAACTCTCTCAAAATGCTGATCGGTTAAATAAAAACCGTGAAAGCTCCTCACCTAATGGTCGCTCAAGGTTAAGGAATATGTGGCCAAACACTTAAACGTGGGTGTCATTTATGTGATTGAATATCCCACATGGCTAGCCAATATCATACCCATGCTAAAATCAGGAGGAAAGGTTCACATGTGTGATGACTACCGAGACTTGAATAAGGCCTCTTAAAAGGATGATTAACCGCTACCCAATATCGACATGATTGTGGATAACACAGCCAATCACACTCTTATATCATTCGTTGATGGGTTTGCTGAATATAATCAGATCAAGATTCACCCAGATCATCAAGAGAAAACTGCATCCATCACCCCTTGGGGAATCTTTTGCCACACCGTTATGCCATTTGGTATAAAAAATGTAGGGCTACTTTCTAGAGGGCTGCGACAACCATATTGCATGATCTGATACACAAAGAAATTTAGGTCTACGTGGATAATATGATTACCTAGTCTAAGACTAGGTAAGGTCATGTTCCTGATCTCCGGAAGTTCTTCGAGTGACTACGACAATACCATATGATATAAAAAATGCAGGGCTACTTTCCAGAGGGCTTCCACAACCATATTTCATGATTTGATACACAAAGAAGTCGAGGTATACGTGGATAATATGATTATCAAGTCTAAGACTAGGTAAGGTCATGTTCCTAATCTCCGAAAGTTCTTCAAGTGACTAGGACAATATCATATGTGACTTAACTCACAGAAATATGTCTTTGGCATTACCAAAGGAAAGCTCTTAGGATTCATGGTTAGTGAGAAAGGGATAGAAGCATATCTTGCCTAGCTGAAAGCCATACTCAAGATTCCACCACCTCGAATGGAGAAGGATGTCCTGGGATTCCTTGAAAAATTACAGTATATCAGCAGTTTTATTACCTAGTTGGCTTCTATATGTGAACCCATCTTCAAACTCCTCCGAAAGGATTCCACTAAGGTTTGGAACGAAGCTTTCCAAGAAGCCTTTGACTGAATCAAGGAATACCTAACCCGACCTCTATTACTCATTCCACCGTACCTGGTCTTCCCCTACTGCTATACCTGACCATAAAACATACTGCAGCTAGGACTTTACTAGCCCAATACCTTGAAGAGTCTTATAAAGAGAAATCCATCTACTACACTATTCGCAAGTTGGTCGGGTATGAAGTTAACTACACTACCTTGGAAAAAGCATATATCGCCCTTATTAGGGTTACCCAAAAATTGAGGCACTACATACTCGCCTTTCCCATCAAACTTGTATCCGGAATGGATATCATCAAATACCTACTCGAGAAACCTGTCCTGTTTAGTCTAATGGCTCGATGGTTGATCTTGCTAGTGGAATTTGATATTGTGTATGTCACGTAGAAGGCCATGAAAGAAGAGCCATCTCTGACTACCTTACTGACTACCCTTTGAAAGAAGTCAATGTCTAGATTCCTAAATTCCCAGATGAAAATGTCCTTTGTACCTCCCAATAAGACCTCCTATGGTAAATTTTCTTCAACGGCGCTCACAACTAGAAAGGGTCTAGCATTGGGATACTCCTAATTGCCCCCGATGACTCTCATACACCCATTGCCATCAAGATGTATTTTCCCTGCACTAATAACATGACCGAATACGAGGCATGCACAATAGGCCTCAATATTGCTCTAAAGAAAGGAATTCGATACCTAGATATCTATGGGGATTCAGACCTCATCATCGTTCAAGTACTCAAAAGATGGAAAGTCAAGGACGAGAAACTCTTACCCTTCCATGCCCACCTAGAAAAGCTAGCCTCCAAATTCCAAGATATCACCTTCCACTACCTGCCCCAAGCAAAGTACAACCTAGCTGATGCCCTTGATACCTTAGCCTCTATGATTGACATGACCGAAGAATAACGATGGTCCCTTTCCTAGTTCAAAAGCAAGATAAACCTACCCACTGCTACCACATTGATATAATCACATAATAAGATCCTGAAATAGTCTATTGCTAGTACTATGATATTTGGTATTTTAAATATCCAACCTCTATACCCAACCCCAATTCATTCATCACAAACCACAATAACCATAACCCAACAATCCAATCACATGTTTAACTCGTACTCCTTTTAAATCATCCACTTGATTTATTTCATTTCAAGGACTAATTAGCTCAAGATAATTTTCATACAATTAGTGCATTAAATTCTAAGAATATATTTTATAATAAGACTCAATTAACATTTTAAGGGTATAACATGGGATAAATAAACATATATTCTTCTCATTGATAATAGGCATCAATTTTACATTTCTATACTTAGAATTTCAACTCTACCTAACATGCAGTTTTTGAATTCTAAATTATACTATAATCATGTTCCAATTTCTCAACACATATTCCAAATGTCATAAATCTAAGAACAAGTCCAAAACCCTAACATGTCAATTATATTAACAAGGGTTCCATATAAAATTTCTAACAAGAATAAGAGCTAAATTTCAATATAGGATTTGAGAGGATAAACATTTTCACCTAATTAATATCATACAATAAGAAGCCTAAAAATAATATGGGTTTATAACTCATTTTAATCCTTCACATTAGTTTTAGGTGAAATTTATCATAAGCATATATAAATAGAAAAGAGTAAAAAAATTGCCTTAAAAGAAGAATTAACTTGACTTGAATTGAATGGAAGAGTTCTTGAAATGTTTGCTTTAAATCTACTCACTACACCAAAATTGTCGACTTGTCATGGTCATTGATCGTGATAAGTCCAACTTGTCAAGGTCAATAACCGTGACAAGTCTGGGGGTGATAACTTTTTTTATCAAGGACTTGTCACGGTCAAAGACCGTGATAAGTTCATTAGACTTATCACAATTCTATCATAGTCTTTGACCTTGACAAGTTTTGGCACGATCATAGACCGTGACAAACCTGTGACAAAACTAAAAAGTAGTCACAGTCAAAAATCGTGACAAGTTTCTTTGTAACAGACTTGTCACGATTTTTAACCATGATAATTCTGGGCAGAATGAAAAAAGAAACTGCTGGGCAGTATGGCCTTGCCACAACCTAGCAGTATATTTGTACCTATTATAGCAAAATTGTACATGTCCAAACAACATATATCCAAATAAAATACAAATAACATACCAAATCATGGCATATATAATCCATATCCAAATAAAATACAAATGAAAATATCCATATCCAAACCAACATGTACCAAAATCAAAAAAATACAAATACAATTCAATATCCAAACAAAAAAGATAAAATAATGTCAATCTTCAGCAGGTCGGAGGAGGAAAGAAATCTACAGAACATATGAATTGAGACACCCCATAATATGTTGAACGTCGCATTGTTCGCGCAACGACAAAGGTGAGTTCTCATTTCCCTCCACCACATGCATGACGCGCACTCTAAACTCAATGTCTTAGGGGGGACGTCCATGAACCGGCATACCCGGGAGGAAACTCGAATCCCTCAACCCCCTCGCTATTGGCTCTCCATAATATATGTCGAGTAGATGCACGCTCGACCAATCGAGTGTTGACATAGACCGCTCAACGGAGGTCACAATGGGAAATGGATCATCATATGGCGCCGAGTCCATGGTTATCAGTGATGAAGCAGTGGCATCGGCGTCCTCGTCCTCATCCTTATCCTCATCTACCTCTACCACCTTCTCCTTCCCATTGCCCTTGCCCAACTGACGCTTCATAAAGGGGTACATATCTAAGACCGTTGCCTCCAACCTTTAGAACTTATCGTCATGGGAGTCCACCTTATGTGCCAACCCGTTGTTGCTCGTCTCCATGCCGATGATCCTAGACTTCCCCTCCCGCGATATCAACCCCTAGTCCTTGAAAATCTTCATTGAAAACTTTAATATGAAAACCTAGATTTGATATCTCTTTGAAAGCCCCTTTGAAAACTTGATTGAAACTATCTTTGGTTTAATTTACCGTAAAGAGGTTGGTTGAGAGAGAAATTTGAGCGTTTTGGGATTTCTTGGTGAAGAGAATAAGTTCAAATGCAGCTTGATAAGATAAATGGGTAGTAAATATAATAAAGAGGATAAATAAAATCACCCCCCGGTTATATCCCATAACTAGGCCGTTACTTAGGAAAGGTCGCGATGCTTTCATCCATTATTGCGATTAAAGAGGTCGTGGGCACGGCTCGTTAGATCCACTCCAAATCCCTTTGGTGATTGACAAACCGTAGTATCCTCAATATTATGCAACCCTACTTAGTCCCCAAGTAACTCATAAGTACTCAAATGACCCTTAACCTTTCTACAAACTACCCAAGATTCTAAAACCACTTTTAGCTTCTTATAATTACCAATTTATCCCAGGCTTTTATAAAATCAAACTTTAGCCCATAAGTCTTTGTCAATTTAGCAACTGAACTCTAAAATTCGAAGTTAACTCAATTTAACTTATTTTCATACAAACAAATTCAAACTTCTCAGTATTAATTAAAAAATTAATTTGAATTATCTTTTATTTTATAATCACTCTTAATTATTTAATGCTTTATAAATATGGGTTATTATGATATTATTATTTGATTACCATACGACATACGTACTACATCTTAGTATTTTTAGTTTTGTCATTTTCAACACCCTTTTGAAATCAAATACAATACACGCATCCATATCTTTTTCAAATACATGAAATTTCATTATGTTTATATGAATTTTGCAATGTATATGCAAATTCATGTTACTTATGAAAGGAATTTTATATTGTTTATGCATATGAATTTTAGTAATTCGTATGATGTAAATGTCTACCCCTCCTAAAAAATGGTAGATAGTTTACTGTGTGACTAAGATGTTTTTTGAGAAGTGAATTTTGCTTAATGGTCATTAGGAAAGAAGAAGAAGTTGAAACATAGAGAACATAGTTCCAACGGCAAGTGCAGAAACTGGAAAACAAAATGGTTAGTGGAAATCCGCACAAGGAGTTGGAGAATCATATTTCAAAAAATTTAGAGGATTTACAAATGTTCGTATCATCATCAGAACATTATTTTTATCGGGTTCACGAGGCGATTCATAAATTAGATGTCGAAGCCTTTACCCCTCAAGTGGTTTCTATAGGCCCTTTTCACCACAATCGAAAACCACTTTAAGACGCAGAACCATATAAATTGGAATCTTTGTAGAATTTCCTCAAATCGAGTGAATCTATCTTGGATAAACACATTGAGCAAATGAAAGGTTGAGAACAAAGTGCACATAGTTGTTATTCCGAAGACATTGAGATGGATAGTGATGATTTTGTGACCATGATGCTAGTTGATGGTTGTTTTGTCATTGAGATGATAACTAAGTGTTGTTCAAATGACTAAGAGGGATCTATATATCGCAATTTCTTACACTCGAATGAGGTGTACCGGGATTTGGTATGACTCGAAAATCAGATTCCCTTGTTTATTCTTGAGAAGATACTCCATCTATCCTTACCCCACAAAGACCTTTTCTATTCATAAGTCAATTTTCTTTTACATCGCGATGCACAGGGAACAAAATCATCTATCGTGTTGTATGGATAAGCTACACCTCATTAAAGTAGCAAAGCATATCACTGATTTTATCTGAACCCTCTATCTACCACCTATACAAAAGTGGACACCACGAGGCGATCTCGGAACTCATTTTGCGATATTGCATGGTGCTTCCCAACTGCATAAAGCAGAACACAAGTTTAAGATAAACTCCATTAATGACTAGCTCGATATCTATTTTTATAAGGGAGTGTTGATCATCCCCCAAGTTTCATATTATCAAATGAAATGAACTCTATAATTAGTAACCTCATGGCACTCGAGCTTCGTCACTACCTAGAAAAAACACACACTATAGATTACGTTTACTTTATGGATAACTTGATGAAGGGTCCTAACCAAATGGACAAAAACTCTCTCTCTCTAGGAAACCATACAAAACCTAAACAACATATCTGCGCTACCTCCACCCAAACCACCAAATCTGTGGCCCTCGTCGAAAACTGCTCCTGTCCCCATGGATATAAGCCACGCTTCTCCACTGAATCTGCATGCACCAACTCCGTCTCCAACTAGGGTATCGTATAAGGACAAAGTTTTGGGGCATGCTACCGTGAGTAGAATAAGAGACATAGAAGCTACTAATTTTTCATATCATCACGAGGGTCCTTTTGTTAAACACGCGCTTGTCACATCAAATGATATGGATATTATCATAGAGGATTACGATTCAGAAGATGAACATGATGATAATCAAGTACAGAGGTCACTAATCGGCAAGTGCCAATTGAAAAACAGGAACTTGTAAAAGTCCAGAAATGTTGGAGACAATCATTGATAATTAAATTATTGGGAAAACTTTTATCCTTCCAAAGGCTTGCATTATGGTTAACATGAGTCTGGAACTTAAAGGTTGGGCTTTTTATCACTGATCTAGGCTACAACTATTACTTAGTTAATTTAAGATCCATGGATAACTACCTTTCGATTTTCGCCGGAGGACCGTGGTTCATGGAAGACCATTATATGTCGGTGGAAAGGTGGCAAAAAAAATTTCAACCCTCAGTTTCCACGATTAAACACATGAGTCTTTGGGTGCAAATACACGAACTACCTATAGAATAATATAAACGGGATTTTTAACATCGCATTGCGGCATCGCTTGGTAAGTCATTAAAAATTGATCTCTACACTGAGTCAAGGGGACGTGCACGTTATGCGCGTCTTTGTATTGAATTCAATATTGAACAACCTCTCCCACCGAAAATTAAAATTCGTCGCAGTCTTCGCAGTATTGTGTACAAACTCAAAACTGACATTTGTTTTGGTTTTATTGGACATATAAAAGGCACTTGCAAACTCAATGTCTCAGCTACAATGCTAAAATCGAACAGTAATCAGGACTCCACTGAACAATGGCAAGTAGTAACCAGTCGTCCGCCTCGCCGAAATAAATCATTAATGTCTCACAGACTAGGCAATTCTGGCATTGGATCAGGGAATAAGGAAAAACGTCCTCACGCAATGGAGGACCTGGGCAGCCAGCAGAAGGCACAGAAAGAGGAGGGGCGGCATAGGCTTTCCATGCATGACACTTCTTCGCTTACTAGGAATATGGGTAAACGTTCTCCACAGGTTAAGGCGAGGTCCATTGATTCTCGGACACCTAGACTAGGGGATAACATACAATCGGATCGGGTTCAAAAATCTTGTTTCTCTCTCAATTTCACTCATGTGCATGGGGCTCAGAGGTACCCAGTTGTTGATAACAGGCCACAGGGTTAATCGGTGTTTCAAAACGACAAGGATCAAAATTTGGCTCAAACCAATAGCATTCAAGCCACCGCCTTAAATAAGGATAAAAATAACACAGTTGGGACCCCTAATGACGTACTTGGCACCGCTGTAAAAATTGATGATTTCCTTATGCAACAATTACCGCCATGCAAACCAAATATAAGTGATGAACTCTTTCCAACCTCGGCAATACTTCCAGCTACATCGCAAGACCAAACAGTCCATCAGGAAGATGATGAGCCGGAGCCCGAGTCCATATTTTCTGACCTTTTCCAACAGCCCCCCAGATTCCCAGACCTCGAAACTGTTCTAGCGACCTCCGCCATGACAAAAAATGAGGACAACTTACACGATGAACCCAATGCACCACTGATACGAATTTTCGGCCTCGACATCTCCCACCCCGCCTTCGTCACCTTCAGCTAGGAAGTTCCATCATGCCAAACCCCCAAATCAAACCTCCATCACCTCTCGACACTCAAAGAATAATTCAAAGAGGGACTCACGATCTTCTCATTCAAGCCAATTTCTCCCTACCCCATGTCTTCCATTGCCAGCTTCTTCAACACCGCGTACACGTAGAGGTCGTCTAGCACAAAAACAGACTCCAACTAGAATCGACGTCCATCTTCATATTCCTTGCCCATCCAGTTCCAAACGATACGCAACTAATGATGAAACCAATGCTTCTAAACGAATTTGTGTACATCCTTCCTGCGCTGATATTAATGAGGTCCCATCACCGATTGCACTTACTGAAAGTTCTACTTTGGAATGCTAGAGGGGTTACTCGACCAACCTTTTTACCAGAATTTCTAAATATTGTTCATCGACAACAACCTTACATAGTCATCATTCTGGATACGCGCATGGATGCTCGTCGCTCCTTGGACGAGATTGCCCGTTTACCTTTTCGCAGCCATATCATTTCTCCTGCACTTGGCCAATCTTGAGGTATCTGGATCCTTTGGATAGAAAGACCTATCACAGAACATGAAGTCGTTGTATCTTCACGATTCATTCATGCCCTCATTGAACATGATCCAGTAGCCGGACCTGCAGAATTAACGTCGGTCTATATGCCACCAAATCCCGTAGCTCAAACCCAGGTATAGCAATAATTGCATTTACTTTCAACCTCTGTTCTCCACCCCTGGATTTTATTTTGGGATTTTAATACAATTTTAGGCCCTCATGAAAAGCTAGGAGGTCAGGAGTTTAAATCGTATCGAGCCAAATCTTTAAATAATTTTATGATGATACATGATATCCATGATTTAGGATTTCAGGGACGATCTTTTACTTGGAAAGCGAACACCCCTTTTGGTCATCATATACATGAGCGGCTGGATAGGGATCTAGCTAATACTGATTGGATGGATCTTTATCCTTCCACTAGAATCACCCATCTCCCAAATGCAGGATCTAATCATTGTCCTATAATGTTAGATAGTATGCCTCAAGCGATGCGAAATCCTAAACGTTTCATTTACTGTAAAGAATGGACTTCCTACCCGTCGTTTGGTGAGTTGATTCAGACCCACTGGGTCCCTCCTTTGGAAGGATCGCCTGCCACGGTTTTCCATAAAAAAAATATATTTCCTTTAAAAGAGCTGCGACAACCTGGAAAACTAATGTGTATGGGAACATGGCCACCAAAATTTCCTATCTGCAACATAATCTTAGTTACACCCGAATTATGCTCTCTTATTATGGGAAAAAGAAATACAGGAGTCTTTAGCCTATTAATGAGGAAAATTTGTATTGAAAAAATAAATATAAACTCAAATGGACCCTAGATGGGGATTCTAATACTAATTTTTCACGCTTGTGTCACATAACGTCAACGTACTAATACCATCCAGGCAGTATATAACTCGAAAACTGGATGGCATAAGACTCAACGTCTCCAGAAAAGGTTGCCAGATTATCTCCATCTTTCACTCAGATTCGGGACTTGGATAAAATTAGTTTACTTCAACCTGTCACGGAACTTGAAATTTGGACCACAATTACTAGAATGGGACGTAATAAAATTCCTGGACCAGATGGGCTCACTGCGAAATTTTACCAGACCCACTAGCATAAAGTAGGCCCTCCAGTTTGTAACCTGGTGCGAGAATTTTTCTTTTCAGGACGAATGACATAAAATTTAAATAATATAATCCTTATATATATCCCTAAGCACTAAAACCCTACCCAGGTTTCTCATTATCGCCCTATTAGCCTTTGCAATGTCATTTACAAACTTATATCTACTATTTTGGTGGAGCGATTATGTCCAATCATCAAATATATCGCGTCGCCCTATCAATCAGCTTTTATGAAGGGCCGACACATTCAGGATAATATTCTGACAGCTCATGAAATTCTCCATACAATATGTAAATCCAAATCTAAAAAAGGAACTTGTGCTGTCAAAATTGACTTATCAAAAGCTTATAATCAAATGGAATGACCTTGCCTTCAATAAGTCCTGCATCAACACGGAATGCCGGAACGGTGGCTCTCTTTCCTAACCTCCTGCATGACCACCACTTCCTTCCAAACTTTTATTGATGGCCATCTGGGGCCCATTTTTAGGCCCTCGAGATGGCTACGACAAGGCGATCCATTGTCCCAACTACTCTTCATCCTTGGCTTGGATGTCCTTTTACGAAAGATTGATATGGAAAGTCAACTCAAAACCATAACTGCGCTTTGTCCCTCTAGAAATGGTCCAAAAATCCCTGGTTTAGCATTTGCCGATGACTGTATTTTCTTTTTACATCCTACAACCCAAT
Source organism: Sambucus nigra (assembly GCA_949130495.1). Classification (NCBI taxonomy): domain Eukaryota; kingdom Viridiplantae; phylum Streptophyta; class Magnoliopsida; order Dipsacales; family Adoxaceae; genus Sambucus; species Sambucus nigra. Next base: position 457,349,447 of record OX422214.1, on the reverse strand, counting down.
CTATAACCCGATTTCAAACAATTTTGGAAACCTTTTCACATGTGTCAGGTGAAACCATTAATTGTGACAAATCTCTTATAACCTTTGGTCGTTCAACCCCTCGCACCATTATGTGTGCAACCCGATCGATGCTAGCCTTCCAGAGAAATCTGGGGCATGAAAAGTATTTAGGACTCCCTCTTATTACTGGTAGGGTCACTCGGAGTCTGTTCACGGACCTCATAGTAGACCTTGACAATCGTCTCCACATATGGTATTTGCATTTTTTTCCCTATGCAGGTCGGGATACTCTTATTAATGCAGTATGTACCTCACTGCCCGTTTACAGTTTGTCAGCCTACTCTTTGTCGAAATCCATTCTTACTGCCCTCACTGTTAAAGTAAAGAACTTATTTTGGAATGCTAATGCACACACTCAGAAAAATCCAACCATCCATTGGGATGTGATTACTTTACCCAAAAAGTACGGAGGACTCGGCATCAAAAATCTGCACACTTTCAACAAAGCATTCATGCTTAAGCTTTCATGACAGCTCTACTGGGACCAGACTCTGGTCGTGAGTCCTCCAAAAAAGTACTATCCTCATGCCTCTTTAATTGAAGCAATTTCTCCCTCTCATGCCTCCTGATTTTGGACACGGGTCTCCAAATTAATTCCCATTTTCAAACAAGGGATTAAATGAAACATTGGACTGGGTAAAATAAAATTTGAAAACATATTTGGGTCCTCCAAGAAACACTAAAATAACGATTCCCCCAAATACCACCCAACGTTCTGTTAGAACCCCTTTCTCGTTTCATTCAGAATTATCAGTGGAATCTGGAATTACTGTCACATTATCTGCCACTTGATTTTCTCCTTTTTATTCATCCATCTACATTTCACCCTTGGGGCCGAATCAATGAACGAAATTTACCATTAAAGACACTTGCCTTTGGCTGAACACAATCAAATGTCATCTTCCATCATTACCATGGACGTGGCTCTAGAAAAGCTCCCTAACTACTACCGAAAGTTAAACTCTTCCTTTGGTTTCTTATTCATCAAGCACTGCCTACAGTGGACTGCCTTTACTACTATCATAAAATTACGGCTCCAACCTGTCCACTATGTGATCTCCCAGACTCTAATGCTCACATCTTCACATGCCAGAACTGATGCTTGATATAGAGCCTTTACCCATTCTCCATCGTCTGAGAGACACTGGTCAGGCAACCTCACTTCTAACGGCATCAAACGTTTTTTCGCTCTCCGCCACCTCTGGCTTGCTCGAAACGAGGCTTTATTTAACCATAAACCAATTGTGAAATCCATTTTAATTCATTCTATATTTGACCAAGTAAGCCAATTCCTCCACTCCCATAATAAACCGATTGTCGGGCAGAATCAAAACCTGTTGATTCCATTACACATTGCGTGGACGTCTCCCTCGCTTGGGTTTGTTAAATGTAACACTGACGGAGCGAAATCTCATATCACGGGCCTTGCTTCCATTGGCGGATTACTTCGAAATTAAAGAGGAGAGTTTATCCTGGAATTTTCTAAAAACATGGGACATGTGTCATCTTTTATGGCTGAACTGTGGGCTTTAAAAACGGGCTTGATCTAGCTTTTCAAATAGGTATAAATTGTATTGAAATAGAAACAGATTTGTCAAATTGCGTTCCAAATGATTTCCAGGAACCAGGCTCACCACCAGACCCACTCGAACATTCTGCAACCCATCCTTGATGGCCTCAGGAGATTTCACCATGTAGTCATGTCGTTTTGTTTTCGTGAAGCTAATATGTGTGCGGATGCTTTTGCTGCTTTTCGATTATGCATCCTTTTTTTCTGTACTTTTTCAGTCAGTTCCTAGTTATGTTTTCCCTTTTTCTGTCATGATATGTGTGGTAGTTCTGTACTTAGGTATGCTGTAGCAAACATCTCTTGTAAAATACTGTTGGTTTGAATAAAGCTTCATTTTTGGGGGAAAAATAGGATCCCAAGGATTTTGAGTTCCTTGTCTAGTCAAAAATCTTGTGAACCCAGACTGGCAATAACAAACGGATCCCAAGGATTTTGAGTTCCTTGTCTAGTCAAAAATCTTGTGAAACCAGATTGGCAATAACAAACTAGCAACATGTTTCTTTTCCAATCTTCTTGAAGGGATTCAATATGACAATGCAAACCACTTATTAGCTCAAATTTGTGAAGATGTAAACAAATACTAATCGGACAACTGGAGCCTCGAAAAGGCAATCTTTGCACGCAATTTCAACTCGCCAATACGAAAAACAATCTCTATACCAACTTCAATTATACTCGTGCTAACTTTTATACAAATCATATGCTTTATCACTATCCTGCTACCCAATCCTATAGTTGGTGGATTACTTAATTTTGTATTAACAGTTACAATTGTTGAGTAGATTGACATTATCCATGTCTGGTTACCTGCTAAATATATACCTTCCCTCTCTAGAGTTGGTTTCTACCAATTTATTTTTACATGAGGAAATATATTTGTATGAATTTTCTCATACAATTGCCAGTTGATTTTGTCATACCGGGGTTAGTTTTGTTTCATAATAGAAGTGGTTATGAGTTATGAACTCGTGACTTATTTTAAACCTTATCTTGTGCAGATGTTGTTGATTAATTTTACTTATAGTTGTTGCTTAAATAGTTCTGCTCATTGCACCCGTTGTTAACTTTTTCTCTGTTAGGAAAAAAACATAAATAAATAAATGAAATCTTTTTTTACTTTAATACATCCATAATTATTCTACTTTTGAGTTTGGTACATTTTTTTAATTGACTGAGTTTAGTACATATGCCCTTAAAGCTATGTTACATTTAACAACCATGACCTCTTAATGAAAATATAAATTCTATTTGTTTTCTGTTTTTTCCCTTCTTTGGGGGTTCACAATTTTTTCGGTTTTCTTTATTTTTCTTATTTTCTTAATTACTTTTTTCGTTAAAAGACCATGTGCATGGCACGTGTCTGTTAAATGTAACAGAGCTTTAACGAAGTAGGTAACAAACTCGAAGTCAATTAAAAAAAGTAACAAACTCAAAGCAGGATAATTACGAGGGTATTAAAGTAAGAAAAAACATAAAATAAAATAAAATCATCAAGGCACATCAATGTTATCTAAGCAACCAAAGATCCATTAATGAGTAAAGTGTATTCCACATGCAGTTTCTAAAGTGTATTCCACATGCAGTTTCTCTCTCGATCAGTGAGAAAAAACAACAATTTGCAATATTAGCAAAAAGGCAATGGAAATACCACCCAAAAAATAGCCAAAACATACACAGTTTAAACTCAACCTGTGGAACAACATAACTACTTATTTCAGCTTAGATTTTGAAAAGCTTTGTAATGGTTTTGCAAGGGGTCGAGTCGGGGCATTTCTAACGACTTTCTTTACATCGTACACCGATGAGAAGGCACAAATCGCGGCAATCAACATTGCTGGGTAGACAAATATGGCTTTTGTGGGATCTGGGTTCACTTGTTTTCCTAGGATCCCTTCTCTAACAAGCCCCCAAATAATTAAAAGCGTTCCGAACATGCTCATTCGCCCCGGTTTCAGGATACCGATAAGTGCTCCCGCCACAGAAAAGTAGCTTCCTGCAAGAACCTGGTAAAAAGGCAAGAGAAATTAAAAACATGCAGCTTAGCACCTTTTGAAAAGAAAAAATAATGAAGCTTAAAAGAGCATCATGATCATAGTTGCCAAATCATGTATGATATCATGTCACATATAGTTCGAAATGAAAATTATAAATGATAAATGTGTAGAGAATACATTATCATAAATAAGAAAATGTACTACGGTCTAAAACTAATCTTAGGGCATTATCTAACTGTACGACTTTTGCCATTGTAATAAAAAGTGTGTTCGACCCAAGTTGTAATCTCATTATTATAAGAATATTAGAATTTTACAAAAAATGAAAGCAAGGACATACAACATATAAATGAATATTCATTTCCATTATTTTCATAAGAAGACCAATATGGACCAATGCGATAAGACTAATATGGCTATGATACAGAGCTACTTGGAATATATCCACGTAATACGTATCTTTTTGGTGTTATCTCGTATCCTTTCGTCCGATACTAACAACCATGCTCATGATACATTTGATATATGTGCAATACTAAGAAGAAGAATTGCATTGCAAAAAAAATTATGTCAAATATTGTTCATGATATTTTTTATGTTATTATTGATACATACTAAGGTTCTTGTGTATTTGGACAATATATAATAGTGGGTAGTTTTTTAATGATAAGTAATTACACTGATAAAAGTGTATTAGTGTAGTGAAATTATTTTATGGGCACAATAAAACATGTTTTATATTTGCCTAAGTAAGAGAGTACTTTGTGTATATTTTTATTCCATTCAAAAAGTTTTCAGCATACAAACATCATCATGATCTTGAAAACCTCCATGTTTTAAAGAGACTTTGAGGTAAAAAAATGAAACCAGCTATGTATCATAACTATGATTTCCTAGGATTTGGATACAACTGACAGGGCCATAGTATTCTTCTGGACAAAGTTTAGGTCCCCCAAACCACTTATTTCCAATGTATAGAATGTTCGTGGTTGAAAATCCTTACAAAATCAGATAATGCAAACGATGCAAGGACAACAAGTAATAATGAAATTATAAGAATAATAAATTGTAATACAAAGTGCGTAGAACGGGGGAAATTTGGAAGTAATGCCAGGAATTCAAATATACAGAAAGCGATAAAGTTGTTTGGTTCGCAGGTGTACTATTTTGAACCAGATAACTGAAGTTTACAAATATTTATCTAACCATTGAACTTCGCAAACAATAGTAATTAAAACTAGACATCGGAAAAATGCAACACAGCACGAAATTATAAAATGGGTTTAGACTTATGTTCGGGTGTGGTATATCGAGTCAACTCATTAGACCTGTTATGATAATGAATCGAGTTCGTGTAATTTCTTAGGCCCAATTATCCACTATCAGTAACAAGTTATATTGAGTCGTTTACCCGAACCAATGGCTTAAACCAATATCAAACAGTTAATGCAACGAAGACCCTGACGATAACGAGCCCCACTTATAATGCATCTCAACCAAAAATTTAATCCCCAAATCTCTACCATTCATATTTTATCGTCTTAGGGTCTTATCGGGCTCGTGTATAAACGGGTGACTTTTTTATCGTCTCAAAAAACCATATTCAAACCTGACCCATTATCTTAACGTGTCGTGTTCACCCGTTATTATCTATTAAGATAATGATTTATTTTGAATCGTATACAAGTTGACATATTAGCTCATTTTTTAACACAATTAGACCGATTAATTCATTGGCATTCGTAACTCTCTGATTTAGTAAAAATAGTTATGATTAAATTAACATTAAGCCTTATAAACTCTTTATAAGTCGCAGCAATATATCTTATTTCCTTAAATTAATGGGTCTTAACGGGACGTGCCTCATTTTGTCAGGTCTACGTGTATGGGTTGAGGGGGTTTAGACACAAACCCTATAAAACATGACTTGACAAGAACCGTTTATTTAATCTCAGCCATGAGAGACGTCAGTAATTACTTCACGATGATGATTCTGGATATTAATAAAAAAAAGGGGTGTTTTCTAACAAAGTTGGAGAAAGAGTGAATAACAGTTGATTTTGTATGAAAAGTTGAAAAAAGCATAGAAAAAAATAGTAGTTTTGGTGAGATCCTCGCTTACTTTTTCAGTTTTCCATGGAATCCAATTATTTAAGGGCTCGGTAAAGATTAGATTCCATGGACAACCTGAAAAGAACGACAGCATCTCACCTTACCACCCATCTAGTTTTCTATATTTTCTCCAACTTTTCATAACATGATCTGTTTTTAAATCTTTTTCCAACTTTGTAATCAAGCTCTACCAAAGGGGATACAAAATCGTAGGGGCAAACCCCAAGACTTTTGGGGCATCCTTATTAGTGATTTCTATTGTTGTTATTGTCTAATACATGGATTTTCGATTGAGCTCTTGAGTCCTGTCCAATATAACAACACATATAGAAATCAAGTTTTCATCTCAATCTCTCATAATCTCATATTCAATCAAAAAGTGACCTTACCCACAAAAGGGCTACAATATATAGGGAGATAATAAAAGAATATTTTGCATATATTCGAACTAATAAGAAATGTTTAGGTCCTTTATGAGGTCATGGGTGATGTCACTATGAAAGTGACATTCCATGAAATCATAGTGGAAGCATCCACATTCTTAACTAACTAAACGATATCCCCAAAGGGATATTTCTTACATTAATAACAAAAGTCTATATGAAAAGACAAATTACAATATAGGCAATCGTCTCGACACGTGGACATCATCATCATCCACATCGTTAAACAGATTGACAACCTATAAATATGTCATCCATTTTGTATCACATTACCCCCAAACGGTGCCCCACCTTTAGCCCCTTTTTCAGATACCAATTAATGCACCCGCCTTCTCATTCAATGCCATTAGTACTGAACTTTAAGACCTTTGGACAAGATCAACCTCAAGTTGGGCTACAAATGAACCGAGCTGTTCTCTTTCGTAAAGCAAACTAACCGAGCTCGATCACGATTTAGAGCTCGTTTAAAAATTTGCTATCATTGGGCTCAGCTTGAGCTCGTCGTTTAAGGCATAAACGAGCTGAATTAGACCCCTAAAACCTAGCTGCTCGAGTTCGGCTCGTTTAAAGCTCGAACTCGACTCGTTCGTTTAATAAATGAACCGAGCTCAAACATGATCTCAAGCTTGTTTAATAATCGACCTTAACTAAGCTTGGTTCGAACACGGCTCGACTCGGTTCGTTTGCAACCCAAACCCCGACCCATTATAAATACTGTCCTACTAAATTAACTATACGTGATGAATTTCACCTTCACTCTCAACAACCTAGAACTCTCAAAACAAAACTCAGCAACAGGAAAAAAAACACCTATGCTCTTCGTGAGGAGCCTTGAAACGGGTTACATCTCGATTCTCGAGGAGAAATTCCCTAATCCCTAACCAACATGCACTACCCTCCTACAATAAGAAGTGAATTTGAAACAGGAGGCATCCTGCATGTAAAGCAAGTTCGAAATATAAAAGAAAAAATTACATGTGTAAATTTGCAACCAAAATGAAACTAGAAATGTGTGTGTGCTCTGTAAGTAACACTGAAGTAATTGTTTTTTTTTTTAAAAATAAGCCCCACGTAAACATGCTCCTAAAAAACAAAAAAGTCTAAAATACATACTATTTTTCCTTCTTAAACTTCCAGCAACTAGCAGTTGCCATAAACTCAATTAAACAAACAAACTGCTCATTATTGGTCACTATCGAAGTGTCGGTTTTAAGATTTTATTGACTATTTGATCCTTCAGTAGTTCTTTTTCTTTGTGACACACCCTTGATATATTTCACCACTTTTTCAGATAGTGGGGATAATCGTTGTGAACAGTTAAAACCAGTAATGATAATGAACAAATCAACTAGAATTCTAGTACTGAGATATAAATAAAATCTAAATGATAATTCATTAGTAGATGAAAGTTGATGGTAAATAGAACCAAAAAAGAAGATAGTGGAGCACATGCTACCAGCTTCAAATTGCATAAAAAAAACTTACGCCATCTGCAAGTAGGCCTGTCGAAGGATAGGTTTCAGATCGGACTTCGGAGTAAGGTCAGACCATATAATTTAATAAAAATATTACTCAATCAACCTGATGAAATCATATGTCGGATCACCAATATTTCAAACATATTCAATTACATTAGGGTTTAGATTGAATATTATCCGACGCTATTAAAAGTATTGTATATATAATATTTGTTTTTAATTGTAATAATAATGTGATTTTCAATCAAATATAATTAAGAATAGAAAATATTAAAAACATAGTATATACATATAAGTGTAATAATAATCGTCATATATATAGATATATATGGTTAAATTATAAGTACTAGATATATGATATTAAATATCTTATTCATTAAATATAATAAATCGGATTGGATTCTTGATAGATTGGGTTTATACAAATCCCTATTCGATCCATCTACTAATCGAATAAAGAAATAATCAGATTATCAGTCATCAAGTTACAAAATGCCATCCATATTTGAATAAATAGATTGGATTCTGTCTCAAATCCAATCCATAGCCAAAAACTCAGCTCAACCCAACAAAGCCTTTTTTTGGGATCAGATATATGAATCCTATTTTTCCATTATGCTGTATTCAGCACAATATCTTCGATATATAAATATTATATATTACATTCGTTGCTAACTTCAACAAGGCCACAACCATATAAACTGAAAACAAGAGGAGAGAAAATGATAAAGTTTTATGAGCAAACCTCCAATGGTTGTAGATCAGTTATTGCAGGAGCACCCTTCGCATCAGTCAAGTTGTATATGCTTAGCAGATTATTCCAGCTTGGAACACTCATGTTAGTGACTAGACCATTCACAATAGCCCCGGGGTAGAGAAGTGCCTTTACAACGGGAACGGGAAATATCTCACTTGCAATCAACTGGGAAGATGTTACCTGAACAGGTGATGTACAAATACCAGATCTACATGGTACCCTGTTTTAAAAGTAACCAAGAAAAGAAAATCCATAAGAGATTGAACAATTTCCACATTCGATTTATCAAAATGTAACACAAAAATGTATTGTCTTTATCACCACAAAAGGCAAGTGACAGGGATGTACCACAAGAAGACGAGGATTATAACAACTTTTTAGGAGTATATCAAAACAAAATATAGAATGGAAAAGACTACTATATAAGTTCGTAAAACCACATATGACCAATTTCAAGTAAACTTTCGGGGAAAGTTTTTGCATTTCCCAGAAATGCATGAACTTTGACAGAAATTTCATGCACTTACTGGAAGAATGCAAGAATGGTTCCAAAAAAGAAAAAAAATAGATAAATCCGATTAATGTAAAAAGAATCCAGATTTTCCAGATTATTGTACAAATAGTTCCAGCAAATAGGAAGCATAAATGATAATCATGTAATTTCTAATGTGAAAATAATAAATAATGAAAACAATAATTCCAACATTATCGTATATATACTTTGCAGACTACTTGAAATTTCAAGATTTTAAATAATCAAAACAATAATATCCAGACTATTGTATATATAATTCCAGATTATTGGTTTGATTATTGTCAATATGTTAAATTTTATGTTTTGTTATAAAGCTATAAAAGAAATTCATGGAAGAAACAGAGAGAGGGAGAGAGAGTAATTGGGGGTTTAAAAAAAAGAAAAAATGTTGCCTAAATTGAGTTTCAATCCCTAAATACGATAATCACCAAGTGTTAATGTCCAAACTGCCACAAATTTGGGGTGCCAAGGTCCAAAAACCCTAAAGTCTAAGGCACGTCAATGTAAATTAAAAAACCAGTTGTCCAATTATGAAATATTCCACATGCAGTTTCTATCTCAATCAGTGAACAAAATACTAGGTATAATTCGTAGTTCTGAAAAAAATAACCGCACTCATTTCAGCTTAAACTTTGAAGAGCATTGTAGCGGTTTTGAGAGTATATGTATGAAAATGTGAGTATGTAGATATGTGACAATGATTACGCAATATACTCGCACACAACAACACCAAAGAAAGGAAAATACGATTTTCCTGCCAATCTCTCTCATAATTTCATCTCTAGCGAAGTATATAAGACAAGGAGGCAAAGCATTTATAGGCCAAGGCTGACAAAATACCAGAGACTACAGCAACTAAGAGAAGGAAATAACTAATACAAATAAAAACAAAGGTCGTACCCAGTGCACAAGACTTTCGCTTAACTGCAGGGCAGGGACTGGGAGAGGCGGGTGTCGGCTGGCCTTAACCCCATATATGGAGAGGCTGCTCCCATGTCTCGAACCCGACACCAATCATAACTTTGGCGAGGGCACTTGCCATCGCACCAACGTACGACCTCTTAACTAATACAAATATGTGGGATATAAAATATGCCCCTTCAAGCTGAAAAGCTATCTAAATACTCCCTCCGTCCCAAATTAAGAGTTCATTATTCCATTTTTGGTTGTTCCAAATTAAAGGTCCACTTTCCTTTTCCAGACATAATCACCGTACCAATTTCCACAATGGTTAACAAGAGTTAATCTTGATCGTTGATTAAATGTATTCTTAATCTACACAAAATAAAGACATGGACTCTTAAGGGGGTAGTAAAAAGCAGGATTGATACGAAGAAAAATCGCCTAAAAAACCCACGTATTCTCTGCCTCGAGATGACCATGCCAACGAATAAGGAAGCAGGTATAGCAGTCCGTGTCTGATGTAATGATACCCTCAATGCCATCCACGTGGGAGTGGACAAGCTCGATAGCATAAAGCAAAGGAATGGGAAGTATATGGGTGCCTTAGAAATGCGAGAGGGAAGTGCAGCGGACAAGTTGGTTAGAAGAAAAATCTCAGATGTGTTATCCTCACAACATGAGCACCGGAACGGGCCCAAACGATGCAATATCTAGATTTTGACCACGGTCATGATGTCATTCCTTTTCAAATAAATGACAACAAATTCTTGGGCCAAAAATTATGCTGCTATGCTGAGGGTCCACTTCGCCTTTATATCCAGAATCACAGTATGAACAAAAGCCAGTCTGCAAAGTATAGTCTGCAAAGTCAGAATGCTGACAGGCACACCAGTGCTGTCAAAGGAAACTAGACCAAGTCAATAAGATCAGAGGCAATGGGCCTAAGATAGTCTGAAAAGGTAGAGAGGCTCGTAGGCAGTTGACCACATCGTTAGAAGAACACTTGACAGTACAATGCTGGAGTCCCGGATCCTAAGATTAACCGTTGTTACACAGCGACAACGATAGTTTGGCCATCCATCTCAAAATGAAATATTGTAGAGAACTATAGGTAACAATAGAAAAGTCACCGCAACGTGCATTGAAAATGCCCATGAAATGGACGGTAGAAGTAAGTGATACTGGGAGGGACGCCGTTGGACGTGTATAACCTCCGTGAAGGAAAGAGCGGCCACGTGCAACATTTTGGTCCTGTGATATAAAGAATTGATGGACCGCAGCGTAGATAGAATCATAGTCCTTGATGGAAAGCTGTTTTAGCCACATCAGTCCATAAGAACACTAAAGGTCCCATGAGAATGGGGCCAAGACCGAACTAAACCCAGCTATAAGCAGTAGTAAGAGCTAGTAACCCATGAAAACTCAAATAAACAATGGTAGATGTAGGCAACTCAACAATACCCTGGAGTTTAGACTCATCAACACTTGAAGTCCCTCACCAGAAACAACGTACCATGAAGGACACCTTGCAGACCTTAAGGACCTGTTGATGTGGCCATCGTGCTCCGCCTCTGATCGATTGTAAATCAGAATTCCACCAAATACGTAATCCCAAACATGCCCAAAAAATGTCTTTGAACAAATGTTGATGGGCATTAGACAGGATTAAGGGCATAATTGATGTAGATAGGCTTTATTATAACTGATGTAGATAATCATAATAATGTAGATAGGAATTATTGTTTAGTTTTGTTGATTGTTAGTATTAAATGTAATAAAAAGGGGTTTAGTCCACTTTAGTAAATATTAGTGTAAATGGATTACTATTAGTATAAGTAGATAGGTATTGATGTAATAGAGATTCCATTACTCTTTGGCTTGTAAATATAATTTTCAGAATTGCGCTTCTGTCTTGTCTCTTCTTTGGATCCAGTTGGTGGTGTATACATCAAATTGGTATCAGAGCGAGGTGAGCTCCTTAGTGTGTGTGTGTGTCCTCTCATTGCATCTCCATTAATGGCTCCCAAGAAGAGAAATCAAAACAATGATTCTGAAAAACGTTTGACAACACTTGAAGAAAACTAGGGCTGAAATCAAAGAATAATGGGTTGAAATGAGGAACCAACAAACCCCAATTTTGTCGAAATTGGAGGTCTTCAATTCTTCTCAGCTCATTACGCCTCACATACAAACCGTAGTCCCTATTTCAAACCCTAATTCTGAAATTCTCCAAGAACAACCACAACCCAAAAAATTCACTAAAACCCTAATCATAACAAACAAAAACCCTCAAGAACGCATTCTTATCACTTCTGTTGCAAATTTACAATCTCTACCCCTGCCAAACCAATCGCCAACCATAAGCAATCCAAACTAGAGTTACCAAAAATCGCTATGTGGCTAGCGACTTCCGATACGGAACGCACGATCCCAATCGTCGACCATGAGCGTACTGGAACGGAAATCTAGCGTTCCATTTACAAAAACAAAAGGAAATATTATGTTACAGCATCAAAGGAAAATCGCAATGTGGAACGAAAAAAATAGAAAAAGATAACATATATGTTTCAAAATATGTGATCCTATAAAATGTTACGCGATCCGCACAAATTTATTTCATTCCGACTAAGCGATGTGAAGAAGCCTACCCCCCATCACACCACGTTCCGTAACAACTAACGTTCCCCATTCCAGTTCTCGTTCCGTGTACTGCAACAATCAACATATCAGGTAACTTTGAACAAAACCTTAGGGTCGTGACCCCCAATCAGGTCCAATCGAACCCTCCCCAACCCACTTCCAGTCCCGCCCTCTACCACCATACCTTCAATCATTCTCATAAAAAGAGAAAGGAGAGGACGAGCCCTAAGGCTGCGATGAGAAAGAAAAAAATCGGAAGAGAAGAATGGTAAAAAGAACAACAGGAAAATGTTCAAAATTGGAAATCCCCGGCCTACCTCACTACTAGTTTGTCTCCGACAGTGTCATCATCAAGTTCTGGCGACAACTAACCAAGTCAGGAGACACCAAGAAAGGCACAGTCCATGGTGTTACTATTGTAATTGGGTTTTTAACCCAGGTGGAGAGGATATCATGCTAGCTCGAGATCAGAGAGATGCACGAGAGAGATCCACGATTGAAGATCGTCGATAGCCTGAGGAAATCGCTGGTGAGATCCACACTCACGAAGCAGTTGGGCTTGGTTCCATGGTCGCCGCATGGGGTACATTGAAACCCTAGGTTATGAAGAGAAGTTGTTTTGGTTGGGCCTATTTTGTGGGCTGCGACATTTATTGGGCTCTTCATTTTCCCAACTGTTGGTGCATGAGACCTTGGCAAAAGAAGATACACGGGTGGAAAGAAAAATAGTTCTAATATGGCCCAAGTTTAAGGAAATTTTTTGAGATAAATTTTTAGCCCTCCCAATTTTTTGACAAAATTATGTTTTGGACTTTTCCCAAAATTTCTCTTCTTCTCAACTGAATATTTTGGGAATTTTGCACTCAGCTCCGACCCCAAGTTTGAGGACAACCTTTTCAAATGAGGGGAGAATGATGTAGATAATAATGTAGATAACCTTTATTGTTTAATTTTGTTAGTTGTTAGTATTAAATGTAATAAAAATGGGTTTATAGTCCTCTTTAGTAAATATGAGAGCAAGTAAAGGGTATCTTAGTTTTTTAATGCTTTCCTAGTTAGAGTAATATTACTACTAGTATAAATAGGTAATGATGTAATAGAGATCTCATTACTCCTTGACTTGTTAATACGATTTTTAGAATTATGCTTGTGTTGTGTCTCGTCTTTGGATCCAATTGGTGGTGTTTGTATCAATAACAGTAAACTCGCATAACGTGTCATTTGTCTTAATAGTCGTTTTCCACTCACCTCTTTTCAAATCTATCTTGGAAAAAAAAGCCCCATGCAACTGATCAAGCGTAACGAAGTACTTCACTATTATTTTGTTAGTGATAGGACTATCATCACACATCCTCAAACACTCACCCTTCTTCAGAGCAAGGAGGGCCAGAACGGCGTTACACATCTCTCGTAATAATCCCTCGTCACAAAGTTTGAGGACTTGGCATTGCATCTCCTCGTGATCGATTGGTGCCATTCCATAGTTTGGTAGGTTCGGTTATTAGCCCCTTGCACGTAATTAATAGAATGTTGGATGTCCCGCAATGAGGGAAGGCCAAGGGATGGGGGTGGTCAAACATCATCAAATGACTCGAGGAGATGTGGAGTGCATATGGAAACTAACAAGTTTTGAGTAAAACCGATATTCAATAACAACTTGTGTAATCAACATTTAATCAATAAAGTATAAAATTAGATGAAAGAGTTCATAGATTTACACAACCAAGGATTACCCAGATGATAAAAAATGAAAACTAACAAATTGGGTAATCAATATTTCATGAATAAGATATAGAATTACATGAATAATTCACAAATTCACACAACCAGGGACTACCCAGATGGGAAAAAATAATAACTATCAAGTTTGAGTAAAACCCAGATTCAATTACAAATTGGGTAATCAACATTTACTGAATTTAGTGAAAATATGTTAAAAGAATAGAGTATAAAATTAGATAAATAGTTAACAGATTCACACAACCAAGGACCACCCAGATCATAAAAATTGACAACTAACAAGTTTGAGTAAAACCCACATTCAATAACAAATTGGGTAATCAACATTTACTGAACAGATTACAAAATTACATAAATAGTCAACAGATTTACACAACCAAGGACTACCCAGATCATAAAAAATAATAACACTACACAAAGTGGGTAATCAAGATTCAATGAATAAAGTATAAATTTACATAAACAGTTAACCAATTTACACAACCAGGGACACCCAGATGATTCAAACTGATTCCTACCAACTTTGAGTAAAACCCATATTCATTAACAAATTTGGTAATCAAAATTTAATGAAAAGATTATAATTTTACAGATTTACACAACTAAATACTACCCAGATGATAAAACTACATAAATACTGTATTAGAGATGGGTTATATTACCTGAAAAGGGGAATCTGAAGGAAGATAAGGAAGAAATATATTCTAGATGCGTATATTGCGAGATTGCCTAACCATCCCTTTGGAGTTGCCATTATATTATAGAGGTGAAAAAAAAGTGTAGACCTATATATGAGAGAGATCTAGAGAGCTATGCAAGGGACTCGTTTAAATTGGAAGCCGAAACAATACATTCTGGTATTCGCAAATTAACTATTACGTACGCCCACAACTCAAAATTAGTATCATTATTTTTTTTTTTTTTTCGATCTTCCGATTTTTTCAATTTTTAATTTGATTTTTTTCGAATTTAGAATTGAATTTTAATTTGTCGATTTTTGATTTTTTGATTTTTTCGAAAACAATCGGTTCGAAAATCAAAAATAATTTTCAATTTTCAATTTTTCGACTTTTTCGAAATTATGTCGATCCAATTTTTTCAAATTATTTTCGATTTTTTACCTCTGAGTTTTTCGATTTTTTGAAAATTTCTCATATCCTACATCGGTTAGGAGATGACGAGGGATCCAAAGTAGTGTTCTAAAAAAGTGGATTATCCTCCTAGCTTCTACACAAATGAAAAAATAGGTTAAATCGTCATGTATTTACATGTTGAATTAAACCATTTTTTTTATTTTTTTTAAATAAGAATTTCGAGTATTCGAAAATCCTAAAGTTATTTTTTCAAAATTTTGGAAATTTCAAAATTTTTGGATTTAAATATATTTTGTGCATTTTTGAATTTACGCCGAATTTTGCAATTATTCCAAATTCGGATTTTTTTTTATTTTACAAAAAAAACGGATCGAAAATCGGAATAATTATTTTATTTTCGAAAAAATCGGATTTTTTCAAAGAGGCATTTTCCGATCCGATTCGGCTGAAACACAAGCCTAGTAGGAACAGAGTTTTCATATACAATGAATATGACAAAGATATGCATGTGAATCTTTCATATTACTATTTTGAGATTCAAAACATGTGACCTTAATGCACATTCTAACATTTTTCGTTCTAATATGATTTTGTATAAGAGAATTTTTACGCCAACTAAATTGTGACTCATTTTGTGTGACACACTAGCGTGTCGTTTCTACATTCATTCGTATTTGAAGTTAACTTTTATCATTCAAAATACGAATCAATGCAGATTCGATACATCGGTGTGTCGTACAAAATGAGTCGGAATACGGAGTCGGTCTAAAATTACACTTTGGGTAAAATGTTTTAGATTTGTATAATTTTTTGTGATACTTTTGTATAAAAAAATGTATCTCAAAGTCATAAAAATTAACTCCCCCCATCCCAAATTAATACTCATGCTTTCCTTTTGGGATTGTCCCAATATAATAGTCGCTTTTCTTTTGGGGACGTAATCAACGAACAAAATTGAAAAATAGTGAAAAATGATTGGTTTTGGCCATTGATTGTGTAAATCCTTAAAAATCGTCATTTTCAATTACCAACTATTAATTTGGGACGGAAGTAGTACATTAAATTTGACACCCAAAGTGATTTATAATATAACAAATGGGGGCAAAGGTCAAATGACTCTTAAAGTTAGCAGTTATTTAAGCTTTTCTTCGTCATAAATGATTTAGGAAATGATAAAAATATTTAAGAATAATGATTAGCAGTATTGTAATCATTTTCAATGCAGTCCCTATGTTGTAACATATACGTGAT
The DNA here is from genome assembly GCA_949130495.1 of Sambucus nigra. Taxonomy (NCBI): domain Eukaryota; kingdom Viridiplantae; phylum Streptophyta; class Magnoliopsida; order Dipsacales; family Adoxaceae; genus Sambucus; species Sambucus nigra. The sequence goes on along the minus strand of OX422214.1, from coordinate 457,332,870 downwards.
ATTTTCCTTAACGAATAACTAAAATTTTCTAATGTATAGGTAAAAAAAATTGTAATATATATGTGTTAGGTTTGTGTATACGATGACTTAATACATAAATATATGTATTAAGTCATCGTATACACAAACCTAACACATATATATTACAATTATATATATATATATATATATATATATATATATATATATATATATATATATATATATATATATATATATGTTTTGGCTAAGTGACTTTAGTGCTAAAAAATGATAGTGGATTAGAGTTGAAAGGTCTTATTGGTTCGGCATGGGGGCTTTTTATGTAAAGGAAAATTTGTCTCTTCGTTGTGATCTCCATAAGATAACGTGCTCGAGCCGTTCTGAGCCACCTAAGAGAACATGTGTGGTAATTGGGTTATCCCTCGTGTATTGTGAGAGTCACTGTTGCTGAAAAATCTATCATTGTATGGGATTTCATTTATTTTGTAGAAATAAATAGAAGGACGGAAGCTTTGGCGCCTCAATAAATATCACTTCTCTACATATAAGCTACTTGTTTACCCTTCTAATTTCTTTCATTGTCTATTACCATTTCTAATTCGTTTATCTTGTTTGTAAATAAGGACTTATAAAGTTAACGATGATACCATCAAAGATTTTAAACTCTAGTACATTCTCGATTGGTTCTCCATAGATCTACCGAAAGGTCCCGTCGAACCCTACAACATAGATGATAATAACTTTTTTTAATAAATAATAAATTTCATAAAGCATCAGTTGAGGAATAAAACCTCAACAATATCCTATTTAGTCTTAAACCCATATAGCTATGCATATCACACTCATTCCATCTATTAGATTATCAAAAGTCATAACGGGGTAAGCTCTTCGAAAAAGGATCCTCAAGATTGTCTTGAGATGCTATATAAGTCACGATGACGTCGCTTATTTGCATGATCTCCCGTATTAGGTGATACTTGCGCTCTATGTGCTTACCACTATTATGGGCCGGGGTTCTTTCGAGTTATCAACTGCTCACATATTATCACAATAAAGTGTAATGGTTGATTGCACTAAAAGAACCACTGCCAATGGTAATATATTTGAAGCGGTAACATATTTGGCTTTCATGGTCGAATCAACATTACATGATTGATTAATACTCCTCTAACTTATGGCTCCACCTCTTAGGGTAAACACATATCTTGTGGCCGATTTCCTAGAATACTTATTTGACTAAACATCTGAGTATGTTTAGCCTAAAGGTACAAGATTGTCCATTGAGTAAACCAGTACAAATTTTCTAGTCCTTTTCGAGTACTTAAGAATAAGTTTATTGGGGTCCACTACTACCCGCCTGGATTAAACGAAAATCTACAAATTATATCACAATAAAGTAAATAGCGGGTCTAATACACAACATAGCATACATGAGGTTCCCCACCACCGAAGCATAAGGTATATTATCCATCCTTTATACATAATCATATGTCTTAGGACACTAACCCTTAGATAGAGTGATTCCATGCCTGAAAAGAATAAATCCTTTCTTAGAATGTTGCTTGCTAAACTTTGTGAGCACATTATCGACATAAGTGGCTTGGGATAAACCTAACATCTTATTTTTTTAATCACACGAAATCTTGATCCCAAAGATATGATTAGGTTCTTCTAAGTCCTTCATATCCAACTACTTAAAAACACCACTCTTATATCGAACAATAAACCCATATCATTCCTGATTAGGATAATGGCATCCATATGTAGTAGTAGAAATACCATTATGTTTCCTCCGTAATTCTTATACTCATAAGTTTTATCCGAACATTGATCAAAACCAACATATTTAATTACATGATCAAACCAGATGTTCCAAGACATTTAAGTTTATTTAAGTTCATGAATGGAGCTCTTAATTTTGTGCACTTTGCTTTCCTAGACACTTGTTATGAATCCTTCGGGTTGCACCATATATATGTAACACCCCGCCCGTCCTGGGAGAGCGAACGAAGCGCCACTATCGATAAAACTAACCAAATCCACAATCAACATGGTATAGAGCATCTAAAAACCCACAATACAAAAGAGAACTAAAAATCTCAATTTCTTCAAATAAATATCGAGTCTCTCGAATTACATACAACTAACTCGAAAATAAAATACAAAACTCCAATGCTCTAAACATCAAAGTAATACAATCTTCTCAAATGTATTCTCGAAGTTCTTCCCAAAATAATCCACGCTAAAATCCATTCTCCAAATCAAATTCAAAGCGCCCAAATTCTGCACTAACCTGCCACTAAACGAAAATATGGGGAAGTACACAATACGACAGGAAAGATGCTCAACAAATATTAGTGGTGAATAAAACGTAACAATACGAGTACGAATATTCAAATGAAATGCGAATCTCAAAAGCAATTATATCAATACAATTTCTCAACAACACATTAACCGGGTCACCAAGCTTCACCACCGTACCGCGCCTATGTATTTTTTTAGAATGTCCGGAAAAAGAAATATTGGCGGGTGCCCAACCTCCGTGCCATATTAAAATCTCATAACAACATGCTCAACACCAAATATAATACCACATGAATCAAAATTAGATTCCAACATATATCTTCAAATTCCAATAAATTTAGCAATTCAAATATGAGCCAATGATCACAAGAAAACAACAAGAATGACACACGCGAGATTAAGGAGCATATTGTGTAAAACCCCATACCTCAAACCACCAAAAGTTACCAACATAATTCTGCCCAAAAATGCAGATCACACCATCAAAACAGCCCACAAAGATCATCAAAAACTCCTCCAAGATCATTCTCAAAATAGCCCCCAAGAACACCTCCAAAAACCTAACGTTGAATGCATAAATTAAAGGGGCTAAGTGTATATAAAAAGAGAGGAATAAAAATATGTTTGCTGCGAGAAAGTTGTAACAAAAAGGATCACCCACGACCTTATTTTATAAGGCAAAGAAGTAGGAGTTGAAAACAAACACAAACTCTTAAAACTGCTTACTGTGCACGTTTTCTGAAGGCATCGATCGATCGATGCCTAGGCGTCGATCGATCGATCGCCCAGGAAATCTGGCAGTTCGCCTAGAAAATTTAATAAGGGACAATTTATTTAAAAATCAAAATAAAATCTGTTTTAACTCCGTTTTCGAAACCTTTTGAAATTCTCGCCTGTAAAAATAATAACCAACATATTTGAGCAATACAAATAATTTTATCTGAAAATTTTATTTTCCTCTAAATTTTAAAAATACCCAAAAATTACGCGGGTTGTTACACTTCCCCACTAACAACGGAATTTTGCTGAATGCCTAACTCAAAAAAATCAGTCCAACAATCTCCAAAAATAATCTCGTCACCAAAAATAAATTCCTCACATCTAATCTAGATGCCTAACACGAAACGATTCTCTAAAATTTCTATCTCCAAAATACGCGCCACAAAAACGCAACAGACCCAAAACCCAAGACCCGAGGGTGGTCGTATACCTAGGCTCTGATACCATCTATAACACCCCACCCGCGCCCGGGGAGAACGAACGGAGCGCCACTGCGATAAAACTAACCAAATCCACAATCAACAAGGTATAGAGCATCTAAATCCAATCCCACAATAACAAAAGAGAACTACAAATCTCAATCTCTTCAAATAAATACCAAGTCTCTCGAATTACATACAACTAACTCGAAAAATAAAATACAAATCTCCAATGCTCTATACATTAAAATAATACAATATTCTCTCTTGTATTAAAATTCTTCCCAAAATAATCCAAGCTAAAATCCATCTCCGATAAATCCCAAGCGCCCAAAATCCACGTTGACCTGCCACTAAAAAAAATATGGGGAATTACACAATACGACAGGAAAGACGCTCAACAAATATAAGCGGTGAATAAAGCGTAACAATACGAGTACGAATATTCAAATCAAATGCGAATCTCATAAGCATTTTTATCAATATAATTTTTCAACAACACATTAATCGGGTCACCAGGCCTCACCACCATATTGCGCCTATGCATTTTTTTAGCATATCCGGAAAAAGGAATATTGGTGGGTGCCCAACCTCCGTGCCATATTAAAATCTCATGACAACATGCTCAACACCAAATATAATACCACATGAATCAAAATTAGATTCCAATAAATATTTCCAGATTCCAATGAATTTAGCAATTCAAATATGAGCCAATGATCACAAGAAAACAACGAGAATAACACTCGCGAGATTAAGGAGCATATTGTGTAAAACCCCATACCTCAAACCACCAAAAGATACCAACATGATTTTTGCTCGAAAATGCAAATCACACCATCAAAACAGCCCCCAAGAACACCTCCAAAAACCTAAGGTTGAATGCATAAATTAAAGGGGCTAAGTGTATATAAAAAGAGAGGAATAAAAATATGTTTGCTACCAGAAAGTTGTACCAAAAAGGGTCACCCACAACCCTATTTTATAAGGCAAAGAAGTAGGAGTTGGAAACAAACACAAACTCTTAAAACTGCTTGCTGCGCACATTTTCTGAAGGTATCGATCGATCGATGCCCAGGCGTCGATCGATCGATCGCCCAGGAAATCTCGCAGTTCGCCTAGAAAATTTAATAAGGGACAATTTATTTAAAAATCAAAATAAAATTATTTTTAACTTCGTTTTCTAAACCGTTTGAAATTATCGCCTTTAAAAATAATAACCAACATATTTGAGCAATAAAAATAATTTTATCTCAAAATTTTATTTTCCTCTAAATTTTGAAAATACCCCAAAATTACGCAGGTTGTTACAATATATTCACCCATTAAGACTATCGTTAAAGAATGTAAGCTTAACGTCCACTTTCCAAGTCTCGTAATTAATATGAGCCACAATGGATAAAAGAATACGGATATACTTTAGTATGGTTACTGGATAAAAGGTTTCCTTATAGACAATCTCCCCTTTCTGAGTAAACCCTGTTCTCAACAAGACTTTCCTTAAAGGTTTACTCCTTCACATCCACCCCTATTTTCTTTTTGTATATCTATATACACTTAATGGATTTTATCCCATTCACCAAGAATACAAGCTCCGAAACCTGATTCAAATACATCGAATCCATCATGGTATTCATAGCCTAAAGAAAAAGAATAAATTCCTTATTTTGGAGTGCCTTATTTTATTCTTAGGATCCGATTCGTGCTCCCCCTAGATCTCACTGAAGTGCTCACATAAATATATTAACATGTTAGGTTGTCGCCTGACCCTCTCTCTATATCTAGGTAATGTATCACACGAATAAGTTTTACTGATAAAAGTATCACGATCCTCGGTAATACTCCCACTATATCTAGGTAATGTATTATTGATATCTTTTGTTTGTATCCCATTATATAATCATACTTTAAGTACTGAGCATTAGTATTAATAATAAACCTCTAGTCCTTAGGATTACAAAATAAACCACATTTAGTTCCTTTCGTGTAACCAATAAAGAGACATATTTTTGTCCTTAATTATAACTTTCATGCCTCCTTACTAAGTATGTGTGTGGAGCAACCCCAGATCCGAACATGTCCTAGGCTAGCCTTACACACAACCCACAGTTTCGTGGTTGATATTGAGATCGATTTATAAGGAACTAAGTTTAGGAAATAAGTAGTCATCTCAAATGCATAACCCCAAAACAATTCGGCATATCCAAATAGGGCATCATGCATCTAACCATGTGCAAAAGAGTCATATTCTCTAATACCCCAAGTTTTTAATTGATTAATTAAATGATTTAATAATTATTAATTATTAATGAGAATATATAAGTTGGGTTAATTTTAATGGAAAAAGTTTAATAAAATGAGTAATGTTGAATTTATAGAATTTTCAGTAAATTAGTGTAAATTAAGTGGACAAATTAATGTGTTTTTTTGTAAAAATACATTGTAGGAATTAACAATATCGTGCGAGGGTAGTTAGGTCTGTTAGTATGTCTTGGTGACCAAGTTGGGGCTTAGAGGAGTCTCACTTGTGTGTAATATAATGTAGTATGGCTAGTGCATGAATCGAAAGAGAGGGTGAGAAAGTTGGGTTTTGGCGACTGACCCAAGGGAGGAACCTGCAACTGTAGCCTTGCTAGTCCGCGAGCCCATATGCGGGTCTTGTTGCCTTGGTATTTTATAGTTGATTAAACCCTTGAATTTTTCATTTGTGTATTTTATCCCCTCCTAAACAAAAACCTCGACCCTTATATTTTCTTCATCCATAATCTCTAAAACCCTAATCCCCATTAAAATACAACCATAAAACTTCCATTTGAGGACCTTAAACTAGGAATTTGGGAGTGCTTATAAAGGGAGAAATGATCAAATTTTAGAGGAGATGAAGGAACTCAAGTCAAATTTTAGAAATAGTCAAGAGGAAAGAATACTCTACTTTTGCTCTTTATTGATTTATGACTTATATATTTCCTAAACATGTTAAGTAAATTAAAAATGATTAAAGGTTTAATTAGGGCAAGATAAACCTAATTACTTTCCTATTATCGTTAATTTATTTTAAAAGTGGTAAAATCCATGTAGAATGAGAATGCATAAAATATTAATATGTGAATCAAATGGTGTAGTTTAGTAAATATGAGAAGATTAACATGAAAATTGGGTAAGAGTTGAATAGTCTGCCTCGTGAACTTTGAGAAATGAAACGTGAGACATGAGTATGACTAGTTCCGTGAAGTTTTAATACGAAATGCTCATGCATATCTTGGGACAATTTTAGTATTAGAACTTGATATGGACCTCACTTGAAATTCATATAAATTAGTGGTTTACATTAATTATAATTGAAACCTTAGGAATTAGGTTAATCCACATGTGAATTAACAATAACATACGTTGTGAGTAAAAGAGGACATTGTTCGAGACTAATACATGTGTTTATCGAGGGGATTATTGTTTTAAGTAGTTGGTGTTGGGACTTGGATGTTGGTTAGTTGTTGTTATTTATAAGAGTATGTTATGAATTATTGATTTCATCGTTGGTGTTATAATTGTTGGTTATTTGGCGTCGTTGAGTGTTGATGGGATATTGGTTGTGCTATTGTGGAAATTTTTATTGTCAGGATAATTGTTGAATATATGATTCATGAATTTATCTGTTATTCTTATTTGTCGATAGGACTAAGGTGATTGGTTTTAAGGTATCATCTTAGAAAGTTGAGATCCAATCCGAGATAACAAAGAATTAATAAGTAGTAAAATGCATAAGTGTAAAGACACGGGTGAGAATAAGAAGAATCATGCTAAGAATTACATAGTTCAGCTCTCGGTAATAAGACTAGTTCCACATGGTAGTTTTTAGTACTAGGTTTCAGTTTGACCAGAGATCTACGAATAATACAGTCACTCAATCTCTGGTCACTCAATGATTATACCCTTAGAATGTGTGAGTATCTCTCTGTTAGTCTAGATCCCAAAGGGGGATCTCTCATTTTATAGTGAATGAGTGTGAGGGAATGTTTGTCTGCATCTGCATAGGTTGGGTGGAAGCATATTCTGAAAGGAGCACCACTAAGAATAGTAATAGTTTAATGTTTTACCCATGAAGGAATGTTCTTGCACATGTTGGGCGTAGACACCCAGTGACATATTTTACATACGAAGTTTATATCCCATAAAAATGGTGCCGTTGTCGGGGAAAGGTGAATTCTAGGATTTAAGTGTTTTAGTACTTTGTGTATACATTGTATTATCTCTTTATTTGATTTTTAACTTGTACTAAATTATTTTGAGAAACTTGAAATTTTAGCGTTCGCCACGTATTTGAATTTCCTAATTTAAAATATGTATTGCTAACTCCTTAGATAATGGTAATTGTTATAATAACAATTTCTAAGGTTACACTCCCAAGACTATGCGTGAATAGGGTAAAAAAACTGATGCACTGGCCCAAACCGAATCGATTCGGCCTAAGACTAGAATCGATTCGGTACCTGTCTGCAGCCACTAGTCTGTTTGGTAGGAAAAAGGGTGGGACATTGATTAGGCATAAATTCTTCGTATTTATCCCCTTAATTTAGAGGCTATTATCATCTTGTGCGGTGTAACTCGAGTTTATTTATCTCATACTATTGCAACTGACCTTCTCTATGTAATGCATCGAGTTTCATGTATTTCTCGCATATTTTGCAGGTATTTTACACAAGTGAAGAGAAGAGAGAACTCAAATTCAAGAAAGATACAAGTAAAGGAAAGTCGAGGGAAAAATAGGAATTTTACACCATGAATTCAGACACGAAACCTAAAGGAAATTTGAAGACCTCGAGTCCATAAGCATGTAGGAAACAACATCATCCAAATTCGAGTCTCGGGTGAAAAGTTATGGATCTTTGAAGTTGAAAAGAAATCAGGGAGAAAAAGAAAGAAAAATAAAAAGTCACAAAACCGAATCGATGGATACTTCACCGGACTTGTCCCCAACACTGGGAGGATAGATTCGAATTGATAGCAAAGCATCCGGACCGATCCCCTCAACTGGAAGACACCGGATCGGTTCACCTATTAAAGAAGCAGACACTGGACCAATTTGCCTGGACGGAATTATGATTTTTCTTTTCTCCAAAAAAGAGTTTTGCATGGTTCAAACTCTTAAAAAGGGCGATGTATTTATTTTTTTGTCATACCAGACATTATATGGCTTCTTTTTAGTTAGTTTTGAGGGGGTTTTGAATCCAAGAAGTGCAAGATTCATATTGTTCAAGAATTTGTTCATGTTTTTACATTAATTCAAGGCTTCTATTCATTCCAAGTAATTTCTTCTTTATTGCTTTCAATTGCTTTAATATTTTCTGAAGGTAATTCATTCTTCTTAGTTAAAATCCTTCCTTGGATATTTAATTTTACTCTTCACGCAATTATGATTTCATGCATCATAGATTCCTTGTTTATTCATAGTTTCATCATGCATGAACCCAACCCAATGAGGTTTGCATGGAAATAAAAATAATTCTCTGAATTAAATAAATGATTGAATAGTGTTAAGTAGTTATTGCAACCGTCGTAGGGCTTTTAACCTCGTTTGTCCTAGGTAACCAGGGTGTTTAAGAGTGTCACGCGCGTGTCAGCTATGTCGACACCGCTTTATTTTTATTCTTGATTATGTATGATGCGGGCTTGTACCCTCATATATGTAATGCTTAAAATTAATAAAGTCTGGGTTTGATTAATTATTTAATTTACAATTATTTTTTATCTGGTAAACATACTAGGGTTCGGGGGATTATAGTCCAACCTATTTGTCTCATTCATATTTATTCAGTCTCAGTAGTTTACTCCTGCATACGTAGTTTAATTACTAGTTTAATTAATTTTCATTTAGTTAGTAGATATATGTAATACCCCGTATTTTTATGCTATATTAATTTGGAGATTTATTAAATTTAATGTGAATTAATTATTTAATATAAATTCGGAAATTAATTATGTTATAATTATTAATGTGATGAGAGTTAGTAATTATGGGAAATTCGTCGAATATTACTAATGAGCAAAGTAATATATAATATTGGTTATATTAAATGTCACGAGTGAATAGAATGACAATTTTGGAAATTTGAGTCGGGACGCGCCCGTGTCGCGTCGGGACTAAATATTGATAAATAAAAGTGAAAATGTTATAAGTTGCTCGTATGGTCGTTTTGAGTGCGCCAAAGTGTCCGAAAGGGTCAAGATAGTCAGAAAAGTATACCCGGGAGTTTAGTTTGGGTCTCGGGGCATTTTTAGGCCTATTTAGCACCCCGGGAGGGCAATTTGGACATTTTACATTTTTGGGTAATTAAACCCACGAAATTTCAAGGGTTATATTAGATGTCTAAGGTTACCTTCTAGGGTTAAAATAACTCAAAACTAAAGAACGGCCATAGGAGAGGGAAGGAGGAAGCTTTCCAAGCAATCCAAGGCCAAAAAATCACCCGATTGCACCGCCACCACCACCAACGCGTAGATCGCGCGACGGGGAACGCAACCACACCAAAATCGTCCGCAAATCAAAATTCTGAAAATCCCAGGCAAGTGTTTATCTTGCTTATTTTCATTAATGCATCACTCATGTTAGTCTAGGGATGATTAGGATGAATTTCATCGAAGAAAACCCAAGTTGGAGATAGGAAATCGCATGTAGTAATTATTTGTATGTTAATCTGGAAACCACTTCACATGTAGAGAATTAAACCACTAATTTATGATGTTTTAGAAGAAGAAAATTCTGGAAAAGATTGATTAGAACCATGTTAAAGCAATTCTAGGGTTCTTGAGATTTTTATGAAGTTTTTGCCTATAAATCCATAGTTATTGATGTAAAATTACATGCTTTACGTAGGAGATGAATATTATGGGTGTATACTGATTATAGTACGAATTTTAGGAAGTTTGGGTGTGAAAAATCTGGATTTGGATGAGGTTATGTGTTAGAACCCGTAACTGGTTAACTGCAGAATTCGCCATACCTGCTTGATCGATCGATCGAGCCAAGAGCTTCGATCGATCGAAGGTTCGATCGATCGAGCCCCTAACCTCGATCGATCGACCCCTCCTGGCAGACTTAAATTCCCCTTTTAAAATTGTTGAATTTATTCTAAATGAAGGATACTCCTTAGACACCCTTATTAAAATATTTTGGGAGATAAAGATGACCAGTTGGATTTATATATGATTAAGAGACCTTTAATGTAAGGCAAAATTTATATTTTTGGGGTGTTTATATATAAGGGACGATGGAATTTGGTATTAAAGGGAGAGATATGTAAAAATGGTTACGATGGAAAATAGATGAATACCTACTGAATTTTACACTTGGGAGGATAGAGTCCATGAGTGTTACGTAGTAAGTTGGAATAACCCCTCGAATTAAAGTTAGAGACAAACAGTTATACGTGATAACAAATAATGAGAAATAAGGACAAATGTCGTAATTATCTGATTTGAGATGTACCTAAATTGATACGGTAATATTAGTATAGTTATATGATTGTGATTATGCATATACTATCTATGTGTGAAAATCGTGCCCGCGCTACTTGCTATCCCTGAGGTTACCGCGCTGGGACAGTCTTATCTCGATGGGACCTTTATGGGGGATATTGACTCGTACCCTAGAAGATAGAAATCCTTGGTACATGCTATCGAATCGATAGTTCAGACGGTCCTAAGAGACGTGGGGGCATGTGCTATCCTCTTAGAGACTTGAAATCTATGCTTCGCCTCAATATTGTTTGTGTATGTGTTAATACAGTTCGAGAGTGATTCCGAACTTGTATTTCCTATAGTACGAGAGATACGGGGATTGGATAGCAGAGCATGCACGCACCATAATTTTTTATGTGGGGTGCTGTTAGAATATATATATATTATACGAGTGTTTAATATATATATGAAATTCTGAAATTTGGAAACTGCCTACTGTGTTATGGTAAGTAAGACATGTATAATGACTCGAATTTGAAAATACTTGTTTTGAAAAGGTATAATATGACACTGGGAAACTTTATTAATACATAAAGTCAAGATGAGAGCTTTGTTACTGAATGAAATTTTCCTCTTAAACAATTATATTGTTCAGTTTTAAATCTTGTGAGTAACCTAAGATAAGTTAAACCATTGGGAAGTTTAGTGCGATATAAGATAAGATAATCCGTTGGGAAGGTTAGTGTGATAGGCGTGCACATTATAAGAGAGGTGAGAATTTCTCAAGAGAGTGCCGCACTAATATGTTGTTGCATTGGCCTGTAAACATTTTAAATACTTGCTAAACGAATTTTAAATCATTTAGACTATCGGGCTCTGACCCGTTTCTATTTCTCTTTCTCTCTTGTATATATATGTATATATTACAGGTGCCCAGTCACAGGGGTGTCTTGCATAGGATCCTTTGGAAGGAACGTGCTGCAGCTTAGGTGGGAGTTGCAGGCCTCTTGCTTAGACGACTTCATTTATTTGATTCCACTCCTAGCATATTCATTTAGTTGGGCATGTGTCGCCCGTTTCCATTATTCAGTTGTTTTATTGGACATTGTGATTCAGTTATTTCTAGTATTGTCACTTTGGGATTTATTACTGTCTGGATGTTTTACTTTAAGTTTTAATGTTGGGATTTAGTTGTTGAATGTTTAAATAATTTGGATTATATGTTCCAGAATAATTGTGGTGTTGTTGATACCAAAATTAGTATGCTGATGTAGACGAATAATAAGAAGACACGTGTCAATCTACGTGGCACAATAGCAACGAGGAAGTTCATTCCCCCGACCAAGTCAGACTCACTCCGAGCAACAAGTATACTCCGAGGAACTCCAGCTCTCCGAGGAACTCCAACGCTCCGAGGAACTCTTAAACGACGAGCAACTAAGGCGGTTCGAGCTGCATCTCGACCGCAGCATTGATTGCCAGATAATCAACAGTTTAACTATTCATTGAATGCTTATCATCTTGACGCACACGTTTGAAGAGCATTAAATGAATTACCCTTTCATATGTGTATCATTTAATGTAACACCCTTTCATGTACAGCCTAAAGGCTATAAATACCTTGTATCACCCTCATTCAAAGGGGGGGAGTTTCTTGATAGAACTTGTAATCGAGAATTCCCAAACACTCAGCAATAACATAACAGTGGACGTAGGCCATTCATATAAGGCTGAACCACTTTAAAATTCTTTGTCTCATTTATTTATCTGTGATTAAATTATTAGAGTGATCTAATTTTTTACATCAACAGATTGGCGCCGTCTGTGGGAACGATTGTTATTATAGTTTTTCACCAAAAATCATTCATCATCAATGGCAGATAACCCGGAATCCAGCAATCGAAACGCTGGAAATGCTGGAAATCCTCCAAATACCTCTGCACCTCCAGATCTGGCTGGGATTATGACGAATCTGGCTCAAGGACAAACCGCCATGCAAGAAATAATGCGACAACTCATACAGACCCTTCATGGCGGTGCACCTGCACGTTCAGGACAACGAAGTGGTCAGAGGCAAACCTACTTACTTTCTTCACGATCCAGGCGTACTGAGTCATATCGTAATGAGGAATCTAATGATTTCTCTTATCAACCTGGGCGAACTTCGTCAATAAGGGCTACAGATACTGATCAACGTATCACTCTCTCTCTAGAAAGACCCAGTGCCTTGGAAAGACTGAGTAGGGTGTCTCCTTTCAGTCGATTAGGCCCTAGGAGGAATAGGAGTCCACCTAAGACCATATCGAGGAGTTTTCGACAACCATCAGATCTCAGAGAAGGATAAGCACAATCACGACCAGTTGCTCGTCAAGATAGATCTCAGGAGGCTACTTCAGAGCAATCAATTGCTCGAACTAACAAGCCCGAGGAGGGAAATGATGCGTGGAAAGGTTCTATTCAGCGGTTAGAGGATAGATTGGGAGAAATGGCTAAGGCAAAGAATCCCCTACAATGAACTTTTGTTCAAGGGACACCTTTTGTCCAGGCCATTGTGGGTTTTCCTACCCCGTCAAAGTTTAAAGCACCTGTGGTAACCCCCAAATATGATGGAAAGACAGATCCTGTTCTACACATAGAGCAATATCAAGCTGCTGCCGACATCTATGCCGTCCCCGACGAGATGAGATGCAGAGCATTCTCAGGAACTCTTACTGGATCTGCCCAGATATGGTACAACAATCTTCCTCGGGGTAAGATTTCAACTTTCTTTCAGTTGGCCGAGTTGTTCATCGGCAATTTCTGTTTTGGGGCAAAGCCAGTAAAAAGAGTAGCACACTTGTTAAGTGTTAGATAAAAATCTGGTGAGAGTACTAGAGATTACATAACTCGTTTTAATAACGAGAAACTGGAAGTCATAGATTATGAGGAAAAGACAACAATAACCGCCTTGATGAGTGGGTTGTTGCCTAATAAGTTGTATTACACTCTGGCCAAAGATCCACCTACAACTATGTCAGAGTTGATGGCAAAAGCAGCCAAAATCATGAATGCCGAGGAGGCTATGGCTGCGAAGAAGAATATGGATGAAGAAACCAAAGTGGAAGACGACAAATCCAAGTAGAAAGAGCATAAGGGCAATGGCGGTGACAAGCATTCCAAGAATAATAAATCATCATGGGAAGTCCTGAAGAAATTCGATAATTATACTCCTTTGAAAATGGGTATTAATCATGTCTTGGAAGATATCAAGAATAACGAGGAAGTAAAGTGGCCAAAGAAACTGAGGTCAGACCCTGACCTGAGGAACAGGGATAAATATTGCGAGTTCCATAAGGATCACGACCATATGACCAAAAATTGCATAGCTCTTCAGAACGAGATTGAAACACTCATCCAAAGAGGGAAGCTAGCAAAGTATGTTGATCGGGGAGGCGAAAGAAAAAATAATGACCGAACTAGAGAAAGGTCTAGGTCTCCTCGTCGAGCAGAGGAGAAAAAGAAAAGGGATCATGAAGATGATACAGAGGATGACCCCGATCTTCCCAAGAAACCAAGGCAGCCGGAACGAGAGGTATTTTCCATACGTTTTGGATCATTTGATTGTAATGTTATTACAGGAGGAGATGCAGGAGGAGGAGACCTTACTGCAGAAAGAAAGGCTTACCTTGGAGAGGCTCAAGCTTGCTCATATATTCAGCGAATAAATTTGGCTGAAGAAGATCGCCCGAGGAAGGTAAACAAAGAGAAGTTGGTCATTGGCTTTTCAAAAAACGACCTGGCAGGTGTTCTTTACCCTCACGACGACCCTTTGGTGATCAAAATGAGGATGAAAGAAATAGTGATTTCAAGGGTTTTGGTAGATAATGGTAGTTCGGCAGACATCATGTACTATTCATGCTTTGACAGTTTAAATTTGAAATTATCTCAATTGGAACCTTATCACAGACCTCTATTGGGTTTTGCTGGCGAGAAAGTTTTTCCACTTGGGACGATCAAGTTGGATATATTCATTGGAACTTGGCCTGCTTGTCGAACAGAAAGAATACGCTTCTTTGTGATGGATAAGAATGTGCAATCAGCTTACAACATCATCATGGGAAGAGTTGGTTTGAAGAAGTTCGAAGCAGTCCCATCTACAGTACATCAGTG
This sequence comes from Sambucus nigra, assembly GCA_949130495.1. Classification (NCBI taxonomy): domain Eukaryota; kingdom Viridiplantae; phylum Streptophyta; class Magnoliopsida; order Dipsacales; family Adoxaceae; genus Sambucus; species Sambucus nigra. Next base: position 457,317,781 of record OX422214.1, on the reverse strand, counting down.
CTTAAAATTCCCAACAAATTTCGGAGTAGGAGTTGTGAAAGGTGATCAGAAAGTAGCTCAGGAATGCTATTATTCGTCTGCCGAGCAAGAGGAGCTTGAAGAATCAAGGAAAAAGACTACTACCTACCAGGTGGAGGAAGGTACAGAAATTGAAACACTTGATCCCAGAGATGAATCTCAACTTGTAAAAGGACAGGTGGTGGAATCTACAGAAAACGTTATTCTGGACGACGAGCACCCTGAACGAGTAACCCAGATAGGTTCATCGTTGGATGTTTCAATAAAACAGGAGTTGATAACTTTTTTGAGAAACAGAAAGAAAACTTTTGCATGGAGTCATGAAGACATGCCGGGAATAGATCCAAACTTCTTATGCCATGAACTCAATGCGAATAAGGAGATCAAGCCTGTAAAGCAGAGAAGAAGAGTGTTTAGTCCCGAGAAGAATCAAGCCATACAAGAGGACGTCGAGAAGCTCCAGAAAGCCCAATTCATTGAAGATGTGAAATATCCAGACTGGTTAGCAAATGTGGTGATGGTAAAGAAGAAAAACAATAAATGGAGAATGTGTGTTGATTTCACTGATCTCAACAAGGCCTGCCCAAAGGATCACTTCCCATTGCCCAGAATTGACCAACTAGTGGATGCTACCTCGGGACACGAGCTGCTCGGCTTCATGGATGCTTACTCTGGTTACAACCAGATCAAAATGAAACCTGAAGACAGGGAAAGCACTTCTTTTATTACCCCTAGGGGAACTTATTGTTATAATGCTATGCCTTTTGGTTTGAAAAATGCAGGAGTGGCATATCAACGGCTGATGAACAAGGTTTTTGTCGAACAAATCAATTGCAATATGGAAGTCTATGTCGACGATATGCTGACAAAGAGCAAGAAAGTTGCTGATCATCTAGTTGACTTAGGTCAGACCTTTGATCAACTGGATAAATACCAAATGAAGCTCAACCCGACGAAGTGAACCTTTGGAGTACGAGAAGGAATGTTCCTCGGGTACATCGTCAACCAGCGAGGCATTGAGGCAAATCCAGCAAAGATTAAAGCTCTTTTAGGGTTGCGATCTCCAACGACGAAGAAAAAGGTGCAGAGTCTTACAGGATGAGTTGCAGCGCTCAACAGGATGAATTTGAAAAAGATTTTCAAGACTTGAAGAAATATCTGGGAGCACCTCCACTGTTATCCAGGCCAGTAATGGGAGAGAAGTTGTACTTGTACCTGGCAGTATCAGAGAATGCAGTCAGCTCGGCATTGATCAGATTGGAGAATGGAGTCCAGAAGCCAATTTATTACACAAGTAAGGCTTTTCGAGGTGCAGAGATCAGGTACCCAAAGCTGGAAAAATTGGCATTGGCATTAATCGAAGTAAGTAGAAGAATGAGGCCTTATTTCCAGGCCCATACCATCATCGTGTATACTGACATGCCATTGAGACACGCCCTTCATAAGCCAGAAAAATCGGGGAGACTGATGTATTGGGCAATAGAGCTCGGTGAATATGATATTGTGTATGAACCCAGATCATCATTAAAAGGGCAGGCTGTAGCAGACTTCATAGCAGAATTTACATATCCTGATACCCCCGAGGAACAAAAGTTGCTCGCTGACCAACCTGTGGATGTTACAGGATCAACAGACATAAGTCCAGATCAACTCCGGTTGGTAAAAGGGCTTGTGGATGTAGAAAGATCATCAAACTCAAACCCAGACCAACTCCGGTTGGTAAAAGGGCAAGAAGAGATGGTCGACAAAGAGCGAAAAATACCAGGGGAGGATGAAAGGAAAAAGCAGATATTTCACCGAGGAACTTTATCAGATAAGAAATTTGAAGACGAGTTACCTATATGGAGGTTATATGTGGATGGCTCATCTTGCACTGCAGGATGTGGCGCGAGAATAGTTCTGAGCACTCCAGACGAGATCGACGTGGAATACGCCCTGCGATTCTAATTCAAAGCTTCCAATAATGAGGCTGAATATGAGGCGATGATAGCAGGTCTTAATTTAGCAAAGATTATGGAAGCGCAATAAGTGATGGTATTCAGTGATTCTCAATTAATTGTGAATCAGGTGATAGGAATATATGCTGTTAAAGGAGAATTAATGGTCAGGTATCATGCAAAGGTGATGGAATTATTGGCAGAATTTGATGCCATTCAGTTGATCCGAATACCAAGACTGGAAAATACACAAGCAGACGCTCTGGCCCGACTAGCATCAACTACCCGTACCGAGCTGCGAAGAACAATACCAATTGAAGTATTAGAAGCTCGGAGCATAGATGAAGACCTGACGATGAATGTTATAACCCTTGACTTAGGACCATCTTGGATAGATCCCATCAGGGCATATATTGAAGAGGGAGAATTGCCAGAGGATAAGCTCGTTGCAAAGAAATTGAAGTTTAAAGCTGCTCGGTATGTACTAACTAATGGTGTTTTGTATAGACGAGGAATTATGGTAGGTTTGCAAAGATGTGTGCATCCCTCCGAGGTGAAGGAATTGATTGAAGAGATCCATGAAGGATCCTGTGGAGCCCATGTAGAAGGTCGGACACTTTTGCAAAGGGTGATGACACAAGGATACTACTGGCCAACGATGAGGGATGATTGTATAGCCTATGATAAGAGATGTGATAAATGCCAACGTTTTTCCTCCATCCGACGAACTCCACAAGCATTGCTGACACCCATAACTTCCCCTTGGCCTTTCGCCACGTGGGGAATGGATTTGGTTGGACCACTGCCAACGACCCGAGGAAGATTCAAGTACCTCGTCGTCGCAGTGGATTATTTTACTAAGTGGGTAGAAGCTGAGCCTCTGATTGATATAACATACGAGAAGGTGTACCAATTCGTTTGGAAGAACATCATCTGCCGATATGGTCTCCCGTATTCCTTCATCACAGACCATGGAACACAATTTGATAACGAGGAGTTTGCCACCTATTGTCATCAGTCAAATATTTTGAAGGTTCATTCAGCACCAGGCCATCCTCAAAGCAATGGGCAGACTGAAGTGACGAACAGAACATTACTAAATGGTTTGAAGAAGAGGCTAAGTGAGGCTAAAGCTAATTGGATTAATGAGCTACAGTCAGTATTGTGGGCTTACCGAACAACTCCCCGAGCAGCAACTGGAGAATCACCATATATGCTGGCATTTGGAAGTGAGGCTGTAATACCTGCCGAGTTGGGTCTTCCAACACACAGAGTGCTGAATTTCAATTCCCCAGTCAGCGACTTGATGAGGAGATTAGATTTGGACATGCTCGAGGAAGTTAGAGAAGAGGCAGCCATTAGGAATGCTGCTTATCAACAGCGAACAACCCTGTTCTACAACAAGAGGGTGAAAAAATGCGACTTAAAAGAAGGAGATTACGTGCTAAAGAAGGTCATTCAGAAGCACAATAAGTTGGAAGCAAACTGGCATGGACCTTACTGAGTTACTGCAGTTGTCCGACCAGGAACTTACCGAATAGCAACTCTAGAAGGAGAGGAATTTAAGAATGCATGGAATGCTGAACACCTACGCAAGTATTATCAGTGATGTAAAATGTAAAGCAGTTCCATCAATATGAATAAAACGATGATATTTCACAATCTTCTCTCCTTTTATTGAAAGTTTTTTGGGGAATACTAGTGTGTTTAACACTACTCTGCTCGGCAGTAAAAAGAAGACGATAGTTCAAACCCACGACCAACTCCGGTTGGTAAAAGGGGGAGAACAAACTACACTCCTTTGGTTAGGAGGCGTACACTAGCGTGACCAACTCAGGTTGGTAAAAGAACTAGTGGACATGATAGTTCAAACCCACGATCAACTCCGGTTGGTAAAAGGGCGAGAACAAACTACACTCCTTTGGTTAGGAGGCGTACACTAGCGTGACCAACTCAGGTTGGTAAAAGAACTAGTGGACATGATAGTTCAAACCCACGACCAACTCCGGTTGGTAAAAGGGCGAGAACAAACTATACAGCTTTGGTTAGGAGGCGTACACTAGCGTGACCAACTCAGGTTGGTAAAAGAGATAGTGGACATGATAGTTCGAACTCAGAACAACTCCGGTTGGTAAAAGAGCGAGAACACAAGATGATCGACGAAAGACCAATCTCGGTTGGTTAGGAAACAAAATATGCTCTCAAATGCCAACTTATGTTGGTTGAGAAGTAAGATATTATCTCAAATGCCAACTTATGTTGGTCGGGAAGTAAGTTTATTACATAAAAGTTCCTCGAAGAACAAATATTCCAAACTGAACCAAGTATAGTTGGTCGGGGATAAAAACCCACTAACTGTAGTTGGTCGACGAGGAAAAATCATCGACCTTGGTTGGTCGGGCACATTTTATGAAAAAGACAAAAATTTACCAAGTATAGCTGGTCGGGGATAAAAACTCTCACTAACTATAATTGGTCGACGAGCACAATTTGACAACCTTGGTTGGTTGGAGAAATTTTAAACATTTTTTATACTCATTACTTTATTATTAAGTGATCGAGCAACGTTACTAATACTTGTAATTTTTATTACTAAACCACACAATATTGTTATGCAAGCACAAATATAAAGTGTCTGACAAGCACAAGACAATAGCAATACAGATTTGCAAACAAACGAAGAAAGGGATGAACGCACAGGAGAGAGAAAAGCTATAGAAAACTCGAAAGCAGAAAATGAAAAAGGTAGAAGACGATGGGATTGCCTCTGAAGCTTAAATACTTTGCCTTGGGAAACGGCGAAAGAAATGATTACAAAAAGGAAACTATTACGCTACCGGCGGCTAAAAGGATAAAAAGGGCATGAAGATCGAAGCGCTTATAAAAATGCAAAAAGGCGGATTCTGCGAATTTGGAAGGAAATTCAAATACGAAGAAAAGGCTCCTAAAACCCAGGAAGGTCATTTAATATTGCCATATACCGAGAAAGAATGTTCCATACTCCTCAAAGTTCGAAATATGAAACATTGGGGGCTTCTGTTGATACCAAAATTAGTATGCTGATGTAGACGAATAATAAGAAGACACGTGTCAATCTACGTGGCACAATAGCAACGAGGAAGTTCATTCCCCCGACCAAGTCAGACTCACTCCGAGCAACAAGTATACTCCGAGGAACTTCAGCTCTCCGAGGAACTCCAACGCTCCGAGGAACTCTTGAATGATGAGCAACTAAGGCGGTTCGAGCTGCATCTCGACCGCAGCATTGATTGCCAGATAATCAACAGTTCAACTATTCATTGAATGCTTATCATCTTGAAGCACACGTTTGAAGAGCATTAAATGAATTACCCTTTCATATGTGTATCATTTAATGTAACACCCTTTCATGTACAGCCTAAAGGCTATAAATACCTTGTATCACCCTCATTCAAAGGGGGGGGGGGGAATTTCTTGATAGAACTTGTAATCGAGAATTCCCAAACACTCAGCAATAACATAACAGTGGACGTAGGCCATTCATATAAGGCTGAACCACTTTAAAATTCTTTGTCTCATTTATTTATCTGTGATTAAATTATTAGAGTGATATAATTTTTTACATCAACAGGTGTGATTTGTTAATATTGAATTATTGTAAAGATTTAAATCTTGGTTTATAAAATAAAATTTGGAAAGTAATGTCTAAAAATGGTTTTGACACTTAGCTTAATTAATTGGGGTGTTTAAATTGGAAAAGTTATTTTTCGACATTGATGTTAAGAATGAACCAACTGTTCACCTTGATTTAATTTAATAAAAGAGCGATCGCCCGGTATTTAATTAGGCGGGGTGTCACAATATAAAATTCCAAAAATTCATCACTTCTTCCTTCCATTTTTCTGAGTCAGCTTAGGATTAGTCATCTTCCTATCGTCGTCACGTTCTCTGTCCTATTTCCCTCAGGATTCGACCCCGTCTTACCGGATTTATTACTTACGCGATCGGTTTACACTTGAACCATAACTAGCACGTACTAGAGACATATTGCCAGGGATTGAGCGAGAAAGAATTGAGAGGTCGTCACACCCCCGACTAGTATGGGGTAATTCTTGTGTATATTAATTATTTTGGGTTAGGATCGTAGGTTCGTAGGAAGAAAGTTCATTAAAGAGAGAAATGCGAAGGAAAAGAGCATGAGTGAGCGTAGGGTGTTTCGAGGGGAGTTTCATATACTTCGGAGCCAAATAATGGGTAGGAACATATTTGTGAGGGTCCAAAAAAATCGATCGAGGAGAAGCCTAAGTTTAGAGAGTAAAAGAGAAGGTAAGAACACCTTTGACAGTGTCCTGGGCCGGTTCGGTCCCAAGACTATCGGTTCGGTTCGTTGCTGCGAAAAAATAAAAATAAAAAGACCGAGTCGGTTCGCCCCTGGCACCGAACCGGTTCGAATATCTGTAGTAGTTCACAGTTTTCCTATGGTTCATCTCCCATTTACCAAAACTCTTCCGCCCAATTCCCAAAACCTTTCCCTCCAACTCTTCCCTCCAAATCCATTCCCTCCAACTTTTCCCTCTAAATTCATCCCCCACCCCTCCATACTCCACCTCTAAATACTCACCGTATTCTCCCCATTTCACCTCACACCACCATCTCCATCTCTTACTCTCTATCTCTCATATTTTTGGCAATCCATATTCTCGTCAAAATGGCCGCTAGAGCAACAAGACCACTCCCCACAAAATATGCTCCACCGAAATCCTCCCCGATGGTAATAATGAATACCGCTCCCGCCGAGAGAAGAGGTGGTGCGACGCCTTCTTCTCCCCATCCCGCTCAATGCATATTATGCGCGAAGTCAAATGGGAGCAACTCTCGCAATTAGTCAATAATTTATTTTACCTGAGGAGATGGTGTCGATTTTTTGGGGAGCCTCATATCGCGATTTGGGAGGACGAGGTGCGAGTCTTCTATGGCACTCTCGTCCGAACGGGGGAATTTCAAGCAGAAGCCTATGCTGATGACCGACGCATCCCATTTTCACTCGATATCATCATTCAAAAATTGTGCACAACCATTATGATTACCCAACAAATGCCGAATCTGCTATGAAAGGTGCATGCATCTCTCGCCTTCCCCCCGAACACACGTGGAATCAAGAAACTTTCCCCGTGGGGTCTCTTCCGGAAGAATCCCGCATTGCCTTCCACATCGTGTGCGCCAACATCCTTCAAACTTCCAACGATTCGGCAATGCGTCCTAGGCAAGCCAATTTCCTCTTCCAACTTTTTGATCCCCGCGCCCCAATCCATCTCGCACGCATTTTCTATGCGGATATCATGAATGCGACTATGGATTATAAAGGTCGAGCTCCCCTACCATACCCATGTTTTATCACCTCCTGATTAGGCATAAATTCTTCTCATTTATCCCCTCAATTTAGAGGCTTTTATCGCTCCAAAAAGTGTAATTCGAGTGGATTTATCTCATATCATTGCTATTGACATTTTCTAATTAGTACGCCGAGTTTCATGTATCTTCTATCTATTTTGCAGGTATTCAGTGCACACAAGGAAGGAGAAAACTGTAAGGAAGGACAAAGATAAATGCAGGAAAGTAAAATGGTAAAAGAGTAATCTGAATCAGGAATCTGAATCAGGAATCTGAACCAAAACTCAAAATGAAAGTCGAAGACCTCACGCCTACAAGTGCTTAGGAAGAATCAGCATCCTAATCCGAGTTCCGGATCAAGAGTTACAAGTCCTCAAAATTACAAGGAAGAAAAGTTCTCGAAGAGATGGAACCAAACCGAAGGGTTGGAAAAACGAACCGATCCTATCCTGGGAAAACTTCCTGTGAAGCACAAAAAGATGGAACCGAACCGAAGAAGGAAAAAATGAACCGAACCGATTCAAGGAAAAACTTATGTCAAAAGGCGAACCGAACCGAATCACCTTAACATGATCGGTTCGGGTATAAAAAAATTAGAGTTATCCACTTGTAAAATAAGAGTCTTGTATGGTTGAAACTTTTAGGAATTCGTAGAGTATAAATTTAAAACACTTCTCAGACATTGGGAGGCTTCGAATTCGTTAGAGAAGCATTGTAATTAGTTTAAAGAAGAGAATAAGAAAAGACCCTAGTTTTTATTCCAGTTCTGCAATTCAAGTAATTCTATTCCAATTCTTTCTTTCATTATTGCAGTAGTTAATGTTTTAGTTAGTAATTTCATTCTTCTTCACCTTAAGTTGTTAGTAAAAATGTTTTCTTTCATTTAAAACATGTTTTCTTGTAGTTCTAATATGTCCGACTAAGTTTTCAAGGGTCGGGGTGCATGAACCCCACCCGATGTAATTTATGATAGTGGAAATAGAATTTTGAATTAAAATCTTAGATGAATTGTATCATAGTTAATGTGATACTATTTTAATTCATCATTTGCTTACATACTGTGTGGGCTACTATCCCTCATATATGTAATACTTAGGAGTGTTGAAGATCGAGTGTTAATTCGTCCTTTTCTTACATACTGTGCGGGCTATGATCCCTCATATGTGTAATACTTGGGAGTATTAAAAACCGGGTTCATCTAAAGTTTTAATTCCGAATCTAGTATCCTACGAAGTGAATTACTAGGGTGTGGGAGATTGTAACCCAACCTATCGTTCTCAACTCATAGTTACAGTTTTAGTCAAATCGTCATTAGTCCTTTAGTTAATCAGAGTAATTGCATTTCATTTATTAATAATTTCATTAGTTAATCATTTTTATACTTGCATTTAGTTGTAGTTATTTCACAATCCAAATCACATTTTTCTTCTTTTTAGAGTCAAAGTTAGGTTACCTTCGTTTTCCCAACGTCGTTACGACTTCGTTCGTCCTGTTTTCCTGAGGATCGATACCCGACTTATCGGATTATTACTTGAGCGACAGACTTGCAATTGAGACTAAATAGCATGCACACTAGACACATTTGTGGTCACGTCAAGTTTTTAGTGCGATTGCCGGGGAAATTAGGTAGACTTAGGTTAGATCGAGTCAATCTAAAACTTTGACCAAGAAAATCCAAAAACATAAAAAAAGGAGATTTTAAAAAAAAAAAAACTAATAAAAATTCATCTCTCAAAAGACTTTAATGCAAAATCCTGAACATACTCAGACTCCTCACAATACTCCAACCAGAATCCACGAAAATCCAATCGTTGAATATAACTCTGAAAGGCCCCACACACATCGCGTTCCACAATTTTGGTTTCCAATTCCTACTCCTGAGCACTCTATCAGTAGCTACACCCTGAGTCAAACTTTGAGTCACACATCTAGGGCACCGAGTGAGTACACAGAGTCATTTGAAGAGAGCGCGAGTGCGATATCTGACGCAACAAGTTTCGGTACTAGAGAGGGGGACCTCCTCTATCGTCCCATGAAAGACTTACTCTTTCCTGAGCGGACTGTCACCTCTGGTTGCATTTTACTTCCGTATAATGCCGGTAAGTTCCACTTTCGCAATGGAATGATACAGATTCTCCCTACGTTTCATGGCATGGATTCGGAGAAACCATACCTGGATATTCGTGAGTTCGAAGAGGCGTGTGATAAATATAGTGATCAAGATTGCACGCAAGATGTCGTTCACCTAAAGATTTTTCCTTTTTCCTTAAAGGATAAAGCCAAGACCTGGCTATGGTCTCTACCCCCAAACTTCGTCACTTCCTGGAGAGATATGCAGTCTAAGTTTGTCTTAAATTTTATCCACCGCACAAGACCAACTCTGCCAAAACTCAAATCCAAGCTTTCCAACAACACAATAATGAGTCTTTTGACAGATGTTGGGAACGATTCCAAGAGTTAGTAAGCGCATGCCCCCATCATGGTTTTGACAAACACCTAGAGATATCTTTCTTCCATAATGTGTTGACAATAGCTTCCAAACAACTTGTGCAAACAATGTGTGAAAGACACTTTTGGGATTTGAACTCGTGCGATGCCGAGGCCCATCTTAAGTATGTCATAAAGACTAGTCAAGCATGGGAAACATTTGATCCTAATCACTACACCCTTTATCTCGTACTCAATTTGACTTGGATTGGAACAATTGACTCATACACTTTTTATTGCCTAAGTTGAATACTTTTTGTTGTATTCTTTTATACTTAGGTGGTGTTTGTGTCTGTATGAGTTTTTGATCCAAACGGAGTTATAGTATTGGCTTAGACTAAAATTTGGAATTTAATCGTTGTGATTATTTTTGTGTTACTCATTTTTGCAATTTGGACTTAACTAATATATTTGTATCTATCTTGTGGTAACTTTAATTAAGTCCTAATTTATATGAGCTAAGTGCTACACATTTTTATCATTTGCGCATTTTACTTGGACTTAATATTTTAACATAACACTGTTTTAAATTGATTCATATTCTGTTTGGTGTTAAGTTAATTTTTTATTTTAGTTGCGCGACACAATTGTTGAAATTTATTTTCCTATTTTATTTGTGGTCATTTGCGCTAACTAAATTGTTTTAGGATTAATCTGTACTTGAATATTAAATATTACGGAAGACCTGGTTTGTGTCTCATGACTTAATATTTAATCATTCTTTTTAATATCGATTAATTCAATATTTTCTTACCTTTCACTTAGTCACTGATTGGTATTTTTTCTTGTCAATTAAAATAGACTTAACCTGGTTTGGGTTTAGTCTCTTTTTATAAACAAGTTTATTTTGTTGTTTTGATTAAAACAATCTTTATTATTAAATCTGTTTTGCACATTTACACGGAGTATCGGGGTTGAGAGTGTAGTTGTGTATGTTTCTCACGCTTTCACTACCTGGGTTATTTAGTTAGAGTTAGTATTGTGGGGTTATTTAGTTTGTACCTGGGTGTACTGGTTTTGTATTGGCCTAACTATTTCATTTAAACTGGATTGCTGAATTCTTTATCTAAACTTTGGTATTAGTGTTGCGTGTGTAGTGAGTGAGTGATAGTCACTATTACCTGAGTTTATTGGGTTGACTGATTTTCAGTCAAGTTGAGTTGTTTTAGACTAGGCTGGTTATACGGGTGTGTATTTGATTAGTTTAATTCATTGTGGACTTGGAGGACTGTAATCTGTAATCGGTAATTGGTAATAGTGGACTTGTGTGTGTGTGTTGTCTTAGGACTAGGGACACGGGGTTTACCACCACGGTGGGTTCCTCGAGAACAAATATCGTGTCACCTTCCTCTTTTACTCATCTCATTCTTAAAGGGAATTATTTTTATATCTAACATCACCACTTTTACTTACTAGTGTGCGTGAGTGTTTTTAATTTATAATAGATTTTATCAAAGAGTTTAAAAGAGTTTTTAAATAACCTAATACGCATTAGCGAGTACCCTTTGGTCCTTTCTAGTGACCATTAGGTCGTTTCAGTTATACTACACTCTAAATTAAGTAAGTTAACGTATGTGAGGGGTGAGATATTTAACGTATGTGAGTGCTGATAGGGGGATCCTTACTTGGAATTAACTGTATTATTACACTCTAAATTCAGTAAGTTAGTTCTTGCAACTCTAGGAGCTGACCCAATTTATGAATGTTTTCTCCCACCAGTTGTGCCTAGATAGGGATAGCAGGACTATCGAGATATCAGCCTTGCAGTTTCACCTTACCTACTAGAGATTAGATTATTGATTCTAGCTTAGGTTGATACTATACTTCGGTATTTTACTTTTGGATTATTGTACGGGCATAAGACTGAAGTCCATTTTATTTCAGTCGGTGTAAGACGCTTACATTTATGTTGAGTTTTCAGTTACTTTATGTGGATAATGGATTTATCTGTAACACCTTGTATATCCGAGTATTTACAATTTATTTAATTCGAGTATTTTTTTTTAAATTATACGTGTGCCGTAATTTAATTGAATTAAATATTATGTATTGATTAAAATATTAATCCAGAGAGATAATGGTTAATATTTATGGAATAAAATTACTAAGTGAATATTAAATGATTATTTTATGTTATAGCGAGTGATAGTGACGTGGCAGTATTTTATCTCAACTGGGAGTCGCATGTCGACTATTTGTGGTCGAGATAGGAAATTATGGTTGAGTGACTCGAATGGAGATTTTGAGTTCATGGTTGATTCTGAATGGTCGAGATAGTCGGAATAGTGTGCCCGGGGGTAATATTTGGGTCCCGGGCCCTTTTTAGTCATAATCGAGCCCACACGGGGGTGTTCGGGTCATTTGGGCTTGGCCCGTTAACCAAATGTTTGGATTAGGGACTATAAACCTAAGTCTAATTAGTTAGGGTAGCATATAACCACATTCTAAACCCTGAGAAATCAAGAGGAGGCCATTAGAGAAGAGGAAGAGAGAGTTCTTGGAGATTTAACACTTTCTTGCATCACCTTTACCACCGGGGTGCAATCGGAAGGCATCCTCATGAAACACAACACAAAATCAGACGTGCTAGTGCAAAGTCAAGTGTTTATCTTGCATGCTTTAAAAATGTTATAATACCCATCGTAGAATTGATGAAATCTAGAATGAACTTGTGTTTTTGTGATAAAATAATGGAACCGATTCATGTATTAATTGGAATAAACATTAGAGATTTGATTTCTAGGTTTTAGAAATACGAAATCTGATAATTAAGATGATATGAGAAAATTATTTATGGGTTTTATGAAGAACATAAAAGAAAAGAGAAAAATAGGGCTTATGTAGAAAAGCCTTTGATGAATTCTTGAGAATTGTGGATTTAATGATGTTTTAATGATAGATATTAATTAGAACTTGCTTATATACTCATATTTAATGTTGGAATAAATTATATGCGGGCCTGGGTACGAGTCATGGAGGTTGTGTTGGTTAAAAATGGTGGAAATTAATAACAATGAAGAAGATGAACTGTAAGTGGTTTCGAACCGATTCGGCTACCCCTAGAACTGGTTCGGCCCAGTACCAGAACCTGTTCGGGTGGCCGGTTATACCCAGAATTTTTATTGTTTGAATTTATAAGAAATTAATTATGGGGAAACTTTGGGGTAAGTTAAATAATTGTACAAATACTTGGGATGGTCAGTAGGTACATAATCTAGGCTCGGTTATCCTTAATTACGGTAAATTTGGACTTGAACCGGTAATGCTTAACCAAATGAGGGACGTATAAAAAATTTATGATTTAGGCTACGGGATGAGGGAATTATAACCTACGACTTAAGTTACTAGTATAGAGATGTATAGTAACTGAAATAATGAATCGTTGGGTAGTGAGCGATGCCCGAAAAATATGGAATAAACATTATATTAGAATTATTCATACATTACTTATTCAAGAAAGATAAATGCTATGTATGGAATATATTATAGTTCGTGTGTATACCTATGATGATGATGATGATGTATATATATAGGTTATGTGAATACCTATGATATGATTTGTTATGTGTGTGAACTTACCAACGCTACCTACTATCACAGGAGGTTCCATGCAGAGGCAATCCCACCTTATCGATTCCAGCAAGGTCTGGATGTTTGCCCCAGTACATAGAACTTAGGGCGACTCACTACGTGCAGTGTATTGTTGGGATCGATGTGTCATTTGGGTGCGTTAGGTACGTGCATATTCCAAAGGCTTAGAACTATGTTCACCACCATTGTGTGTTGCTTGATTTATGGTTCGAGGAGATATTCTTAACCAATAGTCCCTAATTCGGTATGAGAGGTACATGGACTTGATAACAGAGTTTTCTGCATCCCAGTTGTCGTTTCAAGGGATGTTGTAGTTGTATATATTATAATTGACACACACACACACACACACACACACACACACACACACACACACACACACATATATATATATATATATATATATATATATATATATATATATATATATATATACAAGCGTAATTTATCTACTTATGTCTGATAGTAGAACCGATAAATTATGTATATCCAAACGTAATTTAAGCAGAGAAACTTGAATAATAATTCAGAAATAATATGAGATTAGTATTAATATTAGTGAGTGTAGTTGCATATTGTATGGGCGGTACCGGGGAGATAAATATTTTGTGGTTAGTTAGATACATGATGTAGTTAGGCTGTGTAGCATAGCTAGAAAGAAGACGTTAGGTGTGAACTTTAGAATGAGAGGTGAGGAACTCAAAGGAGTGTACGTTGTACTAATGTGTATATATAATAACTCATTTAAACTGTGATTTAAATGCTTGCAAAATATTTTCAAAAGGTTTTGAGCTCTGACCCTTATCAAATTTATTTTTCAAAACATTTTAGGTGTCCAGCCACATGGACGCCAAGATTGATGATTCTTTCCAGGGATTCATAGTTGTAGCATTTGTGGAGGCTTGCAGGAGTTTTGCTTAGACACTTCAGTTATTTATTTCTAGTTAGGAGTTTCATTAAGTATTTCATTTGGAGGTGTTTCCCCTTCAGACTTTTTAGTACTTCAATTAATTTATTAGGCTTTGTGGATTTAGTTTATTATTTTAGACTTGTATTTGGCTTTTATTTGGGAATCAATGGTTTATTTGGTATTATTGATTCAATTATTTGTCGTGTGTTGGATTCAGATATTTATATTATGGATGGTTTGTTACTTTATTTATTTTTCGCATGTTGTTATATTGATGAAAGATAAAATTTGACACCAGCTTAATTTAACATAGGTGATTAGTAATTTAAAAAAATTTCGACAGTGATGCTAAAAATGGACCAAGTGAGATTTATTGTTTGTTTTAATAATGGACTGATCACCAGTATTTAAAATAGGTGGGGTGTCATATTATCATAGTTAATAGTTATTAATTTAACTCAGTTTTTTATATGAATGTGGTTATAAGATAAATGATTTATTTTGATTTGTTGCTAAGAATGCTATGGATTGACAAACAATCCCATCTTCGGCATACTGTGTCTAGCCAACCCTCACATGAGGAAATGGGGGTTGTTATAATGCATACATTAAGGTACATAACGAACGCATTGAGTGTGATTATGGTGATGCATCGTCATATTATAGCTTAAAAGATCAGACCCGAACATTCTCTCATAGTGGAGTCTCGAATAATGCTTTACACTTATGTCTCCCTCAAACTAGAGAATGAATAAATCGGGATCTAAGTCGGACGATACTATAATTATGTCTTCAGTCACATCAAAAGACTCGAATGACTGAGATGATGGATGTAGTGTGTGACGACCCGCCCATTCTAATACCGAGTGGCCGATCCTCTACTAAAATAAAATAGGAATTTCAGCATGGTCTCATTCTCAGCATTACTATCGCAGCATGTAATATAGAATAACACGAATAAAACCATGCATTAAAATGAACAGATAAATCACCATGCATAAGTAAATATTAAATGTGAGCCGAATATATCATCGGTCACTAAAATAATAACATCCCTCTAAACAAACTGATAAATAAATGCGTATCGCAATAAAATCTCTGATAGTAATATAAAATCCTAACAATCTACGAGCAACACGCGCAACTGAAACTTTTAATGAAAAGATCATATCAAAATAGAATAAGCTGAGGTGTATAAAACAATCATGTAGCATCCACAACTACTGCAACGACATGAATCTATCCCAGTAGTCCCAGGTACTGTTGCTGTACACTTGGGTTTAAAAAGAAAAAATAGGAAAATAATTGCCCGTCGGTCAAAGCCCGAAAATTAGAATATTTTGCAAGTAGTTAATTATTTTAAATCGATTAAAATTGTAAGATTAACCAATCGCACTCACATGAGATAAAGCCTCACCTCTTAACTACAGTGCGCACCTAACGTGGTCATTTTATTATTCTAATAAAACTACACGGTCTAACTAGGTCTATTAGCTAAGTACAACTATCTCCACTAGGTATACATTCATAAGCAATATTGTAACGACACACTTGCGATAGATAAATATTCACGTAATAAACATCACATAGCTACACTTATGTGTTATAGATATATATATACACCATATCACTTAAACATACACATATATATCACTCACTATATATGCAAAACCGTATCCCCAAAGCTTGGACTCCCCGGATACATCCCTTGTGTGCTATCTGGCTCCAGGCATCACGCCTCACACCGAGCCACCGATCCCAAACAAAAACACATACAGCGAAGGCAGTCATAGATATACATACGGGATCGCAACCATACCACGTCGTGCCCAACCGGACTCCAAACCAACACTTATCCTCACACACGGATAATGGTCATGCAACAATCCTATAACCTGGGGAATCAATCCAGTGCCTCCTGGTAAATGGTCGGATGGGCGGCCCACTACGCGCATCCTCCTACGATAGCACTACTGAGTAGTTTTTTTAAATAAAGCACATAGCATGCATACATACATATATACACGTCACTCTAATATGTACATATAATAAGTACCGAACTTGTACGCATATCCCACAGTTCAAGGTTCACCCAATCCCAAAGTTCGACCCAACTTCCTGATTATTTAATCCCATAGTCATTCACTTGTATCCTCGGTTCTCCCCACTCGATCCCAAAAATTAATACTCTCCAAATAATGAATAGTGACACAAACCTTTTCTAATAAGATATCCGCTCACTTGGATAATCTCCCACATACTCTTTTAAGTTCATAAAAATCCCCGATCCAAACTTGATCCAAACCCATGGGTTATTCGAACGAAATCCAATCTCGTTCGAATGAACATGAAATCTCGTTCGAACGAGGTTTAAACGAGACTACATAGACCAAATTTGAAGCGTTTTCCTTGGCAGAATTCATCCCCCAAAACTTAATTTTATTTCTAGGGTTCTTTCTACCAAATTTTCAAGAATTGTAATCTGAATACAATCAACAAAACATGATTCCATCATTATATATTCGATTCCCACATGGTAAACCCCATAAATTCAAGATCACATTCCTTTATCTAATTAATCTTTAAAGATTAAATCTTTCCATCTAAGTTCTATATATTCGTTCTTTAAATTCCAGAATTTTATTTCTAATTACAAGTGTAATCCATCCCAACTAATCATTAGTTTAAGAACATTCATCCTTTATCATTTAGGTTTCTACATCACATCATCAAGTTATAATCTTTCATAACTTAAATCTTTAATGTCTATTTTAAACCAACAAAGTAATTAACTACAATAAAATTATGATATAAAGTAAGTAACTACTTACCTTGTTGGATTACAAATCAGTAGTATTCTTATGAATTGATGCCGGATTAAATCCTTTTTCTTCTCCTTTCAATATTCATGTTCTTTCTTCTTCTTTCTCCAGGGATCTATCTCAATCACTTGTGTGAAATATGAAAGGTGAGTTTCCATCCACCTTCCCAACCTCTTAAATATCGCCTCAATTAACCTAATCCCGTTTTTCTTCTTAGCCATATGTACAAAATGACCCTCCAATCCTTATATGGGTCTTGTTATGTCTAAAAATCCCGCGGAACCCAACAATAACACTCGGGTAGCTATTTTAGACTATTTCATCCCTTTTCTAGATCACCAGTGCACTCGAAATGGTTATTTGAGCCACTCATCTACATATATGCTAACCTATAATTAAACGTGATCGACATGTGCGTACTCTATGCATCGCTCATAAATTATATCGATTCGCCGATGTAACACACTATCGACATGTAATAATAAACTATCTATATCACTTGTACGCGACATATAATATATCACATAACTATTTACTTATCACTGAAAAGTAAATAATAATTATAATGAATATAATCATTTATCTCGCTAATTAATATTTATTTACTTGCAATTTAATTTTCCCCAAATTAAATTAATAGTATAAAGCACACAGAAATTAGTTAACAAAAGTATAGGGTATTACATTTTCTTTATTAATAACAGATTTCGTCCTTGAAATTTGAACGTAACTGCCGCAAGGCTCTGGATACATTTCTCCCATGTCATCCTCATGCTCCCATGTCAACTCGACAACATGGTGGTGTCCCCAATGTACACTCCCTAATGGTACCACATTTAATCGAAGATTTCACTCCCTATGACCCAAAAATGACAACAAATATCTCCTCATAAAATATCCGGCTATATCTCAATCCCCTCTAGCGCTATATCGATAAGCCACATTACCTTTGAGATACATGAAACACATCATGAATCTATTGCAAATGCTCTGGTAAGGTAAGCCTATACACAATCGAACTTACCCTATTGATGATGGTAAAAGGCCCTACATACCTAGGCGCCAACTTTCCTTTCTTTCCGAACCACATCACTCCCCTCCTCAAAAAATTAATCGCAACAACACCTGATCATGCACGTCAATTTCCCATATCTCCAATCCGTATCAGCGTAACTCCTTTATCGATCCTGAGCTATTCTAATATGAACCCTAATCAATTCAATCTTCTCCAACATATCCTAAATCACGTTTGGACCGAGAAGCTTGTTGTTGTCACCTCTAACTAACATGAGATGAAATAAATTATCTTTCGTATGAAGCCTCAAAAGGCGCCACGCTAATAATAAACTAGTACGAATTATTGTACACAAGCTCTACCAATGATAATTATTGCTCCCTGCTATCCTTAAAGTCTAGAATATATATCCTTAGCATATCCTCCACAATGGCTTCACCCTGTCCGTTTGCCCATCGGTCTACGGGTGATAAGTCGTGCACCAAAGCAACTCCATCCCCATCGCTTTTTGACAAAATCTACTAGAAGTGGGACATATAGAAATTATCTCGATCCAAAATAATATTGAGCGGAACCTCATGTAGTCTCACTCTCTTGCAATCAAAAGTTGGGCATATTGCTCTGTCGTGTAAACTACTTAGACTGGTAAGAGCTGTTCCACCTTGG
Source organism: Sambucus nigra (assembly GCA_949130495.1). NCBI lineage: Eukaryota > Viridiplantae > Streptophyta > Magnoliopsida > Dipsacales > Adoxaceae > Sambucus > Sambucus nigra. The sequence goes on along the minus strand of OX422214.1, from coordinate 457,298,965 downwards.
TTAACCGATCCTAATAACCTAGATAGAATCATGAAACCTCTGTGACGTCGGTAATTCCGAAATAAAATGCATAAATGTACATTCCTATTCTTACGCTAGAATCTTCAAAGGATGCAAGACCTCAGTTGGTCACCTATGATCAACCTTCACCATCTGACAAGTAGTGAACCTATAGACAAACTCTGTTATCTTCCGTTCCACACCGACCCACCAATATTGGTTCATCAACATCTCCTACATCTTATAACCTTCTGGGATACACCCAAAATAGAGACCCACGTGTCTCCTCCACAACTACCTGTCATAAGTCCTCATCGTTTGGGACTATCAACCTCCCATTAAAGAGTAAGCCACCCTCAAAACTGCTTGAGTAAGATTTCATTCCGCCCACCAATAACTATTGAATCATCTCCTAATAAGATGGATCCCGTGCCTATGCCTTCATGACCCTCAAAATGATCTCGTGTGTGATAGTCATTACTGATATAAATGCCTAGACTATCCTGTCCTCCTGACGAAGCTTAGTCCACTTCACAATTCTAAAATTGTTGCCAAGTGTCTTATAGGCATACGACTCAATTCATTTACTTCAACGTTTGCCCTTTTTAGATGATACTGAATATTAAACTGACAAGGGCGCCCATACACCCTATAACATGTGCATATACACACAAATACCACTGATGCAACCGACATACATACAAAACCAACCACACATTCCCTGTATGATCATGCAGTAAAAGTATACTCGATTACCCTAGTAATTGCGACTCAATTCTTCTTTAGATAGACCCACTTATCAACTAGTAGTACAAATGCACCCCAATGCTCTCTTCATAGAACTACTTGACCCTACTGCTCTAAAATCCTCTAATAGTTCTCTGCTCAAAGCATTATATCTACACACGTGTAATGACTAATGTACTAAACTAATGCTCTAGAGCCCAAACGTCTCCCAACTCCTTTCATGCATGGAATGTCTTGGGAGAAAAATCCAAACAAGAAACCCTACCAATACGTAACTACCTAGCTCTGTCGGTTATTGATATTTGTAGGCCCAAGATATAGTACCGGGGCACCCAAAACCTTGCCCCCAAAGCTACTAAATCTCATCACTTAACTTTCACATCTCTAAACGAGTCATACAATACACCGCTTGCACTATCGCCAAATCCCTATCACTAAATTGATCCCAACTCGATATATCAACTTGACTATAACCTCAGTATCCCTTGGATCATATCAGTATAACATAAACACGTGCTCGACCCTCACTCAGGATGAGTCATCGCAGGAAGAAACATATCCTTCCCTAGAATAGCGAACACGATAGCGTTACTATAACAGTCCACCATCGCTCCACATGTCGCTAACCAGTCCATCCTGAGGATAACACCAAACTCGTACCTCACGCAAACGAGTATATCCACTACTAATCATACCCGCCCAATGTCCATACCTATTCCCCTGCAAATGGAACGAATGAGAGCCCCACTGCCCACGGTAAATATACGGTCATAATAATAACTGACGTTATATCCACTAAACAAAATGAGTGTATAGATATGATTGAGTTCTAAATTAAAAAAAAACGAATGCATAAAATGACTATGAATTATATAATGAAATATGGAAGAAAACTAGGACGTTGGATCCATTTATCAATTTTAATTAAAATCACACATTAATTTAATTCCGCATTCCCAAATTTATAACTCAAAATGCACTGACTCTCATCGCATACATTTTATAAAATACAGCAATAAATGTTCATGAAATATTTTAATGTCTCTTAAAATAAATGCCTCAAATCCCTATTCCTTAAAAGATATCAATTTTAAAGTTTTAACGTTGTATTTAAGTATGAGGTATCAAATAATTGAATGTAAGTATAACACATAAAAAATTACACATTTAAATTCTTAAAATATGATGTATCAAATAATTTTGAAGGTTTAAAACACACTCTCATCTAGTTTCAAGTGAATACAAAACATTTATTTTTAATTAACACAAGTCGGGAATTAATACCAAATTAAATTAACACACAAATTTAAATAATCATGAAAAATTTCACCTAGTCCTAGTAATAAAATTACTCACGCATCGTAGTTGAACTAGAAATATTGCAAGATGAAATAATAATTTTCATTAATAAAATTCAAGTTATAAAATTTCTTGTCCAAGACTTGAGCACCAATACATAACGTTCCTCCCAAATTTGCCAAGAATAGTCACAAACACTCAAAAATAATGCACAAGTATAATATCTTTCGTGTTACAAAATTATATATGTCTAATAATTTCCCCTCTATACAAATCTATCTTTCTAAAATGTACCCCGAAATAAGAAAATGTCCTCACATAAAAATGTAGAAGACAAATGAATAGTCTCATATAAAATAATAAGGGAAAAAGAAGACAAAAATAATCAAAGAATGTGGGGAACATTTGAGCAGAACAACGAATCTCGAAAAAAAACAAAAAGGGGAGGAAATGGGTATGGGAGAAAACAAAAGGCTAAAGAAAGAGTAAAAAAATAAAACAATAGAAGAAACAAAGGTGGGAAGAAGAGAACATCTCGAACATAAGTAGACAAAGAAAGGGAATAAAAACAAAGAGACAAAAGAAACAAAGAAACAAAGAAACAAAATAAAACAAAAAAGAAATAAATAAAAGGTGGGACATAAGGGAATTTTGGACATAATAAAACCAATGATACCGGGGGGGGGGGGGGGGGATGAATCTAGGTGGAACAAAATGAAGGGGGGAAGACCTGAGCGTAGGGGAGAGAAATGGATTGGGGCCGGCGCCACGCGCCCAAGCCAACGTGGAAATTCTGGCAACAAGCGCACAAGGTGCGAGGTAGCTTTGGGCTAAAAAATGAATTTGAGGAAGTGAGTGATTCAAAATTGAGACCCCAAATCAATGCAAAGCCTCCCCAACCACTGAGCCACAAGGCACCTCAATTAGATATGCAACAGAAAATATATATAACCCCTTAATAAAACCCAATTTTCCAATTTTATAATTATACCCCGAAAACTTCTAACATTCCCATACGACTTCTGATAGAGGCACCACAAGAACCGACATGACCCACATTTTGGGTCAAATTATATTTCAACAGTGTCCGGGTCAGGGGGTCTAACTTTAGGCATAACTCGGGGCTTTGACTTTGACTCTTTTTTGATTTTCAATTTTGAACGATCATTTTTTCTTCGTTTGAGGACACGCTATTTGAGCCCTGGTGTTACTTGATTAAAGGCCTATAACTTCCATGAATAATCTGAGTCTGAAATTGATCATCTAAATTTACCGTTTTGCCCCTAAAGGTGCGCAATTGACCGTTCTTGCCCAAATGCATCCAAATTTTGTTGTTTGCATCGTAAACCATGTAAATACTCAAAATAAACCTTGCACAAGAGATTAACAATGAATATTTAAGGTCACGAGAATACAATGAGCATAGGGTCTCAAAATTGCACTATTACCTCGAATTTTGATTAATTATGTACTTTTCTTCTTAATAACAAAAATGACTCGACTAGATCTTTATTTATGATGCAATGGGGCTAACAAGACCTAGATTAGATAAAAATAATATAAAATAATGAACTCAATAGATTTAAAATCCCATAAAAAGAAGCCATACCCATTTTTCTGAGAATACTAGGGTAAAATTACGGTAGGAAAAAAGCCAAATAGAAAAGAAAGTTTGCAAAAGAATAATAATTGAAAAGAAAAGAAGAAAAAAAGGAAGAAAGAAAGAAAGAATGATAAAATGAAATGAAAAACAGTAAGTTAGTTTGAAAATAAATAAAAAAGAGAAAATAAATTCCGAGGTTAGAAAAAGTGCCTAAAAGTTAAAATACCGAAAAACTTCTATATTCTCAGAAATTTTGAACTCCAAAAGCCATTTTTTCTAGCCAAAAATCGAGCCTGCAATATATCTAAAGAAAACCCTAATTGATATCAAGTGAAGTTAATTTTAGCATGGAGAGAAAATGAATAGCACCTAGGGTGCAATTCAAAATTTTCAAAAAGTAATCGATTTTTCGTTCATGAGATCATATGCATCCATATAATAAAAGTCCATTTTTGATTATGTATATGTGAAATATTTTCATTTAAATTTACTCTTTTATTCACATATACCGATAGTTAAAAATTAATTTGGGAGTGTTTGATTGTGAGTTCATCCCGTGAGATTTTGAAATGCAAACGAACCTTCGAATAAGAAAAGTAAAGATCAAATCTTTTGAAATTGACAGTTATATGGGATATGCAAACATGAGCAATAACTTGAGGTTGAGAAGTGAATTTTTATTATATTTATGAAGTTTCAATTTGAGACTTGATTATATTACTTTAGTATCTTTTCTATTGAGTCATGGTTTAAAAATTTTGTGGGTATATTCACTGCAAACCCATATGAGACAAAAATCGTCCACTAGGGTAACATAGGGGTTTAATGTCTTGTTGCACATGCTAAGTGCAATCGTGATTCCTACAAAAGTGAATTGGATTTTCATTTTAGTTTTTCTCGAGGACTAGGAAAAATTTAGGTTTGGGGGTATTTCATGAATGCATTATTTTGTGTGTTTTATACCCAAATTTATACTTTGTTAATCCCATTTTATTTTATTTAATAACTTCTTAGGACCATTTTATTAAAAAAGGAAAAAATATAAGAACGATTGATTTCAGATTCAAAGAAATAATTTTAAGTAGAAAATGGGCACTTCAATAATTTTATATTGCATAGTGAAAATTTTGCAGGTAATGATAGAATTTGTTGCAAATTAACAATTAACTCGAGAAGAGCGCGAAAAAGCTTATTTTTATGATCCTTGGAAAATAGTAGGGAATTTTCATTCTCCGAATTGGACGAAAATCAGTGTGCCTGTTCGGTAAGAAAATATAAGAGTCCTCGGTTGGGTGGAAATTACGTACCTTATTCTGATACAAAGACTAAATGGATGGAGTGTTCGATTCCAACACTATTCAACTAATTAATGATAGTTTCACTCCAACGCAAACACCTCACCTAATGTCTTATAAAAAGGACCGTTGGGCACACAATTTTAGAAACAATTTTTGGGAAGCAATTTTTCAGGGAGTTTTTTCTTATTTGAGGGCCAAATATTGCAATTTTGTGGAGACGATTTTGTCAAGATTAATTGAGAGGCATAATTATTTATTAGTTCGAATCATTAATGATTTTTTTTTATGGAATAGGATCAACTCCCCTAAATGAATTATTATAAGGAGAAAAAGACTTTCCTAGATGGCATTTACAAGCATAAAAGACAGCTGAAAAAAACAAAAAGCGGTAAATCCCCAGAAAAACAACTATAAATTAAAGTAAGCTAAGAAATTCTTAGACTAGTAAGACCTTGTCTATCTAAAGTAAAAAGGCCTTCGATGAGATGAGGAAGCTCATTGAAGGAGTGTAAATTCTTGGACTGTCTTGAGGAGGAGGAGAAGGATATGGAAGCTTAACCATTTTCTACTGAATTGTTTTGTCTCCAAAGATGGAAAATATAGATTTTATTAGAGGAGAATATGTACGAGATCTCTTAGAAAGAGATTTTGGAAGTCGAAGGAGTTTTCCAAATGCCCGATGCCATATTCATTATTGCTAAGGAGTTTGATTTAACATGAAAAGTCTCAAAACCAATCTCATGCATAGTTGGACACCTCTTTAAAGGGATAGGACTTCTGCCATTAAACTAGAGGAGAGAAAAATGAGTTCTAAAAAACCAATAACAAAACAACCCTGGGATCCTATAATGATGCCACCAATTCCACTTTCACATAAATTTCCATAATTTGAACCATCAATATTTAGTTTAATAAAACCCGTCATATGAAACAACATTCTAGTAATTCTAAAAACAGGCTTCTTGGCATGCACTCTAAGGCTGAATCTAATAGCAATATCAACATGATTTTGAGATAAAGAGATTTCAAAGGCTATAGAACTGGCGTTGGAGGAAATCATCTCAGAGTTCTTAATGACGATATCAGGACACATTGAAGAACCTTAATATAAGCTTCTACCTCTCGCTTTCCAACTATCCAATAACACAATCATACGAAGAATTCGATGAAAAAACTCCAAGTAGCCCTTATTACACTTAAACAACCGCCAAGCAATGAGTATGGATTGCATTGAAGTGATAGTTGGAGATACTTAAACTAGGGAATAAAAGTGAGTCCAAATGGTTTTATCCATGTTACTGACTAAGAACAAGTGATGCACTATTTCCACATCTTTATGATAATATTGACATCTTTAAGCAAGACGAATGTCAATTATTTTGATATTATCTACAATGTGAATGGAATTATAAAGAAATTTCCATACAAAAATTAAGACTTCGGGGGGGGGGGGGGGATTTAAGGAGACCATATGAAATTGCATGAAGCACTTGAAGCAGAAAGTGGATTAGAAATTTGGTAGGAAGATTAAAAAGTGAAATCTATAGAAAGAAGAAGGCTCCGAAATAATATCTTGACCATTAATAATATAATTATCTTGAAAAACAGAATGAGTAGACCTGATTCTTTTGACAATAATGGAGCCAAAAGATCCAATTATCGTTGAGTTTTTATACTAGTTCTTCATAAAGCTAGCCCAAATGCCTCTCCAAGCTAATTTTAAACTAAAGGCTACACAGATACCATTTAAATCCCTCAATCCAATACCTTCTTCACAAGTAGGCCTACAAATACCGCTCCATTTAATCCAAGCATGTTTATACCCTATCTTATCATCTGAACCCTATAAGAACTTGTTAAAGATATTATGGATTCATTGGACAGTAGCTTTAGCAGGCTTTAAATAGTCATAAATTGGAATAAAAGTTATAACATGTTTACCGAGGATAAGACGACTAGCTACTGATAGGAATCTTATTTTCCACCCTTTTAATTTTCCTATAATTTGATATAGAAGCTCTTAAAAGTAGATAATTTTTCTTGTACCTTTGAAAAGAGGGCTCCCAAGGTATTTAATGGGGAGGTTATGAGAGGAAGAATTTTGGCTAATCTAGAGTTAAGTTTTTTGAAGATGATTTTATATAAAAATTACAACGGCTTATATATTTGAAGTGGGACCAATGAACGGGATTGGAAAATTTGGGAAAGAGCACTATAGAGGTTCTAGACTAACTTTGAGGATTTTTGGATGCACTTAGCTCCTTTATAGCTGAGTAAATTTATTCTTCACAATGCATTTAAAAAGGATCTTATTCATTTCTTCATTTAACATATAAGAAATTACCTCCAAAATGTATTCTTCCACTAAACTAGCCTTTGCAATCCATCCATCTTAGAAGTGATCCATAAACACACTTTGAATATCTTCTATAGTGGACCTACATTGATCATTAACATATTTAATTCAATGCACAACCATAGCAGCCTGCCTAGATTTTTGACAGAGAATGAAAGAATCAGTGTTTTGATCCCCTTATTTGAGCTAATTTGTTTTGGACTATTTTTGGCAAAAAATTCTCCTCTTGAGTGTGGCCTTATCCCATTTCTTCAGGTTTCCCTTATGTCTTCTTAATTTCAAACAAAATACCATCATGGGATTTGCCTCAAAATGGGGGACCATGGAAGGAGAGTTGTAGATTTAAAAGATTGATTGAAGATCCACATATTTTGGAAGTTATAGGTCTTAGGGCAAGAATCAATGGTTATTTTAATAGAAAATATGAGAGGAGAGTGATCACTGCAATGTTTTGGAAGATGAGAAATAAAAGAGTTTGGAAACAAGGTCTTCCATTGAAGGTTACAAATACCACTATCAAGTCTGGCACAAATAGCACTTTCCTCATTTCCAAAGTTGGTGCAAGGGAATATAGAGCTAATATATACCTACTTATAAAGGCCACATCAGTTAGATCAGTCATTAAATTCCTTTACTGCCTGTTAATCTATCAAATTACCTCCTATATTTTAAATTTCTTTTGGAACCACATTAAAATCACCAATAAATAAATGAGGGGCATACAAGGAATTATTAATGAATTCTAACTGTATCCATAAAATAACTCTCTCATCTTTCATAGATTTACAATAGATCAAAGTAAGGATTACCTTTTCTAATAAGATGGGATGAAAATTTTAGAGAGACGAACATTGATCCTCATCTATAGGACTAACTATTGACATTCCAATCCTCCAGAGATGGACTTGTTACTAATGGCATCATCAAAGTTCCATTTCATCTGGAAATTCTTCAATTTTAAGCAATCAGTCTTTGTTTCTAGACCTTTCATTCCAACAGAGAAAATTGATCATTGATAGTTGGTAGGGAGAGAGTTCTTGATCACCTTAGCTTTAACTCTAGTTAATCTTCGAAAAAAGGTTTAATAAGAAGGGGTTTGGGATTCAATTGGACTGGAGCCGTGCAATTCATGATGGGAAATTTTTCCACAGTTCTTTTTTATGTATTATTTTTCCTCTAAAAGCTCATGGGACAAATGTTGTTCCACTTTCTCTCGAAAAAGCTTACAAACAACATTAGTTCTTCTTGCATGGGAATATTCCTCTCCTACATACGGTCTCAGTTTAATAGGTAGTCTTTGTGTTTAGTATGGTCTCATAGTCGAGAAGTTAGGAGGCTCTTGGGGAAAGCATTATATGGTCCACTATTATTACTTCTTTAAATGATATGTCACAATGTTGGATTTTAGAGATGTGGTCTGTAATTTATTTAGCTTTGACAGTGGGGTGAAAAATGAATTTTTTAAGCAGAAGGTTGGATAGAGACGTAAGATTAAGTGGAGATGAATTAGGGATATCAATGGGACTATTTTTTGTGGTTTTTTTGTCTTCTTGAATGGTAGGTTTAGGAGGAAGAGGTAAATAGGATGGCTTCATTAGAAGTTTTGGAAGAGGCTTGGTTGTTCTAGTTTTTGCCCCATTCAAAAAAATACAAGAGTCTTTTATATGTCCATACTTCAAGCAATATCCGTTGTATTTTTGAAGGTCTTCATACAAAACATCTTGCCAAAATCCATCTTCCCCAATGTCAATCCATACTCCTTTTATTTTTTCACGAGTGAGATCAAGTTCCGCACAAACCCTTGCAAGACTACACCTTTAATGGTTCATTGTGGATGTATCCAACTTTAAAGTCTTATCTATCAACTGAGCTATAGAGAATAAAGATGATTTTACAAATAGGTGAATGGAAATATTAGGAAAGCTGATCCAAGAAGGAACCACCAAACTCTATTGATCAACTGTGAATTAAGGAGTCCATTTGAAAGTACGCAAAGTATATTTTCCAAGAAAACACTTCTATTTAGTCCAAAGTCTCACAAAGTCTTATTCTTAACCTAGTTTGATAAGAATATGTTTGTAGTCTAAAGGGACAACATAACATGATTGTTTGAGATTGAATGTAAGAATGTTTTTATGAAGACATCAATGGATGGCATCCCATGTGAAAACTTGCCAACAATTGAGTGTTTGAACGGTTTAGCGAAAACTTGAATATCATTTACATAAAATTGCACAAGAGGTTCTCCTTTGAAGGATGATGTGGTTTCAAGGAAAGGTTCTTTAATGGAAGTGTTTTCTCCTACACTTGCAAAGGATTTGGACAATATATTTTTAAGATAAGAGGGTCTATGGTTCATAGGCAGATCAAATGTGGAAGAGAAGGCCATACAAACCCTAATTAAGGTAAAGAGATAAGAGAGAAAATGGATGGAGACTTTCTTTAGAAGAATATCCACCCTAACTTTCCTTCTAGGTGTCATTAATGAAAATTCATACTCATTCTTCCAATCTTATTATGCCTATCATTATGTTAGCGTAAATTCTCTACTAGGACTAGGTGAAATTTATCATACTTGATTAGTATTATATCGTTAGTTTAATTTTGTATTCATTCGCGACATATTTTAAATGCTCTAAAAATCTGTATTCACTTAAAATGACACAAGGATGTGCTGTAAACATTTGGATGTGATTGCTAATTCATATTTTAATTTTTTATGTGAGTACTTTTTGATGGGGGTATGCTTGTACTCGATTGTTTTGATAATCCATGATAAAAGAGTGCATTTGAACATAAAATTGATATTTTAAGGGAATATGGTTATCAACTGTCTAGATCAGAGACGTTAAATTTTATTTGAATGTAAATTTTTTACTTTTTGAATTGAACGCAACTAGAATTTGTTTAATTTGAGTCGTAAAATTGGGAATGAAAAAATTAAATTAATGTGTAATATTAGTTAAAATTGATATATATACATATATATCCGAAATCCTAGTTTCTCCAATACTTAGTTACATATTCTTGGTTGCTCCCATTAATTTCTTTTATTCTTAGCTTTAGATCATAATTCTCATCTTTACTCCGTACCGTCTAGTTGGAAAGTCATTGATTTAAAAAATTGATCAAATCTTTGTGGGTTCGACCCATACTTACAATCACTATTCTATAACATCCCATGCATTGGTGGTAATTTTATATTTGAAACCAACACAAAATGAACACACACTACACCAAAAACAACAATCTGGCACAGTTTAAAACCGTGTCAGACCCAACCTGACACGGTTTAAAACCGTTCCTGAATCAGGGCTTCCAGATTTTCTGGCACGATTTAAAACCGTGCCAGATTGCCCAATATGACACGATTTTGAAACGGTTTTAAAATGTTACAGATTTTAATCTGGTACGCTTTTATCACACTTTTAAACCGTGCTAGATAATGAATCTGACATGCCTTTGGCACTGTTTTAAACCATGCCTGATTTTCATTTTCTGGCACGCTTTTGGCACTATTACAAAACGTGCCAAATTATTTTATAAACGTACTCAAAGTTTACAATTTGTGACGGTTTTGGCACGATTTTAAACCGTGCCAGATTTTTCAATTAATAAAAAAATTATTACTTGAAAACAAATCTGGAAAATTAGCAAATTTCAAATCTGGTAGGAAAAATGTTTATTGTTTGTAAAAAAAATCAAAGAAAATTAATAAATTGCGAATCTCGCAAGTTGATGATAAACTAATGTACGTACAAACTTCAAAATATTACAAGCCTTAGTAGTTGACAGACTAAAAAAAATTGGGCAAAGTTTCTTCTTTTTTCTGGACATTCTAAAACCCATGTAATGTAAAGCCCGTCCGGCCATAAAATATAACAAAAAAGTTTCAAAAGCCCGCACGCACATAAAAGTTGACAATAAAACTACAAAAGTCGGCACGGCTATAACAAATAAAAAGTTGAATCATGAATATTAATGACATTAAATAATAATCCCCTTGTTGTAAAGCATTGACTTCTTCATGAATTCCACGTGGATAAAAGCTAACAATAAAATGTTATCCTGCAATAAAATAGGATACAAAAAAAGATGATATTAGTAACCAAGTAATTTAAAAAAAATCTTATTCAACCTGAAAAATTACATATACGAGTTACAGTTATTATAATATTCTTAAACCGGAAGTCTCGTGACTACGTGACTAGTTCCTACGAGTTACAATAGTCCCGTATGAGGTGTTAGTGCCTCTTATGGGGCCGTTTGGAGGCTGGTTTGAGTTTTCGCCCTCAAATGACTTGTTTTTTTAAGCATAGTCTAAATATTTTCAAATTATTGTCATACTCTCAAACTGGGAGACCGACCCGTGACTATACAGTCAGTTCCTACAAGTTACATTTGTCCCGTACGAGGTGTTCATGCCTCTTATAAGGGCGTTTGGACTCCAATTTGGGTTTTCACCCTTTAATGGCTTGCTTATAAGTCCAATCTAGATATTTTTAAATTATCATCATATTCTCAAAGTGGGAGACCCGTGGCTACGTGGTTAATTCCTACAAGTTACATTGGTCACGTGCGAAGTGTTAGTACCTATTACGGGATCGTTTGAGGGCTGGTTTAGGTTTTCACCCTCTAACAGCATGTTTTTTAGCCTAATCTAGATATTTTCAAATTATCTTTATATTCTCAAATCGGGAGACTCATGACTACGCGGTTAGTTTCTATAAGTTACATTGGTCCCATGCGAGGTGTTCATACCTCTTAGGCCCTTTGGGGGATGGTTTGAGTTTTCACCCTTTTAACAACTTGTTTTTAAGAGTAATCTAGATATTTTCAAATTATCATCATATTCTCAAATTGGGAGATCCGTGACTACGTGATCACTTCTACGAGTTACATTATTCCCGTGCGAGGAGTTAGCGCCTCTTACGGGGCCGTTTGGATGTTGGTTTGGATTTTCACCCTCTAACAACATGTTTTTAAGCCTAACCTAGATATTTTTAAATTATTTTCATATTCTCAAATTAAGAGTCCCATGACTACGCGGTCAGTTGCTATGAGTAACACTGGACCCGTGCGAGATGTCCATGCCTCTTACGGGGCCGTTTAGGGGTTGTTATGGGTTTTTATTCTCTAACGGCATGTTTTAAAGCCAAAGTCTAGATATTTTCAAATTATCATCGTATACGCAAATTAAAAGTCTCGGTACTAGGTTCCTACGAGTTACATTGGCCTCGTGCGAGGTATTCGTGCCTCTTACGTGGCCGTTTGGGGGCTGGTTTTAGTTTTCACTCTCTAACGACATATTTTTAAGCCTAAGTCTATATATTTTCAAATTATTATCATATTATCCAACTGGAAGTCTCGTGACTACGCGATCAGTTCCTACGGGTTACAATGATCCCGTGCAAGGTTTTCATGCCTCTTACAGGGTTGTTTGTGGGCTAGTTGGGGTTTTCACCCTATAATGGCATGTTTTTCATCCAAAACCTAAATATTTTCAAATTATCTTCATATTCTCGGGGTAGTTAGGGTTTTAACCCTCTAACAAACCGTTTTTAGGCGTAATTCTTGAGTTTTGTAAATTATCATCATATTCTCAAAGCATACTACAATATGCATGTTATCAATTATGGTATTAAAATATAAACTTCTGAGAAAACGTATACGTGTGATACTTGATTAAACCTAATTTACAAATTTCCATGTTAACCTTATTTAATCAGTGTCAATTTTTAATCCAATTTTATTCAGACCTAAAACGTGCAACTACGTGTGAATAATTCAAACAATCATAAATAAATTGATAACACATAATTTTTAGGAAAAAAACCTTCCGGGTAAAACCTTTTATTTCACAAATAATACTCACAATGATTACAAGTGAAATCTGCAATGGATTAACCGCAGTAAACCCCTATAGGCCACAACCTAAATCATCAATAGAATTTCGTAGCAACTCTACACGAACCGTAGTTCAGTCAGCCCAGGAACAACCACGAGTACTCCCTTTGACACGTAGTCACGTCAGCCTAGCACCTCCCTCAAGTGACACCTAGATCAGCAGTAGAGATGTTCTCTGTAAGAGAAACTTCATAAAATTATGTTGTTGAGTTCCAAAACAATTCACATAAAGATTGGGATAATTTATGAATTAAAAACAAAACTAAAAACTCTCAAAAGTGAGAAGAAAAACATTTCTGCCAAAGCAGTTTTCGGAGAAAAAAATTCTCAGGTCTTCTGAAGAAAAATAAAACTGGACAAACCAATTTATAGAAAAATTTAGTTGGCAACTCGCTCAAACGAAAAAATAGCGTTGCTTGAACGAGGCATGATGTCGCTCGAACGAGATCGCATAATATGCCACTATCGATTGAGCGATGTGGCAAAGTCACTCGAACGATCGGAGCAAAAAATAAATGTTTTATTCAGTCTGTCTCAACTCTTAGAAAAATATTTTTGATGAAAAACTCCGCTCCAACACTTAGAAAAATTTTCAAAAAAATTATCCCAACACTCTAATTGAACCGTTAAGGTATAAAATCACAACCTTACTGTTGATACCAAAATTTAACATCCCACATGGACCAATTACAAGCCAGAAGATTTCATCCTATGTGGCACAAGTCCAACTCAGGATGATAGAAAAGCCCGATCAACAAGGAATCCGGACCAACTTTGTTACCCGACCAATGAGGAAGCCCGACCAACAGCCAAAAAGTCATCCTGTATAGCCAACCAAGTGCCAGTAGTCTTACAGCCTGTATTGCCTGTGAAGCGACATCATTCATATAATTAATTCTCATTATGTATTGATGTAAATTCCTAGTAAATAAATGCATTCCATACTTTCACATGACAAGGATCAAGACCCCCCCCTTGGGCTATAAATACATTGTATCACCCTCATTGTAGGGGATCGGAAAGCAAATCAAGGCAGTCACATAACAGTGGACGTAGGCTATTCCATTGAGCTAAACCACTTTAAAAAGTTCTCTTGTGTCTTGTTTGTTCACTTAATTTATCTGTGATCAACTAATTAGGCTTAGTCTAATTTTTTGCATCAACAGATTGGCGCCGTCTATGGAAACTGTAATACCCCGTATTTTTATGGATTTTAAATTTAGGGATTAATTAAATTTAATTGAGATAGATTAATTTAATATTAACCTGGAAATTTGTTTTAAATATTTACTAGATTTATTAAATTTAATTAAGATAGATTAATTTAATATTAATCCAAAAATTTGTTTTAAATATTAGTAGGAAAATTATTGATTTGTTAAATATTACTTATTGAGTAGAGTAATATGTAGAATTGCATTTATTAAAATTGTCACGAGGGAATAATATGATAATTATGGAAATTAAGTCAGGACGCCCCTGTGTCGTGTCGGAACTAAATTATTATTTTTATAAGTGAATAAATTATAAATTGCCCCTATGGTCATTTCGAGTGTGCCAACATGTCCGGAAGGTTCGAGATAGTCAGAAAAGTGTACTCGGGGGTTTAGTTTGGATCTCGGGGCATTTTTAGGCCTAATTGGCATCCCATGAGGGTATAATAGTCATGTTGTATTTTTGGATAATTAAACCCACGAATTTCCCTAGGATATATCAACCATTTGAGTTAGGCCTTTAGGGTTAACAATCACAGAACCTAAGAACGACCATTAGAGAAGAATTTGGAGAGCTTTCCAAGCAACCCAGGGCCAAAGACTCATCCGTTTGCACCGCCACCAACCCCAAATCGTAGATCGCTCAATGAGGAACATAACCATAACTTTTTCGTCCACAAATCAGAAACTTGAATTCCAGGCAAGTATCTATCTTTCTTGTTTTTTAGTTAATGTCTCACCCATGTTAGTTTTGGATTATCAATAACGTGTTTTATGGAAGAAATTGATAATTTAGAGATCCTAAATCGCATGTTTAGAGAAACTTAATATATTCTGGATATACCCATCATATGTAGAGGATTACCCACGAATTATTATTGATTTAAAAATAAGAAATCTGGAAAAGAATTAGAAGAATGGATGTTTCTTCCAAAATTAGGGTTCTTGAAGTTTATGCTAATTTTACCCCATTATTTCGATACCGTTGATGAATTTGAACATGTTTCACGGAGGGAATCATGTAGTTAGGTATATAGTACGACTAGTAATGTTGTTTGGGAGTTTGGGGATCGTTAGTGGAGATTTGGTTGAGGTTGGAGAGGTAAACCTGTAACTTGAAAATGACATAATTCGTCATAACTTCTTGATCGATCGATCGACCCCATTGATCGATCGATCGATCGATCGATCGATCCCCCTTGAAAAACTGCGTATTTTCTTTCTTATGTTTAATCCGGTTAAAATGCCTAGAAACCCTTGGTTATTATTTATAAAGTATAATGGGTCGTGTGGATGACCGGTAGGGTCTAAATAAACTCCGTTGAATGAAATTTAATATGGGATGAAATTATGGGTTAACGGGGAATTTCATTACACATTAGAGATTGTGCGTAAGTTCGTTAATAAATTAAGGGACTCGTGAAAGTCTTAGACTAGAAGGTTAGAGATCGTATACTTACTAAAATTGTATTTAGCAAGAGAATACTTCGAGAGATGAGAAGTATGTTTGAAATAAATTATATATGAGAATAAAAGAGACGAATCCGTTATGCGAGATAATTAAGTAATATGTGCTAAGAACGAATAATTATAATTATGGGTCGTGGGCGCACTTAAGTTAGAAAACGTGAATATTTATATATATGACTGTGTGATTGTGTATATATTATGTATCTGTGTAAAAATAATAACCGAGATACTTGCTATCACGGAGGTTTCCGTGCCGAGACAGTCTTATCTCGATTGGACCTTTATAGGGGATAATGACTCGTACCCTAGAAGATAGTATACTTGATAAAGGCGATCTGAGTGATAGTCAGGTGGTCCTAAGAGACATGAGGGTATGTGATGACCTCTTAGTGACTTGGAACTATGCTTCGCCTCCATTTGTATGTGTTTTGTGTTAATACAATTTGAGAGTGATTCCGAACTAGTATTTCCCTTAGTATGAGTGATACGGGGACTTGATAACAGAGTATGCCAGCATCATAGATTTTATGCGAGGTGCCGTTAGTATATATATTATATGTGTGACTAATATATATACGTATATCTATATGGGAACTTTCTATTGTGCATATAAGTAGATAAGTAATGAATAAATGCTTCAACTTTATTATAAGTGTTCGAGAACTTTATAATGGTAATGAGTTATTTTAAATAACATAAGAAATCTTGAAGAGAATGATTTCCTAAAGTAAATATCATAACCTTGCTTTTCACGTGATAAAACCTTATGGAAAATAGGTTAGAGAAACTTATGAGATTTATTAGTACGGTATGCGTGAACATTAGATGAGAGGTGAGAATTCTCAAGAGAGTGTCGCATACTAACGTGGTTGTTTCATTAGCCTGTAAGCGTTTTAAATACTTGCTAAACTATTTTTAATTTTTTTTTTACACTTGAGCTCTGACCCATTTCCTGTCTTTCTCTCTTTCTCTCTATCTTGTATATATATATATGTATATATTACAGGTGCCCAGCCACAGGGGCGTCATGCTTAGATTCTTTGGATTGGACGCGCTGCAGCTGATGTGGGAGTTACAGGTCGTTGCTTTAGATGACCTCTTTATTGATTCTATTCTTGTTTTAGTTCTGCTTAGTTAGGGCATGTATCACCCGTTTCCCTATTCATTTTGGATTTTTCAGAGATTTACGTTTGTTTATATTTCCAGTATTCAGTATTCCTTGGGAGTTAACTTTTGTCAGAATGATTTCATGTATGGTTATTTGACTTGGTTTGGTTAATCTAGATGGATTAATTCTTTTGTGTTGATTGCTATCCGTAGCACTTATGTGATTCTTTGACTGTTTATTATTTAAAAAGGTTTTCAAGTTGAAATTTAAAAATGGAAATAAGACTTTAAATTGTTTTGACACTTAGCTTAATTATTTAGGGTGTTTAATTTGGAAATTTTATTTTGCGATAGTGATGCTAAGAATGAACCAACCGTTCACCTTGATTTTTAATTTAATAAAGGACTGATCACCCCGTATTAAATTAGGCAGGGTGTCACAGGTGGTATCAGAGCATCAGGTTCTAGTGTCCTTTAGGATCTGTGCTGCTTATTATGCTTCCAGCGTTGCTTTGTTTGATATAGAGCCCTATATTTAGGATTGTTGATTTCTGTGGTGAGATTTTGTTCTCCAGTTATAACATATGTATATTAGTGAATTCTATTTGCGTTCAGATGTGTGAGTGTGCCGAGCGATGAAGGATGTCAGACGAGGGCCGTTAGGCGAACAACAAGAGTTAGGGCCTAGTGAGGTTGTGATGTATCTTCGAGGATGATGACCATAGTCGAGGTCACCCTTATTATGGCATGAGAGGCCAGGACTGTAAAGACGGGTAGGACGTAGCCTATGATTTACAAGTAGTGTTGTAGTAAAGTGATGTTAAAATTAGACTCACCCAACGTAGTACGCTTAGGAGATCAAAAGGGAAAATTAAGGAAAGTCATCAGCGAAAATTCTAGACATGCGGGAATTATGTGTGTTACCCAATGAAGGTAATATATTCAAAGGCTTGGACATATAGTGGAGTGTGGTTAACTAGAAGTGAAAATTTGGGGTAAAAATTTTCTTGACTCAACGGAGCAAAGTTACAATAGTGGGAGTCAACCACCACCAATAGTAGTGAAATGTTGCCTCAATGGAAGGACCTTAGGTACAGTTTAACCGCACGTTCTTTCATCAGTTGTTCAGGATAAAATGTGAATGTTGTTCTGAACTCATCACAGGAGGACCTGACGGGGGTCCTTTTGTGAATATGAATCTAAACCGTTAGCGAATCTTGTATCGGAGTATGTAGATACAAATAGAGGAGAGGACTCCAAGTGGGAGATCGACTCGTAAATATAGTTAATAACACTTAAAAGGGAATTCTGCTAGATGGTCAATTCAGAGGTTGACAATGTCGTGCTTTGTCAATGGAGATGATAATGCTTCTTTGTGTGGGAATCTAAAAGAATCAAAGAATTTAGTCAAGAATGAGACTGGATGCAACGGTGTTAGTGTAGCACCACAAAGGGGGTGTGGATACACATCAGGGGGCCCATTTAAATGAATCAGACAGCTGAATTCTTACCAAGCGATGGTGAATTCAGTAAGGACTACTGTAGCCAATATCATGTTATTTAGGTACAACAAGGCTAAGGGATCAACGAGGGTAGCCATCAGGAATTGAGCCTACCAAAGTCTGAGAGAAGGACAATCCTAATATGGTTAGTATGACAGGTGATAAGTGGATTATGTGTAGAGGTATTTTATGGAGAGTGATTCACATGCGTTAATGTTTTCCCGAAGTGAGTAAAGGGACAAGAGTAGGATGCCTAGTAAAGGACAACGATTAAAGTAGTTTTTGTTTTGGTTTGAACAGACGTGTTACGTCCGGGGACCATTTGTGCAGCCAAGACGATTGACAAGGTAGAAGTATGAGTTTTATCCTCGGAGGATGAGGTGTGTTTTATGTGACACGAGCGAGTCACTATATTTTGTTCATTTCTAGATTATCACGTGAGACGAGTTTAATGCGTATAACTATAAATATTATTATTATGTGAATATTTTCCCTAGTGTAGCGGGATTATCCTTAGTGCTATCCGCGGAGGATGAATGGGTGTATTAATAGTGTTATATACTTTATTGAGATTACCCGTTTTAGTGATGTGATATGCGAGTATGATATTGTCTTGGTTACAACTTTATAGTAATGGTTAGTACGATTTTAGGCAGTTATTGCAAGGCTATCGGAATGATTGCATTAGTGCAGTATTTTTGTTCTTGCGAGGCCTCACCTGCGAGAGGGTCGTACTCGCACTTATATTATCTATTCTAGAGACTTCGGAGGGGATAGTGTGCTCGAGATATTCGATCCCGGTGTGTGTAGGGACTTTATTTTTATGATTCAGTATGTGTTGGGTCTACTATTGAGGAAAAAGATTTAACTCATTATTATATTTAGTGCTCAGGACTTGATGATAGGAAGAGCGCATTGATATATCTATCATTTAGAGTTGTGAGAGTTAAGAGTTATACCCATATGTTTGGGGACAGGATTTCGAGAACCCCAATTTTATGTATTCGAGGTTTATGGAATGGGATTACCACCAATACTGAACGTTAGTGCAATTGGCAAGATGTTCTTTGCTAAGTGTAATTACGGGAGGAAACGTAACTTTTCTGTCAAGAGACAGAATAAAGGGGTACATATTATGGACGGAGGGCCTAACGGATTTCGATAACCGATAATGCTAGGTAGTAGTGTATCGGGGGGGGGGGGGGTTCCTTGTTTGGATTTCTCTTTGCGAGATATCCCACATATGAAACTTAGCGTAAGGTTAGAAGTAGGAATATGTTTGGTCATTAGTCTATGAGTTGGTACCTCGGTCATAGTAGGAGCAGGTAATTATATCTGTAAATTGGAAGTTGTATTATGAATAAAGGCCAGTGGAGCCTGTTGTGTGGTAAGAAAGCATTGCAAGTTTTGTTTTATCACCATGAGTTGAGGGGTGGAACGATGATAAGGAGGATTTAAAATTTCAATTTCTAGGGTAATTGAGAGTACCCAAGTGTTGTAATGACATTATGAGCACAAGGAAAAGAAATAATTGGGTGTTATGTGTGAAGCGTATGTGATGATTACGCTAGTATGCACGGTTTATAGGGCGTGTGGGCATCCTGGTTAGCTGATGTTTGAATCGTCCGAGTTGTAGGGATGTGGGAATATACGTATTGAATATATGTTTGTGTGACTAACATAACGAGGTGGAAGTGGAAGAGTGGATTAAGCGTCGCGTGAAGAACGATAATCCATATATACGTGTGCGATTAGAGTAGCACACCCGAATTTGGTTGGTGGATAGTCAACGACAGATGCAGGCAACTCTTGCTGTTTTCAGCCAAAATATGGTGACTAGACCTGCTGGTACCGAAGAGGAAATGATAACTCCGATCGTCAGAGAAGGTGTCCCAGATTCGACGGCCTGGGACCACCCCAGGCCCCACTCAAGGATCTTCCTCCTCATCAAAGGCACTAGGACGTGGCCAACCCTAGGCATTTACGCTTGGGGAGGTTGGGTCAAGAATGCCCTAATGATGATGATAAGAAGTATGATGAAGAGGATGACAGGAGTTGTTAGGAGCCTTACAAAATTTCTGGAGGCACGGTGAATCCCATTCTACCCAGTCGAGGGTGCAGCAGCATGCCGATCTGAGAGCGCAGGCCAAGGGCTTCAGTTTTAGACATGCTAAGCAAATGGTCGGTCTTTGATAGGCTAGGTGTAGAGTGAGCGTTTGTTCAAATAAATAAATTATTTAATTAAACTCAAATTTTCAATTAAATCCTAAAACATGCATCTAGGTGTGATTGAAATCAATATGAACATGCAAGAATAGTCAATCACCATCAAAACACACAAATGAGGAAAAATCCCCCAAAGGGGCAAAACCTTTTTATTTTCACTATAATTTGTAAGAAACTGTTACACGGATTACAATGAAAATAAGAGTGACATACGAAATACACTCAGGTGTCGGTTCCGATGTCGTCGACTGGAATCTCCCGCAAGAACTCCAGGTGGGTAGCAATGAAGAAGGAAACGACTTCTCCACAAATTACTCCAGATGAGTAAAAACGATCCTCTTGTTGGTTTAAAGATTCACATACATATATGGGAGTGTTTATGTGAATAAAGAAGGCATAAAACCTTAAAAGGTGAAGTTTGTTTTCTGGGCTGTTAATTGCCGAAATCATGTGCAAAAAAGTCTTAGAAAATGTGTATAAAGTGACCAGATATTTATACAAAAATTGAGGTGGCGACGTCGTTCTAACGAGATAATCATGTCGCTCGAATGAGATCGCATGACATGCCTATCTCGCGAGCGATCGAGGCACTCCATTTCTACACTTAGAAAAATTTCTGCTTTTGATAAAAATAAATCAGACTTCGAAATAATATTTTATGAAAAAATTCCCAAATATTTATGCAAATATAAACAACTCCAATAAATCATTTTACCAATAATACGAAGTGGAGAAGTGGGAACGACTGAGCAACACGTCGTATGAAGCATGATGCACATGTGAAGATAATGGATGCATGGATTCTGATTAAGACCATCGTGGATGATCATGTTGACGCGCCGAATGTAGCGGTACCAGACATAGATACTGTGATCTAGGACACATAGAATATTCCTAGATTCTACCCTGGACATTTATAAAATTATGTCCTTACAAATCTCCCCCCTATGTCTATGCCGGTACATACATAAAAAATACGAATTACGCAATCAAATGACATACAAGATAATATCCCCATTAAACCCTCAAACTGACAATACCAACTGACATGTTTTCAATCAAAATTCAACATCTTCAAATCTTCAGCTCTTCAGAAACTCCCAAAACTTTTCTCATCAGGGTGTGTAATCCAATAAATATCAATTTTGTACCTACACACATGAGATAAAGCAGATACTCATGACACGCAACAGTTTGAAATATAATGATATGCAAAAATCAAAGATCAATTAAGCTTAAGCAAATCATTGATAAATTAACAAAAAAATTCTCCCTCATAATTTATTCTCCCCCTTTTTATGATGTCCCTAAATAGACAGATAGAAGAAGCATAAATATGGAAAATGGCACTAGGTAATAAACTTTCTATTTTTGAAATTTTCAAAATTTTTCACATAAAATATACAACAAAGAATCACACCATGAAAGAACACAAAAACAACCAAGTCAATGATAGCGTAAATATAGGGGTGTGATGAAATTCGATAGGAAAATCAATGCATACAAACATGACATATGTGCACGATGAATATCGAATACTCCTAACGATTGAACTCAACATCTTCCTTACGTGTAAAAAGATGGAAATATGAGACATTGACTCAATCAAATCAACAAATCAAAGCTCAAAGTGATTTCCACACCAACAACGTCCAAAACGATTTAATGCATTTTCAGGGCTTTCAAGGAAGTGAAAACCCGTTTAAATTGTCCAATCAACTCCCTCAGATTTATATTTTGAATAGAGTTGATCTAAATTCTCAAACTTTGGAGAATTGATGGTGAAACCTAACGGCCCATATTCGGCATGAATTGCATTTTATTGCCTTTAAATTTTTTCTGGCTCTTTTAACCTCTTTGGAACCCGGATAATAAAATTCCTTAATTTTTTAGGTCCATTTAAACAGTGGCTTAATCGCAAAGGAAAGATAATTACCTTTAGTAGCCCTTCACCATTTTAAAATACCACACAATCTCACCAAACGTTTTTTTTACATGCATTCCAATCTTGTCAAGTTTTATCGCATATGGTTCGCTGTATTAACAGAATTGAGATGGAAACACTCAAGCCAATATGTGATAGACAAGTACAATAATCAAATAAAGCCATGCATGTGTGCAATAAAGGAGATAAGGAATCAACCATGTAGAAAGATATCACTAATCACATCTCAAAGACTCCAAACAATGTAAAGCACATGGATGCAATGATGTAGCGTCTCAAATCACTATCAAACAGTCACATGGATAAATGGAATGAAATTGTGACTCGACTATCTTAAATGCTCATCCATAAAAAGTGTAAACAAAATACAAAAATCTTTTTGTGCTTTTCTAAATTTTTATAAAAATAAATCTTTTTGGATTTTTTCAAAAAATTATAAAAAGCAAAAATAAGAATACAAATGATACAAACTAGCAATAGGAATCATATGATATGATCATGACAATGCATCCTATCCTCGATATGGACCAACCCCTCAGTCAACTATGCAAATCCTTAAAGACTTTCTAAGACTCTCGAATCTAAGGGCATCTAAAGGTTTCATGAAAATATTGGCTAACTGACGGTCGGTGGGTACAAAACTCAGGGATACGACTTTCTCCTTAACTAATTGACGTACAAAGTGCTCGCGTATCCGGATGTGATTTGTGTGAGAATATTGGACCGGATTACGGGATATGTGTATCGTGCTCGTGTTATCACATTAGATAGTCATGGTGTCTTATGAAATCCCATAATCCTCCAATATTTGCTTCATCCACAAGAGTTGCATGCAACAACTCCCGACGGCGATGTACTCAGCCTCCGCAGTGGAAAAAGAGATGGAGTTTTGCTTCTTGCTCAACCAAGAGACAAGAGTAGAACCAAAGAAGAAACACCCACCAGAAGTGCTCTTACATCCATCTGCATCCCCAGCCCAATCTGAGTATGCGAACAAATGGTCAGTGGTATCAAAGGAATACCAAATGCCATGGGAGAGAGTCCCAGTCATGTATTTGATAATACGTTTTAGAGCGAGTAAGTGTGACTCTTTAGGGTATGCCTGATATCGTGCACAGACTCTAACACTAAAGGCTATGTTGGGATGAATGGCAATAAATTAGAGAAGACTACCTATCATACTCTGATACAAGGTTTTCTCTATGTCCTTGCCTAAAGTGTCCTTACTAAGATTAGTAGAAGTACTCATAGGTGTACGTGCATTCTTAGCGGAGTCTAAACCAAATTTCTTCACTAGGTCTCTAGCATACTTAGATTGGGAGATGAACATCCCATCCTCTAGCTGACAAATCTGGAGACCAAGGAAGAAAGTAAGCTCACCTACCATGCTCATCTCAAACTCACTTTTTACCTCCTCCTCAAAGTGGTGGGCATGTTGGGAGCACGTGGATCCAAAGACTGTTGTCCATATAGACCTGGACAACTAAAATAGCACAATCATCTCTCCTGACGAACAACGTCATATCAAGTCCCCCTCTCTTGAAGCCACGGGCTAAGAGATAGGAAGTAAGCCTCTTGTACCAAGCACGAGGTGATTGCTTCAAACCATACAAGGCTTTCCTCAGATAGTAGACGTGCTACGGGTGCTTAGGGTCTTCAAACCCTTTTGGTTGTTCCACATAAACCTCCTCCTATAGAATGCTATTTAGAAAGGCACCCTTGACATCCATCTGGTATAACGTGAAGCGCAGATGACATGCGATGGCGAGTAGTAAGCAGACGGACTCAAGCCTCGCAACATGAGCAAATGTCTCCCCAAAGTCTACACCCTTTATCTGTGTGTAGCCTTGAGCGACTAACCTAGCCTTTTTTCTGATTATGGTACCAATTTCATCCATTTTATTCTTGAAAATCCACCTGGTACCTATCACATTAGTCTCACTAGGTCGGGGGACAAGTTCCAGACATTGTTCTTTTTAAACTGAATCAACTCATCCTGTATGGAAGATATCCAGTGTTCATCCTTGAGTTCTTCCTTGTGATTCTTGGGCTCGACCATGGACGTGTAGTAAAAATGGCTAACAATGTTCTCTATCTGAGCACGAGTCTTGACTCCTAAGGTGGGATTGCCTACAATGGAGGTAGGGTCATGACTCTTGAGAACTCAAGCAGGTGTGTCCCCTAACACAGGAGTAGGGTCCACAGGGTGTGGGTAAGGAACAAGTAAATCGTTGTCAGAAAATTCCCCATCCTCACACTAAAGGCTAGGATCAATAAACGTCGAAGGTTCATCATCTTGCACGGTGACATTTATTGATTCCATAACCTTAGAGCTCTTCACACTCTACTACTTGATGAATACCTAGCAATATTCCCTCGTCGTTCCAGGAGTCAAACTTTCCTAATTGCTCTCTATCTCGTAGGATGTAGCATTTACTCCCAAAGACACGGAAATATGCAAGGTTGGGTTTCTTGCCAGTCCACAATTCATAAGACGTCTTAAGTGTGTGTGGACGTAGCTAAACCCTATTCACCGTGTGGCACGCGATAGACACCGCCTCTGACCAAAATCTCCTAGAAAATTTACGACCTAGAAGCATAGATCTAGCCATTTCTTGAATTGTCCTGTTCTTTCTCTCAACAATCCCACTTTTCTGAGGCGTCTTCACAGCAGAAAACTCATGTTTGATTCCTAGGCTATCACAGTAAAGATATACCTTTGCTACCTTAAATTCCGTGCTGTTGTCACTACGTATCCTATTAATAGTGACTCCGTGTTGATTTTGTAAGACACGGCACTTGGTCGTTAAAAACTCTACAGCATCGAATTTTTCTCTCAGAAAACCAACAATTGAATATCTGGAGAAATCATCTACCATCACTAGGATGTACCTCTTACCACCTAGACTCTCAGTACGAGTAGGACCCATAAAATCCATGTGAATCAACTCAAGTACTCATGAAATGGTAATGGAATTCACCTACGAATTTACTTTCCCAACTGACAGGGTACACAAACCGTGGAAGATGGCTTTCCAAGTGTTGGTAAGCCACATATTAGGTCCTTTTTAGCTAATCGTGTCAAATCTCTAACGTTCACATAACCTAGACGTTGGTTCCACAGATCTATAGGAGTGATCGTGGTGCTATTGCAGACAAGTGAGGACTTGGGCATAGTCCCATAGTAATTATCCTCTGTCCTCACCCTTTGCACTAAAAGTTTATCGGCTTGATTATAGACATTGCACGCGTCCCGGTCAAAATTTATGGCAAAGTCAGCGTCGCATAACTGGATAATGATGAGAAGGTTTGCTTTCAAACCTTTGACGTACAAAACATTCTATAGTTTAGGAAATACTGGTAACTCTACTGTACCTCATCCTACGATGCTAGACTTGCTCCCGTCTCCAAAGGTGACTCTACCTTCCGTATAATCTTCCAGGTAGGTAAAAAGTGAGACATCACCTGTCATATATCTGGAGCACCCACTATTAAAATACCACTATGAGGTATTATGTGCTTTGAGAGAGATATGAACAACAAGGGCCTTTTCATCTTTCTTAGGTACCCAAGAAGTGGTAACCTTTTGTTTACCCTTGTTGTTGTTGGTTTTAGCTGGGATGCGGGAAGAATTCACTGACGGCAAAGACATCCGTCGGAATTCCTCCATCAAACTCTGTGATGTGGTAGCTAAAAACTCAACATTCTCTCTCAGACTGGTAAAATCATTAGTACGAGGTGGTGGAGTAGTAGTACGTAGTGTCTGACCCAAACTATATCAAAACTCCATGAGGTGGCCTTTTCTTTTGTAGTATGTGTAAAAGAACACAGTCTTAGACGGACCTTAGTTTTCTTTTCTTGGTCGAACTCTCCTTCGTGGTTTTTGACGATGGCCATATGGAGTCATAGTAAACTCAGGAACTGGTCTAGGTGCAATTTGGGATGTGGATGAACCATCAAAACCTATTCCCTACCTATCACCAAAACCTAAAGCGGGACCGAGGAGCATCTTTCCCATCTTTCTAGATTTGTCCTCGATTTGAACCTTGACTTCCCGTGCTCTCTCTAGATCATGAATAAGATGGGTTACAAGGGCTTCAAGTTTCTTCTGAGTCTCCAGGGAGTAATGGAGATCACTCATAAGATTATACACTTGTTTAGTCAAGTCCCCTTTCTCTTTCTCAAAACAACTCTCTCTCTCTCCAAACAGTCTCTCTCTTTCTCTAAACAGACTTTCTCTCTCAACACAGGTAGACTCTCTGTCTCTCAAGGTATTGCAGTTGGAGGACTCTCTCCCTCACATCTTCTAAATCTTCCTCTAAAGCGGTGATCCTAAGAACTAACTCTTTGTTACCCTTTTTGGTTTAAATGACTCATTATATAACTTAGCGTAGGCGCGTCAAAGATTACTCTCTTTCTAACTTGCATCATCCTCCCCCTCACTCACTTCGTTCTCACTATACAGGTGCCCCTGTGAAGCAGCATCCTCATCGTCGTGAGCAGCACTAGAGATACTCACATGACTAGCCATGAATGTGGTGACTCGTCTCCAGAGTCCATTGACTCGACCTCACTGTCGTCACTAAGGGTAACATTAAGGATAACTTTGCCCTTTTCTTTTGTAAGTCTGTTCAGCCTAGTAGCACACTCAAATGATCTATGACCCTTACCGTCGCACTCATAGCATCTCTTACTATCTTTCTAAGGAGGGTCTTTAAAATCTTTTTCATTTTTCTTTTCAAACTTATTTTTCACAAAATTCTTTTTATCTTTGAATTTGATATTTTTCTTCATTTTTTTTGCAAATAAGGCCAAATCATCTAAATCAAAGTCACACTTAGAATCTGACGTTTCTATCTCCCTTTTTTAGATGACTCAACTCTCTTTCTTTCCGACCCCTCACTCTTTCTATCTTGGGCATTAAGTGGAATTCCCTTATCTTTAGGCTTGATAAATTTAGGAAACATATCAATTTCATACGTTTATAAGTCTCCTACAAGTTCCTCCAATTTAAGCGTGTTTAAATTACCCGTAGAATTTAGCACAGTGACTTTAGGGATAAAGCGCTTAGGCAGTGATCTTAGAATCTTTTTAACAACTCCAGCATTAGGAACATGTTCACCAAGATTAAAGCTAGTGTTTATAATATCAGATAACCTAGCATAAAATTCATTAAAACATTATGTCTCAAGCATGGTGATAGTTTCAAATTGAGTTGTTAAATTTTGCAGTTTAGACTCTTTCACAGCATTAGTTCCTTTATGGGTAAGTTGCAAAACATCCCATGCCTCTTTTGAAATGGTACACGTCATTATCCGTTGGAACTCGTCAGGTGTGACGGATCCAGAAATAACACTTAAACCCTTAGAAGTAAAAGATGATCATTTAAATTGTTCTTCAGTCCATGCAGTCATAAATTTTAAATTAGTCACGTTATCAATAGTGATGGAGGGAGGTGTCCACCCTCTTTCAACCAAAATCCAAACTCTTTCATCAATGGATTTTAAAGCAGATTTCATGTGGGTTTTCTAGTAAGCATAGTTTGTCCCGTCAAAAACTGGCATTTTATTATATAATTTCTCCATATTGAAAATGCCCTTTTTCAAAAATCAATTTTTCAGAAAATTGATATCTTAGGAAAATTTTGCGGAAAATTACACTGTATAATTGTGTAATTGACTCTAATACCAATTTGAAGAGTGCGCGTTTGTACAAATATTATTTAATTAAACTCAGTTTTTCAATTAAATCCTAAAACATGCATCTAGGTGTGATTGAAATCAATATGAACATGCAAGAACAATCAATCACCATCAAAACACACAAATGAGGAAAAATCCCCCAAATGGGCAAAACCTTTTTATTTTCACTATAATTTATCATAAACTGTTACACGAATTACAATGAAAATAAGAGTGACATACGAAATACCCTCAGGTGTTGGTTCCGATGTCGTCGACCGGAATCTCTCGCAAGAACTCCAGGTGGGCAGCAATGAAGAAGAAAACGTCTTCTCCACAAATTACTCCAGATATGTAAAAATGATCCTCTTTAAGGTTTAAAGATTCACATACATAGATGGGAGTGTTTATGTGAATAAAGAAGGCATAAAACTTTAAAAGGTGAAGTCTGTTTTCTGGGCTGTTAATCGCAGAAATCGTGTGCAAAAAACACTTAGAAAACGTGTAGAAAGTGACCAGATATTTATACAAAAATCGAGGCGGAAACGTCATTCGAACGAGATAAGTATGTCGCTCGAACGAAGGATAGGTGTCGCTCGAACGAGATCGCGCGACATGCCTATCTCATGAGAATGATAGTGCTATGTCATTTGAACGAGCTCGTCGACCAAGGCACTCCGCTTCTACACTTGGAAATTTTTTTGCGTTTGATAAAAACAAATCAGACTTCGAAAAATATTTTCTGAAAAAATTCCCAAATATTTATGCAAATATAAACAACTCTAATAAATCATTTTACCAATAATGCGAAGTGGAGTAATGGGAACGGTTGAGCAACATGTTGCATGAAGCATGATGCACGTGTGAAGATGATGGATGTATGGATTCGGATTAAGGCCATCATGGATGATCGTGTTGACATGCCGAATGTAGTGGTATCAGACATACATACTATGATCAAGGACATACAGAAAATTCCTAGATTTTACCCCGAACATTTATAAAATTATGTCCTTACACTTGTCCCAGTAGTAGACGATCTAAGACATCGTATTTCCAGATCCAAAAGTATAGCTAGTTACAGAAGGAATGACAGATGTGATGGCCACCGACCTCCTCCCTATCGAGACGAGGAGCAGTGAGAGGTGAATAGCCAATAGAGCACAGTTGCCAGAGAGCCCTCAGTTTGCCCAGATGGCAGATAAGGGGACGGAGACAATGTAGATCTAACTGATGTTGTAGCTGCAGCTGAGAGGCCCTGAATTGATTTTATTCAAAGGCTGGAGGATAAGATTGGGGATATTCTGAAGAGCTGAGACCCCTTGCAGAGGGGATACAATGAAGGTTCCCCATTCGTGGAAAAGATCATGAGTTATCTTATATTGGCTAAGTTCAAACCGCCACTGGTCACACCCAAGTATGATGGGAGTACTAACCCAGTCCACCATGTGGAGATGTACCAATCAGTCACAGATATCTACTCAGTCCTGGATGAGCTGAGATGTCAGGCCTTCTCTAGCACACTCACCGGAGCTGCTCACGTATGGTTTATTTCTCACCATACAAACTCAATTGAGAATTTTAAACAGCTAGCAGAGAGATTCATACATAATTTTTGCTTTGGGGTGACGCCTCAAAAGAATATGATGCACCTGTTATACGTGAAGCAGGGAAAGAATGAAAGCCTAAGGGAATATATAGCAAGATTCAATAAAGAAAGATTGAAGGTTGGAGATTATGAGACGAGAATCGCTATGACAACCCTAATGGGAGGATTACAGAAAGGAAAACTCCCCTGGAAGATGGCCGAGGATCCTCCTAAATCCATGGCCAAAATCCTTGCTACGGCCGGAAGGGTTATGAATGCTGAGGAAGCAATGGATACAAAAAGTGAAGATGAGAAAAGAGCAAGTAGTAGTGGTGGTAAGTTGCAGAAAAAGAATAAGGATGGAAAAAAGAGGTCGGTGGACAATAACTTCGCTCACTATACTCCGTTGACGGTCAGTTATGAGAACAGACTGAATGAAATAAAGAATGATCGATCCCTGAGGTTGCCTGAGAGATTGAAGGCTCCTCCTCATAAGAGAAATATGAATCTATGGTGTGAGTTCCACTAAGACCATGGGAACCTGTTCGGCAAATGTTTTGATCTCAAGGATAAAATTATTAAAATGCTGAAAGCTAGCGAGCTAAGAAAGTATGTTGACAGGAACAGTTCAAGGGTTGGCCGAGACGACACCCAAAAGAGGAGAAATGATAAGTGTAGGCCTGATGCTCCATCCAACCGAGATGATGATGATGAAGTCAACCCTGACTTTCCACCTCTGATCATTAATCCAAATGGTCGTCAGAACATGATCTCTCTCTCTCGGAGTCAAGATGATTTTTAGAGGACTCGTTGGAGGAGGAAAAGAGGTCTCTGACAGAAAGGCTCACGTGGCAGAGGCAAAATCTCTTCCTCCAAAACCAAAAGAAGTGCACTCGGCGGCCATTGAGCGTAAAAAGGTAAAAAGAACAAAGGTAGATATGAGTACTTTAATTGTTGGTTTCTCTAGGTTGGACTTTAAGGGTGTCTTATCCCCTCATGATGACACGTTGGTGATTACAACCCTTGTACATAGGTATGAGGTTCCTCGAATATTGGTCGATGGAAGGAGTTCAACCGATGTAATATTTTGGGATTACTACAAGGGTATGAGAATGAGCAACAAGAGGATGGTCCCGTATCATCAACTCCTCATCGGGTTCATCGAAGAGAAAGTACACCCTTTGGGGATCTATGAAATAGAAGTCAAAATTTGAAACTACTGGCCGAAATGCCTCACGAAGAATATTAGTTTCTTTGTCATTGATGAAAATGTCTACTCGGCCTACAATATAATTCTTGAAAGGGTATCCCTCAAGGAGTTTGAGTTCGTGCCCTTAACCATTCACCAAATGATTAAGTTCTCGACTCCATATGGAGTAGGGGAAGTGCAGGGTGACCAAGTTGAGGAATGCTAATGCTACTTAAACTCGGTCGAGGAGAGGGAGGCATACCAAAGGGCTACTAGAACATACAACATTAATACCCTGGATCCCAGATACGAGAGTAAGTTAAAGAAGGGAAAAGCCGCTGAGGAGGTAGAATCCATTGTCCTCAATGAGGAAGAGTCGAAAAAAACCTTCTAAATCGGCAAGGCCCTAAAGGAGGAAATCAAAGAAGAGTTGATCAAACTGTTAAAGAATAGGTAGATCATATTTGCTTGGAACCATGAGGATATGGACGACATCGATTTGAAGGTCCTCGGCCATAAGGCAGAGAATGAGAGTGATTCGTCTCGAATCATAACACTCATTACCCTCGAATATAGGCATTTTAGCCCCGTCGGGTACCGTAATTGCTATAAATATGCTCATTAATTAGACAACCTCCATTTTATATACTGATATGTTATTCGAGGTATTATTTAGATTTTATAGGTGTTATGGTGCTTAGTATGATGTTTGAGCGCGTTTCGATAAAGTTTCGTCGCGATTCGCACATTCAGGGAGATTTCGGTAATTTCACACTTTGGGATTTTCGCCCAAAGTATTCATGAAAGTTATAGCTTTCGGTCCAAGCTTCGTTTGGATGTGAACGGTGCTCGAATTGGAGTACGAACGAATTAAACACGGACCTTTAATCGAAGAAGAATTATAAGTTATTTTAATTTAATATTTTATTATTATATTAACAATCTATATAATACCCTCCATGTCCCTTTGTCTTTGTTTTTGCAGCAAATTTCCAATTTGAGAATGGCGATTTTGGTCCAAGCTCGGGTTTGGCTCGGGTTCTGGGTTTGTCCCAAATTGAGGACTTTCGTCTGAAATTGGATCTTGAATATTGACCCCACGCGCATATAGGTCTTGTGTGCCATTTTGAATTGGGTTTTGGTTTGGTGGTTGCCACCATTTTTGTATCTTGGAGGTTTTTGGACATGGAAGTGGGCTTCAGTTTATTTGTGTATGAGAACCATTTGCAGCTCTCGAATTTTCATACACACGCGATTTTGGCAATTGTGGAGCTCTCGGGTAATACCCATTTGTGGGTTTTATTTGTGCAGCTCGATTTGGGTTCTTGGAAGATGTGTGTTTTGGCCATTAATAGCAGCCCTTGGTTTTTGTTGGATAGATGCAAGAGTTGCTGTGATGTGGGGAGGAACTGGCAGATCGATCGACTGGCGACCAATTCGCGGTCGACCAGGATTTGGCATTTTGCCTTGGTGCTTCGACAATGTGCTCCTTTATTCTAATGCGGTCGACTAGCCCTTGTCGCGGTCGATCGGTTCCCTGATTGTTGGTCGAGTACCTGTTACCCCTTTCTTTCTTTCTCCTTTTTATTTTCTTTTTCTTTCTTTAGTTAATTGTAACAATCCCTTTTTCTTTTCTTTTTCCTTTTTCTTTTATTTCCTTTATGTATCTTACTATATAAGACCCACTTGGTTTATTTTTTTAGACACATATAATATCTAGTTTCTCTCTCTCTCTCTCTCTCTCTCTCTCTCTCTCTCTCTTAGTTTAGCTTAGGGTTTGTAATATTTGGAGATTTTGTGGAGATAAACCCCCCTCTTCCATTTTCTTTATGGGTTGACACCCATTTATATAAGTGAACACTTTTCTTCTTCCTTAAATGCTTTGTGCCCTAGTTTTCCATGCTTTCCATTTATTTGTTGCCTAGATAAATTGTAGTGTTAATTTAATGCTTAATTAATTAGTTAGTTAGATTAATGCTTTTATTTATATTTAGCGGCTAGTTTAATCTAGGTTGTGTTGGATTGAACTCACTTAGGGTTGATTTGGTTGCTTTGCTTTGGTGATGGAGTTTTATGTGTTTATTTCGATTGGATTGTCCTAGTTATTACGCCTAGGAGATTTAACGGGGTACATCATGTATGCTCCGTATTTACGACCTTGCGTGAGTAATTTTTGGGGTATTTGTTGACGCCAACATATTATTAGACTTTTATGCAAATTTAGGGGTGTGACAACTCTGGGTTTAATTAACTATTGAAACGAGACGCAATCTTAATACTCCGCGAACCCATGTAACCATTTTATACTAATTAACTCAGAGTGAGGGATATCTGACGCATCCTATAGTTTTTATTCCTTTGTTAACGTAGTATAATTTACACTCACCTAGATTAATCTTTCCCTTTTGTTATCTTTTTTTTAGTTAGCAAAATTATCTTTTACACTTTTATTTTATATGTGATAACAAATTTAAATTCTAGCAACTCGTCTTTGTGGATTCGATACCCAGACAGACCGCTATACTCCCTTAAAAGAGTGTAGTCAATAATTTAGGTTTTTGTATAGAGTTATTGAGCCGAAAATAAAACGACCGGCGCGTAGGTGACTCTTGCACCTCGACGAAACTCATCCTATCAGAGAGTCTACTCCCGGGAGAAATATGATGTCATCCAAAAATAGGTGAAGAATTTAGAAAAGGCCGACTTCATCAGGGAAGTCATCTATCCCGAGTGGTTGGCCAATGTTGTTATCGTCCCCAAAGCCAACAATCAATGGAGGATGTGTATTGATTTTACGTATCTGAACAAAGACTATCCTAAAGATAGCTTCCCCTTGCCAAGAATAGACCATATGGTTGATTCTACTGCCGACCGTGAGTTAATGAGTATCATGGATGCCTACTCAGGGTATAATCAGATATTCGTGGATTCGGTCGATGCTAAGAAGACATCTTTTCTAACTGACAAGGGGACCTATTGTTACAAGGTCATGTCATTCATTTTAAAGAATATCAGGGAGACATACCAAAGACTGGTCACAAGATGTTTGAGTATCATATCGGGAAGATAATTGAAGTTTATGTCGACGATATGTTGACAAAGAGTCTCAAGACCGATACTCATGTGGCAGACCTTGAGAAAAATTTTGATACTACGGAGGAGTTCAGGATGAAACTAAGTGTATCTTCGATATGGGAGAAGGCAAGTTCTTGGGCTTTATTGTGAATCAGAGAGGAATCGAAGAAAACCCAGATAAGATCAAAGCTTTATTGGAGATGAGGACTCCGACTATAATAAAAGATGTGCAGAGGTTAACCGGACGGGTGGAAGCATTAAACAGGTTTGTGTTTAGAGCATCTGACAAGTGCCTTCCTTTTTTCAAGGTACTTAAAAAGGTTTTTGAGTAGAATGAGGAGTGATATAGGGACTTTTAAGAATTGAAGGCTTACCTCGGCTCCCCATTCTTATCTAAGGAGAGAAGTTGTATCTGTACTTGGTTGTGTCGGAGTCGACCATAAGTGCCGCCATAGTGAAAGATGAATACGGAGTGCAGAAGCTAATGTACTTTAACAATGAGGGCCTCCAGGAGGTCGAGCGAAGATATCCCAAAATATAGAAGTTGGCCTATGCTTTGATCCATGACTCAAGGAAAATGAAGTCTTACTTTCAAGCACATACCATGGTCGTCCTCACTGACTCTCCCCTCAGATAGGTCATCCATAAACCTGAGAAATCGAGTAGGTTGATGGCCTAGGCAATTCAACTGAGGAAGTTTGATATCATCTACCAGCCAAGAATGACCATCAAGGAGTAGGCCCTAGTTGACTTTGTAGCCGAATTCACATGGGACGAGGCTGATATAAAAATTGAGGTTCCAACACTTGAGCTACTATGTCTTCCTCCGAATGAGGCCGAGTTGAGTTTGGCTAGATGTAAAGTGCCTGAGAATGAGGAAGAGAGATACCGTTATAAAAATGGGACCCTGTAAGAGGGTAGTATTTTAAAAGATGGTACGGTATGGAACTTGTTTGTTGATAGATCTTCGTGTGAGAATGGAAGTGGAGCAGGTTTAATTATGTCGGCCCCATACATGATTGATATTGAGTATGCAATGAGGTTCAGCTTTAAAGCCTCTAATAATGAGTCAGAGTGTGAGGCCGTTTTAAAAGGTCTCTTCCTTACCCGGGTACTCAACGTCAGCTAGCTCCTGGTCTATAGTGATTCCAGGTTAGTTGTGAATCAAATTTTGGGGGTATATGAGGCCATAGATGACAGAATGGTCAAATACTTGGGAAGGGTAAAGGCAATACTAAATCATTTCAGAGAGGTGAAGATGAAAAGGATACCTCAGTAGAGCAACAGCCGAGATGATGCTCTGGCAAGATTAGCCTCCGCCACAAGAATATAAATTCAAAGGTCGGTGTCGGTGGAGATCTTGCATCGATCGACCATTGAAGAAGAAGATAGTACAGAAAAATTATGTTTGAACTTGAATTTGGGAACTTCTTGGATGGATCCTATCATACGATACATCAGCGATGGATAACTGCCCGATTCCAAAGCCGAGAAGAAAATACTGAGGTACAAAGCGATTAAGTTCTCCATCATAGAAGACATTTTGTATAAGAAAGGGCTCATACTCCCTATACTCAGATGTGTTCACCCATCTGAGGTAGAGTATATTTTGAAAGATGTGCATGAGGGATCTTGCTCCAGTCATATTAGAGGAAGGTTATTAGCGAAGAGGATCATCACTCAGGGATACTGGTGGCCGACATTGATAAAAGATATAACCGCATATGTGAAGAAGTGTGACAAATGCCAAAGGTTTTCCACCATTCCCCATCAACCTCATCAGCTACGTACCTCTATCATATCCCCATAGCCATTTAAGGTCGGGGGATCGATTTAGTAGGACCCTTGCCAAGGGCTGTGAATAACTACCACTATCTGATTATGACCATTGATTAATTTTCAAACTGGGTAGAGGCTGAGCCGATGATCACGATCACGAAGAAGAAGGCTTTTCAGCTTATATGGAATTACATTATCTATAGATACGACCTACCTAACTCTTTGATTTTTTATAATGGGAAGCAGTTCAAGAACATCTCCCTTGAGAAGTACTGTGACTGGGTTGACATCAAACAGTTCTTTCAAACTCCAGGGTGACCCCAGGATAATGGGCTGATAGAGGTGACAAACCCAACAATTCTCGACGAAATCAAGAAAAGGTTAAAGGATCCTAAAGGGAGATGGACTGAGGAGGTACATGTCGTCCTATGGGCATATAGGACGATAGAGAGGACCCCAATGGGGGAAACTCCATTTATGTTATCCTATGGCTCAAAGGTTTTAGTGTCGACGAAGATTGGTCTCCTAACCCACAGGGTCCAGATGTACGATCCGGAGGAGAACGTTGCAGAACACAGACTAGATCTAGACCCGGTGGAAGAAATAAGGTAGGATGCTGAGGTTAGGCAAGCTACCTGTCAGCATACACTACACCAAAAATAGGAAACTGGCACGGTTTAAAATAGTGCCAGATGCAATCTGGCACGGTTCAAAATCCTGCCAGAATCAGGCGTGCCAGATAGAGCTATCAACGGGTCGTGTTAACGGGTTAACGGGTCGTATTAATGGGTTAATGGGTGAAAACACCCTTAACCCGTACACGACCCGTTAAGACTAACATGTCAAATGATAATACCCAAACACGACCCGTTAATATTAATGGGTACATGACCCTAACCATTAACACCCGTTAATATTAACGGGTCTAAACGTGTAACGAGTTGGGTGACCGTATATTATCCGTTAGTACCCGTTAATACCCTTCAGTACCCGTTAGTACCCATTAATACCCATTAGTACCCGTGTAATATTGGTTCGGGTCATACGAACCAATAAAATCCTGTACCACTAACGGGTGATAATGGGTATAAACGTGTTTAATCGTGTAAGATTACAAACCCAAACACGACCCGTTATGATAACGGATCTACTGTGTTGACCCGTTAATGACCCAAACCCGATAAGACTAAACCCATTAACTTATAATTTCATGTCGTGTCGTGTCGTGCCTCATTTTTCCAGGTCTAGTGCCAAATTTTCTGGCGCGGTTTAAAACCGTGACAGATTTCAAAAACTGGCACGCTTTTGGCACGCTTTTAAACTGTGCCAATTTTTTTAATCTGGCACACTTTTGACACGCTTTTAAACCGTGCTAGATGCTAAATCTGGCACGCTTTTGGCACACGCCGAAATCGTGCCAAATTGTCTATTTTCTGGCACGCTTTTGACACGGTTATAAAGCGTGCCATATTGTTTTATAAGCGTTCTCATTTTTATGCATTGGCACGGTTTTGGCACGGTTTAAATTCGTGCCAGATTTTTTGGTTGATTAAAAAAAAAATAATAATAGGAAACAAATCTGGAAAATCTGCAAATTCCAAATTCGGTAGGAAAAATATTTATTATTTGCAAAAAAAAATCAAGAAAATTCACAAATTATGAATATCGCAGGTTGTTGATAAACTAATGTGCATACAAACTTCAAAAAATTACAAGAGTTAATACCAATATAAAGCCGCACATGACCATAAAAGTCGACAATAACTTCAAAAAATTACAAGAGTTAATAGTTCCCATATAAAAAAAAAATTGGGCAGTTTTTCCTCTATTTTTTGAGCATTCCAAAACCCGCTAACATAAAATTTGCCCATATAAAGCCCGCACGACCATAAAAGTCAACAATAAAACTACTACAACCAGCACGACAATAAAAATAAACCATAAAACTACAGAAGCCTACTCGGCCATAACAGAAAAAATAGAATCCTGAATATTAACGGCACTAAATAAACAATCCCCCTGTTGTAAAGCATTGACTTCTTCATGTGTTCCAAGTGGATAAAAGCTAGCGATTGAATGTCATCCTACAAAAAAATAAGACACAAAAAAGATACAATATTAGTAACCAAGTCATTTAAAAAAAAATCGTATTCAAGCAGAAAAATTCCCTATACAAGCAGAAAAATTGCATATACAACTACGCGGTTAGTTCGTACAAGTTACATTGGTCCCGTGCGAGGTGTTCGTGCCTCTTACGGGACCGTTTGGGAGGTGTTTGGGGTTTAAACCCTCAAACGACCTGTTTTTAAGTGTTATTTTTGAAAATTATCATTATATTCTCAAACCAAGAGATCCGTGACTACGCGGTCAGTCCCTACAAGCTACATTGGTCCCGTGCGAGGTGTTCGTGCCTCTTACGAGTCCGTTTGGGGCTTGTTTAGGTTTTCACCCTTTAACGGCTTGTTTTTAAGTCAAACTATTAATTTTTGTAAATTATCGTCATACTCTCAAATCGGGAGACCCGGGACTATGCGGTCAGTTCCTACAAGTTACATTGGTCCCGTGCGAGGTGTTCGTGCCTCCTACGGGGTCGTTTGGGGGCTGATTTAAGTTTTCACCCTTTAACGGCTTATTTTCAAGTAAGTGTTGGTTTTTGCAAATTATCATCATACTCTCAAAATGGAAGACCCGGGACGCGGTCAGTTCCGATAAGTTACATTGGTCCCGTTCGAGGTCTTCGCGCCTTCTACAGGGTCGTTTGGGGGCTGGTTTGGGTTTTCACCCTTTAACGACTTGTTTTCAAGTCAAAGTGTGATTTTGCAAATTATCATTATACTCTCAAACCGGGAGACTCGGGACTACGCGGTCAGTTCCTACAAGTTACATTGGTCCCGTGCGAGGTGTTTGTGCCTCCTACGGGGTCATTCGGGGGCTGGTTTGGTTTTTCACCATTTAACGACCTGTTTTTAAGTCTAAGAGTTATTTTTACAAATTATCATCATACTCTCAAATCGGGAGACCCAGGACTATGCGGTCAGTTCCTACAAGCTACATTGGTCCCGTGTGAGGTTTTCGTGCCTCTTATGGGTCCGTTTGGGGGCTGGTTTAGGTTTTCACCTTTTAACGGCTTGTTTTTAAGTCTAAGTGTTGATTTTTATAAATTATCATCATGCTCTGAAATCGGGAGACCCGGGACTATGCGGTCAGTTCCTACAAATTACATTGGTCCCGTTCGAGGTGTTCGTGCCTCCTTCGGGGTCGTTTGGGGGCTGGTTTGGGTTTTCACCCTTTAACGGCCTGTTTTGAAGTCTAAGTGTTATTTTTGCAAATTATCATCATACTCTCAAACCAGGAGACCCGGGACTACGCGATCAGTTCCTACAAGTTACATTGGTCCCGTACAAGGTGTTCGTGCCTCCTACGGGATCGTTTGGTTGTTGGTTTGAGTTTTCAACCTTTAACGGCTTGTTTTCAAGTAAAATTATCATTGTACTCTCAAACCAGTAGACCCGGGACTACGCGATCAGTTCCTACGAGCTACATTGGTCTCGTGCGAGGTGTTCGTGCCTCTTACGGGTCCGTTTGGGGGTTGGTTTAGGCTTTCACCCTTTAACGGCTTATTTTTAAGTCTAAGTGTTGATTTTTGCAAATTATCATCATACTCTCAAATTGGGAGACCCGGACTACGCGGTCAGTTCCTACAAGTTACATTGGTCCCATGCGAGGTGTTCGTGCCTCCTACGGGGTCGTTTGGGGCTGATTTAAGTTTTCACCCTTTAACGGCTTGTTTTCAAGTAAGTGTTGATTTTTGCAAATTATCCTCATACTCTCAAAACGGAAGACCCGGGACTACGTGGTCAGTTTCTATAAGTTACATCGGTCCCGTTCGAGGTGTTCACGCCTCCTACGGGGTCGTTTGGTGGCTGGTTTGGGTTTTCACCCTTTAACGGCCTGTTTTCAAGTGTAGGAGTAATTTTTGCAAATTATCGTCATACTCTTAAATTGGGAGACCCGGGACTACGCGGTCAGTTCCTGCAAGTTACATTGGTCCCGTGCGAGGTGGTCGTGCCTCCTACGGGGTCGTTTGGGGGCTGGTTTGGGTTTTCACCCTTTAACGGCCTGTTCTCATGTCTAAGAGTTATTTTTGGAAATTATCATCATACTCTCAAACTGGGAGACCCGGGACTACGCGGTCAGTTCCTATAAGTTACATTGGTCCCGTGTGAGGTGTTCGTGCCTCCTACGGGGTCGTTTGGGGGCTGGTTTGGGTTTTCACCCTTTAACGGCCTGTTTTCAAGTCTAAGTGTTATTTTTTGAAATTATCATCATACTCTCAAACCGGGATACCCGAGACTACGCGGTCAGTTCCTACAAGTTACAATGGTCCCGTTCGAGGTGTTCGTGCCTCCTACGGGGTCGTTTGGGGGCTGGTTTGGGTTTTCACCCTTTAACGGCCTGTTTTGAAGTTTAAGTGTTATTTTTGTAAATTATCCTCAGACTCTCAAACTGGGAGACCCGGGACTATGCGGTCAGTTCCTACAACTTTCATTGGTTCCGTGCAAGGTGTTCGTGCCTCCTACGGGGTCGTTTGGGGGCTGGTTTGGGTTTTCACCCTTTAACGACCTGTTTTCAAGTAAATATTTTATTTTTGCAAATTATCATCATACACTTAAACCGGGAGACCCGAGACTACGCGGTAAGTTCCTACAAGTTACATTGGTCCCGTGCGAGGTGATCGTGTCTCCTACGGGGTTATTTGGGGGCTAGTTTGGGTTTTCACCCTTTAATGGCCTGTTTTCAAGTATAAGTGTGATTTTTGCAAATTATCGTCATACTCTCAAATCGGGAGACCCGGGACTATGTGGTCAGTTCCTACAAATTACATTGGTCCCGTGCGAGGTGTTCGTGCCTCCTACTGGGTCGTTTGTGGCCTAGTTTGGGTTTTCAACCTTTAATGGCCTGTTTTGAAGTCTAAGTGTTATTTTTGCAAATTATCGTCATACTCTCAAATTAGGAGACACCTACGCGGTCAATTCCTACAAGTTACATTGGTCCCGTGCGAGGTGTTCGTGCCTCCTACGGGGTCGTTTGGGGGATGGTTTAAGTTTTCACCCTTTAACGGTTTGTTTTCAAGTAAGTGTTGAATTTTGCCAATTATCGTCATACTCTTAGAATGGGAGACCCGGGACTACGCGATCAGTTTCGACAAGTTACATCGGTCCCGTTCGAGGTGTTCGCGCCTCCTACGGGGTCGTTTGGGGGCTGGTTTGGATTTTCACCTTTTAACGGTTTGTTTTCAAGTATAGTGTGATTTTTGCAAATTATAATCATACTCTCAAATCGGGAGACGCGGTCAGTTCCTACAAGTTACATTGGTCCCGTACGAGGTGTCTGTGCCTCCTACGGGGTCGTTTGGGGGCTGGTTTGGGTTTTCACCATTTAGCGACCTGTTTTTAAGTCTAAGAGTTATTTTTGTAAATTATCATCATACTCTCAATCCGGGAGACCCGAGACTACGCGATCAGTTCGTACAAGCTACATTGGTCCCGTGTGAGGTTTTCGTGCCTCTTATGGGTTCGTTTGGGGGCTGGTTTAGGTTTTCACCCTTTAACGACTTGTTTTTAAGTCTAAGTGTTGATTTTCGTAAATTATCATCATACTCTCAAATCGGGAGACCCGAGACTACGCGGTCAGTTCCTACAAATTACATTGGTCCCGTTCAAGGTGTTCGCGCCTCCTTCGGGGTCGTTTGGGGGCTGGTTTGGGTTTTCTCCCTTTAACGGCTTGTTTTGAAGTCTAAGTGTTATTTTTGCAAATTATCATCATATTCTCAAACCAGGAGACCCGGGACTACGCGTTCAATTACTAGCAGTTACATTGGTCTCGTACGAGGTGTTTGTGCCCCTTACAGGTCCGTTTGGGGACTGGTTTAGGTTTTCACCCTTTAACGGCTTATTTTTAAGTCTATGTGTTGATTTTTACAAATTATCGTCATACTCTCAAAATCGAGAGACCCGGGACTACGCGCTCAGTTCTTACAAGTTAAATTGGTCCTCTACAAGGTGTTCGTGCCTCCTACGGGGTTATTTGGGGGCTGGGTTGGGTTTTCACCCTTTAACGACCTGTTTTTAAGTCCACCGGGAGACCCGGGACTACGCAGTCAGTTCCTACAAGTTACATTAGTCCTGTGCGAGGTGTTCGTGCCTCCTACGGGGCCGTTTGGGGGATGGTTTGGGTTTTCACCCTTTAACGGCCTGTTTTCAAATCAAATTGTGATTTTTGCAAATTATCGTCATACTCTCAAACCGGGAGACTCGGGACAACGCGGTCAGTTCCTACAAGCTATATTAGTCCTATACGAGGTGTTCGTGCCTCTTACGGGTCCGTTTGGGGGCTGGTTTAGGTTTTCACCTTCTAATAGCCTGTTTTTAAGTTTAAGTGTTGATTTTTTTAAAATATCATCATACTCTCAAACCGGGAGACCCGAGACTTCACGATCATTTCCTACAAGTTACATTGGTCCCGTGCGAGGTGTTCGTGCCTCCTACGGGATCGTTTGGAGGCTAGTTTAGGTTTTCACCCTTTAACGGCCTGTTTTCAAGTCAAAGTGTGATTTTTGCAAATTATCATCATACTCTCAAATCGGGAGACCCGGGACTACGCGGTCAGTTCCTACAAGTTACATTGGTCCCGTGCGAGGTGTTCGTGCCTCCTACGGGATCGTTTGGAGGCTAGTTTAGGTTTTTACCCTTTAACGGCCCGTTTTCAAGTCAAAGTGTGATTTTTGCAAATTATCATCATACTCTCAAACCGGGAGACTCGAGAATACGCCGTCAGTTCCTACAAGTTACATTGGTCCCGTGCGAGGTGTTCGTGCCTTCTAAGGGGTCGTTTGGGGGCTGGTTTGAGTTCTCACCCTTTAACGGCCTGTTTTCTAGTCTTAGAGTTATTTTTGCAAATTATCATCATACTCTCAAATCGGGAGACCCGGGACTACGCGGTCAGTTCCTACAAGTTACATTGTCCCCGTGCGAGGTGTTCGTGCCTCCTACGGAGTCGTTTGGGGGCTGGTTTGGGTTTTCTCCCTTTAACGGCTTGTTTTCAAGTCAAAGTATGATTTTTGCAAATTATCATCACACTCTCAAACCGGGAGACCCAGGACAACGCGGTCGGTTCCTACAAGCTACATTGGTCCAGTGGGAGGTGT
Source organism: Sambucus nigra (assembly GCA_949130495.1). NCBI lineage: Eukaryota > Viridiplantae > Streptophyta > Magnoliopsida > Dipsacales > Adoxaceae > Sambucus > Sambucus nigra. The sequence continues at coordinate 457,255,772 of OX422214.1, read as the reverse complement.
TCGTACCTCCTTTGGGTCCATTTGGAGGCTGGTTTGAATTTTCCCCCTTTAACGACTTATTTTTAAGTTTCAGTGTTGATTTTTGCAAATTATCGTCATACTCTCAAATCGGGAGACCCGGGACTACGCGGTTAGTTCCTACAAGTTACATTGGACCCGTGCGAGGTGTTCGTGCCTTCTACGGAGTCGTTTGGGGGCTGGTTTGGGTTTTCATCCTTTAATGGCCTGTTTTCAAGTCTAAGTGTTATTTTTGCAAATTATCGTCATACTTCGAAACTAGGAGACCCGGGACTACGCGGTCAGTTCCTACAGGTTACATTGGTCCCGTGCGAGGTGCTCGTGCCTCCTACGGGGTCGTTTGGGTTTTCACCCTTTAACGGCCTGTTTTCAAATCAAAGTGTGATTTTTGCAAATTATCGTCGTACTCTCCAACAGGGAGACTCGGGACTACGCGGTCAGCTCTTACAAGCTACATTAGTCCTGTGTGAGGTGATCGTGCCTCTTAAGGGTCCGTTTGCGGGCTTGTTTAGGTTTTCACCCTTTAACGGCTTGTTTTTAAGTCTAAGTGTTGATTTTTCCAAAATAGCATCATACTCTCAAACCGCGCGACCCGAGACTACGCGATAAGTTCCTACAAGTTACATTGTCCCCGTGGGAGGTGTTCGTGCCTCCTACAGCGTCGTTTGGTGGCTGGTTTGGGTTTTCACCCTTTAACAGCCTATTTTGAAGTCTAAGTGTTGATTTTTTCAAATTATCATCATACTCTCAAACCGGGAGATCCGGGACTACGCGGTCATTTCCTACAAGTTACATTCGTCCCGTGCGAGGTGTTCGTGCCTCCTTCGGGGTCATTTGGAGGCTGGTTTAGGTTTTCACCCTTTAACGGCATGTTTTCAAGTCAAAGTGTGATTTTTACAAATTATCGTCATACTCTGAAATCAGGAGACCCGGGACTACGCGGTCTGTTCCTACAAGTTTCATTGGCCCCGTGCGAGGTGTTCGTGCCTCCTACGGGGTCGTTTGGGGGCTAGTTCGGGTTTTCACCCTTTAACGGCTTGTTTTCAAGTCAAAGTGTGATTTTTGCAAATTTTCATCACACTCTCAAACCGAGAGATCCAGGACTACGCGGTCGGTTCCTACAAGCAACATTGGTCCCGTGGGAGCTGTTCGTGCCTCCTATAGGTCCATTTGGGGGATGGTTTGGATTTTCACCCTTTAACGGCTTGTTTTCTAGTCTAAGTATTGATTTTTACAAATTATCATTATACTCTCAAACGGGGCGACCCGGGACTCCGCGATCGGTTCCTACAAGCTACATTGGTCTCGTGCGAGGTGTTCGTGCCTTATACGGGTCCGTTTGGGGGCTGGTTTGGGTTTTCACCCTTTAACTACCTGTTTTCAAGTCTAAGTGTTGATTTTTGAAAATTATCGTCATACTCTCAAACCGGGAGACCCAGGACTACGCGGTCATTTCCTACAAGTAATATTGGTCCCGTGGGACGTGTTCGTGCCTCCTATGGCGTCTTTTGGGGGCTGGTTTGAGTTTTCACCCTTTAATGACTTGTTTTTAAGTAACTGTTGAATTTTGCAAATTGTCATCATACATTCAAACCTGGAGACCCGAGACTACGCGGTCAGTTCTTACAAGTTACATTGGTCCCGTGCGAGGTGTTTGTGCCTCCTACGGGGTCGTTTGGGGGCTGGTTTGGGTTTTCACCCTTTAACGGCCTGTTTTCAAGTCTAGGAGTTATTTTTGCAAATTATCGTCATACTTCCAAATCGGGAGACCCAGGACTACGCGGTCAGTTCCTACAAGTTACATTGGTCCCGTGCGAGGTGTCCGTGCCTCCTACGGGGTCATTTGGGGGTTGGTATGGGTTTTCACCCTTTAACGGCCTCTTTTTAAGTCAAAGTGTGATTTTTGCAAATTATTGTCATAATCTCAAACCGGGAGACCCGGGACTATGCGGTCAGTTCCTACAAGTTACATCGGTCCCGTTCGAGGTGTTCGTGCCACCTACGGGGTCGTTTAGGGGCTAGTTTGAGTTTTCACCCTTTAACGACTTATTTTCAAGTCAAAGTATGATTTTTGCAAATTATCATCATACTCTCAAACTGGGAGACCCAGGACTACGCGGTCAGTTCCTACAAGCTACATTGGTCCTGTACGAGGTGTTCGTGCGTCTTATGGGTCCGTTAGGGGGCTGGTTTAGGTTTTCTCCCTTTAACGGCTTGTTTTTAAGTCTAAGTGTTGATTTTTGTAAATTATTGTCATTCTCGCAAATCAGGAGACCCGGGACTACGTAGTCAGTTCCTACAAGTTACATTGGTCCCGTGCGAGATGTTCATACCTCCAACGGGGTCGTTTGGGGGCTGGTTTAGGTTTTTACCCTTTAACGTCCTGTTTTCAAGTCTAAGAGTTATTTTTGCAAATTATCGTCATGATCTCAAATCGGGAGACCAAAGACAACGCGATCAGTTCCTATAAGTTAAATCGGAAGACCCGAGACTACGCGGTGAGTTCCTATAAGTTACATTTGTCCGGTACGAGGTGTTCGAGCCTCCTACGGGGTCGTTTGGAGGCTGGTTTGGGTTTTCACCCTTTAACGACCTGTTCTCAAGTCTAAGAGTTATTTTTGCTAATTATCGTCATACTCTCAAATCGGGAGACCCGAGACTACGCGATCAGTTCCTACAAGTTACATTGGTCTCGTGCGAGGTGTTCGTGCCTCCTACGGGGTCGTTTGGGGGCTGTTTGGGTTTTCACCCTTTAACGGCCCGTTTTTAGGTATAAGTGTGATTTTTGCAAATTATCATCGTACTCTCAAACCGGGAGACCCGGGACTACGCGGTTAGTTCCTACAAGTTACATTGGTCCCGTGCGAAGTGTTCGTGCCACCTACCGGGTCGTTTGGGGGTTGGTTTGGGTTTTCACCCTTTAACAACCTATTTTCAAGAATATGTATGATTTTCGCAAATTATTGTCCTACTTCCAAATCGGAAGACCCGGGACTACGCGGTCAGTTCCTACAAGTTGCATTAGTCCCGTGCGAGTTGTTCGTGCCTCCTACGGGGTCGTTTGGGGGCTGGTTTGGGTTTTCACCCTTTAACGGCCTGTTTTCAAGTCAAATTATGATTTTTGCAAATTATCGTCACACTCTCAAACCGGGAGACCCGGGACTATGCGGTCGGTTCCTATAAGCTACATTGGTGCCGTGGGAGGAGTTCGTGCCTCTTACGGGTCCGTTTGGGGGTTGGTTTGGATTTTCACCCTTTAATGGCTTCTTTGCAAGTCTAAGTGTTGATGTTTGCAAATTATCGTCATACTCTCAAATCGGGCGACCCGGGATTACGCGGTCAGTTCCTACTAGTTACATTGGCCCCGTGGGATGTGTTCGGTTCTCCTACGGGGTGGTTTGGGGGCTGGCTTGGGTTTTTACCCTTTAACGGCCTGTTTTCAAGTATAAGAGTTATTTTTTCAAATTATCGTCATACTCTCAAACCGGGAGACCCGGGACTACGCAGTCAGTTACTACAAGTTACAATGGCCCCGTGCGAGGTGTTCGTGCCTCCTACGGGGTCTTTGGGGGACTGTTTAGGTTTTCACCCTTTAACGGCCTATTTTTAAGTATAACTGTGATTTTTGAAAATTATCGTCATACTCTTAAACCGGGAGACCCGGGACTACGCGTTCAGTTACTACAAGTTACATTGGTCCCGTGCGAGGTGTTCGTGCCTCTTATGGGTCCGTTTGGGGGATAGTTTAGGTTTTCACCCTTTAACGGTTTGTTTTGAACTCTAAGTGTTGATTTTTGTAAATTATCGTCATGCTCTCAAATCGGGAGACCCGGGACTGTGCGGTCAGTTCCTACAAGTTACATAGGCCCCGTGCGAGGTGTTCGTGCCTCCCACGGGGTCGTTTGGGTGCTGGTTTGGGTTTTCACCCTTTAACGGCCTGTTTTCAAGTCAAAGTGTGATTTTTGAAAATTGTTGTCATACTCTCAAACCGGGAGACCGAGGACTACGCGGTCAGTTCCTACAAGGTACATCGGTCCCGTTCGAGGTGTTCGTGCCTCCTACGGGGTCGTTTGGGGGCTAGTTTGGGTTTTCACCCTTTAACGACTTGTTTTCAAGTCAAAGAATGATTTTTGCAAATTATGATCACACTCTCAAACCGGGAGACCTAACACCACGCGGTCGGTTCCTACAAACTACATTGGTCCAGTGGGAGGTGTTCGTACCTCCTATGGGTCCGTTTGTAGGCTGGTTTGGATTTCCCGCTTTAACTGCTTATTTTTAAGTCTAAGTGTTGATTTTTTCAAATTATCGTCATACTCTCAAATCGGGAGACCTGGGACTACGCGGTCAGTTCCTACAAGTTACATTGGTCCCGTGCGAGGTGTTCGTGCCTTCTACGGGGTCGTTTGGGGGCTGGTTTGGGTTTTCACCCTTTAACGACCTATTTTCAAGTCTAAGTGTTATTTTTGCAAATTATTGCCATACTTCGAAACTAGGAGACCCGGGACTACGCAGTCATTTCCTACAAGTAACATTGGTCCCGTGCGAGGTGTTCGTGCCTCCTACGGGGTCGTTTGGGGGCTTGTTTGGGTTTTCACCCTTTGCCTGTTTTCAAATCAAAGTGTAATTTTTGCAAATTATCGTCATACTCTCCAACAGGGAGACCCGTGAATACCCGGTCAGCTGCTACAAGCTACATTAGTCCAGTGTGAGGTGATCGTGCCTCTTAAGGGTCCGTTTGCGGGCTTGTTTAGGTTTTCACCCTTTAACGGTTTGTTTTTATGTCTAAGTGTTGATTTTTTCAAAATATCATCATACTCATGAACCGGGCGACCCGATACTACGCGATAAGTTCCTACAAGTAACATTAGCCCCGTGGGAGGTGTTCGGGCCTCCTACAGCGTCGTTTGGGGGATGGTTTGGGTTTTCACCCTTTAACGGCCTGTTTTTAAGTCTAAGTGTTGATTTTTTCAAATTATCATCATACCCTCAAACCGAGAGATCCGGGACTACGCTGTCAGTTCCTACAAGTAACATTGGTCCGGTGCGAGGTGTTCGTGCCTCCTACGGGGTCGTTTGGAGGCTGGTTTGGGTTTTCACCCTTTAACGACCTGTTCTCAAGTCTAAGAGTTATTTTTGCATATTATCGTCATACTCTCAAATCGGGAGACCCGAGACTACACGGTCAGTTCCTATAAGTTACATTGGTCTCGTGCGAGGTGTTCGTACCTCCTACGGGGTCGTTTGGGGGCTGTTTGGGTTTTCACCCTTTAACGGCCTATTTTTAGGTATAAGTGTGATTTTTGTAAATTATCGTCATACTCTCAAACCGGGAGACCCGGGACTACGCGGTCAGTCCCTACAGGTTACATTGGTCCCGTGCGAAGTATTCGTGCCACCTACGGGGTCGTTTGGGGGCTGGTTTGGGGTTTCACCCTTTAACAACCTATTTTCAAGTATAAGTGTGATTTTTGCAAATTATTGTCATACTTCCAAACCGGGAGACCCGGGACTACGCGGTCAGTTCCTACAAGTAACATTAGTCCCGTGCGAGTTGTTCGTGCCTCCTACGGGGTCGTTTGGGGGCTGGTTTGGGTTTTCACCCTTTAACGGCCTGTTTTCAAGTCAAATTATGATTTTGGCAAATTATCATCACACTCTCAAACCGGGAGAACCGGGACTACACGATCGGTTCCTATAACCTACATTGGTCCCGTGGGAGGAGTCCATGCCTCTTACGGGTCCGTTTGGGGGTTGGTTTGGCTTTTCACCCTTTAACGACTTGTTTTCAAGTCTAAGTGTTGATTTTTGCAAATTATCATCATACTCTCAAACCGAGCGACCCGAGACTACGCGGTCGGTTCCAATAAGTTACATTGGCCCCGTGGGATGTGTTCGTGCCTCCTACGGGGTCGTTTGGGGGCTGATTTGGGTTTTCACCCTTTGACGGCCTGTTTTCAAGTATAAGAGTTATTTTTGCAAATTATCGTCATACTCTCAAACCGGGAGACCCGGTACTACGCGGTCAGTCACTACAAGTTACATTAGCCCCGTGCGAGGTGTTCGTGCCTCCTACGGGGTCGTTTGGGGGCTGTTTGGGTTTCCCCCTTTAACGGCCTATTTTCAAGTATAAGTGTGATTTTTGCAAATTATCGTCATACTCTTAAATCGGGAGACCCAGGACTACGTGTTCAGTTACTACAAGTTACATTGGTCCCGTGCGAGGTGTTCGTGCCTCTTACGGGTCCGTTTGGTGGCTGGTTTAGGTTTTCACCCTTTAACGGATTGTTTTGAACTGTAAGTGTTGATTTCTACAAATTATCGTCATACTCTCAAATCGGGAGACCCGGGACTATGCGGTCAGTTCCTACTAGTTACATTGGTCCCGTGCGAGGTGTTCGTGGCTCCTACGGGGTCGTTTGGGTGTGTGTTTGGGTTTTCACCGTTTAACGGCCTTTTTTCAAGTCTAAGAGTAATTTTTAAAAATTATCGTCATACTTCCAAACCGGGAGACCCGGGAATACGTGATCAGTTCCTTCAAGTTACATTGGTCCCGTGCGAGGTGTTCGTACCTCCTATGGGGTCTTTTGGGGGTTGTGTTTTCACCCTTTAACGGCCTGTTTTCAAGTCAAAGTGTGATTTTTGAAAATTATCGTCATACTCTCAAACCGGGAGACTCAGGACTACACGGTCAATTCCTACAAGATACATTGGTCCCGTGCGAGGTGTTCGTGCCTCTTACGGGTCCGTTTTGGGGCTGTTTAGGTTTTCACACTTTAAGGGCCTGTTTTCTCGTATAAGAGTGATTTTTGCAAATTATCATCATACTCTCAAATCGGGACACCTGGGACTACGCCGTCAGTTCCTACAAGTTACATTGGTCCCGTGCGAGGTGTTCGTGCCACCTAAGGGGTCGTTTGGGGCAGGTTTGGGTTTTCACCCTTTAACGACCTGTTTTCAAGTATAAGTGTGATTTTTGCAAATTATCGTCATACTCTCAAATCGGGACTACGCGTTCAGTTACTACAAGTTGCATTGGTCCCGTGCGAGGTGTTCGTGCCTCTTACGAGTCCGTTTGGGGGCTGGTTTAGGTTTTCACCCTTTAACGACTGGTTTTTAAGTCTAAGTGTTGATTTTTGCAAATTATTGTCATACTCTCAAATCGAGAGACCCGGGACTACACGGTCAGTTTCTAAAAGTTACATTGGTCCCGTGCGAGGCGTTCGTGCCTCCTACGGGGTCGTTTGGGGGCTGGTTTGGGTTTTCACCTTTCAACGACCTTTTTTCAAGTCTACGAGTTATTTTTGCAAATTATCGTCATACTTCCCAACCGGGTGACCCGGGACTACGCGATCAGCTCCTAAAAGTTACATTGGTCCCGTACGAGGTGTTCGTGCCTCCTACGGGGTCGTTTGGGGGATGGTTTGGGTTTTCACCCTTTAACGACCTGTTTTCAAGTCTAAGATTTATTTTTGCAAATTATCGTCATACTTACAAATCGAGAGACCCGGGACTACGCGATCAGTTCCAACTAGTTACATTGGTCCCGTGCGAGGTGTTCGTGCCTCCTACGGGGTCGTTTGGGGGCTGGTTTGGGTTTTCACCCTTTAACGGCCTGTTTTGAAGTCAAAGTGTGATTTTTACAAATTATCGTCATACTCTCAAACCGGGAGACCCGAGACTACGCGGTCAGTTCCCACAAGCTACATTGGTCCCGTGCGAGGTGTTCGTGCCTCTTACGGGTGCATTTGGGGGTTGGGTTTTCACCCTTTAACGGCTTCTTTTTAAGTCCAAGTGTTGATTTTTGTAAATTATTGTCATACTCTCAAATCGGTAGACCAGGGACTACGCGGTCAGTTCCTACAAGTTATATTGGTTCCGTTCGAGGTGTTCGTGCCTGCTACGGGGTCGTTTGGGGGATAGTTTGGGTTTTCACCCTTTAACGGCTTGTTTTCAAGTCAAAGTATAATTTTTGCAAATTATCATCATACTCTCACACTGAGAGACTGGGACTGCGCGGTCAGTTCCTATAAGTTTCATTCGCCCCGTGGGAGGTGTTCGTGCCTCCTACGGGGTCGTTTGGGGGCTGGTTTGGGTTTTCACCCTTTAACGACCTATTTTCAAGTCTAAGTGTTAATTTTTGCAAATTATCGTCATACTCTCAAATCGGGAGACCCGCGACAACGCGGTCAGTTCCTACAAGTTACATTGGTCCCGTGCGAGGTGTTCGTGCCTCCTACGGGATCGTTTGGAGGCTAGTTTAGGTTTTCACCCTTTAACGGCCTGTTTTCAAGTCAAAGTGTGATTTTTGCAAATTATCATCATACTCTCAAACCGGGAGACTCGAGACTACGCCATCAGTTCCTACAAGTTACATTGGTCCCGTGCGAGGTGTTCGTGCCTTCTAAGGGGTCGTTTGGGGGCTGGTTTGAGTTTTCACCCTTTAACGGCCTATTTTCTAGTCTTAGAGTTATTTTTGCAAATTATCATCATACTCTCAAACCGGGAGACCCGGGACTACGTGGTCAGTTCCTACAAGTTACATTGTCCCCGTACGAGGTGTTCGTGCCTCATACGGAGTCGTTTGGGGGCTGGTTTGGGTTTTCTCCCTTTAACGGCTTATTTTCAAGTATAAGTGTGATTTTAATAAATTATCATCATACTCTTAAACCGGGAGACCCGGGACTATGCGTTCAGTTACTCCAAGGTACATTGGTCCGGTGTGAGGTGTTCGTGCCTCTTACGGGTCTGTTTGGGGGCTGGTTTAGGTTTTCACCCTTTAACGACTTTTTTTAAGCCTAAGTGTTAATTTTTGCAAATTATCATCATGCTCTCAAATCAAACGACCCGGGACAACGCGGTCAGTTCCTACAAGTTACATTGTTCCCGTGCGAGGTGTTCGTGCCTCCTACGGAGTCGTTTGGGGTCTAGTTTGGGTTTTCACCCTTTAACGGCTTGTTTTTAAGTCTAAGTTTTGATTTTTGAAAATTATCATCATACTCTCAAATTCGGAGAACCGGGACTACGCGGTCAGTTCTTACACGTTACATTGGTCCCGTGCGAGGTGTTCGTGCCTCCTACGGGGTCGTTTAGGGGCTGGTTTGGGTCTTCACCCTTTAACGGCCTGTTTTTAAGTCTAAGAGTTATTTTTGCAAATTATCGTCATACTCTCAAACCGGGAGACCCGGGACTACGCGGTCAGTTCCTATAAGCTACATTTGTCCTATGCGATGTCTTCGTGCCTCTTACGGGTCCGTTTGGGGGCTGGTTTAGGTTTTCACCCCTTAACGACTTGTTTTTAAGTCTAAGTGTTGATTTTTTCATAATATCGTCATACTCTCAAACCGGGCTACTCGAGACTACGCGATCAGTTCCTACAAGTTACATAACCCCCGTGGGAGGTGTTTGTGCCTCCTACGGGGTCGTTTGGGGGCTGGTATGGGTTTTCACCCTTTAACGGCGTATTTTCAAGTTTAAGCATTGATTTATGAAAATTATCATCATACTCTAAAATCGGTAGACCCGGGACTATGCGATCAGTTCCTACAAGTTACATTGGTCCCGTACGAGGTGTTCGTGCCTCCTACGGGGTCGTTTGGAGGCTGGTTTGGGTTTTAACCCTTTAACGGCCTGCTTTCAAGTCAAAGTGTGATTTTAGCAAATTATCGTCATACTCTCAAACCGGGAGACTTGGGACTACGCTGTCAGTTCCTACAAGTTACATTGGTCCCGTGGGAGGTGTTCGTGCCTCCTACGGGGTCGTTTGGGGACTGGTTTGGGTTTTTACCCTTTAACGGCCTGTTTTAGAGTCTAAGAGTAATTTTCGCAAATTATCGTCATACTCTCAAACGGAGAGACCCGGGACTACGCGATCAGTTCCTACAAGTTACATTGGTCCGGTGCGAAGTGCTCGTGCCTCCTTCGAGGCCGTTTGGGGGCTGGTTTTGGTTTTTACCCTTTAACGGCCTGTTTGCAAGTCAAAGTGTGATTTTTGCAAATTATCGTCATACTCTCAAACTGGGAGACCCAGGACTACGCGATCAGTTCCTATAAGCTGCGTTGGTCCTGTGCGAGTTGTTCGTGCCTCTGACGGGCCCGTTTGGGGGCTGGTTTCGGTTTTCACCCTTTAACGGCCTATTTTCAATTATAAGTGTGATTGTTGCAAATTATCAACGTACTCTCAAACTGGGATACTCGGGACTACGCGGTAAGTTCCAACAAGCTACATTGGTCCCGTGCGAGGTGTTCGTGCCCTTAACGGTCTGTTTGGGGGTTAGTTTGGGTTTTCACCCTTTAACGGCCTGTTTTCAAATCAAATTGTAATTTTTGCAAATTATCGTCATACTCTCAAACCGGGAGACTCGGGACAACGCGGTCAGTTCCTACAAGCTATATTAGTCCTGTGCGAGGTGTTCGTGCCTCTTACGGGTCCGTTTGGGGGCTGGTTTAGGTTTTAACCCTTTAACAGCCTGTTTTTAAGTTTAAGTGTTGATTTTTTCAAAATATCATCATACTCTCAAACCGGGAGACCCGAGACTTCACGATCATTTCCTACAAGTTACATTGGTCCCGTGCGAGGTGTTCGTGCCTCCTACGGGATCGTTTGGAGGCTAGTTTAGGTTTTCACCCTTTAACGGCCTGTTTTAAAGTCAAAGTGTGATTTTTGCAAATTATCATCATACTCTCAAATCGGGAGACCCGGGACTACGCGGTCAGTTCCTACAAGTTACATTGGTCCCGTGCGAGGTGTTCGTGCCTCCTACGAGATCGTTTGGAGGCTAGTTTAGGTTTTCACCCTTTAACGGCCTGTTTTCAAGTCAAAGTGTGATTTTTGCAAATTATCATCATACTCTCAAACCGGGAGACTCGAGACTACGCCGTCAGTTCCTACAAGTTACATTGGTCCCGTGCGAGGTGTTCGTGCCTTCTAAGGGGTCGTTTGGGGGCTGGTTTGAGTTTTCACCCTTTAACGGCCTGTTTTCTAGTCTAAGAGTTATTTTTGAAAATTATCATCATACTCTCAAATCGGGAGACCCGGGACTACGCGGTCAGTTCCTACAAGTTACATTGTCCCCGTGCGAGGTGTTCGTGCCTCCTACGGGGTCGTTTGGGGGCTGGTTTGGGTTTTCTCCCTTTAACAGCTTGTTTTCAAGTCAAAGTTATGATTTTTGCAAATTATCATCACACTTTCAAACCGGGAGACCCAGGACTACGCGGTCGGTTCCTACAAGCTACATTGGTCCAGTGGGAGTTGTTTGTGCCTCTTATGGGTTCGTTTGGTGGTTGGCTTGGATTTTCACCCTTTAACGGCTCATTGTTAAGTCTATGTGTTAATTTTTGTAAATTATCATCATACTGTCAAATCGGGAGACCCGGGACTACACGGTCGGTTCCTAAAAGTTACATTGGTCCCGTGCGAGGTGTTCGTGCCTCCTACGGGGTCGTTTGGGGGCTGGTTTGGGTTTTCACCCGTTAACGGCCTGTTTTCAAGTCTAAGAGTTATTTTTACAAATTATCATCATACTTCAAAACTGGGAGACCCGGGACTATGGGGTCAGTTCTTACAAGTTACATTTGTCCCGTGCGAGGTGTTCGTGCCTCCTATGGGGTCGTTTGGGTGCTGGTTTGTGTTTTCACCCTTTAACGGCCTGTTTTAAAGTCAAAGTGTGATTTTTGCAAATTATCGTCATACTTTCAAACTGGGAGATCGAGGACTACGCGGTCAGTTCCTACAAGGTACATCGGTCTCGTTCGAGGTGTTCGTGCCTCCTACGGGGTCGTTTGGGGGCTAGTATGGTTTTCACCCTTTAACGACTTGTTTTCAAGTCAAAGAATGATTTTTGCAAATTATCATCACACTCTCAAACCGGAAGACCCAGGACAACGCGGTCGGTTCCTACAAGCTACATTGGTCCAGTGGGAGGTGTTCGTACCTCCTTTGGGTCCGTTTGGAGGCTGGTTTGAGTTTTCCCCCTTTAACGGCTTATTTTTAAGTCTAAGTTTTGATTTTTGCAAATTATTGTCATACTCTCAAATCGGGAGATCCGGGACTACGCGGTTAGTTCCTATAAGTTACATTGGACCCGTACGAGGTGTTCGTGCCTTCTACGGAGTCGTTTGGGGGCTGGTTTGGGTTTTCACCCTTTAATGGCCTGTTTTCAAGTCTAAGTGTTATTTTTGCAAATTATCGTCATACTTCGAAACTAGGAGACCCGGGACTACGCGGTCAGTTCCTACAGGTTACATTGGTCCCGTGCGAGGTGTTCGTGCCTCCTACGGGGTCGTTTGGGGGTTGGTTTGGGTTTTCACCCTTTAACGGCCTGTTTTCAAATCAAAGTGTGATTTTTGCAAATTATCGTCGTACTCTCCAACAGGGAGACTCGGGACTACGCGGTCAGCTCTTACAAGCTACATTAGTCCTATGTGAAGTGATCGTGCCTCTTAAGGGTCCGTTTGCGGGCTTGTTTAGGTTTTCACCCTTTAACGGCTTGTTTTTAAGTCTAAGTGTTGATTTTTTCAAAATATCATCATACTCTCAAACCGGGCGACCCGAGACTACGCGATAAGTTCCTACAAGTCACATTGGCCCTGTGCGAGGGGTTCGTGCCTCCTACGGGGTCGTTTGGGGGCTAGTTTGGGTTTTCACCCTTTAACGGCTTGTTTTCAAGTCAAAGTGTGATTTTTGAAAATTTTCATCACACTCTCAAACCGAGAGACCCAGGACTACGCGGTCGGTTCCTACAAGCAACCTTGGTCCCGTGGGAGGTGTTCGTGCCTCCTATGGGTCCATTTGGGGGATGGTTTGGATTTTCTCCCTTTAACGGCTTATTTTCTAATCTAAGTATTGATTTTTACAAATTATCGTTATACTCTCAAACGGGGCGACCCGGGACTCCGCGATCGGTTCCTACAAGCTACATTGGTCTCGTGCGAGGTGTTCGTGCCTTATACGGGTCCGTTTGGGGGCTGGTTTGGGTTTTAACCCTTTAACTACCTGTTTTCAAGTCTAAGTGTTTATTTTTGAAAATTATCGTCATACTCTCAAACTGGGAGACCCAGGACTACGCGGTCAGTTCCTACAAGTAATATTGGTCCCGTGGGACGTGTTCGTGCCTCCTATGGCGTCGTTTGGAGGCTGGTTTGAGTTTTCACCCTTTTAACGACTTATTTTTAAGTAACTGTTGAATTTTGCAAATTATCATCATACATTCAAACCTGGAGACCCGGGACTACGCGGTCAGTTCTTATAAGTTACATTGGTCCCGTGCGAGGTGTTTGTGCCTCCTACGAGGTCGTTTGGGGGCTGGTTTGGGTTTTCACCCTTTAACGGCCTGTTTTCAAGTCTAGGAGTTATTTTTGCAAATTATCGTCATACTTCCAAATCGGGAGACCCATGACTACGCGGTCAGTTCCTACAAGTTACATTGGTCCCGTGCGAGGTGTCCGTGCCTCCTACGGGGTCATTTGGGGGTTGGTATGGGTTTTCACCCTATAACGGCCTGTTTTTAAGTCAAAGTGTGATTTTTGCAAATATTGTCATAATCTCAAATCGGGAGACCCGGGACTATGAGGTCAGTTCCTACAAGTTACATCGGTCCTGTTCGAGGTGTTCGTGCCACCTACGGGGTCGTTTAGGGGCTAGTTTGGGTTTTCACCCTTTAACGACTTGTTTTCAAGTCAAAGTAAGATTTTTGCAAATTATCATCATACTCTCCAACTGGGAGACCCGGGACTACGCGGTCAGTTCCTACAAGCTACATTGGTCCCGTACGAGGTGTTCATGCCTCTTACGGGTCCGTTTGGGGGCTGGTTTAGGTTTTCTCCCTTTAACGGCTTGTTTTTAAGTCTAAGTGTTAATTTTTGCAAATTATTGTCATACTCTCAAATCAGGAGACCCGGGACTACGTAGTCAGTTCCTACAAGTTACATTGGTCCCGTGCGAGATGTTCGTGCCTCTAACGGGATCGTTTGGGGGCTGGTTTAGGTTTTCACCCTTTAACGTCTTGTTTTCAAGTCTAAGAGTTATTTTTGCAAATTATCGTCATGATCTCAAATCGGGAGACCAAAGACAATGCGATCAGTTCCTACAAGTTAAATCAGAAGACCCGAGACTACGCGGTCAGTTCCTATAAGTTACATTTGTCCGGTGCGAGGTGTTCGTGCCTCCTACGGGGTCGTTTGGAGGCTGGTTTGGGTTTTCACCCTTTAACGACCTGTTCTCAAGTCTAAGAGTTATTTTTGCTAATTATCGTCATACTCTCAAATCGAGAGACCCGAGGCTACGCGGTCAGTTCCTAGAAGTTACATTGGTCTCGTGCGAGGTGTTCGTGCCTCCTACGGGGTCGTTAGGGGGCTGTTTGGGTTTTCACCCTTTAACGGCCTATTTTTAGGTATAAGTGTGATTTTTGCAAATTATCATCGTACTCTCAAACCGGGAGACCCGGGACTACGCGGTCAGTTCCTACAAGTTACATTGGTCCCGTACGAAGTGTTCGTGCCACCTACGGGGTCGTTTGGGGGTTGGTTTGGGTTTTCACCCTTTTACAACCTATTTTCAAGAATAAGTGTGATTTTCGCAAATTTTTGTCATACTTCCAAACCGGGAGACCCGGGACTACGCGGTCAGTTCGTACAAGTTACATTAGTCCCGTGCGAGTTGTTCGTGCCTCCTACGGGGTCGTTTGGGGGCTGGTTTAGGTTTTCACCCTTTAACGGCCTGTTTTCAAGTCAAATTATGATTTTTGCAAATTATCATCACACTCTCAAACCGGGAGACCCGGGACTATGCGGTCGGTTCCTATAAGCTACATTGGTCCCGTGGGAGTAGTTCGTGCCTCTTATAGGTCCGTTTGGGGGTTAGTTTGGATTTTCACCCTTTAACGGCTTGTTTTCAATTCTAAGTGTTGATGTTTGCAAATTATCGTCATACTCTCAAATCGGGCGACCCAGGATTACGCGGTCAGTTCCTACAAGTTACATTGGCCCCGTGGGATGTGTTCGTGTCTCCTACGGGATCGTTTGGGGGCTGGTTTGGGTTTTTACCCTTTAACGACCTGTTTTCAAGTATAAGAGTTAGTTTTTCAAATTATCGTCATACTCTCAAACCGGGAGACCCGGGAATACGCGGTCAGTTACTACAAGTTACATTGGCTCCGTGCGAGATGTTCGTGCCTCCTACGGGGTCTTTTGGGGGCTGTTTGGGTTTTCACCCTTTAACGGCCTATTTTCAAGTATAACTGTGATTTTTGCAAATTATCATCATACTCTTAAACCGGGAGACCCGGGACTACGCGTTCAGTTACTACAAGTTACATTGGTCCCGTGCGAGGTGTTCGTGCCTCTTACGGGTCCGTTTGGGGGCTAGTTTAGGTTTTCACCCTTTAACGGCTTGTTTTGAACTCTAAGTGTTGATTTTTTTAAATTATCGTCATACTCTCAAATCGGGAGACCCGGGACTGTGCGGTCAGTTCCTAAAAGTTACATTGGCCCCGTGCGAGGTGTTCGTGCCTCCCACGGGGTCGTTTGGGTGCTGGTTTGGGTTTTCACCCTTTAACGGCCTATTTTCAAGTCAAAGTGTGATTTTTGCAAATTATCGTCATACTCTCAAACCGAGAGACCGAGGACTACGCGGTCAGTTCCTACAAGGTACATCGGTCCCGTTCGAGGTGTTCGTGCCTCCTACGGGGTCGTTTGGTGGCTAGTTTGGGTTTTCACCCTTTAACGACTTATTTTCAAGTCAAAGAATGATGTTTGCAAATTATGATCACACTCTCAAACCGGGAGACCCAGCACCACGTGGTCGGTTCCTACAAACAACATTGGTCCAGTGGGAGGTGTTCGTACCTCCTATGGCTCCGTTTGTAGGCTAGTTTGGATTTCCCCCTTTAACGGCTTATTTTTAAGTCTAAGTGTTGATTTTTGCAAATTATCGTCATACTCTTAAATCGGGAGACCCGGGACTACGTGGTCAGTTCCTACAAGTTACATTGGTCCCGTGCGAGGTGTTCGTGCCTTCTAGGGGACGTTTGGGGGTTGGTTTTTGTTTTCACCCTTTAACGACCTGTTTTCAAGTCTAAGTGTTATTTTTGCAAATTATTGCCATACTTTGAAACTAGGAGACCCGGGACTACGCTGTCATTTCCTACAAGCAACATTGGTCCCGTGCGAGGTGTTCGTGCCTCCTACGGGGTCGTTTGGGGGCTTGTTTGGGTTTTCACCCTTTGCCTGTTTTCAAATCAAAGTGTGATTTTTGCAAATTATCGTCATACTCTCCAACAGGGAGACCCGTGAATACGCGGTCAGCTCCTACAAGCTACATTAGTCCTGTGTGAGGTGATCGTGCCTCTTAAGGGTCCGTTTTCGGGTTTGTTTAGGTTTTCACCCTTTAATGGTTTGTTTTTAAGTCTAAGTGTTGATTTTTTCAAAATATCATCATACTCATGAACCGGGCGACCTGATACTATGCGATAAGTTCCTACAAGTTACATTGGCCCCGTGGGAGGTGTTCGGGCCTTCTACAGCGTCGTTTGGTGGCTGGTTTGGGTTTTCACCCTTTAACGGCCTGTTTTGAAGTCTAACTGTTGATTTTTTCAAATTATCATCATACCCTCAAACCGAGAGATCTGAGACTACGCGGTCAGTTCCTACAAGCAACATTGGTCCGGTGCGAGGTGTTCGTGCCTCCTACGGGGTCATTTGGAGGCTGGTTTGGGTTTTCACCTCTTAACAGCCTGTTCTCAAGTTTAAGAGTTATTTTTGCATATTATCGTCATACTCTCAAATCGGGAGACCCGAGACTACGCGGTCAGTTCCTATAAGTTACATTGGTCTCGTGCGAGGTGTTCGAGCCTCCTACGGGGTCGTTTGGGGGTTGTTTGGGTTTTCACCCTTTAACGGCCTATTTTTTGGTATAAGTGTGATTTTTGCAAATTATCATCATACTCTCAAACCGGGAGACCCGGGACTACGCGGTCAGTTCCTACAATTACATTGTTCCCGTGTGAAGTATCGTTTGGGGGCTGGTTTGGGTTTTCACCCTTTAACAACCTATTTTCAAGTATAAGTGTGATTTTTGCAAATTATTGTCATACTTCCAAACCGAGAGACCCGGGACTACGCGGTCAGTTCCTACAAGTGACACTAGTCCCGTGCGAGTTGTTCGTGCCTCCTACAGGGTCGTTTGGGGGCTGGTTTGGGTTTTCACCCTTTAACGGCCGGTTTTCAAGTCAAATTATGATTTTTGCAAATTATCATCACACTCTCAAACCGGGAGACCCGGGACTACGCGGTCGGTTCCTATAAGCTACATTGGTCCCTTGGGAGGAGTTCATGCCTCTTACGGGTCCGTTTGGTGGTTGGTTTGGATTTTCACCCCTTAACGACTTGTTTTCAAGTCTAAGTGTTGATTTTTGCAAATTATCATCATGCTCTCAAACCGAGCGACCCGGGACTACGCGATCGGTTCCAATAAGTTACATTAGCCCCGTGGGATGTGTTTGTGCCTCCTACGGGGTCGTTTGGGGGCTGGTTTGGGTTTTCACCCTTTGACGGCCTGTTTTCAAGTATAAGAGTTATTTTTGCAAATTATCGTCATACTCTCAAACCGGGAGACCCGGGACTACGCGGTCAGTTACTACAAGTTACATTAGCCCCGTGCGAGGTGTTCGTGCCTCCTACGGGGTCGTTTGGGGGCTGTTTGGGTTTTCCCCCTTTAACGGCCTGTTTTCAAGTATAAGTGTGATTTTTGCAAATTATAGTCATACTCTTAAATCGGGAGACCCGGGACTACGTGTTCAGTTACTACAAGTTACATTGGTCCCGTGCGAGGTGTTCATGCCTCTTACGGGTACGTTTGGGGGCTAGTTTAGGTTTTCACCCTTTAACGGCTTGTTTTGAACTGTAAGTGTTGATTTCTACAAATTATCGTCATACTCTCAAATCGGGAGACCCGAGACTATGCGGTCAGTTCCTACTAGTTACATTGGTCCCGTGCGAGGTGTTCGTGCCTCCTACGGGGTCGTTTGGGTGTGTGTTTGTGTTTTCACCGTTTAACGGCCTTTTTTCAAGTCTAAGAGTAATTTTTATAAATTATCGTCATACTTCCAAACCGGGAGACCCGGGACTACGTGATCAGTTCCTTCAAGTTACATTGGTCCCGTGCGAGGTGTTCGTACCTCCTACGGGGTCTTTTGGGGGTTGGGTTTTCACCCTTTAACGGCCTGTTTTCAAGTCAAAGTGTGATTTTTGAAAATTATCATCATACTCTCAAACCGGGAGACCCGGGACTACACGGTCAATTCCTACAAGATACATTGGTCCCGTGCGAGGTGTTCGTGCCTCTTACGGGTCCGTTTTGGGGCTGTTTAGGTTTTCACACTTTAATGGCCTGTTTTCTCGTATAAGAGTGATTTTTGCAAATTATCATCATACTCTCAAATCGGGACACCTGGGACTACGCCGTCAGTTCCTACAAGTTACATTGGTCCCGTGCGAGGTGTTCGTGCCACCTACGGGGTCGTTTGGGGCAGGTTTGGGTTTTCACCCTTTAATGACCTGTTTTCAAGTATAAGTGTGATTTTTGCAAATTATCATCATACTCTCAAATCGGGACTCGGGACTACGCGTTCAGTTACTACAAGTTACATTGGTCCCGTACGAGGTGTTCGTGCCTCTTACGGGTCCGTTTGGGGGCTGGTTTAGGTTTTCACCCTTTAATGGCTGGTTTTTAAGTCTAAGTGTTGATTTTTGCAAATTTTTGTCATACTCTCAAATCGAGAGACCCGAGACTACACGGTCAGTTCCTAAAAGTTACATCGGTCCCGTGAGAGGCGTTCGTGCCTCCTACGGGGTCGTTTGGGGGCTGGTTTGGGTTTTCACCTTTTCACGACGTTTTTTCAAGTCTAAGAGTTATTTTTGCAAATTATCGTCATACTTCCCAACCGGGTGACCCGGGACTACGCGGTCAGTTCCTAAAAGTTACATTGGTCCCGTACGAGGTGTTCGTGCCTCCTACGGGGTCGTTTGGGGGATGGTTTGGGTTTTCACCCTTTAACGACCTGTTTTCAAGTCTAAGATTTATTTTTGCAAATTATCGTCATACTTTCAAACTGGGAGACCCGGGACTACGCGATCAGTTCCAACTAGTTACATTGGTCCCGTACGAGGTGTTCGTGCCTCCTACGGGGTCGTTTGGGGGCTGGTTTGGGTTTTCACCCTTTAACGGCCTGTTTTGAAGTCAAAGTGTGATTTTTACAAATTATCGTCATACTCTCAAACCGGGAGACCCGAGACTACGCGGTCAGTTCCCACAAGCTACATTGGTCCCATGCGAGCTGTTCGTGCCTCTTACGGGTGCATTTTGGGGTTGGGTTTTCACCCTTTAACGGCTTCTTTTTAAGTCTAAGTGTTGATTTTTGCAAATTATTGTCATACTCTCATATCGGGAGACCAGGGACTACGCGGTCAGTTCCCACAAGTTACATTGGTCCCGTTCGAGGTGTTCGTGCCTCCTACGGGGTCGTTTGGGGGCTAGTTTTTTCACCCTTTAACGGCTTGTTTTCAAGTCAAAGTATAATTTTTGCAAATTATCATCATACTCTCACACTGAGAGACTGGGATTGCGCGGTCAGTTCCTATAAGTTTCATTGGCCCAATGGGAGGTGTTCGTGCCTCCAACGGGGTCGTTTGGGGGCTGGTTTGGGTTTTCACCCTTTAACGGCCTATTTTCAAGTCTAAGTGTTGATTTTTGCAAATTATCATCATACTCTCAAATCGGGAGACCCGGGACTACGCGGTCAGTTCCTACAAGTTTCATTGGTCCCGTGCGAGGTGTTCGTGCCTCATACGGGGTCGTTTGGGGACTGGTTTGGGTTTTCACCCTTTAACAGCCTATTCTAAAGTATAAGTTTTATTTTTGCAAATTATCGTCATTCTCACAAATTGGGAGACCCGGGACTACGCGGTCAGTTCCTGCAAGTTACATTGGTCCCGTGCGAGGTGTTCGTGCCACCTATGGGGTCGTTTGGGGGTTGGTTTGGGTTTTCACCCATTAACGGTCTGTTTTCAAGTATAAGTGTGATTTTTGCAAATTATCATCATACTCTCAAACCGGGAGACCCTGGACTACGCGTTTAGTTACTACAAGTTACATTGGTCTCGTGCGAGGTGTTCGTGCCTCTTACGGGTCCGTTTGGGGGCTGGTTTAGGTTTTCACCCTCTAACGGCTTATTTTTAAGTCTAAGTGTTGTTTTTGCAAATTATCGTCATACTCTCAAATTGGGAGACCCAGGACTACTCGGTCAGTTCCTACAAGTTACATTGGTCCCGTGCGAGGTGTTCGTGCCTCCTACGGGGTCGTTTGGGGGCTGGTTTGGGTTTTCACCATTTAATGGCCTGTTTTCAAGTATAAGTGTGATTTTAATAAATTATCATCATACTCTCAAACCGGGAGACCCGAGACTATGCGTTCAGTTACTCCAAGGTACATTGGTCTGGTGCGAGGTGTTCGTGCCTCTTACGGGTCCGTTTGGGGGCTGGTTTAGGTTTTCACCCTTTAACGACTTTTTTTAAGCCTAACTGTTAATTTTTGCAAATTATCATCATGCTCTCAAATCAAACGACCCGGGACAACGCGGTCAGTTCTTACAAGTTACATTGGTCCCGTGCGAGGTGTTTGTGCTACCTACGGAGTCGTTTGGGTTTTCACCCTTTAAGGGCTTATTTTTAAGTCTAAGTTTTGATTTTTGAAAATTATCGTCATACTCTCAAATTCGGAGACCCGGGACTACGCGGTCAGTTATTACAAGTTACATTGGTCCCGTGCGAGGTGTTCGTGCCTCCTACGGGGTCGTTTGGGGGCTGGTTTGGGTCTTCACCCTTTAACGGCCTGTTTTTAAGTCTAAGAATTATTTTTACAAATTATTGTCATACTCTCAAACCGGGAGACCCGGGACTACGCGGTCAGTTCCTATAAGCTACATTGGTCCTATGCGATGTCTTCGTGCCTCTTACGGGTCCGTTTGGGGGCTGGTTTAGGTTTTCACCCCTTAACAAGTTATTTTTAAGTCTAAGTGTTGATTTTTTCAAAATATCATCATACTCTCAAACCGGGCTACTCGGGACTATGCGATCAGTTCCTACATGTTACATTGGCCCCGTGGGAGGTGTTCGTGCCTCCTACGGGGTCGTTTGGGTGCTGGTATGGGTTTTCACCCTTTAACGACCTATTTTAAAGTTTAAGCATTAATTTATGAAAATTATCATCATACTCTCAAATCGGTAGACCCGGGACTATGCGATCAGTTCCTACAAGTTTCATTGGTCCCGTACGAGGTGTTCGTGCCTCCTACGGGGTCGTTTGGAGGCTGGTTTGGGTTTTAACCCTTTAACGGCCTGTTTTCAAGTCAAAGTGTGATTTTACCAAATTATCGTCATACTCTCAAACCGGGAGACTTGGGACTACGCTGTCAGTTCCTACAAGTTACATTGGTCCCGTGCGAGGTGTTCGTGCCTCCTACGGGGTCGTTTGGGGGCTGGCTAGGGTTTTTACCCTTTAACGACCTGTTTCAGAGTCTAAGAGTAATTTTTGCAAATTATCGTCACACTCTCTAACTGAGAGACCCGAGACTACGCGATCAGTTCCTACAAGTTACATTGGTCCGGTGCGAAGTGTTCGTGCCTCCTTCGGGGCCGTTTGGGGGCTAGTTTTGGTTTTTACCCTTTAACGGCCTGTTTGCAAGTCAAAGTGTGATTTTTGCAAATTATCGTCATACTCTCAAACCGGGAGACCCAGGACTACGCGGTCAGTTCCTATAAGCTGCGTTGGTCCTGTGCGAGTTGTTCGTGCCTCTGACGGGCCCATTTGGGGGCTGGTTTCGATTTTCACCCTTTAACGGCCTATTTTCAAGTATAAGTGTGATTATTGCAAATTATCAACATACTCTCAAACTGGGATACTCGGGACTACGCGGTAAGTTCCAACAAGCTACATTGGTCCCGTGCGAGGTGTTCGTGCCTTTAACGGTCTGTTTGGGGGTTAGTTTAGGTTTTCACCCTTTAACGGCTTATTTTTAAGTTTTAGTGTTAATTTTTGCAAATTATCGTCATACTCTCAAATCGGGAGACCCGGGACTACGCGGTCAGTTCCTACAAGTTTCATTGGTCCCGTGCGAGGTGTTTGTACCTCCTATGGGGTCGTTTGGGGCTGGTTTGGGTTTCCACCCTTTAACGGCCTGTTTTCCAGTCTAAGAGTTATTTTTGCAAATTATCGTCATACTAAAAACATAGGGAGACCCGAGACTACGCGGTCAGTTCTTACAAGTTACATTGGTCCCGTACGAGGTGTTCGTGTCTCCTACGGGGTCGTTTGGGGACTGGTTTGGGTTTTAACCCTTTAACAACCTATTTTTAAGTATAAGTGTGATTTTTGCAAATTATTGTCATACTCTAAAACCGAGAGACCCGCGACTACGTGGTCAGTTCCTATAAGCTACGTTGGTCCTGTGCGAGTTTTTCGTGCCTCTTACGGGCCCGTTTGGGGGCTGGTTTCGGTCTTCACCCTTTAACGGCCTGTTTTCAAGTATAAGTGTGATTTTTGCAAATTATTGTCATACTCTCAAACCGAAAGACCCGAGACTACGCAGTCAGCTCCTACAAGTTAGATTGGTCCCGTGCGAGGTGTTCGTGCCTCCTACGGGGTCGTTTGGGGGCTGGTTTGGGTTTTCACCCTTTAACGGCTTGTTTTCAAGTATAAGTGTGATTTTTGCAAATTATCGTCATACTCTCAAACCGGGACACCCGGGACTATGCGTTTAGTTGCTACAAGTTACATTGGTCCCATGCGAAGTGTTCGTGCCTCTTACGGGTCCGTCTGGTGGTTGGTTTTGGTTTTCACGCTTTAATGGTTTATTTTTAAGTTTAAGTGTTGATTTTTACAAATTATCATCATACTCTCAAATCGGGAGACCCGAGACTACGCGGTCAGTTTCTATAAGTTACATTGGTCCCATGCGAGGTGTTCGTGCCTCCTACGGGGTCTTTTGTGGGCTAGTTTGGGTTTTCACCCTTAAACGACTTGTTTTTAAGTCTTAGTTTTGATTTTTTCAAATTATCGTCATACTCTCAAATTGGGAGACCCGGGACTACACCGTCAGTTCCTGCAGTTTACATTGGTCCCGTGTGAGGTGTTTGTGCCTCCTACGGGGTCGTTTGGGCGCTGGTTTGGGTTTTCACCCTTTAACGGCCTATTTTCAAGTTTAAGCATTGATTTATGAAAATTATCATCATACTCTCAAATCGGGAGACTCGGGACTATGCGATCAGTTCCTACAAGTTACATTGGTCCCGTACGAGGTGTTCGTGCCTCCTACGGGGTCGTTTGGAGGCTGGTTTGGGTTTTAACCCTTTAACGGCCTGTTTTCAAGTCAAAGTGTGATTTTAGCAAATTATCGTCATACTCTCAAATCGGGAGACTTAGGGCTACGCCGTCAGTTCCTACAAGTTACATTGGTCCCGTGCGAGGCGTTCGTGCCTCCTACGGGGTCGTTTGGGGGCTGGCCTGGGTTTTTACCCTTTAACGGCCTGTTTTAGAGTCTAAGAGTAATTTTTGCAAATTATCGTCATACTCTCAAACCGGGAGACCCGGGACTACGCGGTCAGTTCCTACAACTTACATTGGCCCGGTGCGAAGTGTTCGTGCCTCCTTCGGGGCCGTTTGGGGGCTGGTTTTGGTTTTTACCCTTTAACGACCTGTTTGCAAGTCAAAGTGTGATTTTTACAAATTATTGTCATACTCTCAAACCGAGAGACCCATGACTACGCGGTCAGTTCCTATAAGCTGTGTTGGTCCTGTGCGAGTTATTCGTGCCTTTTACGGGCCCGTTTGGGGGCTGGTTTTGGTTTTCACCCTTTAACGACCTATTTTTATGTATAAGTGTGATTGTTGTAAATTATCAACGTACTCTCAAACTGGGATACTCGGGACTACGTGGTAAGTTCCAACAAGCTACATTGGTCCCGTGCGAGGTGTTCGTGCCTCTTACTGGTCCATTTGGGGGTTGGTTTAGGTTTTCACCCTTTAACGGCTTATTTTTAAGTCTAAGTGTTAATTTTTGCAAATTATCGTCAAACCCTCAAATCGAGAGACCCGGGACTACGCGGTCAGTTCCTACAAGTTACATTGGTCCCGTGCGAGGTGTTCGTACCTCCTATGGGGTCGTTTGGGGCTGGTTTGGGTTTTCACCCTTTAACGTCCTGTTTTCCAGTCTAAGAGTTATTTTTGCAAATTATAGTCATACTCAAAAAATCGGGAGACCCGAGACTAGGCGGTCAGTTCCTACAAGTTACATTGGTCCCGTACGAGGTGTTCGTGTCTCCTACGGGGTCGTTTGGGGGCTGGTTTGGGTTTTAACCCTTTAACAACCTATTTTTAAGTATAAGTGTGATTTTTGCAAATTATTGTCATACTCTAAAACCGAGAGACCCGTGACTACGGGGTCAGTTCCTATAAGCTACGTTGGTCCTGTGCGAGTTTTTCGTGCCTCTTACGGGCCCGTTTGGGGGCTGGTTTCGGTCTTCACCCTTTAACGGCCTGTTTTCAAGTATAAGTGTGATTTTTGCAAATTATCATCATACTCTCAAACTGGAAGACCCGAGACTACGCGGTCTGGTCCTACAAGTTACATTGGTCCCGTGCGAGGTGTTCGTGCCTCCTACGGGGTCGTTTGGGGGCTGGTTTGGGTTTTCACCCTTTAACGGCCTGTTTTCAAGTATAAGTGTGATTTTTGCAAATTATCGTCATACTCTCAAACCGGGACACTCGGGACTATGCGTTCAGTTACTACAAGTTACATTGGTCCCATGCGAGATGTTCGTGCCTCTTACGGGTCCGTTTGGTGGTTGGTTTAGCTTTTCACGCTTTAACGGCTTGTTTTTAAGTCTAAGTGTTGATTTTTGCAAATTATCATCATACTCTCAAATCGAGAGACCCGAGACTACGCGATTAGTTTCTATAAGTTACATTGGTCCCATGCGAGGTGTTCGTGCCTCCTAAGGGGTCGTTTGGAGGCTGGTTTGGGTTTTTACACTTTAACGGCCTGTTTGCAAGTCAAAGTGTGATTTTTATAAATTATCGTCATACTCTCAAACCGGGAGACCAAGGACTATGCGGTCAGTCCCAATAAGTTGCGTTGGTCCTGTGCGAGTTTTTCGTGCCTCTTCCGGGCCCGTTTGGGGGCTAGTTTTGGTTTTTACCCTTTAACGGCCTGTTTTCAAGTATAAGTGTGATTTTTGCAAATTATTGTCATACTCTCAAACCGGAAGACCCGGGACTACGCGGTCTGCTCCTACAAGTTACATTGGTCCCATGCGAGGTGTTCGTACCTCCTACGGGGTCGTTTGGGGGCTGGTTTGGGTTTTCACCCTTTAACGGCCTGTTTTCAAGTATAAGTGTGATTTTTGCAAATTATCGTCATACTCTTAAACCGGGACACCCGAGACTATGCGTTTAGTTACTACAAGTTACATTGGTCCCATGCGAGGTGTTCGTGCCTCTTACTGGTCCGTCTGGTGGTTGGTTTTGGTTTTCACGCTTTAACGACTTATTTTTAAGTCTAAGTGTTGATTTTTGCAAATTCCCATCATACTCTCAAATCGGGAGACCCGAGACAACGCGGTCAGTTTCTATAAGTTACATTGGTCCCATGCGAGGTGTTCGTGCCTCCTACGGGGTCGTTTGGGGGCTGGTTTGGGTTTTCACCCTTTAACGGCTTGTTTTTAAGTCTAAGTTTTGATTTTTGCAAATTATCGTCATACTCTCAAATTGGGAGACCCGGGACTACACCGTTAGTTCCTACAGGTTACGTTGGTCCCATGTGAGGTGTTTGTGCCTCCTACGGGGTCGTTTGGGGGGTGGTTTGGGTTTTCACCCTTTAACGTCCTATTTTCAAGTATAAGTGTGATTTCTGCAAATTATCGTCATACTTCCAAACTGGGAGACCCGAGACTACGCGATCAGTTCCTACAAGTTACATTGGTCCAGTGCGAGGTGTTTGTACCTCCTACGGGGTCGTTTGGAGATTGGTTTGGGTTTTCACCCTTTAACGGCCCCTTTTCAAGTCAAAGTGTGATTTTTGCAAATTATCGTCATACTCTCAAATCGGGAGACCCGAGATTACTCGGTCAGTTCCTATAAGATACGTTGGCCCGGTGCGAGGTGTTAGTGTGTCGTACGGGTCCGTTTGGGGGCTAGTTTGGATTTTCACCCTTTAACGGCTTGGTTTTAAGTCTAAGTGTTGATTTTTTGTAAATATCATCATACTCTCAAACCGGGCGACTCAGGACTACGCGTCAGTTCCTACAAGTTACATTGGCCCCGTGGGAGGTGTTCGTGCCTCCTACGGGGCCGTTTTGGGGCTGGTTGGGTTTTCACCCTGTAACGACCGGTTTTCAAGTCTAAGCGTTGATTTTTTTAAATTATCATCATACTCTCAAACCGAGAGACCCGAGACTATGCGGTCTGTTTCTACAAGTAACATTAGTCCCGTGCGAGGTGTTCGTGCCTCCTACAGAGTCGTTTGGAGGCTGGTTTGGGTTTTCACCCTTTAACGGCCTGCTTTCAAGTCAAAGTGTGATTTTAGCAAATTATCATCATACTCTCAAATTGGGAGACCCGGGACTACGCCGTCAGTTCCTACAAGTTACATTGGTCCCGTGCGAGGTGTTCATGCCTCTTACGAGGTCTTTTGGGGACTGGTTTGGGTTTTCACCCTTTAACGGCCCGTTTTCAAGTCTAAGAGTTATTTTTGAAAATTATCCTCATACTCTCAAAGCGGGAGACCCAGGACTACGCGGTCAGTTCCTAAAAGTTACATTGGTCCCGTTCGAGGTGTTCGTGCCTCCTACGGGGTCGTTTGGGGGATGGTTTGCGTTTTCACCCTTTAACGGCTTGTTTTCAAGTCAAAGTATAATTTTTGCAAATTATCATCATACTCTCAAACCGGGAGATCGGGACTGCGCGGTCAGTTCCTATAAGTTACATTGGCCCCGTGGGAGGTGTTCGTGCCTCCTACGGGGTCGTTTGGGGGATGGTTTGGGTTTTCACCCTTTAACGGCCTGTTTTCAAGTATAAGTGTGATTTTAATAAATTATCATCATACTCTCAAACCGGGAGACCCGGCACTATGCGTTCAGTTACTGCAAGGCACATTGGTCCCGTGCGAGGTGTTCGTGCCTCTTACAGGTCCGTTTGGGGGCTAGTTTAGGTTTTCACCCTTTACGACATTTTTTTAAGCCTAAGTGTTGATTTTTGCAAATTATCATTATACTCTCAAATCGAACGACCTGGGACAACGCGGTCAGTTCCTACAAGTTACATTGGTCCCGTGCGAGGTGTTCATGCCTCCTACGGGGTCGTTTGGGGGCTGGTTTGGGTTTTCACCCTTTAACGGCTTGTTTTTAAGTCTAAGTTTTGATTTTCACAAATTATCGTCATACTCTCAAACCGGGAGACCGGGACTACGTGGTCAGTTCTTACAAGTTACATTGGTCCCGTGCGAGGCGTTCGTGCCTCCTACGGGGTCGTTTGGGTCTTCACCCTTTAACGGCCTGTTTTTAAGTCTAAGAGTTATTTTTGCAAATTATCGTCATACTCTCAAACCGGGAGACCCGGGACTACGCGGTCAGTTCCTATAAGCTACATTGGTCCTGTGCGATGTCTTCGTGCCTCTTACGGGTCTGTTTGGGGGCTGGTTTAGGTTTTCACCCCTTAACGGCTTGTTTTTAAGTCTAAGTGTTGATTTTTTCAAAATATCATCATACTCTCAAACCGGGCTACTCGGGACTACGCGATCAGTTCCTACAAGTTACATTGGCCCCGTGGGAGGTGTTCGTGCCTCCAACGTGGTCGTTTGGGGGCTGGTTTGGGTTTTCACCCTTTAACGGCCTATTTTCAAGTTTAAGCGTTGATTTATGAAAAATATCATCATACTCTCAAATCGGGAGACCCGGGACTATGCGATCAGTTCCTACAAGTTACATTGGTCCCGTACGAGGTGTTCGTGCCTCATACGGGGTCGTTTGGAGGCTGGTTTGGGTTTTAACCCTTTAACGACCTATTTTCAAGTCAAAGTGTGATTTTAGTAAATTATTGTCATACTCTCAAACCGGGAGACTTAGGACTACGCCGTCAGTTCCTACAAGTTACATTGGTCCCGTGCGAGGTGTTCGTGCCTCCTACGGGGTCGTTTGGGGGCTGGCTTGGGTTTTTACCCTTTAACGGCCTGTTTTAGAGTCTAAGAGTAATTTTTGCAAATTATCGTCATACTCTCAAACCGAGAGATCCGGGACTACGCGGTCAGTTCCTACAAGTTACATTGGTCCGGTGCGAAGTGTTCGTGACTCCTTCGGGCCCGTTTGGGGGCTAGTTTTGGTTTTTACCCTTTAACGGCCTGTTTGCAAGTCAAAGTGTGATTTTTGCAAATTATCGTCATACTCTCAAACCGGTAGACCCAGGACTACGCGGTCAGTTCCTATAAGCTGCATTGGTCCTATGCGAGTTGTTCGTGCCTCTTACAGGCCCGTTTGGGGGCTGGTTTCGGTTTTCACCCTTTAACGACCTATTTTCAAGTATAAGTGTGATTGTTGCAAATTATCAACTTACTCTCAAACTGGGATACTCGGGACTACGCGGTAAGTTCCAACAAGCTACATTGGTCCCGTGCGAGGTGTTCGTTCCTTTAACGGTCTGTTTGGGGGTTGGTTTGGGTTTTCACCCTTTAACAACTTCTTTTTAAGTCTAAGTGTTGATTTTTGAAAATTAACATCATACTCTCAAATAGGGAGACCCGGGACTATGTGGTCAGTTCCTACAAGTTACATTGGTCCCGTGCGAGGTGTTCGTGCCTCCAACTGGCTCGTTTGGGGGTTGGTTTGGGTTTTCACCCTTTAACGGTCTATTTTCAAGTTTAAGCGTTGATTTATGAAAAATATCATCATACTCTCAAATCGGGAGACCCGGGACTACACGGTTAGTTCCTACAAGTTACATTGGTCCCGTGCGAGGTGTTCGTACCTCCTATGGGGTTGTTTGGGGCTGGTTTGGGTTTTCACCCTTTAACGGCCTGTTTTCCATTCTAAGAGTTATTTTTGCAAATTATCGTCATACTCAAAAAATCGAGAGACCCGAGACTATGCGGTCAGTTCCTACAAGTTACATTGGTCCCGTACGAGGTTATCGTGTCTCCTACGGGGTCGTTTGGGGGCTGGTTTGGGTTTAAACCCTTTAACAACCTATTTTTAAGTATAAGTGTGATTTTTGCAAATTATCTTCATACTCTAAAACCGAGAGACCCGGGACTACGCGGGTCTTTCAAAGTGTAACTTGTAGGACCGTTTGGGTGCTGGTTTGGGTTTTCACCCTTTAACAACCTTTTTTCAAGTATAAGTGTGATTTTTGAAAATTATCGTCATACTCTAAAACCGAGAGACCCGAGACTACGTGGTCAGTTCCTATAAGCTACGTTGGTCCTGTGCGAGTTTTTCGTGCCTCTTACGGGCCCGTTTGGGGGCTGGTTTCGGTTTTCACCCTTTAACGGCCTGTTTTCAAGTATAAGTGTGATTTTTGCAAATTATCGTCATACTCTCAAACTGGAAGACCCGAGACTACGCGGTCTGGTCCTACAAGTTACATTAGTCCCGTGCGAGGTGTTCGTGCCTCCTACGGGGTGGTTTGGGGACTGGTTTGGGTTTTCACCCTTTAATGGCCTGTTTTCAAGTATAAGTGTGATTTTTGCAAATTATCATCATATTCTCAAACCGGGACACTCGGGACTATGCATTCAGTTACTACAAGTTACATTGGTCCCATGCGAGATGTTCGTGCCTCTTACGGGTCCGTCTGGTTATTAGTTTAGCTTTTCACGCTTTAACGACTTGTTTTTAAGTCTAAGTGTTGATTTTTACAAATTATCGTCATACTCTCAAATCGAGAGACCCGAGACTACGCGATCAGTTTCTATAAGTTACATTGGTCCCATGCGAGGTGTTCGTGCCTCCTAAGGGGTCGTTTGGAGGCAGGTTTGGGTTTTTACCCTTTAACGGCCTGTTTGCAAGTCAAAGTGTGATTTTTTCAAATTATCATCATACTCTCAAACTGGGAGACCCAGGACTACTCGGTCAGTCCCTATAAGCTGAGTTGGTCCTGTGCGAGTTTTTTTTGCCTCTTACGGGCCCGTTTGGGGGCTGGTTTCGGATTTCACCCTTTAATGGCCTGTTTTCAAGTAAAAGTGTGATTTTTGCAAATTATCGTCATACTCTCAAACCGGAAGACCCAGGACTACGCGGTCTGCTCCTACAAGTTACATTGGTCCCGTGCGAGGTGCTCGTGCCTCCTACGGGGTCGTTTGGTGGCTGGTTTGGGTTTTCACCCTTTAACGGCCTGTTTTCAAGTATAAGTGTGATTTTTGCAAATTATCGTCATACTCTCAAATCGGAATACCCGAGACTATGCGTTTAGTTACTACAAGTTACATTGGTCCCATGCGAGGTGTTCGTGCCTCTTACGGGTCCGTCTGGTGGTTGGTTTAGGTTTTCACGCTTTAACGACTTGTTTTTAAGTCTAAGTGTTGATTTTTGCAAATTATCGTCATACTCTCAAATCGGGAGACCCGAGACAACGCGGTCAGTTTTTATAAGTTACATTGGTCCCCTGCAAGGTGTTCGTGCCTCCTACGGGGTCGTTTGGGGGCTGGTTTGGGTTTTCGCCCTTTAACGGCTTGTTTTTAGGTCTAAGTTTTGATTTTTGCAAATTTTCATCATACTCTCAAATTGGGAGACCCGGGACTACACCATTAGTTCCTACAGGTTACATTGGTCCCGTGTGAGGTGTTTGTGCCTCCTACGGGGTCGTTTGGGGGCTGGTTTGGGTTTTCACCCTTTAACGTCCTATTTTCAAGTATAAGTGTGATTTTTGCAAATTATCGTCATACTTCCAAATCGGGAGACTCGGTACTACGCGATCAGTTCCTACAAGTTACATTGGTCCAGTGCGAGGTGTTCGTAACTCCTACGGGGTCGTTTGGGGATTGGTTTGGGTTTTCAACCTTTAACGGCTTGTTTTCAAATCAAAGTGTGATTTTTGCAAATTATCGTCATACTCTCAAATCGGGAGACCCGAGATTACGCGGTCAGTTCCTATAAGATACGTTGGCCCGGGGCGAGGTGTTCGTGCGTCGTACGGGTCCGTTTGGGGGCTGGTTTGGATTTTCACCCTTTAACGGCTTGTTTTTCAAGTCAAAGTGTGATTTTTGAAAATTTTCATCATACTCTCAGACCGGGAGACCCGAGACTACACCGTCAGTTCCTACAAGTTACATTGGTCCCGTGTGAGGCGTCCGTGCCTCCCACGGGGTCGTTTGGGGGCTGGTTTTGATTTTCACCCTTTAATGGCCTGTTTTCAAGTCTAAGAGTTATTTTAGCAAATTATCGTCATACTCTCAAACAAAAAGACCCGAGACTACGCGGTCATTTGCAACAAGTTACATTGGCCTCGCGCGAGGTGTTCGTGCCTCCTACGGGGTCGTTTGGGGGCTGGTTTGGGTTTTCACACTTTAACGGCATATTTTTAAGTCAAAGTGTGATTTTTGCAAATTATCGTCATACTCTCAAACTAGGAGACCTGGGACTACGCGATCAGTTCCTACAAGCTAAATTGGTCCTGGCGGAGGTGTTCGTGCCTCTTACGGGTCCGTTTGGGGGTTGGTTTAGGTTTTCACCCTTTAACGGCCTGTTTTCAAGTCTAAGTGTTGATTTTTGCAAATTATCATCATACTCTCAGATCGGGAGACCCGAGAGTATGCGGTTAGTTCCTACAAGTTACATTGGCCCCGTGCTAGGTGTTCGTGCTTCCTACGAGGTCGTTTAGGGGCTAGGTTTAGGTTTTCACCCTCTAACGGCCTATTTTCAAGTATAAGTGTTATTTTTGCAAATTATCATCATACTCTCAATTCGGGAGACCCGAGACTACGCGGTCTGTTCCTACAAGTTACATTGGTCCCGTGCGATGTGTTCGTGCCTCCTACGGGGTCGTTTGGAGGCTGGTTTGGGTTTTCACCCTTTAAAGGCCTGTTTTCAAATCAAATTGTGATTTTTGCAATTTATCGTCATACTCTCTAATTGGGAGACCCGATACTACGCAGTCAGTTCCTACAAGTTACATTGGTCCCGTGCGAGGTGTTCGTGCCTCCTACGGGGTCGTTTGGGGGCTGGTTTTGATTTTCACCCTTTAACGGCCTGTTTTCAAGTCTAAGAGTTATTTTTGCAAATAATCGTCTTACTCTCAAACTGGGAGACCCGAGACTACGCGGTCAGTTCCTACAAGTTACATTGGCCCCGTGCGAGGTGCTCGTGCCTCTTACGGAGTCGTTTGGGGGCTGGTTTGGGTTTTCATCCTTTAACGGCCTGTTTTCAAGTATAAGTGTGATTTTTGAAAATTATCGTCATTCTCTCAAACCGAGAGACCCGAGACTACATGGTCAGTTCTTACAAGTTACATTGGTCCCGTGCGAGGTGTTCGTGCCTCCTACGAGATCGTTTGGGGCTTGGTTTGGGTTTCATCCTTTGACGGCTTATTTTTAAGTCTAAGTGTTATTTTTACAAATTATCATCATACTCTCAAACTGGGAGCCCCGGTACTATGCGGTAAGTTCCTACAAGTTACATTTGTCTCGTGCGAGGTGTTCGTGCGTCCTACGGGATCGTTTGAGGGCTGGTTTTAGTTTTCACCCTTTAACGGCTTGTTTTCAAGTCAAAGTATGATTTTTCCAAATTATCTTCATACTCTCAAACCGGGAGACCCGGGACTACGCGATCAGTTCCTACAAGTTAAATTGATCCCGTGCGAGGTGTTCGTGCCTCCTACGGGGTCGTTTGGGGGCTGGTTTGGGTTTTCACCCTTTAACGACCTATTTTCAAGTATCAATGTGATTTTTGCAAATTATCGTCATACTCTCAAATCGGGAGACCTGGGATGACGTAGTCAGTTCTTAGTAGTTACATTGGTCCCCTGCGAGGTGTTCGTGCCTCCTATGGGATCATTTGGGGGCTGGTTTGGGTTTTCACCATTTGACGGCTTATTTTTAAAAATAAGTGTAATTTTTGCAAATTATCGTCGTACTCTCAAACCGGGAGACCCGGTACTACGCGTTTAGTTCCTACAAGTTACATTGGTCCCGTGCGAGGTGTTGGTGCCTCTTACGTGTCCATTTGGGGGCTGGTTTATGTTTTTACCCTTTAACGGCTTGTTTTTATTTCTAAGTGTTGATTTTTGCAAATTATCGTGATACTCTCAAATCGGGAGACCCGGGACTACGCGATCAGTTCCTACAAGTTACATTGGTCCCGTGCGAGGTGTTCGTGCCTCCTACGGGGTCGTTTGGGAGTTGGTTTGGGTTTTCACCCTTTAACGGCATGTTTTCAAGTCTAAGAGTTATTTTTGCAAATTATCGTAATACTTCCAAACCGGGAGACCCGGGACTACTCGGTCGATTCCTATAAGTTACATTGGTCCCGTGCGAGGTGTTCGTGCCTCCTACGTGGTCGTTTGGGGTCTGGTTTGGGTTTTCACCCTTTAACGGCCTCTTTTCAAGTCCAAGTGTGATTTTTGCAAATTAGCGTCATACTCTCAAATCGAGAGACCCGAGACTACGCGATCAGTTCCAACAAGCTACATTGGTCCTGTGCGAGGTGTTCGTGCCTCTTACGGGTCCGTTTGGGGGTTGGTTTAGGTTTTCACCCTTTAACGGCTTATTTTTAAGTCTAAGTGTTGATTTTTTCAAATTATCATCATACTCTCAAACCGGGTGACCCGGGACTACGCCGTCAGTTCCTATAAGTTACATTGGCCCCGTGGGAGGTGTTCGTACCTCCTACGGGGTCGTTTGGGAGCTAGGTTTGGGTTTTCACCCTTTAACGGCCTGTTTTCAAGTCTAAGTGTTAATTTTTGTAAATTATCTTCATACTCTCAAACCGGGAGACCCGAGACTACGCGGTCAGTTCCTACAAGTTACATTGGTCAGGTGCGAGGTGTTCGTGCCTCCTACGGGGTCGTTTGGGGGCTGGTTTGGGTTTTCACCCTTTAACGGCCTGATTTTAAGTCAAAGTGTGATTTTTGAAAATTATCGTCATACTCTCAAATCAGGAGACCCGGTACTACGCAGTCAGTTCCTGCAAGTTACATTGGTCCCGTGCGAGGTGTTTGTGCCTCCTACGGGGTCGTTTGGGGGCTAGTTTTGGTTTTCACCCTTTAACGGCCTGTTTTTAAGTCTAAGAGTTATTTTTGTAAGTTATCGTCATACTCTCAAACCGAGAGACCCGAGATCACGCGGTCAGTTCCTACAAGTTACATTGGCCCCCTACGAGGTGTTCGTGCCTTCTACGGAGTCGTTTGGGGGATGGTTTAGGTTTTCACGCTTTAACGGCCTGTTTTCAAGTATAAGTGTGATTTTTGCAAATTATCGTCATACTCTCAAATCGGGAGACCCGAGACTACGCGGTCAGTTCTTACAAGTTACATTGGTCCCGTGCGAGGTGTTCGTGCCTCCTATGGGATCGTTTGGGGGCTGGTTTGGGTTTCCATCCTTTGACGACTTGTTTTTAAATCTAAGTGTTATTTTTGCAAATTATCGTCATACTCTCAAATCGGGAGACCCGGGACTACGCGGTCAGTTCCTACAAGTTACATTGGTCTTGTACGAGGTGTTCGTGCCTCCTACGGAAACGTTTGGGGGCTGGTTTGGGTTTTCACCCTTTAACGGCTTGTTTTCAAGTCAAAGTATGATTTTTGCAAATTATAGTCATACTATCAAACCGGGAGACCCGGGACTACGCGATCAGTTCCTATAAGTTACATTGGTCCCGTGCGAGGTGTTCGTGCCTCCTACGGGGTCGTTTGGGGGCTGGTTTAGGTTTTCACCCTTTAACGGCCTGTTTTTAAGTCTAAGTGTTATTTTT
Source organism: Sambucus nigra (assembly GCA_949130495.1). Lineage (NCBI taxonomy): Eukaryota > Viridiplantae > Streptophyta > Magnoliopsida > Dipsacales > Adoxaceae > Sambucus > Sambucus nigra. The sequence continues at coordinate 457,220,753 of OX422214.1, read as the reverse complement.
GCAAATTATCGTCATACTCTCAAACCGGGAGACCCGGACTACGCGGTCAGTTCCTACAAGTTACATTGGTCCCGTGCGAGGTGTTTGTGCCTCCTACGGGGTCGTTTGGGGGCTGGTTTGGGTTTTCACCCTTTAACGACCTATTTTTAAGTCTAAGTGTTATTTTTGCAAATTATCGTCATACTCTCAAATCGGGAGACTCGGACTATGCGGTCAGTTCCTACAAGTTACATTGGTCCCGTGCGAGGTGTTCGTGCCTCTTACGGGGCCGTTTGGGGGCTGGTTTGGGTTTTCACCCTTCAACGGCTTATTTTTAAGTCTAAGTGTTGATTTTTACAAATTATCATTGTGTTATCAAACCGGGAGACCCGTGACTACGCGGTCAGTTCATACAAGTTACATTGGTCTCGTGCGAGGTGTTCGTGCCTCTTACGGGTCCGTTTGGGGGCTGGTTTAGATTTTCACTCTTTAACGACCTGTTTTTAAGCTTAGGTGTTGATTTTTTCAAATTAGCGTCATATTATCAAACGGGGAGACCCGAGACTACGCGGTGAGTTTGTACATGTTACATTGGTCCCGTGCGAGGTGTTCGTGCCTCTTACATGGTCGTTTGGGGCTGGTTTGGATTTTCATCACCTATAGCAGTCCAATAGCTAAACCCCTCATGACCACATGAGTAAAAAACTCATGTCCATAATAAGCTATACTTCTATGTTAATATGGACTCACTGCGAGGGGTCATTAATTGTTTGTACTAAATCTCAATAGTGTAAGGCATAATTTCTATCAAGAGGCATTCTTTTGAAAAACTAACACATGTTATTCAAACTCCATTCATTAGAAGTCCTATCATTGGAAGAGGTCTGATGATGTGGGAATGGTCACACAACTAAAGTTTTTTGTTTTGTGAATTCAAGTAATAAGTAAATATTCTTATAGAGTTTCTCATAGTTGAGCCAATTACGTCTTGATTAATAGCATAAGATCACGTAACTTTAAATTTACTTCCATAACAAAACTTCAAATATGAAAACACCTAATTTAAAAAAAAAGTGTTAAACCCCATAACCATATATACACTAAAGGACACGCATATATAAAGTACTACAGATATATAAAACTATATATCTTATTAGAAGTAAAATATAATACTAGAGTTTTACCCGTCCAGTAGCGGGTTAGTGGGATTCTGCATGTGAAAGTTACATTACTTGTAATTCCTTGGCCTTGGCCTTGCTTTGAAGATACTTTTACATATAAACCCCTAACATCCTGACCTACAATACGTCAATGTGATCAAAATTAACCAGAGAATAAACTAGAAAGAAGTCAAGTCCAAAGGGTATGAACTATAAGATTACCTTTGTATCCATGCTAACTAAATCCTTAGCACAAGTGAACAGTCCAAATGGATTCTAACTACATCATTATATATAATTCATTTACAGAAATTTATTGAATGGTTTCTTACTGGACAATAAAAAGAAAAAAAATAAAGAATGGAAAAAATAAAGAAAAATTCCATATAGTGAATACTTACTTACAGTTATTGATATGCCCCAAGCCCCCGGTGATTGCTCACAACAACATTCCAGCCACGTTTTGCAACAAAATTTGACACTATTTCATCAACCAAACATAGAGCTAATAAATTTAAAGTGTATAATTACATGTATATCAAAAGCCGATCTTTAGTGCACTTCTTCCCTTCCACCTTCAAGTACACACACTATGTGCACGCACACATATATACATAAACAATCAATTTATTGATGAGACACTAAGGTGTTAAAATGACAATATACAAACATATACACACACACACACACACACACATACGTGTTTTGGCAATTAAGTCTAGTTCTAATTCTAAATTTCTCTATAGACCTTTATTTCTCATTTTTTTTTCTCCTAAAGTTTTAGTGAAATAATCCCATTTTTATTTCATTTCCACCCTTCCAGCTCCAAATCTACACACACAGACATTCAACTCATCAACGAGACACAGGGCTGTAAAAAGGAAAATATACAACTATACGAACACACACACACACACACACTGCATGTGACAATTATTTTTAAATCTAGATTTCTCTATAAGCCTTAATATTTTGATTTTTCCTCAAGCTTTAATGAAATTGGTACCCGAAATTGCAACTGATACAAATATATATATATATATATATATATAGAGAGAGAGATCGCAACTGGATATATATATATATATATATATATATCGGGTACCCGAAATCGCACCCCTAAATCGCAACCCGAAATCGTTACACCTAAATCGCACCCCGAAATCGCAACTGATATATATATATATATATATATATATATATAGAGAGAGAGAGAGAGAGAGAGGGAGATGTAATACCTTACGGTGATGAGGCCGGTAGCGTGGGAGCAGTAGCAGCGACGCGGAGCAATAATGATGAGGAGAAGCGATGAGGAGGAGAAGCGATAAGGAAGCCGGGAGGGAGGGAGAGAGAGAGAGAGAGAGATAGGATTGGAATGTCTTGAAAATTTGGTCCCCCACTCCAAATTTTGGGGGGTTATTTTTTTAATAAAGCGTACCCATATTTGGCACAGTTAAAAATCGTGCCAAATTTTGGCACTATTTCAAACCGTGCCAGATTATGATAAAATCGTGCCCGAATCTGGCACTGTTTTAAACAGTGCCAGAATCTCCTTGCCTAAGCGTGCCAGATTGACATTTTTGGTGTAGTGATAGGACAACGAAGTTCTATAATAAGAGGGTGAAGTCCTGGCCACTACAATAGGAGACCTCGTTCTGAAGAAGGTTTGATAGAAGGCCAACAAGCTTCATCCTAACTGGCATGGTCCTTATAAGGTGGTTGAAGAATTGGTTCCAGGAACGTATCGGCTGGAAAATTTAGATGGAAAACCATTCTCTAACCTATGGAACGCTGACCACCTCAAGAAATACTACCAGTAAGAGTTTTGTGTTAAAAGTTTCATCTTGGCTTCGTTTATTTCTAAACAATTTTATATTAGTATCATTTATCCATGTATATGAGAATCAGATTATGAATGAAAAATAGTCAATTTTTCTCTCTATTTTGTTATTTGAGTTATTTTAGATTGTATGTATTAGATCATCCTAAGCTACAAAACATCATTCGTGATGAAGTAGCTCCTACTTACTCCCGATGATATGACGGTCCAGACGAGGTCAACCTCGTCCATGGACTCTCAATAACACCAAGAGGGGGGGGGGGGGGGGAACATAGTAGGCATCATTAATTTGGTGAAATTAACTCTCTCGATCGAGACGACAGTGTATGTACGAGAGTGATCTCATATAGTACACTCTCAAAAATACGAGAGGGGACTCGTGATGCAAACACCATAATTTAGTGGATTCAAATTAAAAATTACTTAGTTGTGGTTCATATTAAGCATCATTAATTTGGTGAAATTAACTCTCTCGGCCGAGACGACAGTGTATGTATGAGAGTGATCTCGTACAATACACTCTCAAAATGACGAGAGGGGACTCGTGATGCAAACACCATAATTTGGTGGATTCAAAATAAAAATCACTTAGTTGTGGTTCATATTAAATATCATTAATTTAGTGAAATTAACTCTCTCGACCGAGACGACAGTGTATGTATGAGAGAGATCTCGTACAATACACTCTCAAAATGACGAGAGGGGACTCGTGATGCAAACACCATAATTTGGTGGATTCAAATTAAAAATCACTTAGTTGTGGTTCATATTAAACATCATTAATTTGGTGAAATTAACTCTCTCGACTGAGACAATAGTGTATGTACGAGAGTGATCTCGTACAGTACACTCTCAAAACAACGAGAGAGGATTTGTGGTGATGAATGCAAATTTAAAAACCATTGCTTTAGTCATGTAAATCTTAGATAAAGATGAGTCTCAGTTAACCAAGACGACGCTCCAAAGGGAACGACTAGTGAAAGCCAATTACAAACCATTCAAGTATACAAAATAACATTGGAAAAAAATTAGAAAAGGCTATTCATCTCATCACCATCAAAGTGTATGCTCATCCAAAGCAAGAAAAATTAACAAAGTATTTGAAAGAAAGAGTATGAATTACATCAAGGAAACGGCATGAAGGGTCACAGGCGGCCGCCCAAACAAAAGAGACTTCTTGTATTCCAAACATTAGAGTGGTCTAAGATATTGGTGGCATCGTCGGCTTGCTGCTGGGCATCAACTTTGGTCTGTGTATCGACTCCATCATCATTGACACCCTCCCCAGCTGCATCATCATCATTCACAGTGAACTCATTGGGATTAACCTCAGTAGTCTGGGTCGGCACCTCCACCTTGTCCAAAGCAGTCTCATGAAAACAGTCATTGAAGTACAGACCTTCAAAGTCCTTTGGGGTTAGAACCCCAGTCTCGATGTCTCTGAGCACTGCTCATCGGCTGGCAGTTCTGATCCCTCGGTCCAGATACTCAAAAGCATTACTGCCGAACTCTTCAGACTCATTGAACTCGGCCACAACCTATGCTTTTTTCACATCCAAGGTAGTTTGAACGCGGTATCAATCTCTTTCTGCCTATTCTTGACTAAATTCTCTAGTTCCTACTCATGGTCAGCCTTCAAATTATCCAACGCCTGGTTAGCTATCTTCTCAGTTGACTTTGCTTTGTGAAGGTCATCCCTCAGGCCTTACTCAACTTTCTCAGCATCCCTTCCCTTCTGGATGCTAGCTTCCAAGACGATAGAAAGAGAACATAGACTATAAAATAAAGTTGAGCCTAGTTAGTACGACACAACACTTGGGAAGAATAAAAATGAGAAAAGTCCGAACGAATACCTGGATAGCGTTATGAAGGCCGAATTCAGTGATAAAAGACGGGCTTATAGACTGAAAAAATCGATTATCAGTCTCAAACATCAATTATTTGATAGCTTTAATGGACTTCTTGGAGTTTCCCATGATGCTGTCGTCGCTCAACTTCAACTGAGAAAGACGGGTAACAAGGATGTCTTGAGAATGGATCGGTATAACCCTATTCGATCCTTGGGTCATCAGACCCAAAATTGCAGGATAAGAGGTAGTTGTATCTTCCACTCTCTCCTTCATCTTCCTGGTATCCTCGGTTCAACCGAAGCCACCAGTAGTCTTCTTCATCGGACCAACTTGGGCCGATTGCTTATTATCGAACTTGTTGACCATGTTGAGATGGTTGGGGGCACCATTTTTCAAAGAGCATCGGGAGTATTGCTTGGACAATCTACAAAGGACCAAAGGTTAGTATCAGGAATATACAAGCCGATACTATAATTAAAAAATGATGGCATAGTTGGGAAGTTAAACTTATAAATCTTAGTGAGTGGGTCAACTTGAAGACCAGACTCAATTAAGTTATAAGGGGTCGAGAGGTTCTCATATTTGGCAAGACCACCTCCCTTACCTTAGATCCTTAAGGTCTTAATCTTATCCTGAACGTTTAAACTCAGACTAGGATCAATTTTGGCAGACATCGACACCTTGGCCCATCGCTGGGGTACCCTCGGTTCGTTAGAAGAAGAGACATGGTTTGGTGGAAATTCCCATGCGCTAGATACAAAAAAGTATCTCAGCTTCCAGTGGTGATTAAACATTTGATTAACAAAGACGATCTTCTTGGTCAGCTTCCTAGCCACAAAGTGATAATATCAAGGTGAGACTTAGTACAAGAAACATTATAGCATGTCGAGAACACGCTGATTGGAAGGTCGGTACTATGACAGAACTTCCAAAGAACTATAGAGCCTAGAAGCGTTCTATAGGGATTTGGGGAAAGTTGGGCAAGAGCTAAACCAAAGTGGGCGAGAACAACTTGTATTATGGGATGTATGGGGAGGCAAAAGTCGAGTTTGAACATCTGTTCATAAATGGAAATCTATTTAGAATGACACTCATAGGCCCTCTCAGACTCGTCCGGAACCCTCACTCCGATCCCATAACTGATGTCGTATAAGTGCCTCCAGTATAAGAGGTCTACCTCAGTCATAATACTCTCAAAATGTTGGGCAAAAGAAGTGTTTAGTGGCTCATTGGCCTCATCTCCAAAATCTACGACATCAGGGGCCGGTGCTCTAGTTGAGAATCTCTCTTGAAATTCACCATCTTTCATGGAAGTAACAGGGATAGCTATTTGGATGGGGGGTTGAGCGACAGTTACTCTTATCCCAGATAAGGCCAACTCATCAGAAGACGAGGCCACCTCATCAGACTTGATGGCCCCAGCCTCGATTGTACGAGAGTTAGTAACCTCCATAGCACGTTCGTACGAGTTAACAGGGACCGAGACCCTAGATAATGAGGGTCTATAGCCTTTCAAAAATGATATGTCTACAGCATCATCGTACGAATACGAGTCGTCACTCATGCTGGATTCACTTGAGATGACAGTGGGAAGATAAGTGACAGAAGGGTCATCTCGTCCTGCAGATGCATGGGGATGAGATGGTGAAGGATAATCTTGTCTCTCAGTTGTCATAGGGTGGATAATAGCTAAAGGATGTGGAGATATGGTTGTAAAGGAAAGGCCTTGGCCTGACACCTGGCCTCAACTTCGATCTCATACTGGCAGATCTCTTTAAAGATCTTTTCCCTAACGCTTGGGAATTTTTTGGCTAGTTCATATAATTTCTTTAACATTCAGAAATATGACCCTCAAACTATAGTATCCAAAGGGGGAAACAACCTAAAACTACTTTGACGAGTTAACCAAAAGATCAAACAGGGAAGGCTAATGGATTTGATGCTTCAGCTCAATAAAACCTAAGAATGTTTAATGAATGCTGTCGAAGAAGATGACCGAAGTTGAACCGAAAAAAATCCTCGGTGGCTGAAACAACCAGGAAAGAGGTTGAAGAACTTAAAACCACCTTTATGATATGAAAACAATTACAAACAACACTCAGAAGGTCCCAAAAGCAATTGAAGTCATTGAATGTTTAAATAATCACCAAAAAAGAAAAATCATTGAGAAACTAACCAGAAGCAATGGAAAAGATGAACAAATAGAAGAAGAATAGATTAATTGGGGATTCTGTTCCTTAAAAACCCTAGGGATGATTGAAGATCACCATTGAGTGGAGGAAATAAATGATTTTTGGGAAGTCTGAGTTTGTAGAGAGAAAGAGATAAAAACTTAAATCTATCTGCGATAATCTTTGACCAAGGTTATTTTTCAAGCAAGCACGTGCCAAAGATAATGACTGCGAAAGGTAATTATATCACTCCCCAAAATTGATTTGTCGCAACCTCATTTTTTACTAACAATCTTGATTGTTCTTTTTCCAGGGGAAGAAATTGACTGCGAGCTTCTAAAAGCTCAACTTACTGAAATGGATGAGGAGGCCATTACCCTCAATCAAGTCCCCAAGAAGGGGAAAAGAGGAAGAGGGCGCTAAAAGAAAAAGCTCCTGCGGTCGAGGACATTGTTGCGGATGAAGTTGTTGTAATCAATCCCACCCTTAGGAGAGCTGCGGCCCCTGCTGATGACGTCGTGATTTTTGGAGTACAAACTCCCCTAGTGGACGATGACATTAGGGTTGAGTTGACAACGGATGGCATTATTTTTGGGGGAGAGATCAATGCTGGATCCATACCAACTCATTTTTCTCCTGGATCTCCTCCTTCGGAGCCGCGGAATGTAGTGTTAGTAAATGCCAAGTTGCCCCACCACAGAGTAGGGAAACTGTGGGTAACAGTGGTCATCTGCAGCCTCGTTAAGGGAACCAAATCCTCACTCCTCTTGGGACACAACTACCAGGGCAGTCTATAGGATGAGGAAGGCTCTGGACGCGGTTGATCTGTATCGCCTAATTAATGAAGACCATGAGCACTTAGAGGAATACGCCCTCCATAGTCTGATGAGTGTAAGCACCATTTATTTTTTGTTTCAATTATATATTTTTTTCTCCTATTTTCTAACACATTTCCAATTTCAGGCTGCAACTGTGGTCATGACCCAAAGGGCCAAATATGAAGGCCTATACAAACTGAAGGAGTTCGCGGAGAGGGTTCACGTGGAAGATCTGGAGAAGGCCATGGCTGCATCTTTTATAGCAGGCAAAGAATTGTCTGTAGTGGCACTAGAGGCCTATAAAATGACAACAAAAGCACAAATTCAGGCTGTGGTACAGGCCCAAAATGATGCTGAACAAAATTTTAGGGCTGCCGTAGAATCTCTGAAAATAGCCCAGTCTCAAACTACGGAGGCTGCTAGTTGTGCAATAACTTATGAGAAAAAGCTCAATCTTCTCCAGTGCAAGTAGGAAGGGTTGGAGAGTAAGTGTGCCCAAAATGGCTTAGACCATGTCGGGGCCATTAAGAAGAAGGATGAGGAGCATGCTGCAGCTATGGAAGGGTGTACAAAGGAGACCAACGAACATATCTAAAAATGTGCGATACCTATTTAAGGGTGTGCATACAAAATATGAACTCAATAACCAATACTCACCCATGAGACGATGACCCATGGGGTCCTCATGAATGGAATAAGGTAATAAGTACTCGAAATATAGAGAAACAAGATAGAAACACCTCGTTTCCCATAGACGATGCCAAAATGTTGATACGAGAAATCGGACACATGTCGATCTCATATCAACATGTCAAGTATAGGATGGATATAAAGCATGTAAAGAGAAAAAACACAAGTATAGAGTTGTTCGGACATTGAAATGGGCCTACGTCCACTTTTCTTACCCACTTTTATTATACACATGTTGTAATACAGGATTACATGGCCATGTTGGCATAAAATTGAGTAAAGAGAAGATAATACATGTTAAGGCTAAGCTGCTAATGCTGGATGTGGCATGTGGATCGACGGAGCTATGGCAGGGAGTGAGCCCCCAAGCCAGGTGTGCTTGAGAGAGAGAGAGAAAGTAAAGTTGAGCAAGGCTTTGCCTATGAATTCTTTTTAGTCTCCCCCATATCTGATCTGGTTTCATCCTCTATAATGAGATATGCTCCTCGTATTTATAGGAGAGAGAGGGGTCTTCTAGGGGTAGCAGCTTCAAGCAGCGTAAGGAGGAGTTGCGTCCTGTCTGATGCAAGGCAGCGGTTGGGTGATGGAGGTGATACTGTGGCCAGTCTGTTCCCAAGTGACGGTGACTGTTACTCCCAAACAACAATTCTTCCTCAAACTCGTCAGGTTCCTCGATCACTCGTTCTCCACGAGTATTGAACCTCCTCACCTCTTGTTCTGGCATATGTTCCCTAACATATAGAGATGATTCCACCTTTACATATTCTTCAGCAATTGACTGTCACACCCCACTAAATTCTGACGTCGGCCGCCACCGAAACTAAACCAGGTGCAAGTAAATTAAATATCATACTTAGCATGTGACAGATATGAGACATAAAAATTTTAATCCATAAGATACATTATTTCAATCCAACCCAAATATAAATGACATCCAACTGATAAAACTCCAAAGTGCGATTAAAAATCCATCACATGATCTCTGAATATCTCAATAATTATATAAATAAAATCCAACTGAAATCTTAAAACAACTTTGTAACTGAAAGGCCCAATAGACTCCAAAGTAGTCTCATAAATAATACGACGGAATGGAAAGAGAAATTGAACTACTAAAGCAATAAAATAAATCCAGTTGTACCTTCAAGAGATCTCTAATGAATCCTATGCAGTAACTCCCAAATAAATTCTGAAAAAGATTAGTCAACGCATGTGTTAAAGCCAAAGCCCCAAGCATGAAAACCGGTTACTCCTCTCAGTTAGGGTCCTTGAACCCAGACAATAGTTTTTCATATATATCGACCATAGAAATAGAGTATTTTAATTACGAAAGTTAGTAATCGCCAAAAATAAACTTCTAGCTACTCGCAAGGTTTCTTTAAAATGTGCCACACCAATATTATTTTAATTGGCCCGCATTCCCAGCAATATTAAATTTCATTAAAAGGACCACAATGATAAATTACTAAGATACACATCTCCTTGTCAAAGCCGCCGTCTGACCCGTTTTAACTGTCGGCCCTCGCGATGTGACAAGATTCCACCCACCCACACGTCCCCTTGTCAAGTCCACCGTCTGATCCATTTTTATCCTGTGATCCTCGTGATATGACAAGGTTCCATACACGAAACGACATAAATCGTCATCTAACCCATTTAAACTGTCGGCCCTAGACACATTATGTCGCCAATAAATTTAATATCCATTTTAGTCCTGCGGTATTAATTTTCCAAAATTCCTTATAATCATTAATCAAATTAATTTTCCCCACTCTTAAAAGCGATGTGAAAATCCTCAAAATATCCCTTAGTCCCAACCAAGGGTTCCCAAAACACAAATCCATCCTATCCTAAGTAAAGGATGATTATACAAATTTCACTCCACCTAGATATCAATCCTAGGCTATCTTAACAATGGTATAATATAGAAAATCATCCCCCACCCAAAATTATATAAGCCACATAGACTCACACTAACTAGTCCCATACCTAATTAGTATAAATCACAACTAGGTCCCACTCACTAGTCTCATACCTAACAAGTGTACTATAACAAGGGGTGAAAACCAATTACCTACAATACCCAACATTTTCGAAATATTATAATATTTCCATAAAGTGGCACAATTAAAAAATTATAACAACATTCGTAACAACACTAAATTCTCAATTAAATAATTTTACTCTAAATAATGGAAATCAAGGACACATAAATATTGTGATTTTCAGAATAATAGCTACATGAAGTCCTATCATAGTTATTATTTTCTAACATAAGTAATTAATTTTATCTAGGTTTCTCACATGAAATATAAAAAAATATTTTCTTAGGAATCCTCTACATGCACATGCCCATCATACAATCGACTATACCAACACAACCCCAAGAACAACAAGGTTATAAGTATTCGATAACTTTAATATTTCATGCAAAACAGTCCCGAAATTTATCTCTTTAATAATTATATTCATAACTTATTTTAGAAAACATGAGTTTAATGGAGGCTACAATCAAGACACATAACACTAAAGGAAAAGAATAGGGTAAACATGCGTGTAATTAGTTTGATAAGAATCTGATTAGATATATGAGTTCCTCTCAAAAAATAGATCAAAACCCTTCTTGAACCAACTTGGGACAGATTAGTCTTGGCCTTCAAAACTGAGCTTGAAAAGTAATTTTAATGGTGGCTAGGGTTTTGAGGTAAAAGATGATGAAAAATAGAGAGTCTTCTGCTCTTAGGGTTTTCACAAATGAGTGTTTAAAAATCTGGCCCAGTCACTTTAATTATATATAAGTGCAAGAGTTTTAAAAATTACAAAACTGGTCAAAAGGAAAACCTGCTACGCAAGAAATCTGGGGGAGTCGATTTATCGACTCCCAGGATCGATCGATCGATCCCTCAGGGATTTTGACAGTTCGCCCAGCAAAAATTAAAAAGGGTTAATACTCTTAAAAATTTATATAAAATCCATTTTAACTCCGATTTCAATTCTGCTTGAAGTTTTATTCTTCTAAAATCATAACCAACCTATTTAACCAATAAAAATGATAAAATTCAAAAAATTATTTTTCCCGAATTTTCCAATTAATTAATTAAATAAACTAATGAAAACACAGCATGTTACATTGATCCTCCAATATACCATGCATTCTTTACGTAATCTTTGAAGGTTTTCATCAAGTGCTCAAAAGGATACATCCAACGATACCAAAAGGGACCACATAACAAAGCTTCATTGCATAAATGCATAAGCAGGTGGATGCTGATATCGAAGAACTATGGAGGAAAATATTTCTCTAATACACAAAATGCGTCGGCTAAAGTTGATTCCGTAGCTTTATTGTGCGTTATGTTTATCACTTTTGCATAAAGTAGGGTAAAACAAAAATTGATTTGCATAATTGCCCGACGAAGATCTTTGTGTTCGAAAAAGCAATGTCGAAATAATAGAGGGATTAACTGGATGATTATGTGCTAGTCGTGAAACTTGCACTGTTTCAAGTCATTTGGGCGGTTTTAAGTTATTTGCGCGGTTAAACCCATCAGTTGAGATTGCAAGACAAACGTTGCGCAGTTCCTTTGCAAATTTATGGTGTTGTGCGCTTGAATTTTGCTAGATGGGTGAATCAACTAGATAACGCATCTAATTCCCACCCACCTCGCATCGAGCGTGCCATGTCATTGCCTCCGCTATCCACAGTACAGTAAATAACCGTTTTAACCGTGGCCCAAGTGGAAAATACTTCAAAACCTTTTGTAGGACTTGCGAGCACTTACAATTTTTTCTAGATTTATTCTTTACATTCTCATATCTAGGCTCACTGCATACATGACATTCATCCTCCTCTTCGTGCTCATTGCGGTACAATATGCAATCATACTTGCATGCATGAATAAAATTATATTTCAAACCCAAACCCTTCAAGATCTTCTTCATGGTAGGATAATTGTCTGGTAACGTGTTCTCTTTTGGGAGAATAACCCACTTAAGAATTTCGGTTATACTGTTCCCAGACTCTCTAAATTGACTCTCTAAATTATGCAAACCAATCATTGCATATAATACCGAGTGATCTTCATCGTAATCTTTATACAATGGTCTAGCTGCATCGACTTTCAACTGTATGTATTCCTAATCTCTTGAAAGTTCAACATCAGAATTTTCATTTAGTTGGCCACAATGCGTATTATCCGTATCTATAAGTTAGTGGTTTTGACAGTTGGGGAGTCCATAAGCATCATCAATTAAGTCCATCAATGGACGATATATTGGTGAATCATGTACCACTTCCAATCGTTGGGGTTCCATTACGAGTTCGAGCACAGATAATTCTTTCGAAACATAAGGTATATTTGTTTCACCATGATATGTCCATATTTTATAGTCTTGACAGATTCCCCACTGTATTAAATGTAACTCAACGTATTCCAATGACTTATATTTTTCGTTCTAACAACGGGTGTGGGTGCACGGACACAGAATCTTGCCAGTTTTAAGATTTTTAAAAGCGTATTTAACAAATTCTTGAATGCCCTTTACATAATTATTTGAAATTCGGTCAATCTCTCCCATCCAGTCTTTGTATAGTGGGAAATGCATGTAATAATCTCCAAATTCAAGTCATGTGGATATAGGTTAAAACTAAAATCCATGTAATAATCAATGTAATAATATACAACTGAAGCAATCAAAAAATATTATTCAAACTTAAACAAAACCAATATTCTTAAATGGAAACAAAACCAATATTCTTGAACTGAAATAAAACCAAAATTCTTGCAACTAAAACAAAAAAAAGTTATTACAATTGAAAAAAAAACAAAATATTATTCGATCTCTTCCAAGAGATAAATTGGCCAAGCAAGAAAAGAGTTTTTTTAATTCCTCAATTCCATCTCATCCCCGCCTACAGCGAACACAGGTACATCTTCGCAGCCATTGTATATTTCATCGACCAGTATTTGAGCCTCACCCATCCCCAATGGTCAGTTGTGTACTTTAGTTCCACCAACCTTGGATATGAGTATGCATATCCCAGTAAACCTCTTATTTCTCAGGTCTTTGAAATAATACTTTTTGCCATAGTCACCGTGAGTTGTTGATGATGATCCAAGTCCCATGACAGGGGGAATTTGGGAGGGGAATGTTGGATGAGGCGGTATTTGGGAGGGGAGTGTTGGATGAGGCGGCATTTGGGAAGGGAAACTTGAAGTGGGAGTATAGTTAAAACCTTGAGGAGGAGGGTGAGGGTAAGGGTAACATTGAGGAGGAGGAGGCCGAATTGGGACCCCATAATTTTGGAAAAGGGACACAAGTTATCCAATTTGATTAATCAGCAATCCCAGGTTATTTTTGATTTCCTGGACATGCCCATCGGTCTTGGAATATCGTTCGTCATTGGATGAGAAAATATTATTGATTGAAGAGAACTCATCCATGAGAGGTGCGATCTGTTGAAATTTTATTTTGGCATATGTGAGCCAACACCTCTCGTCCTCCCTTTTTTGTCATTTCCAAAGGTATGGGTCAAGGCATTATTATCAAGGTCAAAACTGACTGCGGATTGCCTCTATTTATTTTTGTGTCTCAGCCAGGTGCCACGGGAATGTATTATCTTTATCTCGTCGAGCATGAACAAAAATGTTGAACCGATTTAGTGTTTACCAGAATCTGGACCATCCTTTGTCCTACTCTCCCCCATTCATTCTTCACATCCTCATAGGATTTGAATCCCAACCTTTAGATATAAATTTTTTGTGCCGTATTTTTTTATTTTTCTCCCTTTGGACCAACTTTTTTTCCATCGCCTCATTCTCCAAAAACTTATTCCACTGCTCTACCGGAATTTCAAGATTTGGAGGCACTCTCTCTTTCAAAGATAAAATATCGGAGCTCACTGCCTCGTTCGAAAAAATGTTTCTTCCGAAGGTTTCTCCTGTATGTTCTCAATTATTCAACAACCTGAGATAGAACCTTATTCTTGGAACGATCGGGAAATGATAAATACTTGGAGAGTTGATTGTATATATAATCCTTGACGGCTTGATCAACCTGGTTCTAGTTGTCTGGTCCACCAACCTTCATTTTTACCAAAGCCAAACACCGGGCTTTAAAGTTCAGCAAGTCTGACCTATCACCCATCAGGTTATTCCCGAGAAGGAAGAACCCAATGGACTTTTTTTGGGTTGAGTGGGAGGCATCGACAACGTTGGATGGGGGCGGTGGAGCAACGGGAGTGCTGAATGAGGGTGTCGAAGCTGTTGGACTCAGTGAGGATGCAACCATTGGTGGAGTCGTGTATTGCACACGAATTGGTGTTGAGAATTCAGGTTGTGCACGAGATGGTGAACCTCATTACGGTGTTACCTCGGTACTTTGTTCCCTTGGTTTTTTTCCTCCCGACATTATCTACAAAAATGAAAAACAATAAGTGACTAAAAAATTATAATAAGAATTTATAATTAATTAATCAAGCTTACGACTATATATATATATACCTTCTCAAAGTAAGACTTTAGAATAAGTTCAATATGCCTGATCTCCATCCATTCGGTATTAATTTTTGAGAACCTATTAATTTTTTCACGTGGTCAACTAGGAGGAAGGGTATCTATGATTGATGTGTAGATATCCGTGACATGAACTCGGAATCCCATCATTTTCAACTTGTTATAAAGATTCAAGTTAGCGTGCATATGGAACGATACTTCGTCCATGTCAATGCTCCCTGCACGCAGTTGTATCCATAATGGGTGGATTTTTTTCCGCTTTCTCCAATAACGTAACAAAGGGCAGGGCTACATCATGATTATGCGTGTAAAATATATTTTGTAAAACATCATCCCATTTTTCTGATAGGGAAAATAGAATACGATCGAACAGGTAATCTTGCCAAAAATTAACTCCACAGTTTTGAAGGTAGTTAAATTGTTCAATTTTTTTATTTCCATACCTATAAATAGTAGTACCCTCTATATGACGCTCAATAATGAAAGAGTTACGTGTGCGGTCCAATTGCAACCTCTCTAGCTCTTGTTTCCAGTGATTATCATCGTGTCTCATTTTTCCTGAGAAGAATATACGAGGGCGTGTATATTAGGGTATATTAGCTTGTTTAAGGTTTTGATAATAAATAAAGGATTTTGAGTATATTTATTTGACTAGGGTGCGGAACCTAAAATACTTAACTAATTTCAAACTCTAAACATTATAATTTATCTTAATCCCTAAGTAACCACATTCAGTCAATACTAATAACACTCAATTAATTTTAAACTCTAAATAAATTTCAAGCCGTAAATGATAATACCCATAAATTTTGCAATTTATTTTAATCTCTAAGTAAGCACATTCAGTCAATACTAACAATACCCAATAAATACCCTCAAATAATGAAGCTAATTTCAACCTCTAAATAACAATTTCCAATCAATGTTAACAATACCCAATAAATAATGCAATAAATTTCAACTCCTATATTTAACATCCCTTTTCTTGAAAAAAATACACACACATACACAGATATACACAAATAAATCGGGATACACACACATACATAGATATACACACACATAAATCGGGATACACGCATATACATATATACACACATACACAGATATATATGCACGTACACACACACACACACATACACAGAAATACACAAGTTCTCACACACATATACACACTAGGGTTTAAATGTTACCTTTGAGATTGAGAGAGATAAGGGCCGAAATTAGGATTTGAGAGAGAGAGAGAGATTGCAAATCGCCGAAATTAGGGTTTGAGAGAGAGAGAGGTCGACACGGGAAGAAATGAAATCAAGGTGGGGGGTTATTATAAGGAACCTGGTCACGGAGCCATGACCCACTACCATGACCCTTAAATTTTTTCCACATCAGCATATAGTCAACCATGTGGTCATGGTTTAGGGTCGTAACCCACGCCCGATAAAATATTGAGATGGTCACGACTTTGGGCCATGACCCTTATGGTGTGCATTAAATAATTGGTCTCGGACAAAGGTCGTGACCCATCCGTGAAGACACTTGGAGGTAAATTTGGCGTGAAATTAACGCCATGATGGTCACGACTGGTCACGGCCTAAGGCCGTGACCCACGATGGTCAGGGATTTGGGCTGCGACCACTTCCAAGAGCATCCATGACCATAGTGGGTCATGTATATGATCACCCCAAAGTTGATGTGGTTACGGCTTTGGGTCGTGACCAGTTGGTTATGGATTTGGGTCGTGACCCCTTGGAGGTGACCACTCGCAGGATTTTGTGTAGTGTATGTTGGTCACTCTATTATTGGTATCCCTAACTTGATGCGTTGATTAATTCGGTCGGCTTGCCTTCTCGCTGATAAGGAAGCCTTTGTCGATTTAAGTCAAGATGGGCTGGTGTAACGTGTTTCCAATACCCTTTCTCTTGTAAGTTTGTTCTTATGCATGTATTTTTCCTTACATCACTCTTTGATTACAAGATATTGATTTTTTTCTTTGTCTTGCAATTCTTGGTTAACTATGACCATTTATTGGAGAGAATAATTTTCTTTAGGAATTCCTGCCCTGATTTAGAGGTAGCTCTAAGTGAGGCGATTAAAACCTTAGAAACTACTCGGGAAGATGGTGACGATGAGGTTGCCAAATCGAAGAAGCTTGAACCAAATGTCAAGATTTTGGAGGTTTCTAATGCCAACATCAATTAGAAGATCAAAGAGTCCACACCCAGGTCGCTACTTCTAAGAAGGCTAAGGACGATGTTGGGAGGGCCAAATTTGAGGTGGATAATGCCAAGACCAAGGAGGAGGAGGCGAAGGAAAAAGATTATGAGGCCATGGATGGAGTTGTTAAGGTTCAATCGCATCTTGAATACCTCTATAAGGTAATATTCTTTAAAAATGGTTAGGATAAAGCTGTTATTAAGGCTAAAAATTCAGAGGACTCCGAGTTGTTCAACTATCACAGTGCAAGTTCCCCTCCTCTAAATGATGATAATGAGGAGGAGGAGGGATTGCTTAATGACTAGTTTGCTGGTATTGAGGTGGCTAACATTAGTGTTGAGGTGGAAAATGTTGTTACCAAACAACATAAGAAGATTAACAATTATCGAGATGTTGAGAAGGCTAAGAATGGGGTCGACCAAATGGGACATATTGTTGTTGTTCAGGCTACCGAGAAGGAAAATATGGGAGAGAAATCCACTACGAGATCCAGTCAGATTTAGGAGATATTGTATTTGCTTTTTTCCCTTATAATGTAAGGTTCTCCCCATTGAATCTTGTTAATGAAAATCAAAGTTCAAATAAACTTCATTTGTTAATTTATCTTATAATATTCTCTGCATTTTTTTTGCAGAGATTGAATGGCCGACCACTTGTCCTTGCACTTTTTAGTTTGATGTAAGACATGCATAACTCGTTACAGCTCGCCATAACTTCAAAAAGACACATGTGAGACTTTTTTCATTAGTTGTCATGATATTGATGAGGATGGTGACCTCGACGAGATATTAGGCTCTGATGCATCCTCATGAGTAAGAGGAGTCTATTTAAATCTGCGTCAACTTTTCCACCAAGATGTGGTGGCCAATGCCTTTTATCATGACATGATTCGTTCCAACAGGTTTAGTTATAGTCAAGTGATAGTTAATTTGAAGTCCAAATTTAATAAGGATGTTGCCGAGCTAACCAAATCTAGGGGGGAATCAAAAGTTCGCCAACATTGAATTTATGCATGCTAAAAGGACTTCCATGTTGCAAGTCGACCTCTAAGGAACAAGGAAGGTTGAAATTCTTCTTGAGAAGGAGAATAATGACTTGAGAGTTGATCTTAGAGAGTCATAAAGTCCATACCAGACAAGCAAGTAGAAGAATGTGCTTCCTTTCTAGAAAAGGAGAATGGTCAGTGGAGAAAATATCTAGAAAAGACTAAAAAGTCCATGAATGATAAGGAAACGGTCATCAAAGGTCTACCCGAGAAACTCGATTATCTTAGATTTCAATTTCATAAGCAACCTCTCCAAGTGTGGAAGGGTGAGGCTCTTCCCAACTATAATATCTCTTTAGCCGATACTCAAAACATTACTTATAAAAATGGATGTCTTAATGCCTTAGTTATTGTGAAGGTATTAAAGGATTCTCAATTGTGGTATTGGTATGACCTTGGTTGACTCGATTATTATAAGCCCCATTATAGGTTTGATGATTCGTGGATCTTAATGGGTTATATTCTGATTAGTTTGATAAGGAAGTATCTGGCAAACCATTCACTTTACGGGGATGATGAACTTCACAATCTCCACACATAGTCAACGTGGTTAATCCAGGAGGGTCATTAAGAACTAGAGACTTGGATAATACCATCATATTTTCTAGGTTGGATAATTCGACCATTGAAACTGGATCTTAGATCACCCTAGCCACGTAAGTGACTAGTCTATAATTTCTTTTTCATTGTAAATTATTTGTAATTTTCAATTTCCCTATAATATCTTAAGGTATTAAGGAGGCGCCTACAAGTATGTGCTTTAGGTAAAGACAATATTTTTAAACCTTTCTCAATTTTACTATGCACCAAATTTGCGAACCAATTTAACAAACCCCAATTTGATGTTCTTAAGTTTAAACATGCATCTAGTGAGATTAAGCAGATAATGTAAAGCAAGTTCACAACGCTGATGTACAAGGAAACCACTAAGGGAAAAAAAACTCGGATGGGCCAGGCCATGTAATCTCTATGATATGGTTTTACAAAGCATAGACAATAGACTTACACAACGACTCGATCCCCATAAGCCATGATGCTCTTCTATCTTTAACCACTCCTCCACAGTATAAAGCAGGAGTCCACCTATGCCAGGTTCACAACCAAAAAGTCCACATATGCCTCGGCATCCATCAATACAACCTCAATAACCATCTATTATTAGGAATATGCAGTCCACCATTTCTTCATCGCAATTACCACGCACGGAGTCCACCACACGAATACAGTTATTCTAATGATGGAAGAATCAAACCAGTGATGAAAACCAAGATCTCTATGACATAAGGATAATGTAGACTTGGATCTTGAAACACATAAAGATATTTATGTTTTTTTTCTTTGGAAAACCTTTGTAAACAATTTGCATAAAGCATATATCTTTCTATTCAGTTATGCACTCACATTTTTGTGAATCAAATACGAATTGAATAATAAAACATAATATTCGAGGTAGCGCGCTATTCGAATGAGAAATATAAGTCATTCTAACGGAATGTGTATCTTGTTAGAACGAGAATACAATCTCGTTTGAATGACAGTACAATCTCATCTGAATGAGGGAGAAAATCGTTTGAACAAAAAAATGCAAGACTTTGTTCATACAACTTTAAACTCGATTTAACTCGAAAATGATTTATAAAATCATTTTCAAAACATTTTTAAATAAAATATCATCCTTATATAATATTTTGATAACTATAAACCATTATGCATTCATACCTGAGAGAATCTCATAAAACCATGTGAAAACTGAAACGGGCACAAAAAAT
The DNA here is from genome assembly GCA_949130495.1 of Sambucus nigra. Lineage (NCBI taxonomy): Eukaryota > Viridiplantae > Streptophyta > Magnoliopsida > Dipsacales > Adoxaceae > Sambucus > Sambucus nigra. Next base: position 457,200,702 of record OX422214.1, on the reverse strand, counting down.
GTGGCATGATCTATGTCTGAGGCTTGGACGCTACCTCTTCGACACAACATCATAGGCTTAAGGGAATCGCGACCCATAAATTCTATCCTATGACTCAAAGTGGTTTTTATCTGGAATAATGCCAAAACATACAAATTGACTCTATTTGGAAATTTATCCTTACAAATATCCCCCTTTGGATATTTCGAGACAAAACCAAAAATAGTGAAATGATCAGTCGGGACGTCAAGCCAAATAACCTATGTCTCATCCCATAAACCTAAAAGTAAAAGTACAGGACATAGAGTGTAATATGTGGGACTGACAAGCATGAGCTGTCTGAATGTGATGTAGTCAAAAAAACAGAATCTCTGAATAATCACTACATACGAAATAATCAAATACCAAGTGAAGTATGGAGGAATAAAAATATATAAACAATATAATCAAATCTCAAAATCTCAAATCTCAAATCTCCCCCCTATATCACATATCAATCTCTCCCACTTTTTGCCTAGAATCGACAACTAGTGGGACAAATAAACAGAAAACATCATATCTAGCCTGAGTATAACGTGAAGCATAACTAGATAAACATGTGTAACCACCGAAAGAAAGATCAGAATATGAAAAAATGTAGCTAATAAAAATTCATATGAATAAATCATCACTGTAACAAATGATGTGACTAAACAACGTCTCATCCAACAATGCAGTATAATAATCAAACATGAATAATCCAAGTCAACTGCATACAAATTGTCCATAAACACTCCAGAAGCACCATATAGGAATATCATGTAGCATAAAGGTACAAAAACTAACCAAATTTTGAAAAAAATTACAAGTCATTTGAACGATAGTGAATGTCATTCAAACGACAAAAAAGTCTCGTTCAAATAACAGAAAGCTCACTTTTAATGAGCAGAAACAGTTAGCCCTCACGTGAAGCTCTTTTGAAGGGACCTATCTAATGACCTAACACTGTACGTCGAAAACATCTCACGCAAACCTCACTGGAACCATATTTTGAACGACATGAAGAAGTCGTTCAAACGACACTGAGATGTCATTCTAACAACAACAACAAAATTCAATTCCAACCTAGAAATTAGTGTAACATCAACCCAGAAAGATGAATCGAAGAACTAAACACCAGATACTTTAAAAAAATAGGAATGATACTGAATCAAAAATAAAAATGAGCATCGATGTGCCTAAACATGGAATGGAATTAATGGGTGTGAACTAAGACAAATGAATCATAATTCAAACATATATATATATATATATATATATATATATATATATATATATATATATATATATATACGTTCAAGAAACTCCAATTGACCTCTAAATATCATCAAACTACGATTTAGCCATAGGTGACAATAATAAAGTGAATTTAATAAACTTACCAAACTTCGTGCACAAAAGTCTAGAATTTTAATGATTCTACTAAATAATAACATCATGACACGACTTTTTCAACCTAGAACTCATTGTCCAAACTTGTTGATCTTCAACTAAACTCCCTCAAAAGATAAACATAAATGATCATTCTTTTATAAATTAATTCTTCTTTTGAGGTTCTACTTTCTCTTTTAAGAGATATCCTATTGGCCCTTTTTGGCAAAATATAATATTTTTTATGCCTTAATTTTTATTGAGTTCTTTTAAGCGGTGGTTTTCATGACGAGTTCACATGCCTCTCGCAGCCCTTTCCCATGAACACTCATTATTTTTTCAATTAAATAAGCATATCCTCATGGGCAACGATTCTTACAGGCACAACTCCCCCTAAGAGTCACATAGATGACACGATCGAGAGGAGAACGTCTCACCAATATCAAATGTGCATGTGAAGTTAAACATTCAAATAAGCTCGTGCATGTGTGTGCAATGGCATATACATAGTAAAATCTAAATGAAAATCACATGATTATCTTCATGAGAAGATTTATCGTCATCGCTCATATGACAAACTATGAACCCGATGTAGTTGCGCTCAATGGGGGAATCTTTTCCCTCTTTTGGATCAATATCACTAAAGGTGTCATCAAAGGCTATCAGTTTCTTGCCCTCCTTCTTAAGTCTAGTGTGGAACTCTGCTACCCTATAGCTATAACCCTCATAACCATAACACCTATCTGACTCATCCCTGTTATCATTCTCACTTCAGTTCTTAGGGAAGTGATCGGCCCTATTGCTCTTATTTTTCTCAAATCATTTTGCCTCTTTCGATTGGTTTTGGAATTTAAGAAATTTCTTGAACTTCTTTGCCAACATGGACACATATTCGAATTCGATGTCAAAATCATCATCTGAAACTTCAGTTTCCTCCTTCCGGGCTTTCAAAGCAATGCCCTTTTCTTTTTTTGGTACTTCCTTCAATGCCCTTTTCGTTGAGTTAAGCATAATGAAAGAGTTTAAAACAATCACTTTTGGATCAATTCTTTTGGGAAACGACCTTAATATTTTTTTATAACTTGGTTATCGGGTGTATTCTCTCCCAAGCTATATGATGAGTGAAGCCTCATCCTCGAGTGACATAGGGATATATGGTTCTGAAGTAGTCATTACCACCCCCATAAAAGGGATATCCTCATGAAAGGGTGCCATATATGTGAGCCTTATTTTCTTTTTGTGATATTTATGCATTGATGTGTATACTTCATTTAATTTCGAGGAGATTCTTTGTTAGTGGGGAAGTATGTAATGCCCCGTGTTTTTATAATTGATTTATTTAATTAAATGGCAATTTTTGAGAAAAATAAAATTTTAGATTTTTGGATTTTTATTAATTAATTATGTTGTCTCTATTATTTGAAAAGTAGAATTTCAAACGGAATCAAAATCGGATTTAAAATGAAGTTTTTATGAGAGTTTTAAGTTTATCTTTTGAAAAAATGAAAAAAATATTTCCATGGACTTCATCACGGTATTACCTACGTCGTAGAGGGGTCACGATTCTATATGGGTGATCGTGGATCGGTCGACCAAGGTAGCCCACTTCCTGCCAGCCCGGACGGATTACAACACCGGATAGTACGCCCAGATATTCATTACAGAAATAGTTAGACTTCACGGGGTGACTCTCAATATCATGACTGACAGAGATAAGGTGTTTGTGTCTCGGTTTTAAGGAGAGTTTTCAGGAGGCGATGGGTACGAAGTTATGGATGAGCACAACCAATCAATCACAGACGGATGGACAGACCGAGCGAACAAAGCAGATGTTAGAGGACATGTTACGTATGTGCATCATTGATTTTGGCGGAGGCTGGGAGCAGTACCTTCCACTGGTAGAGTTTGCCTATAACAACTCCTACCAGTTTACTATTAGTATGACTCCATTCGAGGCACTATACGGCATACCTTGTCATTCCCCAGCATGTTGGTTAAAGGTGGGGGATAACAAATACTAGGTCCGGAGGTGATTCAGGATATTTTGGCAAGGATAGAGTTGATACGGAGCCGTATTCAGGTTGCTCAGGATCGACAGAAGAGCTATGTCGACACCAAGCGGTACTTTTGAGAGTTTAATATTTGGGACCATGTGTTACTTCGATTTCTCGTATGAAGGGAGTTATGCATTTTGTGAAGAAGGGAAATTTGGCAGCTAGGTATGTAGGGACATTCCCTATTATCGAGAGGATTTGTCCAGTTACTTACAGACTTGGGTTATCGAAGAATTTGCATAGGGTCCATGATGTGTTCCATATCTCTTCACTGATGAGATATCTTTGAGATGATTTGGCCTATACTCACATTGCATTCGAGGAGATCGACTTACAGCCTAATAGCTCGTACAAGGAGGGGTCGGTTGCTATCGTAGACCGTAGCGAGAGGAAGTTGAGGTCGAAGATAGTACCACTAGTCCATTTTTAGTGGCGGCATCATAATGTTGAGGAATCTACCTAGGATGACATGCGTGAACGTTATCCAGAGTTATTATTGTCAGGTATACTTTCATTTCTGAATTTCGGGACAAAATTCTGTTATTAGGGGGGAAGTATGTAATACCCCGTATTTTTACGCATATTTATTTTATTATGAAATAATGGGAATTAGGCACAGATTGAAGAAAATGAAAAATGTGGGTTTAAATTTTTTTAAACCCACTAATGATTAGGCACAAATTCCTAGTCCCGATCATTAGGGCACAGTTCACAATTAATGCATGCATCAGCCTCTTCTAAGGTATCGTGTTGAGCCACAACTTGCATGCCAAGTTGTGGCCCTATCAGTTCCTTCTCAGAGACGTCACGTAAACATCAGATTTCAGACCTTTATCCCCCAGCCTCCTCTCAACACAGAAGACTAAGGGCTAGGGGTGATTAATATGCCCATACGAGACCTTGTCTCGTCTCAAGATATACTTGGCTCAAGCTGAGTTTTTCCAGTGTTCTATTAGGTTACCCAACAATGATTGTCTAAGCCTCATCCATATTTGAGTCGAGACCACATGCTACATTAGCGGGCTTCGCGCCTCGCCTCTCCATACCAGGAAGCCGAGACTACACTATGCAATTAACAATGTGCAATCTAGTGAATACACCAGTGGTCTCATACACAGCTGGACCAACACCTTAACCCGATTGGAGACAGTTGTTATCTTATAGAGCGTGTGGAATGAAGCATGCGTGAAAAAGTGCGTGTGGGATGCGAACCCCACGTGCATCAAATCGTTACAACATCATCATTCACACATATGGGGAATATCTTATAATCATCTCTTGCATGCACTAAGGACAATGGCATCACCTCGTTGGACAGTTGGAGTTGTGCATGCCTCATGCATAACTGGGGTGCATATGACACCACCCCATTTATATAAATAGTTATCTTCTACCTCATTGTAAAGGGTCGCTTATTGAAAACCCTAGATAAAACTCTGTCTAGATACTCAGTAGAGAGAGAGAAGTTGGAGTGTTGAATTTACAGGCCATTAGTGCCCTTATTATAACGAAAACTACCATTCACATTGCTGAGTGGACGTAGTCTCCGATCGAACCACTTATATCTGGTGTCATATTCTCCTTTGCCTCATATCTTTCTGTATTTTTATAGCTGTTCTTACACCATTGTTGTGCTGGTTTGAGCTTATTTATCATACTGACTTGGTGGTATCAGTTCTGGTATCATCAGCGGGTATTTCTATGCCTATATTTGTGCTTTCAAACAAATATTCTAAAACTGAAAATTGTGTGTTCTTTAACAGGATGAAGTCCAAACATTTCTGTTGGCTTAAAGATTTGGCTCAACTTTAAATATTTGAGGAGTGGAAGGTCACTTGAGACACATTTATATATTTTATTAACAAGAATTCAAACATTTAAATTGACTGAAATATTTGGTTGAACTTCAAATATTTGAGGAGCACAAGGTGACTTGAGACACCCTTGCAATCAATTGACTAAATTTGTTTGTATTGAAGCTAACTGATATTGTTTGTTCATGTAAAATATGAGTTACCCAATATGGCTACGTTTATATACTCAAGTCTTGAACAACACCCTCTAATCCGAAAATTGAACCCACTTAAACTGAGCGCACTTAAAAAATATTTTAAGTGAGTTTTGTGTTTACTTTAATTCATGAATGCATACATGAGGTTACATGGAGTTGCATTTTTGCATACAAGAATGCCCTTCTAACTCACATGCATTTGGTTTATGTATAGATGCATATATGAAAAATTTGGAAGGAGTTTTGAAGTTATTAGATTAGTAAATCCCCCCTCCATTCGGGATGCATTTTCTAAAAACATTGGGCATCAATTTTTAACAAAAACTCTACAGAGGGCATCAGACAAAAAAATATTTGTTAATCCAATCAATACCGGGTAAGTTTTTAGATATGTAAAAGTTTTTTAGCATAATAAATGTGTTTATGTATAATATTCCTAAGATCCAATAATTCTTCATAGTATAGGTATCATTGGGTTTTGCTTGTGATCAAATTTATTTCGAACAATGTGTTTTGGGTTGATTCTTTACCCGAGGAACCGAGCTTGAACCTTAAGCTCTATATAAACACATAAGTAGGGTCCTAAATGAATGTTTATAATAAATTTATTGATTTTATTTTACATAATTGTAATATAAATATATTTCATTATGTTTGTTTATTGAAGTGGAATTAGACTGTTTTTTACAATCAAAGGAAAAAGATCACTACTAAATTGGGATAATGTTAAGGTATTTGTTCAAAAAATTAAATTTAATATTTAGGTATTCATATATGACATGGGTAATATACTATATCCTTTATTTTTAGGGCCCTAAACAACGAGGAGTATTTGAGTGTGGTATTTTTGTATTTAAGTTCATGCGAGAGCTCTTGGAAAGTTCATCGGATTCTATAAAAATGAAAGCCACATGTTTTTTATATTTTTGACATAATTTTTTTATTTAGATGTGATAAAAGCTAAATGTAATTTTATTTGTCTTGTTTAGATAAAGGAGGTGGCTGGAAAGTTCTCATATCAAACTCATGAGATCAATGAACTTCAACATGAGTTCATTGAATTTATTCAACCTTATATTAGATGATTTGGAGCAATTTATCGACACAATCTTGCGAAAGATAAATAAGGACCGACGCATTTATCCGTGATTTTTGGATGTACATTTTTTTAATGATGTACATAGTGGGTATAGCTAGCTATGATACATGTAGTAGGTCATTATTTTTTTGTGGATAATTAATGTAGATGGTGGGTATATCTATTTATGTCCTCCTAGTTTTTTTATATGGACAAATGACTTAGTTTGGTGGATTTTAGGTGTACGTGACTTCAAATACAAAAAAAAATCAAGAATGATTTTATGTTATTGTGAATTTTTTATTTGTGTTTAGATTTATTTGTCAAATATGACATTAATATTGGTTATTAATTTTTTTTATTATATGCTTAATTTATGATCGTCTATATTAAACCCTCATGTGATGAAATATTTCATATGGCCTTTTTAACATTTTTAAAACTGTTTATCATGATGCTTTTTAAATCAAATATGACAGCTCATAGAATATATTATGACTGTTTTCGTAGCAGATATGACTATTTTGGAAAAACAATCATATATAATTGTTGATCTAATATGACAGTTTTTATGAGTATCAATTATGATGCCCAAACTTATATGTTGTGTTGTAATTGATTTCATTCTCGATTTCAAAAGCTTCTCATGCAGGAGTGAAATGATCTTACCATGTACATAGCAACACCTAGTGATATAAGGAGGTGTGATTGAATAATTTTATCCCATCCTATGTTTGGTGATGGGGAGATGTTTTTTTTAAATATAGAACCTTTCTATTACGTAGTGAAACTACTCGCATGGTATATGACATTGTATTATGGGTTTTATGCGTGTCGTGACATTTTATTGGGGGTTATATGCATGTCATGATTTTACTTTTACCTCATTGTTCTATATGTTTATTTGTTTTATGAGGTATATTTGAGCTTTTTTAGGTATTATGGATGCATAGTGTGAAGTTGGATAAATTTTGGTATTATTTCATCGCAAAAGGAACCTTCAAGGGAAATTTGGTCTTTTCAAACTCATTATTTTGTATATAAATAAGTTACCAACATGTATATTATCAAATTATCTTCGCGTGGCCACTGACTATGCGACATTCTGACCCCGAATGAGGAAGTTATGCTCATTTTCAGAAAGTTTTGGTGTTTTCTTCTACTTCAAGGGCATTTTGGTAATTCCATACTACATAATTTTGGGGGTTTCAAAACAGAATCATGTAGAAAATTGAACTATCTTCGCGTCGGTTCCGACCACGCATCATTTCGATTTCGTATGAGGGAGTTATAGTTGTTTCCGTGCGACATGTCAAAATTGGATCAAAGAGAAAAGTGGGTTGTTAACAGCCCAAGGTAAAATTCCAACATGCGGTCGACCGGTCCAAACATGAGGTCGACCGGTCCAATCATATTTGGGCGAAAAATGACTTATTTTGGGTTTTTTGACTTGGTTTTGTTGGGGGTTTATTTTGGGGTATTAATAGAATGTTGTAGGGTTTTATTTGAAGGAGATAATTCATTTGGGTTAGTATTTAGGTGATATTTTTTAGAGCTTCTCTCTCCTAGGGTTCCATCCCATTTTGTATGTAAGTTGCTACTATTCATCTACTTCCTCTTTAATAAAGCTTCCATTATTTATTTCTTGTGTTGTTAACTAGTTTACAAGCTTTGATAATTAGTTTTACTTGTTTTAATTTACTCCCTTGCTTTAAATACATGTCTTTCACCATGCTTTCTAGGTAATTTAATCTAGATTGTGTCAGATTGAACTCACCTAGGGTTTATTTGGTTACTTTGCTTTGGTGATGGAGTTTTACGTGTTTATTTCAATTGCGTTGTCCTTGTTATTACGCCTATGAGATTTAAGGGGGTATATCATGTATGCTCCGTATTTACGACCTTTCGTGCGTAATTTCTAGGGTATTTATTGACGCCAAAATCATATTAGTCTTTTATGAGAATTTAGGGATGTGACAACTCTTGATTTAATTAATTTATGGCACGATATGCAATCTTAATAACTCGTGAGCCCATGTAACCATTCTAAACTTTATGAAATGATCATAGGACATCTTTATTATATCACCCATATTGACATTGACCTCACCTTATATGTTTTCCCAAGTCAACCCCTTTGAGCCTTATATTAGCTTTCATTTCATAACCCAATCCCATAACCAACTCCGTATTGGAGTTTTAAGCCATATATATACCTCACATACCTTTGTTTGGAATGTTACTTGGGATTGAATGATGTTCTTATTGTGTGTTCGCAATTTAGGCATGTGAGAGTGTGAAAAGTAACGAAAAAGTGTAGTGAAAAAGAAAAGAAAAGAAAAGAAAAGGTGAAAAAGAAAAGAAAAGAAAAGAAAAGAGAAAGTTTATATATATGTGATGTGTATAGTTCAATAAGCTTTGATTAGTCTCCATTGTCATACTTAATGCTTGATTATGGAACTTGTTTTCCATTTTCGTTATTGCCCTCATTTTCCCCATTATTCCAAGTTTTCATTCCGAACACTTTGAATCCGTACATATATCCTTCATTTCGTACCCTAGCCTAACCTATATTACAACCCTATAAAGTCCTATGTGATCTTAGGTTGAGTTTAATTTAAAAGTCAAAATAGTTTTGATAATCTGTGAAAATGCATTTTGCCTCTTTTAATGAGAGGTATCTTTCATTGAGATTATAGATTTTAATTTCCTATATAGCGTTCTTCATTACTGACATGTGTGCGGCCTAATTTCCATTTACATTTACTCTTTATTCCTGCATGTCCCGTGTATTACCTCTCATTTCTGAGTGATTTCATTTGTTGAGCGTAATGCACGGTGAGGATTGACTTAAATGCACGCTTTAATGTTTATTATCCGATTTATATAAGTTTTTGCAACTCATACTTTGCATGTGCTCACTCCACTCCCACATTTTAAGGTTTCAATTCGACGAAGTTCATTCAATAATGTTGATAATATGAACTTGTGTGTGAATTCGTTCACTTTGCTAATAACATGTTTGAAATCCTTTTCGGTATTGTTAAGCTTGTCTTATATTGATTGATTGGGAATATTTTTTAGGAAAATGTATGTTTGTGGGTTTCATCCCTGAAAACCCTCACGAGACAACACTCGTTCACTAGGGTAATCTAGGGGTTTAACGGCTTATTGCATATGCTAAATGCAATCGTGTTCCCTACGAAAGTGGCTATATATATATATATATATATTTATATTCTAGTTGGTCTACCTCTTTTTCTCATTTTCATTCATCTTTATTGCAAGAGACTAGCAATGTGTAAGTTAGGGGGTGTGATAAGTCGTGAATATTGCATTTAGTACCCCTTATTCTTGAACATTCTAGCATTCTCGCGCCCATTAATTTCTATATTTAAGCTTATATATTGAATAACCTTTGTTCTATATGTTTATTTGTTTTATGAGGTATATTTGAGCTTTTGTAGGTATTATGGATGAATAGTGTGAAGTTGGATGCGTTTCGGTATTATTTCGTCGCAAAAGGAACCTTCAAGGGAAATTTGGCCTTTTAAAACTCCTTATTTTGTATGGAATTAAGTTACCAACATGTATATCATCACATCATCTTCGCGTGTCCACTGACCATGCGACATTCTGACCCCGAATAAGGAAGTTATGCTCATTTTCGGAAGGTTTCGGTGTTTTCTTCTACTTCAAAGGCATTTTGGTAATTTCATACTGCATAATTTTGAGGGTTTCAAAATATAATCATGTAGAAAATTGATATAGCTTCACGTCGGTTCTGACCATGCATCATTTCGATTCCGTATGAGGGAGTTATAGCCGTTTCCATGCGACGCGTCAAAATTGGATCGGAGAGAAAAGTGGGTTGATAACAGCCCAAGGAAAAATTCCAACATGCGGTCGACCGGTCCAAACATGAGTTCGATCGTCCCCATCAGATTTTGACGAAAAATGACTTATTTTGGGTTTTTTGACTTGGTTTTGTTGGGGGTTTATTTTGGGGTATTAATAGAATGTTGTAGGGTTTTATTTGAAGGAGATAATTCATTTACGTTAGTTTTTAGGTGAAATTTTTTAGAGCTTCTCTCTCCTAGGGTTCCATCCCATTTTGTATGTAAGTTGCTACTATTCAACTTCTTCCTCTTTAATAAAGCTTCCATTATTTATTTCTTGTGTTGTTAACTAGTTTACAAGCTTTGATAATTAGTTTTACTTGTTTTAATTTACTTCCTTGCTTTAAATACATGTCTTTCACCATGCTTTCTAGCTAATTTAATCTAGGTTGTGTCGGATTGAACTCACCTAGGGTTTATTTAGTTACTTTTCTTTGGTGATGGAGTTTTACATGTTTATTTCAATTGCGTTGTCCTAGTTACTACGCCCAGTAGATTTAATGGGGTATATCATGTATGCTCCGTATTTACGACCTTTCGTGCATAATTTTTGAGGTATTTGTTGACGCCAAAATCATATTAGTCTTTTATGCGAATTTAGGGGTGTGATAACTTTTGATTTAATTAATTGATGAAACGATATACAATCTTAATAACTCATGAGCCCATGTAACCTTTTTATAGTAATTAACTCGGGTTGAGAGATATTAGATGCAACCTATAGTTGTTATTCTCATTGTTAACGTAGTTTAAATACACTCATGCCTATTTTATCTTTTCTTTCTTTTTAGTTAAGAAAATACCTTTTACACTTTTATTTAGAAATATTAAATCTTATAAATTCTAGCACTAGTCTCTATGGATTTTTTGATACCCGGACTTGTCAGCTATACTCCCTTAAAAGAGTGTAATCATAAGTTCAGGTTTGTGCATTGAGGAGGTGAACAGAAAACAACGGCGTGCTGACTACGCGCTATTTTTCACCCTTAATCAATATGACCCAAATTCGAAAATAGGCACAGTTTGGCTTGAAAATGTGTCGCAAGGGGGGCTGGCACCCCAACGACACCCAAATGGCACCGTGAGGGGTATGAACACCTCGTGTGTGTCCAACTAACATGTAGTAACCAGTATCGTAGTCGCATGACCCCTGATTTGAGGATATGACACGAATTCAAAAATAGTCACACTTAGACTTGAAAACGTGTCGCGGGGGCCTTGACAACACCCAAACGGAACCACAAGTGACTCAAACACATCATGCGTGTCCAAGGTAATACATAGCACATGATCGTGCTGTCACGAGACTCTCAATTTGAGGATAGGATCCAAATTTAAAAACGGGCACACTTAGGCTTGGAAGCGTGTCGCGAGGGGCAAACACCCCCAGCGGCACGCAAACGGCACAACGAGTGACACGAACACCTTGTTCACATCCAAAGTCACACATATCAATCGTTTACATAGTCACGGGACCCTCAGTTTGAGGATAGGACCCAAATTAAAAATATGCACACTTAGGCTCATTCAAAAATAAGCACATTTAGGCTTGAAAACGTGCCATGGGGGGCTGGCACCCCTACGACACCCAAACGAAAACATGAGTGGCAGAAAAACTTTGTACGTGTCCAACATAACACATAACAATCTGTCGCGCAGTCGCAGGACCCCCAGTTTGAGGATAGGACCCAAATTAAAAACAGACACACTTAGCCTTGAAAATGTGTCGTGGGGGGCTGTCACACCAGCGGAACCCAAATGGAATCGTGAATGACATGAAAATATCATGCACATCGAATGTAACACGTAGCAATCGGCCATACTATCACGGGATCCTCGGTTTAAGGATAGGACCCAAATTTGAAAATAGGCACACTTAGGCTTGAAAATGTGCTGCGGGGGGCAAGCACCCCCAGCAGCACCCAAATAGCACCGCGAGTGACATGAACACCTCGTACGTTCCCAGTGTAATATGTAGTAACCAGTCACACAGTCATGGGACTCCAGTTTGAGGATAGGACCCAAACAATCCTCCTTTTTATTACAGTTACATATGGTCATAGACAAAGTCTAGGACCATCTTTATTTTTTATCGCGCATATATAGGGTCATGGACAAATTCCATGACCATTTTTTGTGGTCACGATTAAAAATGGGGTCATGGCCAAAGTCCATGACCATATTTCGCATTGTCCCCCCTCGGTTAGTCTAAAGACGTGACCATTTTTTATTACTGTTACATATTGACATGGACAAAGTCCATGACCATTTTTTTGTCGTGGTAGGGGTCACAACCTAAAGTCGTGACCATTTTTATTGCGGTCACATATGGTCATGGACAAAGTACATGAGCATTTTTTCATCATGGTATGGGTCACGGCCTAAAGACGCGACCATTTTTTTGGTCTTAGTTATGGTCATGTATAAAGTCCATGACCTTTTTTCATCGTCATAGGGGTCACAACATAAAGCCATGACCATGGAGCATCCATGCCTAAGTTGGTTGCAGACCAAAGCCATGACCACTAGTATGTATGGGTCACGGATCCAGTCCGCGACCATCCATCATGACCCCTAGGTCCGTGACCCTCCGTTTGGTAAGGGATTTGGTCCGCGACCCACGAAAATGGTCACGGTCCTTGGCTAAGACCCACAGGCCTGGTCATGGACAAATTCCATGACCATTTGCCTAATTTGGTGTAGTGAATAACTTCAACATGAAATCGAAATAGATATTGAGGCTGATGCAAGAAGGGTTTTATACCCAAGGGGATACAAATAAGAAACAAACTCTCGCTCCATTTTGACCTATTATATATTTATGTTTTCTTATTTTATTTTCCAGTTAAAAAAATATAATAAGTCCCAAAAGTAAGCGTGACACCCACCATGCTATATATGAAATTTTGGTAAATAATAATTTACCTTTGGTCCCAAATTAAGAATCTTGTTTTTAAAATAGCATATGAAATTATGTGAGATTCCAAATTTTCCTACATAAACAATAAACTGGAAGTGCATGTGTAGCATTTCAAAGTTAATCCTAGTTGTTAGTTCTGATAAAATCAAAGTAACTTTTTTTCTTTATTCGTACAAAGACACTTAATATATGTCACACCCTGCTTTTTGGTATGAATGTACAAGACAGTAAATATAAAGCAATGAATTAAATTCAAGGCGAAAAACATAACTTTATTAATTTTTGAAACGGTACACGTAGTTTATTACCACATTTTATTGTTAACACAAACTATAAAGTTAAAAATAGAAAGGTTCCACTCCTTTCTCCCATCTGTCTTAGTCTCCACCCAACCAGTCACATATGTAAACAGGTGACTGGTGTGTGTTTCAAAAAGGGAAGAGATATTATCCTCTTTCTCCTGGGCCATCTCGAGGGAAAAGGAATTATCACAAATATCTGTATAGATGAGAGATGGAGTGTATACAGAATTCAGATGTCTGTATGTTTTACATAAGAAAGTCAAAGAGTTAAATCTGAAAATTCCATACTTATCAATTTCAATGTAGGTATAGAATTACATAAGCCATTAGTAAAACCAAATAATAAGTAATCCAAAACCTTTGGATAATAACTGGATAAGCACACAATTAAAGTGGAACTCATACGTATGTAGCTAAACTTTGGCTCTCAATCATCTGAGACCGTAGGCTAAGTAGAAAATTATGTGGGATAACACAATAGTCTACTTCCTAGTTATTACTAGTGCTTTTAAGATAAATAATAATGCACAAAGGATCAAGGTGAACTGAATCGTTACAAGGAATTTTTATGATATCAGTTATCAGATTAGAAAGGTAAACTTGATCCTATAATTATAATTAAAACAATCATTGATATAATAACATATGAGTATGATAATTTCTACACATGCTTGGAATAAAATAGGGCTATCATATAATTATATCAATACCAGTTAAACAAGTACGCAAGATCTACTAATAAAGAGGTAAAAGAAACTACTTGATCGGAGTTCGGAATGACTTAAGGATCAAAAGAGGATATTGGGAGGAGTTGGTACTTAGTTGTCTGTATGCAAACTTTTGGGTGAATAGGTATTATTGGAATTGGGGTTGATTTTAGTCAATTTATACTAAAAATTGTGTATTTAAAAATTTAAGGGGTTAAATTCTAATTAATTTGGGACTTTAAAATCTTGGGCTTGAGGTTAAATTTGAAATTTGGTGTAGAAGAATTTTTGACTCCAGATACTTTAAATTACTTATAGAAAACTTTTAGAGTTAAAATTCTTAAGTTAAAAAAAGTCAGGAGGGGTCAAGTTGTAATTTAGAAAAGCATTTAAAAACATAAAACCTTATTTTTCCATAACTTTGGCTAGGTTTGACCAAACACAGCCTTACCTTGTACCATTTTGACCAGAAAAATAAAATAAAAATATTGGAAACAATTTCAAAATTTTTTGATTCGCCACCGGCCCTCACGGGCGTGGTCAATGATTCTGGTGAAATATTTTATCTTCAACCTCTTAATGGTTGACTTTAGGGTTTGAAATCTTAGACCTGAGGTATCTCTTTTATTTCTAAACCATTTAAGATGATTTCTAAACAAACTCAACCTAAAATTTCACAAGGAATCCAAATATATGAGTTTTTATGGATCAAGGTGTAGTATACATTGAGTTCCATAACTGTGTGTGTTTTCAGAAATTTTGACCTAATATTTGAAACTTTTCTGAGTATGGAAGGGATTATTATGAACATAATTAGGTTCTGCTATGTTAAGGAAGAGTTTGGTTTTGATTTTAGGTTTTAAGGTGGTCTGTGTTAGGAGAATTTGAAGTTTTGAGTTTTCTAAAACATAATACACCTTCGTGCAATTGCAGTTTGATGTTTAAATTAGT
Organism: Sambucus nigra; assembly: GCA_949130495.1. NCBI lineage: Eukaryota > Viridiplantae > Streptophyta > Magnoliopsida > Dipsacales > Adoxaceae > Sambucus > Sambucus nigra. The sequence continues at coordinate 457,185,391 of OX422214.1, read as the reverse complement.
GGAGTTTGATCATTGCACTAGAGTTCTATAGGTTCTAATCAATCAGTTCATAGCTTCAAACCCGAGTTATAATCAATGTATCAAAGTTCACCATTAAAGCTCAAACTTTAATGGTGAATTTTTCATATTTCTTCACTTATGGACTGTTTTACACATAAAATTCATATTATTATAAATGATATAAGCATAATATCCACATAAAAATCATTTTGGTAATGAAATAATGGAATAATATAAATGAAATGATATGTTACCTGATTTGAGATAAAATTCTGAGTTTTCGATAGACTAAAGTGGTGGGTTTTACTGACTCAGTTCGTGGGGTTTATATATTCTAGGAGCAGGATATCTGATTAGTGTATTTGGGACGTGGATTTGTCCAGTTTTTCGAAGGATAAATGCTTGGTTACTTGGAACTCACATGTTTGTATGGTTTAAACATGCGATTTTTGACATTATTAGCTTGTGTGGAGGCTGATGTGGGTAGGGTTTTTTGTGTAAATGTTAAATAATTAAGTTTCAGTCCTTGGTTAATAAGGTAATACTTATATAGCTCCAAAAGTGTAATTTTGGTAAAGTTTAGCAGCATATTTGTAATTTCAAAAGTTTGTAGGGGCTAAAATTATAATTTTTAATTATTTAAAGTATAAAAGATCAATTTTATATAAAGTTTGGGTATAGGGGTTAAGTATAAATCAAGTTATGGTAGTTTGAAATATTCAGGGTCTAATTTTTAATTATTAAAACATCAAGAATACTTGGTTAATTTAACAACTATGTAAGTTTTATAGATTAGTTTAATCATTTTTCGAATATGTTTGAGTTTATCTATTCTAGGAGGGATTAAATTGAGATTTGGGTATCTTAATTCAAGTACGGATATAACAATCTACCTATCTAAAAATCGAAATGACCTTGGAAGTGATGAGGATATTGGTCTTCCTTAGCCTATTCTAGTTCCCATGTGGCTTCTTGCTGATTTAGATTTTCCCAAAGTACTTTGACGGAGAGAATTTCCCTATTCCTAAAATGTTTCACTTGGCGATCCAAAATTTGAATAGGGCGTACTTTAAATTCGTGGTTCGATTGGATTGGAATTTCTTGTCGTGTAATAGTATGGGAGGGATCATAAATATACTGATGTAACTGGGACATATGAAATGCATTATGAATATTAGATAATTCTATTGGCAATTTTAATTGGTAGTCTACAGGGACAACTTGTTTAGAAATAGTGAAAGGTTCAATATATCTGGGGGCTAATTTTCCTTTCCTTTTGAAGCGTAAAATTTCTTTTTGAGGAGAAACTTTAAAAAATACTTGGCCATTAACTTGAAATTCTAAGTACTTCTGATGCAGGTCTGTAAAACTATTCTGACGGTCTTGGGTTGTCTTTAATATTTCTTGAATTTGTTGTATTTTCTCCGTGGTTTCTTATATGATTTCGGGACTAAATTATTTACTACTTCCCAATTATATCCAACGTGCAGGTGAACGAGAAGGTCTTCTATATAAAGCTTCAAATAGGCCATCTTTGATACTTAACTGATAACTGTTGTTATAAGAAAACTTAACGAAGGGGTAAATGTTCATTCCAATTGTGGGCATATCTAACGTACAAGCTCGTAACATATCTTCTAATGTTTGAATTGTACGTTCAGATTTTCTGTCCATTTTAAGGTGAAATGCGGTACTTAAATGAAGTTTAGTACTCATTGCGGTTTGAAGTGCTTGATTAGTCACGTTTATTCCATGTTTTTACCGTATTTATTTATGCATTTTAGCCCCCTCGGGTACCTTAATTCTTATAATTATTCTCATTGACTAGATAATATCCATGTTATATGTTTACAAGCATTATGAGGTATAATGGAGATTTTGTAGGTGTTACGGTGCTTGGTGTGAAGTTCAATAGCGTTCCGAGGAAGTTTCGTCGGCAAACGAGGCGCAATCTAGTCATTTCACATTTTGGGATTTTATCCCAATGTCTTCACGGGAGTTGAAGCCCTCTGAATTAGCTTTGTGTGGTCGTTGACATGTGTGATTTCGACTCCTAATGAGTAAGTTACTTCATTTATCACTGAGGAGGAACTAGAAAAAAACCACCCAAGCCCAAAATCCAATCACAAGCAGGTCTGAATCGATTCGGGCCTCTGGACGAATCGATGCACTTTCAGCCAGTACAAAGGAAATCATGTCCGAATTGATTCGAGTCTTAAACCGAATCGATTCACTTTGTTACAGCATCAAAGATTTTGTATGCCGAATCGATTCGGCCCATTAGGCGAATCGATTCTCCCCTGTTTTGTTGTTTTCTTTATTACTAGTTTGACACTAGTTTTTTTTGTATAAATAGATTTTCTTCTCATTTTGTAAGAAAAGACTTGATTATATAATTCATTCTAGATAGTTTTTAGGATTAAATGATTTTGGGGATTTTGTTGGTAGCTTCCCTCCCTCCTTTCTCTTTGGGTGTTTACCCATTATGTATGTTTATTTATACTATTCATTATTTTCCTTACCTAGTTATTATTTCATTTACTTGTTTTCTTGGATTGTAGTTAATTTTCATGCTTAGTTAATTAGTTGTAGTTAATTTATCTATTGTTTTCTTTAGTACATAGTTGTTTTAATTAGTTAATTATGTCATGTAACTAGTTTAAGGGTTAGGGTCATTTCTCAGCCATTAATGGGCGTCGATCTTCAAAAGGTAGGTTTTGGGTAAAATTGCTTCATTGAAACCTCGTGTATTAAAGTTGGAATATTATGCATTTAGCATTCTTTGTCATACAATGTTAGTGTTTATAATGATATTCCGATTTTAATCCATTTGTGACCGTATTTGAGAAAAAGTTTAATCTTTCATTGTTGGAATAAATGTCTTCATGGTTGATGTTTATAATCAATTAAATATGCTCGATTAAATTTTTTCGAACCAAAATCCTAATTCTATGTTGTTCAATCCATGGAGGTGATGTGATCCCAATCCCGTTTCGTATTATTTGTTTAGTGTTTATTAGCAATTAACTTCTTCTTTTCTTTTTTCCTTTTACGCCATGTTATCTTTTATTTTCCCATTTTCTAAGTGTTAAAACAATTGAATCCTAAATACCGTTCCCTGTGGATTTTTTGATACCTGAACTTACCGCTATATTTATAAAACAAGTGTAGTTTGAGTTTTGTTTTTTTTCATAGCGGTCGGAATCTGATAACAATAATTAGTGTATCCTACACGGAGGCTCGGTTTCACTTAAATTCGATATTCTTCACATTTATTGTATAGTCTTTTGATTTGATCACATGTTAGCTACAAAGCATGCTCTTTGTTGAAAATCAAAAATATTTTCTTTCTTTTTTCTCTTTTTTTGGGATTTTTTCCTTTGCTTTTGTTGATAAACTTCAATAAATGCTCAATCCAGTAGACAATTCAATTATGCAAGTTCTCGATTTTAAAAGTTATTAGACTTTAGTCCTCAAATCATTGATATTATGAATAACTTAATGAATTAAACATTATCCCACGATCACATGCGCTTTTCTTGTTTTACTGATTTGGTTTAAGATTTTTATAACTCAGTAATATTTTTTGCATTCTATATACTTACATCGAGTGAGCTTTGGGCTTTCCTTTGTTTGTGATTGTTTATTAATTTATCTTTCCTCAGTGAAAACGTTAAATTCTTCGGTAATCTCACTATTTTTTCATTTGATCGTTCATTAATTATGTTCATATTTTGAAATGTATTATTTGAGCATAATTTTCAAAGTTTGTTTTGACTCGCTAATTGCGTAAACTTTATACATCTTTGTTATATCACCCAATTGGCCTTGACCTCACCATTATATATTTCCCTAGTCTACCCCTTGAGACTAAATATAGCCTTTCGTTTCACTACCCAAATTCCCATAACCAACTCCATATTGGAGTTATAAACTATACATATTACCTTCCATACCTTTGTTTGGAATGATACTTCGGATTGAATGATGTTCGTGTTACGTGGTTTTAGTTAAGCACGTGAGAGAGAAAAAGTAAAGCAAAAAGTGAAGCGAAAAAGAAAAGAAAAAAGAGAAAAACAAAGATGAGAAAAAGAAGAAAAGAAAAGAAAGAGAAAGTTGTATATGTTGTGTATAGTGTTCAATAACCTTTGTTTACTCTCTCCAATGTAATATCCAATGCTTTTTATGGAAATATTTTTCCAATTTTGACATTGCCCACATTTTCCATTATCCCGAGTTTTCATCCCCAAGCACCTTTGAACCCGTACATATACCTTCGTTTCAAAACTTTAATCCCAAACCTACATTACAACCCTATAAAAGTTTTATGTGATCTTAAGGTGAATGAAATTCAAAAGTCTAAATAATTGAGATAATCAGTGAAAATGTGTTTTCATCCCTTAATGACGGTATCTTTCATTGAGATTGCATATTTTTCATTTTATGTATAACGTTCTTCAATAGTGACATGTGCGAGGCCTAGTTTCCATTTCCATTTACTCTTTATGTCCGCATGTCTCGTGTGTTTCCTCTAGTTCTGAGTGATTTCATTTGTTGAGCATAATGCCCGAAGAGGATGGAATTTACGCACGCTTTAACACTTTTTCAGATTATAAAAGTTTTGCCAAATCATACCTTGCATGTGCTCACTTTTCCTCCCACTTTTAAGGTTTCATTTCAATGAAGTTGATTCTTCAATGTTAATATTTACGGACTTTGGATAATATTCATTCATTATGCTAATAACATGTTAAAATTTTGTTCATTATTATTGAACATGTTTGTTTGTATGTTTGTGCATATTTTGAGGAAGCATTGATATTTGTGAGTTTCATCCATGAAAACCCTCACATGACAACACTCGTCTACTAGGGTGACCTAGGGGTTTAACGGATTATTGCATATGTTAAATGCGATCATTCGCCCACGAAAGTGGCTTTTATCTCTTTTATAAATATCTATTTTCTTATGGTTTACTTATACTTCTTCTTGCTTTTTATTTCATTCCTAGGGACTTGCAATGTGTAAGTTAGGGGTGTGATTAGTCATCTTTATTGTATGTTTTTACCCTCTTTATTTACACATTTTATCTCCCTTTGGTACCTTAATTCGTATAATTATGCTCATTGAAAAGTGATAGGACCCCCAATTTTAAAAACCTTTAAAAATAATTTCCTTTAAAGTGCAGAATAAAGATGGTACAAGCACATAACACAAATTTTAATTTCTTACAACAAGGATAAATAGATACCAACTTATGATGCAAAAAAAATGATACCAATTTGTCAAATAAGATACGAAGGATGTGATATCAAATAGAACACGCAACAAAATATATACCAATTATGAATTGGAAGCATAGATGGACTAGCAAGCAAGGCAAAGACAAAAAAAATAAAAAAAATACCATATATATGTATACATAATGAATATCACTAACGCACATGCACATATATATAGGTATAAACACCACACATGACACTAAATACGTTAAGCTTTTCACACTCGTATGGTAAAAATGTGTCCAATTATATGTGATAAATGGAAGTCTAGGGGTATGAACTAGTAACAATTAAATTTTGACCCAATCACTTAAAACATGTTCACAGAGTTCTCATTTGATTGCATAACTTTATCACATTTAGATTTAGCCTCATGTGACAATATAAATTGAACTCAATGAATAAACACACACAATGCACATAAGCCTAGAATTTTGATGATTCTACAAATCAATAGAGTCATGACAATAAAATCTTAACTAGGATTATAAGTCATTATGCAAACCCGTTAATATATCCAACCAAACTCCTCATAATTTCTCTTTTCTTTTCTTTTGAACATACTAACTAAACTATTTCGGCCTTGGCAAATATTCTATTTAATGCCACATTTTTTAGGCCTAAAATTCATTGGTGGCTTTTTACGCACAGTAATTTTGTCTTTCGCAGCCCGATTCCAATGATAAACAACTACACTGGATAAACATATTTTTCTATTTTTGACATTCGAGAAATGGTTACTACATGCACAAATCCTCCATAGTCATAGCAAAATGTAGATGACTAAATTGATGGGAGAACATCTCACTTAGCTCAAATATACATGTGACGATTAAATTTCAAGCGAGCTCGTGCATGTGTGAATTGAGGCATATAAAAAATAGAATCCATTAAGCAACACAAAATCCAACTACTCTATGCATGCATGACAAAGAACATTTTAAGGATTGACAATCTTAACCAAAAGTTCTAGCAACATGGAAGCGAAAAGGAAAGGATTCAAACACAAGTATATGCCACATAAAGTATGTCAAACCAAAAAACACACAAAACAACAAAAAAATCTTTTTGAGTTTTTGAAATTTTTAACCAAATAAAAATAATTACTAAAAAGATAAACAAAATCTTTTTGTATTTTTTTTATTTAATGCAACCTAAAAAGAAAGAACCATAATACAAAAGACAAACCCAAATTGATGAAGATTGACACTCTCGGGATTTTAGGATCTTAGCTACCTTGGTTACCTTGACTTTGGATTTCCTAGAAATTCTTTTAAGATCAAAACAAAACTTCATAAGATGACCTTTTTTACCACAATGTGAGCAAGTAAAAACTCGTCGAAAAGTAGTACCTAAGGGGTGACCTCTAGAAGTTTTCCTAGGTGATTCTCCTGAAATATTGGTTTTGACTTTATTAGATAAGACATGACTAGTATTGAAGCCTAAACCACAAGTGTCATTTTTAATTTGGGTCGTTCCTAAGATTTTATCTAATTTCTCCGAATGACTCTCCAAATCAAATTTGACTTTACTAAAGTCTATTAATTTTTCTTCTAATTCTAAAATCTTAGACTCTAACAAACCATTTCTCTCTTCAAACTCGAGAAGCTCCTTTTTCATTGATTCTATTAAACCTCTAAGGCTATCTCTCTCGCCTTCAACATATTCAAGCTTCTCATGAAGAGTTCTCTCACGTGTCCTAAGGCCATCAACCAACGCACTCTCATCAACGACCTTGTCACGTTCCCTTAGACTGGCTTCTGACTTCAATTTTTCTCTTTTTAATTTAATGGATTCTTTATATAATTATCTAAATGCAAATTGAAGTTCACTTTCATCAACCTCTTCATCACTTTCACTCTCTCTCTCTTCTCCACTTTCACTATAATCATCTTTTGGGGATTCACAAATAAAAGCCTCAGAAGTTTCATGTTTTGAGATGTCATCGTCGGACAATTTCTCATTATCACTTGCATGACGAGCCATGAACGCGGTAAAGTTGCGTTCAATGGGGGAATTGCATCCCCCTTCCTTATCACTATCACTACGGGTGGCATTGTATGAAATAGGTTGCTTACCCTCTCTCCTTAGTTTAGTGGGGCATTCAAAAGCCCTATGACATAACCCTCACAACCATAACACCTATTATACTCGTCCCAATTAAGGTTTTCATTAAAAGTTTTAGGGATATTTTCGGCTTTGTCATGCTTAGAATTTTCAAATTTCTTAAAATCATTTTTAAAATTATTTTTTAAATTTAAGAAATTTTTAAAATTTCCTAGCAAACATAGCCATGTCCTCCGAGTCACTATCACTCTCATCAACCACAACTTATTTTTCCTCCTTTTGGGCTTTCAAAGCAATGCCCTTATCAATTTTCTTTTCATTTTTGGAGGGGAACATATATAGTTCATAAGTTTGTAAATCACGTACTAGTTCCTCAAGTTTGATAGAGTTTAAGGTGGGTAAAGAATTTAAAATGGTCACTTTAGGGATAAATCTCTCGGGTAGGGACCTTAAAATATTCTTTATAACTCGGTCATCGGGTATTTTCTCTCCCAAATTAAAAGATAAATTTACTAAATCAGAAATTCTAGCATAAAATTCATCAAATGTTTCTTTTTCATTCATTTTGATGGTTTCAAATTAAGTGGTGAGGTTTTGAAGTTTAGAAGCTTTAACGACACCACTTCCCTCATGAGTGAGTTGTAATATATCCCAAGCGGTTTCACACGTCATGATATGTTGGAATTCATCTGGTTTGACCGCGTTAAACAAGGCATTTACACCTCGTGAATTAAAATTAGCAAGTTTAAATTCATTCTCACTCCATCTATCTACGGGTTTGGGAACACGCACATTTTCTATCAAAGATTTGGGTGGGGACCACCCGTTAACAACTGACAGCCAAACCCTCTCATCGATAGATTTTAGTACCGATTTCATATGCGCTTTCCAATACGCGTAATTGGAACCATCGAAAATAGGAAATTTTAAAAATAGGGAAAATTCCATTTTTAATCAAAAATACTTAAAAGGACCTTAACGCAAAAAATTAGTGCTCCCTCTCTGATACCAATCTAAAAAGTGATAGGACCCCCAATTTTAAAAACCTTTAAAAAGAATTTGCTTTTAAGTGTGGGATGAAGATGGTTCAAACACATAACACAAATTTTAATTTCTTAGAACAAATTAAATTTAAACATTATGAAGTGAATTATAGTAAACACACACACGCACATTATAAATTCACTCAAACCAAATTAATTTAATTATCAAGATTAAACAACTTAGGCAAGTATATTATCCAATTAATTTAGTGTCAATCTTGAATTAAATTAACGTAGAATAAACTTACCAAAATAATTAAACAAACACCATTTTAATCAAATTGCAAATTAAGCCCAATTTTATCTTTTTACCCTAAGTATGTGTTCTAGGTGATTTTTGCAAAAGACAAAATAAATTCACAATCCCACAACATGCCGATGTACGAAGAAAAACCCAAATCGGGAAAAAAAACTCGGACGACCCTGGCCTAACAAATTCACTAAGTATGGTATAAATTTTATAAAGACTCGACAAGAGGACTTACACAACCAACTGGACTCCCTTCAAACCTTGACGCTCTCCTTTGATCTTCAACCTCCGCCTAGCAAATAATCGCGGACTCCTCCACAGTGTCGGTCTCCACCGATGGGGCTCTTGGACACCGTCACCCTCACACGAAGCCTTTCTTCGAGTGGGAGCATCGCAGCGTAAACAAATTATTTCTCCTTTTGTTGGGGAAGAGATAAGACCCAAACTCTTTTCTTCTTGGGTAGAAAAGGGAATCCGGTTCCAAACACTCCAAACAATATATATATAAAATTAGAAACTTGGATTAAACAAATTTTGGGTGTAAACTCATGTGTTTATTGAAAATATTTCTTTAAAATTCAACACATAAAAGCATGGAACTTTGGTTGATGTTTGTTATCTAAAACATACTCTCAAGGAAGGTACCAAAGTATGTGGAAAAGTGTGTCCGGATTAAGTTTTAAACTTCCAAAAAGAAATCGGATAAAAGAGTGGGAAAATGGGATCAAACTGCCAAAACTGTTCCCGCTTAGAAATCTCATTCGAATGAGAATTTCATTCAAACGAAGTCTCGTTCGAATGACCATCTAAAAATAGTCCAGTGGACAAAATGGGAAACCTCATTGGCAAACTCATTTCGAACGAAATTCTTGTTCGAACGACATTCTTGTTTGAACGACAATTTTGAACGAAATGACAAAATGTTCATTTTTCAATTTTAAGACCAAAATTTTTATTTTAAATGAAAATTACACCCTTAAATATTCCAAGTCTCCTACAAATATATAGAAGCATTCATACCTTTGGAGACTTGAAATATGATGTTGATGACGTGAAACGTGGCACATAAACTCGACAATGATGTTCTCTTAAAAAGTAGTTTGCAACGTCTTCAACTTTAACATGTCATAGGCTTGATGGATGTCAAGAACCTTATCTTATGACTCAAGTGTTTTTGTCCGGAATTAAGCCAACACTACATAAGACTCAATTGGAGAGTTGGGTCCTTATAATCATTAACTAGACGATATCCATTTTATATGTTTACATGCTTTATGAGGTCTATTGGACCTTTTGTAGGTATTACGGTGCTTAGTGTGAAGTTCGGTAGGGCTTCGAGGAAGTTTCGTCGACAAACGCATGTTCAGGGGAAATTTGGTAATTTTAAATTTTGTGATTTTATCCCATTGTCTTCATGGGATTTGAAGCCATCTGAATCAGCTTCGCTTGGCCATTGACGGTTCACAAGCAGTTCCAAATGGATTTGAGGTTCTAGCCGAATCGATTTGGTTTCAACCAGTGCTGAGGAAATCATGTTCGAGTCGATTCGGATCTCAGACGAAATCGATTCACTTTGTTGTAACATTGGAGATTTTGTATGTCCAATCGATTAATCCCATTGGACGAATTGATTAGCCCCAGTTATTGTTGTTTTCTTTATTACAAGTTTGCTACTATATTTTTTTTGTATAAATAGATTTTTTCTCATTTTGTAAGAAAAGACTTGGTTAGATAATTCATTTTAAATAGTTTTTAGGGTTAAAAGAGTTTAGGGATTTTGTTGGGTGCTTCCCTCTCCTCCTTCTCTTCGATACTTTACCCATTTATATAAGTTTATTTCTACTATTCATTTTTTCCTTACCTAGTTAATGCTTTATTTACTTGTTTTCTTGATTTATTGTTAATTTCCATGGTTAGGTAATTATTTGTAGTTATTTTTTTTTCTTTAGTACTTAGTTTTTTTTAATTAGTTTTAATTATGTCTTGTAGCTAGTTTAAGTGTTGGGGTCATTTCTCCGCCATTAATGGGCGTCGAGCTCCAAACTTTAGGTTTTGGGTAAAATTGCGTTTTAATTGAAACCTCGTGTATTAAAGTTGGAATATTATGCGTTTAACTTTATTTGTCACGCAACGTTAGTGTTTATAGCGATATTTCGAATTTAATCCATTTGTGACCATATTCGAGAGAATGTTTAATGTTTCATTGTTGAATTAAATGTCTTCTTGTTTGATGATTTTAATCTATTGTATATGCTCGGTTAAATGTCTTCAAACCAAAATCCTAATTATGCGTTGTTCAGCTCATGACGGGAATGTGATCCCAATCCCGTTTCATATTATTTATTTAGTGATAATTAGCAATTAACTTCTTTTTTTGTTTTTACCTTTTACACCATATCATATTTTATTTTCCCATTTTCTAAGTGTTAAAAAAATTGAATCCTAAATACCATTCCTTGTGGATTTTTCGATACCCGAACTTACCACTATACTTATAAAATAAGTGTAGTTTGAGTTTAGGTTTTTTTGCATCACGATCGGAGGCCGATAACAACAATCAACGTAACCTACACAGATGCTCGGTTTCCCTAGCATAAAAAATGGTGTTGTTGTCGAGGGGTGGTTTATTTTAGGATTTTAGTGTTTTAATACTTTGTGTGCGTATTGTATATTATTTTCTTTCTTTCTTTTTTACTTGTACTAAATTGTTTAGAAAAAAAAAATTAAAATTTTGGTGCTTTCTGCGTTTTTAAATTGCTTATTTTAAAATGTCTCACCCTAACTCTTTAGACAACTTTAATTATTATGCTAATTTTTCTCAAAGTTACGCTCCCAAGACAATGCACGAATACCTATAAATTCTTGAAAATGAACTAATTGAACGTGAAACTCAAGAATTTATAAGCAATCCTTCATTTCCGTGGGAGGAAACTTTGCGTGTTGTAGAATCCGTTAGCTATGAGCAAACCTCACAAGAAGATGTTATGTATTCTTGTTGGTTAGATCATGAGTTATTCATAAAGGAATCGAATGACCAATTCAAGAGTCTTAAAGCTTGGTCTTTAGAAATAAAACCTAACTCGATGCGATCATTTCTTCTTCTGCCTGCTCGATTGAGGTTGAAACTTGAGTTTCACCTCCGCCCACTTTTGAATAGGAAGTAATCGAGGGTGCTCGAAGAACTTTTGAATTTCAGCGTGTTATAAATATTTCAAATTCTTCTTTGGTTGAATGTCCTTCGTTTCCTTGGTTCTCCACTATTAACAAACCATTAAATTTATCCCAAGAATTGGATGAAAGTCTTGAGGACTTTGTCCCGATTCTTGAAAATGAGTGTTATTTTGAAATGCTTCATCTTATGGGTTATTCGCTAGCACTTGCCCCACCTCCCCTTTTAATTGAAAAACCTTTGGAGGTGAATTTAATTTTCTTGAGATCAATTTAGTCTTGTCCCCCTTAGCATCTAAACCCCCCATCATCCCTCTCAAATTTATAATTGGTGATGGTTCATTTCTTTCGCGTTATGCATTCCTTCCGTTGTTCAAACAAAATTCCTATTTTTCACGAGTCATGCTTTTAAAGGAGGGTCCACTAATTATCCTTCAAAGTCAAATCGTATTTTATGTGGACCCTTAAAAATTTTGACTTCTAGGTTGTAAATAGTTATTTTTTCGTTCTTTCTTTTTCCTTTTTCTTTTCTAATTGTAGTTTAGTGTAATTAGTTAAAATTTTTGTTATTATTTTTTCTATGATTTGTTTTAACATGTTTTGTAGATTTAATAGACTCGTACTTATCAGAGATCGCTCTAATTTGGGGTAATATCTTTCTTTACCTCTTTTTTCGTTGTGTTCTTGTTTTGCATTGAGGACAATGCAACATTTAAATTAGGGGAGTGGTATATTCTTCCCATTTATTGTTTAGTCCTTTGATTTGAGGACATGTTAGTTACAAAGCATGCTTTTTATTAAAAAAATAGAAAATTTTCAAAAATATTTTCTTTCTTTTTTTCTCTTTTGTTGGGCTTTTTACCTTTGTTTTCGATGATAAATTTCAATAAATGCCCTACCCAATAGACAATTCAATGATGCATGTTCTCGATTTTAGAAGTTAATATACTTTAGTCCTCAAATCATTAATATTATTAATACTTCATGAATTAAACGTTCTCCCATGAGCACAAGCACTTTTCTTGTTTAAATGATTTGGGTTAAGATTTTTATAACTCGATAATCTTTTGTGAATTTTATATACTTACATCGAGTGAGTTTTGGGCATTCATTCATTTGTGAGTGTTTATACATTACTCTTTCTTCCTTGAAACGTTAAATTCGTCGGTAATCTCACTATTCTTTCATCTGAGAGTTCATTAGTTGAGTTCATATTTTGAAATGTATTACTTGATCATGATTTTCAAAGTTTGTTTTGACTCTCTAATTGCGTAAATTTTAGGAAATGATCATAGACCCATCTTTGTCATATCACCCATATTGGCCCTGACCTCACCGTTATATATTTCCCTACTCAAACCCTTTGAGCATAAATATGGCCTTTCATTTCATTACCCAAAATCCCATAACCAACTCCACATTGGAGTTATAAACCATACATATTACCTTCTATACCTTTGTTTGGAATGATACTTAGGATTTAATGATGTTCGTGTTACGTGGTTGCAATTAGGCATGTGAAAGTGAAATGAAAAAGAAAAGAAAAAGAGAAAAACAAAAGAAAAACAAAGATGAGAAAAAAAAAGAAAGAGAAAGTTGTATATGTTGTGTATAGTGTTCAATAACCTTTGTTTACTCTCTCCAATGTCAAATCCAATGCTTTTTATGGAAATCATTTTTCAATTTTGACATTGCTCACATTGTCCATTATCCCGAGTTTTCATCCCCAAACACCTTTAAACCCGTACATATACCCTTATTTTCATAAACTTAATCCCAAACCTACATTACAACCCTATAGAAGTCTTATGTTATCTTAAGGTGAATGAAATTCAAAAGTCTAAATAATTGAGATAATCTATGAAAATCCATTTCGCCTCCCTTAATGGCGGTATCTTTCATTGAGATTACATATTTTTCATTTTCTATAGCGTTCTTCAATAGTGACATGTGTGTGACCTAGTTTTCATTTACATTTACTCTTTATGCCCGCATGTCCGGTGTGTTACCTCCCGTTGTGAGTGATTTCATATATTGAGCGTAATGCCCAGAGAGGATTGAATTTATGCATGCTTTAACACTTTTCTAGTTTATAATTTTTTTTCCAAATCATACCGTGAATGTGCTCACGTTTCCTCCCAATTTTAAGGTTTCTTTTCAATGATATTCATTCTTTAATGTTAAAATTTACGTACTTTTGAGTGAATTCATTTGCTATGATAATAACATGTTAAAATCTTGTTTGTTATTATTGAGCATGTCTGTTTATATGTTTGATAATAACATGTTAAATATGGCATATGCGAATGATGATTTCCTTTAAATTATAAGATATGCTCTTGATACAACAATTTTTAAATTCAAATGTGATGGTTCACAAATATTCCTAATTTTCACGCAAATTTTTATTTCTTCAAAATTAAAATAATGTTAAAATAAATATTTATAAATATTTATAATCCCCTTTTAAACAAAAATCAATTAAAGTTCTAAAATAGGCCAAACAAAACAAAGCCTAATTATTGCCAAATTAATTATGTTGAGTCGAATTAAATTAAACTAAACTTTACCCAAATAAAACTAGAACCAAACTACACAAATGTTATGATGAAACCAATGTTTATCTTTTTAAACCTAAGCATGAATCTAGGTGATATTTTACAAGATAAAAAATAAACACAATCATAATGCCGCGATGTACAAGGAAAATCCACAGCAAAAAAAATATCAGACGACCCAGCCACACGTCCACTAAGTATGGTTTTACAAAGGACACGACAAAAAGACTTACTCAACGACCTGGCGTCCTCGCAAGCCTTGATGCTCTTCATTCCTCCACCTCCTCCTAGTCGACAACTCAGGAGTCCACCTTCGTCTCAAAATCCACCGATGGTGCACAGCTACCATTAACCACACACGGAATCCATCATATGAGAAATCGCCGCAAGTACGGAATCCTTTACTAGAAACTTTCTGTTTTGGGGTAGAGAAGGAAACCTGGTGCCAAATTGAGGATCTTCAAAAAAATGCTATGTAGAAACTTGGATCATCTAAACTATATGGGTGTAGACTTATTTTTGTGTTGAATTTTAAACATTTTTATTCACAAAAACAAAAGGGACTTTTTGGTTAAGAGCATATGCTCTCAAGGCTCTTGAAATTCTGGAAAAAATCACACTAAAAATTGTATTCCCGCACCTTAAAATCAAGTAAAAAAGAAGTGGGGTAATGGGGAGTCTTATAAGAAAAAAAATTGCTGAAAATTTTCTGTCATTCGAACGAATATATCAAACGAGAAAACGGAGGCCAAAATAAAAGAATCTCGTTCGAATGACTTCGTTCTAACGAACATGTTCAAACGACAAATCCAATGAGATTTCAGGGAAAAATAAAGGGTAAACTCGTTAATATCTCGTTCGAATGACCTAAAAATCTCATTCGAACGAGGTCGTTCGAATGACCTTATCAAATGACATTTTAAAAAAATTATATTTCTTAGAAAAAATTAACAAAACATTTTTATACTTTGATTGCTAAAAAATATCACCCAAATAATATTCCTAGTCTCTAAATAACAAGTGCATTCATTCTATAGAGACCTTGGAAACTTGAAAATTTGATGACGCTTAACAAGGCGTGAAACACGACAATGATGTGAACTCTAATCTCTTGGCCGCTACGTCTTCAACTTCAAATGTCATAGGCTTGAAGGTCACACGCTTCTATCATAAGACTTAAATAGTTTTGTCCGGAATTAAGCAAAAACTTACAAATTAACTCAATTGGAAATTTGTCCTTACAGCATATTTTGAGAAAACATTGATGTCTGCGGGTTTCATCCCTGAAAAACCTCACCAGACGACACTCATCCACTAGGGTAACCTAGGGATTTAACGGCTTATTGCATGTGCTAAATGCAACTTTTCGTCTGTAAAAGTGTATTTTATCTCCTTTTTACATATCTCCTTTCTTGTGGTTTACTTATAGTTCTTATTGCTTTGTATTTCATTGCTAGGGACTAGCAATGTGTAAGTTAGGGGGTGTGATTATTAGTCACGTTTATTACATGTTTTTACCCTCAACGCATTTTATCCCCTATGGTACCTTAGTTCCTATAATTATGATACTTAACCTTATAATCTACATTTATATGTTTAAATGCTTCATGAGGTATAATGGAGATTTTGTAGGTATTACGGTGCTTAATGTGAATTTCGGTAGCGTTCCAAGGAACTTTCGTCAACAGACGTATGTTCAGGGGCAACCTAGTGATTTTACATTTTGGGATTTTATACTAATGTCTTCAATAGAGTTGAAGCCCTCTGAATCAGCTTCGCGGTTCCGCTAACGATGTACGATTCTGACTCCTGACGAATAAGTTACGGTATTTCTCGTGGAGGAGGAACTAGAAAAAAATCACCTAAGCCAAACAGACAATCACAAGCAGGTATGAATCGATTCTAGCATCTACTCGAACATATTCTCTTTCAACCCGAACTGGGTAAATCATGTCCGAATCAATTCGGGTCTCAGACTGAATCCATTCGCTTTGTTGCAGCATTAAAGATTTTGTATGCCTAATCGATTCGGCCTGCTGGGCGAATCGATTCGCCCCTATTTTTGTTGTTTTCTTTATTATTGGTTTGCCACTAGGTTTTTTTATGTATAAATAGATTTTATTCTCATTTTGTAAGAAACAACTTGATTAGATAATTCATTTTAGATAGTTTTTAGGGTTAGAAGACTTTGGGGATTTTTTTGGTAGATTCTCTCTCCTCCTTTCTCTTTGGGTCTTTACCCATTTATATAAGTTTATTTCTACTACCCATTATCTTCCTTACCTAGTTAATGTTTTGTTTACTTGTTTTCTTGCTTTGTAGTTAATTTCCATGCTTAATTAATTAGTTGTAGTTAATTTATTTGTTGATTTCTTTAGTACTTAGATGCTTTAATTAGTTTTAATTATGTCTTGTAGCTAGTTTAAGAGTTAGGGTCATTTATCCGCCATTAATGGGCGTTAAGCTCCAAAAGTTAGGTTTTGGGTAAAAATTATGTTTAACTGAAACCTCATGTATTAAAGTTGGAATATTATGCATTTAACTTTCTTTTTCACGCAACGTTAGTGTTTATAGCGATATTTCGATTTTAATGAATTTGTGACCATATTCGAGATAAAGTTTTAGTCTTTTAATGTTGGATTAAATGTTTTCATGTTTGATGTTTATAACCATTTGAATATGATCGGTTAAATGTTTTCGAACCAAAATCCTAATTATGCGTTATTCAGCCAATAACGGGGATGTGATCTGAATTTCGTTTCGTATTCTTTGTTTAGTGTTAATTAGAAATTAACTTCCTCTTTTCGTTTTTTCCTTTTACACCATATCATCTTTTATTTTCTCCTTTTCTAAGTGTTAAAACAATTGAATCCTAAATACCTCTCCTCGTGAATTTTTCAATACCCGAACTTTCCGCTATACTTATAAAAGACGTGTAGTTTGAGTTTAGGTTTTTTGCATCGCGGTCGAAAGACGATAACAATGATGAATGTATCCTACATGGACGCTCAATTTACCTCACATCAGTGCTTGCCATAACTTTCTTACAAAACGAGAATCTTTGTCTGATACAACGGTTAAAGGAATTCCATGTAATTGGACAATTTCTCGAATGTAGAGTTTATTGAGCTTTTGAAACAAATCGGCAGTTTTCATTTGCAAAAAAATGAGCAAATTTGCTAAGTCGTTCTATTATTACCCAAATGGAATTATATCATTAAGATGTGTGGGGTTGTCCTTTAATAAAATTCCTGGTAATATGATACCATTTCCACTCAGGAATTGGTAAGGGTTGAAGGAATCCACTAGGATGCTAGTGTTATATCTTTACTTTTTGACAAGTAATACATTTCCTTACAAAATTCTCAATATAATTTCTCATATTGGGCCACCAATATTTCTTCTTTAAGGCGTGGTACATTTTGGAGCTTCCGGGATGAATTATAAATTTACAATGATGGGCCTCTTGCAATACTTCTTCTCGAAGAGATAAATCATCATGTACATACAATCTATTTCTAAATCGTAAACTTATTTCCTTGTGAGAAGTTGTGAGTTTTATCCTAAAGGGTTTGAATAAAAGGGTCTTGGGACTTTTAGACTAAGATTTTCTCTCTCAATTCTGGATATGCAATGATGTTAGAAAATTTTGAGAAAGGGGGTATCAATCGAAGATCATATTGCTCTATGGTAGCAGAAATATTGTAAGAAATCAAAGTATAGAGTCTTTTTACTCGATTATTTCTTAAATCTTAGGCTACCACATTTCCTTTTCCCGAATGGTAGTTTAATTTAAATTGATAATCTTACAAAAATACCATCCAACGTCGTTGTCTTAAATTTAAATCTTTTTAAGTGAAAATGTATTTCAAACTCTTGTGATCAGAAAAGACTTAAAAATGTTCATCATAAAGGTAATAATGCTAGATTTTTAAAGAAAAAGCTACACCTACTAACTCGAAATCATGGACAAGGTAGTAACGTTCATGAATTTTAAGTTGTCGTGATCCACACTCTACTACTTTCTCATCTTTCATTAAAAAACATCCTAAACCTTGCAATGAGGCGTTGCTATATACATCATAGCTTGCATTACTAAAAGGAATAGTGAGTACAAGAGCAGTAGTTAATCTGTCTTTAAAAACTTGGAATGCTTTATTATATTCACCAGTCCATACAAATGGTACTTCTTTCCTAGTTAGCTTTAAAAGGGGAAGACCAATGTAAAAAATCCTTCCACAAAGCGGCGATAACATCCAGCTAATCCTAAAAAACTTTTTCTCTCGGTGATATTGGTAGGATTTTTCCATTACAAAATGGCTGAAATTTTGGTAGGATCGACTTGGATTCAATTTTCAGGAATCACATGTCCTAGAAATTTTATATCTTTCATCAAAAAATCACATTTGATCTTCTTAGCATATAGCCAATGGTTTCTTAGAGAGCCTAATACTGTCTCTAGATGTTGGGCATGCTCTATTAGATTTTTGGAATAAACAAGAATATCATCAACGAATACAATAACAAATTGGTCAAGAAAATGTCTAAATATTCTATACAAAAGATTCATAAAAGTTGCGGGTGCATTGATTAATCCAAAAGACTTTACGGTAAACTTGAAATGTCCATAACGAGTTTGAAAAGTAGTATTTGGAATATCTTCTTCTCTTACTCGCAATTGATGGTAACCAGGTCGTAATTCTGTTTTAGAAAAGACCCTTGCACCTCGAAGTTGATCAAATAGATCTCCAATTCGGGGTAAAGGATACTTATTATTAATAGTTACTGTTGATACCAATTTTAGTCTACTGATATGGCACAATGAAGTGGAGACACGTGTCAATCTACATGGCACTAACAAACACTTTTGAATAATACCTTGACTCCGAGGAACTCAATTTCCCCGACCAGCTCAGATACTCCGAGCAGTAGGTGATGGCCGAGGAGCTTTACTGCACCGAGAAACTCATGGATACCGAGATACTTAGGCGGTCCGAGCAGCTTAGGCGGTCCGAGCTGCACCTCGATCAGAGCATTTATTATCAAACAATTAAGAGGATTAAATGCGCATTAAATGCTGGTTGTTATCTTATGGATGTATACGCTTATTGAACAGCTATGTATTACCCATTCACATGTACAGCCTCATGGCTATAAATACATTGTATCATCCTCATTGTAAGGGGACCGGAATTTCTGGAGGATAATCATACTTCGAGAATTCCTAAACAGTCAATAAAAACACAACAGTGGACGTAGGCCATTCGTTCAAGGCTGAACCACTTTAAAATCTCTTGTCTTATATATTTTTATCTGTGATTAAATAAATTAGAGATAGTCTAATTTTTTACATCAACAGATTGGCGCCGTCTGTGGGAAACGACTATAATTTTCGTTTTTCACCAAAAACAATTCATCACCAATGGCTGACAATCCTGAATCCAGCAATCGAAATGCTGGAAATCCCCCAACTCCATCCGCTCCTCCAAATATCCAAGATCTGGATGGAATCATGGCCAGTTTGGCTCAAGTCCAGACAGCCATGAAGGAAACAATGCGACAACTCATGCAAACCATCCAAGGTGGAGCATCAACCTATTCAAGACAACGAAGTGGTCAAAGAAATACTCATTTACTTTCTTCATGCATTAGGCAAAGCGATTCATATCGCACTGATAGATCTAAATATTTTTCTTATCAACCGGGTCGAACTTCGTCAGTACGAGCCATAGATACTGAACAACACATCACTCTCTCCCCGGAAAGGACCAGTGCACTAGAAAGATTAAGTAGGGTCTCTACTTTTGATCGATTGGTCCCTAGGAAGAATAAAAGTCCTCCTAAGGCTGTGTCGAGAAACTTTCGACGAACATTTGATCTAAGAGAGGGTTCTGCCCAATCACAACCAGCTATTCGACAAGATAGGTCCCAGGAAGTTACTTCAATACGATCAATTTCTCGAACCGGTAAGCCCGAGGAAGGAAATTAAGGGTGGAAAGGCTCTATTCAGAGGTTAGAGGATCGATTAGGGGAAATGGCCAAGGCCAAGAATCCTCTACAACGAACTTTTGTCCAAGGGACACCTTTTGTCCAAGCAATTATGGATTTTCCCACACCATCAAAGTTCAAAGCACCTGTTGTGACTCCCAAATATGATGGAAAAACCGACCCTGTCCTTCATATAGAGCAATACCAAGCTGCTGCCGACATTTATGCTATGCCAGATGAGATGAGATGCAGGGCATTCTCGGGAACTCTTACAGGATCTACTCAAATATGGTACAATAATCTTCCTCGGGGTAAGATTTCAACTTTCTTTCAACTAGCCGAGCTCTTCATTGGAAAATTCTATTTTGGAGCAAAGCCTATTAAACGAGTAGCACACCTGTTAAGTGTTAGACAAAAGGCAGGTGAGAGCACTAGGGATTATATAACTCGCTTCAATAATGAGAAACTCGAAGTTATTGATTATGAGGAAAAGACATCGATTACTGCTCTGATGAGTGGGTTGTTTCCCAACAAATTATACTACACCTTGGCTAAACATCCACCTAGAACCATGTCAGAATTGACGATGAAAAAGGCCAAGATCATGAATGCCGAGGAGGCTATGGTTGTAAAGAAGAATATATATACCAAAGAAACCAAAGAGGAGGGTGATAAGACCAAAAAGAAAGAGCATAAGAACAATGGTGGTGACAAGCACTCAAAAACAAAGCCATCATGGGAGGTATTAAAGAAATTTAAAAATTATACTCCTTTGAAGGTAGACATCAATCATGTTCTAGAAGAAATCAAGAACAACGAGGAGTTAAACTGGCCAGAAAAAATGAAGTCAGACCCTGACAAGAGGAATAAGGCCAAATATTATGAGTTCCACAAGGATCATGGCCACATGACCAAAAATTGTATAGCTCTTCAGAATGAGATCGAGGCACTCATTAGACGAGGAAAACTGGCAAAGTATATTGATCACAGAGATGAAAGAAGAAACAACGACCGAGCAAGAGAGAGATCTAGATATCCTCGTCGAGCAGAGGAGAACAATAAAAGAGACCATGAAGATGATCCAGAAGATGACCCCGATCTTCCTACAAGACCAAGGCAGCCAAAATGTGAAGTATTTTCAATACGTTTTGGATCATTTGATTGCAATTTTATTACAGGTGGAGATGCAGGAGGTGGAGACCTTACTGCAGAAAGAAAAGCTTACCTCAATGAGGCTCAAGCCTGTTTATATATTCAATGAATAAACTTGGCTGAAGATGATCGCCCGAGGAAGGTCAACAAAGAAAAACTGGTCATCAGTTTCTCAAAAAATGACCTCGCAGGTGTGCTGTATCCTCATGATGACCCATTGGTGATCAAAATGAGAATGAAGGAACTAATGATCTCGAGAGTACTGGTTGATAATGGTAGCTCAGCTGATATTATGTTCTACTCATGCTTCGACAGATTAAGTCTAAAGTTATCCCAATTAGAGCCTTATCATAGGCCCCTCCTCGATTTTGTTGGCGAGATAGTTTTTCCACTTGGGACGATCAAGTTGGATATGTTCATCGGTACATGGCCTGCTTGTCGAACAGAAAGAGTAAGATTCTTCATGATGGATAAGAATGTTCAATCAGCCTATAACATCATCATGGGAAGGGTAGGATTGAAGAATTTCGAAGCAATACCATCTACAGTACATCAATGCCTAAAATTTCCAACTAATTTTGGAGTAGGGGTTGTGAAGGGTGATAAAAAAGTAGCTCGGGAATGCTACTATTCATCTACCGAGCAGGAGGAACTAGAGGAATCTAGGAAAAGTCTATTACCTATCAGGTGGATGAGGGTGCAGAAATTGAAACATTGGAACCTAGAGATGAGTCGCAACTCGTGAAAGGTCAGGTGGTAGAAGCCACTGAAAACATTATTCTGGACGAAGAGCACACCCTGAATGAACAACTCAGATAGGTTCGTCATTAGATGCTTCATTAAAACAAGAGTTGATAGTTTTCTTAAAAAGCAGAAAACAAACTTTTGCTTGGAGTCATAAAGATATGCCCGGAATAGACCCAAATTTCTTATGTCACGAGCTCAATGTGAATAAGAAAATCAAGCCAGTGAAGCAAAGAAGAAGAGTGTTCAGCCCCAAGAAGAACCAAGCTATACAGGAGGAGGTCGAGAAGCTCCAGAAAGCTTGCTTTATTGAAGATGTTAAGTATTCAGACTGGTTAGCAAATGTGGTGATGGTGAAAAAGAAGAATAACAAATGGAGGATGTGTGTAGACTTCACTGATCTCAACAAAGCATGTCCAAAGGATCATTTTCCCTTGCCTCTAATTGATCAACTAGTGGATACTACCTCGGGATACGAGCTGCTGAGCTTCATGGATGCTTATTCTGGTTACAACCAGATTAAAATGAAACCTGAAGACAGGGAGAGTACTTATTTCAGTACCCCTATGGGTACTTATTGTTATAATGTTATGCCTTTTGGTTTAAAAAATGCAGGTGCGACATATCAGCGGCTGATGAACAAGGTGTTTGCAGAACAAATCAGTTGCAATATGGAGGTTTATGTTGATGATATGCTGACAAAGAGCAAGAGAGTTGTTGACCATCTAGTTGACTTGGGCCACACCTTTGATCAATTAGATAAATATCAAATGAAGTTGAACCCGACCAAGTGCATATTTGGAGTACGAGAAGGCATGTTTCTCGGGTACATTGTCAATCAACGAGGCATTGAAGCAAACCCTGAAAAGATCAAAGCTATGTTAGGGCTGCGATATCCAACGACGAAGAAAGAAGAAGGTTTTTCGTTATTCTGAGTTTTATTAGTTAGGTATTCCTCGTTGGTTATCTTCTAGAGGCTGGGATTATATGTTCGAGGTTCAAGGGGATGTTTATCCGAATATTGTTCGAGAATTTTTCTTCCGTGCTCTTCCCCACTCCGAGGGGATTTTCTCTTCTGTACGTGGCATTCCTGTACTCGTCACTGCAGATCTCATTGCAGCTATTCTTCACCTTCCTCGTGTTCCAGCCGCTGTGTTCCCTCGTTATTCTGACGATGGACCGACTTATGATGATATTTTGCGGCATTGTTTCTGGGAGATTCCTCTAGCAGGGTCTACGATGTATCATCGCCAGCTTCATCCGGCTTTCCGTGTACTCAATAGGTTTGTATCATCATCCATTTATCCTCGAATAAATTATACTCAGATTGGGTCAGACATTGCTTACTTTATGTACCATGTTTCTCAGGGGTGGGATATCGATCTTCCGACTATCATGCTTAGAGTCATATCTTCAGTCACTGTCCATGGTTCCATCCCTGTCTGTCCTGCTCTTACCTATGGGATTCTCATTCCCACTATTTTCACTTCTTCTGGTGATCCTGTTTTAGAGGGTGATCTGCGTCTCCCTATGCCTAGTATTATTAATCAGTCTACTTTTGCTCGTTTTGAGAGCCATTTTCCACAGACAGCGAGAGAGAGAGCTCCACCCCTAGAGAGAGTCTTCCCTGATGCTGATCCTTGTCAGGCCTCTGATCACTCTAGTCCGAGCATAAATACTCCGCCACCACCCCCACTCCTGCACCTACACGTCCTATAGAGGAGGAGGTTTATCCTTTACAGGCATAGGTAGCTGCCCAGTCCAGACTGTATGATTCTATCATGGCTAGATTTGATGCTGAGGCTGATGCCCGTGCTCGTGCTGAGTCCAGGATGACAACATTTTTGATGAGATGTGGCGGAGAGAGAAATGGTGCGGCGCCGGTTCATCTGGACTTGGACATATTTCTTCCACATACACTGATGATGATGATGATGATGATGATACTGCTGATGCCTAGATGTAGTTGTTGTTTTATATCCGAGACATCCATATTCCTGATGAATTTTGTTTTCTCTCTGATGTGATGTACTCTTTTGATCAATTGTATCTTTATATTTATGACATGGATGTACTGTCTTCTTTTGCGATTATTAGTGATTCTCTCATTATTATTATGATTCTGTTATCATACCTGTTGATGTAAAAAATTAGATTATATCTAATTATTTAATCACAGATAAAATAAAATGAGACAAAGAATTTTTAAAGTGGCTCAGCCTTATAAGAATGGCCAACGTCCACTGTTTCTATTATTGTTGACTGTTTGGGAATTCTTGATTACCAGTTTAGTCAAGAAGTTCCCGGTCCCCTTACAATGAGGATGATACAATGTATTTATAGCCCTCAGGCTGTACATGTGAAAGGGTAATAAATAGCTGTCTATTAGGCGTATACATCTGTATGATAATAATAAGCATTTAATGCGCAATCAATCTGTTGGTTATCCTGCTATTAATGCTCTGTTCGAGGTGCAGCTCGGACCGCCTAAGCTTCTCGGACCGCCTATGTAGCTCGGTACTCATAGGTTGCTCGGTGTATTAAAGTTCCTCGGAGAAATCTTATTGGTCAGAGCGTCTGGGTTGATCGGGGAAGTAGAGTTCCTTATTGCAGTATGTTTCCTCGAAGAGTATCTATTGCTCGGAGTATCTGAGTGGGTCGGGGAAGTTGAGTTCCTCGCAGATTACCACGTGTCTTCACCCAATTGAGCCATGTCAGCAGACTAAATTTGGTATCAACAGAAGCCCCCAATGTTTCACAGTTCGAGATTTGAGGAGTGTGGAACATTCTTTCTTGAAATATGGTGGTTTTTAAATGATCATCCTGAAATTTAGGAGTATTTTCTTTTGTATTTATTTTTCCTTCCAAATTCGTAGAATCGATCTTTTTGAATTTTTATAACCGCTTTGATTCCTGCGCCCTTTTTGTCTTTTTATCCGCTGGTAACGTAACCGTCTCTTTTTGCAATCATTATCTTTACCCATTCCCAAGGTAAAGTATTTAAACATTGCAGAAAATCCCATTGTCTTCTACTTTTTCATTCTTATCTCTTTGAGTTTTCCATTGTTTCTCTCTCCCGTGCGTTCATCTCCTTCATCATTTGTTGTCAATAGACTCATCCCTTTCCTGTAAGATTTTTTTCTTTCTCTTTGATTTCCTTATTTCATCATGGTTTATCCTGTAGAATCGATTGATAAGTTTCGCTTTGATTTCTCTATTCCCTCATGGGTTATTTTGGAAGAGCTTTCTGAGCCTTCAGACTATTTTCGTTTGGCTGAGGGACATTGGTTCCCCAATCTCTTTGTCGCTGAATGTGGCTTTTCTTTTCCCCCAAACCCTTTATGTCTGGAATTCTGTCAATACTTTGACGTGGTTCCTGCAAGAATAGCCCCCAATACATGGAGAATAGTTAACGGATTTTATAGATTAAATCAAATTCATGGAACTCGTATAGGAATTCCTGAAATTATGTTTTGTTATAGATGGGCTGTGGGTGATAATACTTTTTATTTAAAAACTAGGTTTTTAAATAGAGCTTTAGTGGTCAATCTCCCAGATGCCAATAGGGACTACTTTGAGCACGGGGTTGTTATGAAAAATTGGCAACACCCTCCATTAACTGGAGTTGATGTTTACCAGGGTCCCAGATGTCCTCCCTATGGCAATAGGATAGGTTGTTTTTATTTTATTTTCAAAATTATGCTTCCTTTGTGTTTGATAAAATGTGTCACTGATATTTTAATTTTGATTTATTTGCAGTTGACAGCAAAAGAAAATCTCCAAAAGAGACAGACGTTAACATAAGGCATTTAAAACTTATCTGGAGTTTGCATCAGACTGTTGCCGACGAGCATATTAGGTCAGCTTCATATTTGCTGCAGTACAAGAGTTACACCTCCTCTTTTACTGCTCATCCGATGATAAGCGATGCAGAACCAATACCAGCCTCTACAAGTTCTTCACCTAAGTCACATATTCCCTTGAGTGAAAGGATGAAGAAAAGAAGACCTCCTACCCTTTTTGAGAAATCTGCCTCTGGTGCTGGAGAGGCAAAGAAAAGTAAGCTTGATGTCCCAGGAGAGGGGACAAAGAAAATTGATGCACCTCCTTCGACTGCTCCTGTGAAGGTTGTCGAGAAGCCCCCAGTGGCCCCGAGCAAGGCTATTGCTCCAAGCGAGGTGATTGTCATTTCTCCGACTAAGACTACATCGTTAGTCGAGAACGTTGATGCTCCTCTGAGGTGGCGAAAGAAAAGCTCCTCTATCAATTTGGCTGAATCCATCTCTCAGCCCCCGACTAGTGGTGTTCCCACTTTTGTTGACCCGAGCTCTGCTAAGAACTCGGTGAAAACTTGGATCATTCCCGAGATCCAAGGTATTGAAGAAAACCTTTCTCGGGACTTGGTTACCACATTAGCAGCTCGTCATATTGCTTCTGTAAGTCCTATAGTCTTAAATTTTCATTCTTTCCTTTTTGTATCTGTGCATTGACTTACTTTTATTTTCCCAGTTGGTGACCTGTTTTAATACAATTCTGAAGAAAGATGAAGCTATTAAAGCTTCAAGCTCCTTATCAGGTGTAGAGGAAGCCTTGGTAGGTCTGATGAAATCCCTGAAGGATTCTCGTCAGAAGTATGCTGATGACAAGGTGATTTGGGAGAAGAGGCTCACTTCGACCGAGCAGGAGAAGGCTCAGGTTATTGAGGTCTCCAAGGGGTTGGAGGAAAAAATAAATGATTTGGAGGAGAAGAATAAAGAGCTCGAAGGGAAGCTCAAAAATGCTGGGGAGCTTGAAAATAAGCTCAAGACTGCTGAGGAGGAGTTGGGTCAACTTCGGGAAGTAAGTCGTCAGAAGGAGGAAGTTGAGAATAAATTGAAGGATGCTGATGATCTTCTTTTCGAGATGCTTTCCTCGAAAAAGACAAAAAGGAAATTGGCTGTCAAAAAATCCTTCAGCGCCGGCTGGGGTAAAGGGTGGAATAAAGGTTTGGCTGCCATGATGTCGCAAGTGGAATATTGCAGCCTCAAATACTTTAGAGATGGTTGGGTCGCTGATGATGCTTGGATTTAGCTCCACCAGATAAGTGATGATGAGCTCAAACAGTAGTAACCATGGCAGCCATTGAGATGTAAGTGTG
Organism: Sambucus nigra; assembly: GCA_949130495.1. NCBI lineage: Eukaryota > Viridiplantae > Streptophyta > Magnoliopsida > Dipsacales > Adoxaceae > Sambucus > Sambucus nigra. The sequence continues at coordinate 457,158,002 of OX422214.1, read as the reverse complement.
TAAGTGTGTAGAAGGAGATGAGTATAAGAGGAATAAGACAATGATGTATAGTGGTTTAGCCAATTTGGCCTACATCCACTGTGAGTGTGTGATCCACTAAGTATGGGCACTAATGTCCTTGGATACAATGCACATAGGCTCACTTTCTCTCTCTACTGTGTGTGTGAGCATAGTTTTAGCTAGGGTTGCAATTATCAATCGATCTCCCTTGTAGGGTTGTAGGTGACAAGTATATATAGGTCTTGGGGGGTGTAGTGTACCCCCCAAGTATGCATGGTGCATGTGAATGATGATCTAGCCAATCCCCTATTGACACCTTTAGATGCCAAATGATGACATAATATTCCATCACGTGAGGGTGTGATTTTGTTATAATGGTCTCCCATGTGTCATGTGAGCCTCACGCGCACTGTTCCACGCGTCTCCCAAACCACGCGCTGTGATGATGTCACCCTCGGCCTTTGATATGAGGCCGATGACAAAGTTCCTTCTGGTAATGAGTCTGACCTAATTTGGGCCTCGTACTGTCGTACCCTCGGGGGTCGTCCGGAGCCTGATGAAGGGTCGGCCCCCTGGTGGGTCGTTCGGAGCCTGATGAAGGGTCGGCCTCCTGAGGGGTCGTCCGGAGCCCGAAGCCTGATGAAGGGTCGGCCCCCTGAGGGGTCGTTCGAAGCCTGATGAAGGGTCAGCCCCTGAGGGGTCGTTCGGAGCCTGATGAAGGGTCGGCCGCTGAGGGGTCGTCTGGTCCTGATGAGGCGCAGGGCGCCCTCGACATGGCCGAGGGTATATACGGGTATATCAATCACCTCCCAGCCCTTAGCCATAGATGATGCTGAGATGGCTGAGGGATAATATTGCTTTTGAGACTACGTGTATGGTCTGTTTGATGAGTGACACCTGTTAAGCTGATGTGATAGCTGTCAAATTTTTATCAAATGTCGTTCCAGTTTTCAAGGCGCGGCGGCTGCATGCTGCTTGGGGCTTTGTGTCCTAATGATTTCCTCCTCGTGGGCTGTGCTTTGGCTTGGGTAATGGGCCCACTCACTACTAAGGTATATAAGCAATTTTTAAAACCAATTATTCTCTTCTTCTTCGCGCCCAAGCTCTCTCTTTCTAGCTTCCAGCCTTCTTGCCATTTCTGCAATTTTTGAACCTTCAAGCTTAGCAGCTTCTCCATTCCTCCTCAGGTAACACCTCGACCCTAGTGCCCTACTTATCTTCATTTCTGTTTGCTTTCATGTTTTAAGCTCATAGGGCTAGATTTTCTTAGGCTGTTCCATAGCTTTTTCGGTGTAACCTCTGGTAAGCTGTTCTTGAATTATTCTTGATAGAAAACCCTTCAATTCTTAGGTTTTGATTGAAAAGTCCACCCTGGTCAATTGTGAGATTTGTTTGTAGTTAGGTTACCCAAATTCTTCTAAGTGTAGGGTCTCCCCCTTAATGCTTAGGAGGCTTTATAATTTAGCCTAGGAGTTCCCATCCTTGCGAGAGAAGCTTTTCATAGAGATCAGACGGGTAGAGGAAGAGGAGGAGAGGAGACGAGACGAGGGGCCAACCCTAATTGGGTACGACCCATTTTCCCCATTCCTCTTGCCACAATAAAGCCTTTTGAGCCATCTGAGTCTTGTGGGTCGTCTTGTCGTCCAGCCGAGAGTTATTCAGGAGAGATTGATGAGAGAGCGTCGTCGCCAATTGGCGCTGGACCTTCTAGGAGAGGAGAGGTGTCTGACCTAAGCCCATGCCGACAGGCCGAGGGTATGGTTACTTCCGAGGCTGTCCCTGTGACAACTTTATCTCCACATTCCTTCCAGCTGGCTTTTCCCTTAGGGCCTCTGACAGGTTATGAGGCCGAGGCCGAGGGTGAGGGGACTGAGGATGATGAGGACACAGATGACCCAGTTGACACATCTCACGCCTTGTCTTACATTTCCTCGGTCAGGGATCGTGACCTCCTTCTGTGGAGGCATGCATATGGTTTTCCTCCCACCATATCTATGAGAGTTCCCTCTGAGGACGAGAGGGTCTTTGAGGGTGAAGAGGGAGAGGTTGAAGTATACGAACAGATGTTCAAGGTAGGTGTCAGACTCCCTTTACATCCTGCTGTCGTAGATATCCTGTCAGCCCTCGACGTTGTCCCCTCTCAGCTTCCTCCCAACTCCTGGAGGACGATCCTTGGCTACATCTCCTTGTGGAAGAATGCTTTCACTGATGAGCCATCGGCCGACGTATTTTTGGCCTGTTACAATATCACCTCCTCGTCCAAACAGCCTGGGTACTACCACCTGGGGGCGAGGAGATCTGACAAAAAACTTCTCCACGTGGCACAGACCTCCAAGCATGATTGGAAGAAGAGATTTTTCTTCGTTACTGGGGAGTGGGAATTTTTTGCCGAGTCTCAACATTTGGACGATAGTCCGAGGGTTCCCAGAAGATGGTCAAACCCCTCGATGAAGGCCTGGTCAGATCCCGAACTTAGTCTGGATGAGAAAGACATAGTTGAGTATCTGAGGGAACGAGGGAGAGGGGGCGAGATTGCAAAATTTAAAGATCTCATAACCCCAAAGTTCCTCAAAGAAGCTAGTCTGAGGGTCGGTTCCCTGACAGAGCTATGTGAGTTACATTATTTTTTTCTCATTCTTTACTTTTTTCAAGTGTTTCATCTTTGCCTCTGCATTTTTCTAACGTATCATCCTCCTTTCAGGTCATCCCTCTGGTATATCTGATCAACTCTGGGAAATGACTGCCCCAAGTTTACTATCTGTCTTAGGCAAGAAGAAGGGCAAGGAGCCTTAGTAGGCTTCGAGGAAGAAAAAGGCCGTGGGGCCGATACTTGTTGAACCGACAGCCGACGGTCACAAAAGAAAAGAGCCTGAAGTCCCTGCTGACCCTCGGCTGGATTCTAGGACGAGGGCGAGGGTGAGGGTGGAGTCATATGAGGGGACTAGTTCCTCTTCTAGCATGGGGGCCTTCTGGTCCCAAAACTTGACATCACTGAAGGCCGAGCCATCTTACCTGATCGCGAACCTAAGGGCAGCCAAGGAGTCCATGTTTTCTGCTCCCTCGGCTGCTGATTATGAATTTCTGTCAAAGATGCCCCCGGCCAAGGTGTATGACTATGGCCTGCACACACTGGCTCAGGTATTTATTTTTACTTCATCTCCTTAGTTGAATTTTTCACTAACTGTTTCCTCAGCCTCTTAACAAGTGTCTTTTTCTGTGCAGTCTGTCTATGCCTTTACCTCGGCCACTAAGTGGATGGCTGAGAATCAACAGAAGTTCCATGAAGCCGAGAGGGCCATTCAGCATGAGGCAGACCTGCAGACAGAGCTCGAGACTGCAAGGGCTGAACTGGAGAGTGCCAGGACTGAGCATGCCAGGGTCTTAGATGAGTTGACGAGACAGCACGATGCCGACCAACAGGCCAAGGACTTTCTTATAAAGGAGAAGGATGAAGCTTTGCTCAACTTGGAGGTTCAGCACAAGGCCGATCTAGAGGCAGCTGTCAAGAAAGCCGAGGTTGATGCTGTGGAGGCCTACAAACTCTCGGACGAGTTTCAAGGCTTCGTCCTTAAATACTTGGAGAGGGGAATTAGGACGAACTGTCAATGGGTCGTCTTAAAGTTCGCAGATGCAGTGTCGTCCGTCCGCCCCGCTCTAGAGGCAGTTCAACTGGACGATCCACTGATTGCTGAAGCCCTAGCCCAAGTGGAATCTCAGCACGTTGAAGGCACGGGCACGTCTAAGGCTCGGCATGTCACGATCATAGAAGAATCTCCTATTGATGTTGAGGCCTTTCCCTCTGATATTTCTCAATAGGGTGGCTGTCTGTAGCCTATACCCTCTTAGTGTAATCAATATTTTTGTACTCTATTGTTGTAAAACGAACATCATTTTGTAATATAATGCCTCTTGTTGTCTTCCATACTCGTCTCTTATGTGATTTGTATTGTGGATTTTTTGTACTAACAATATCACTAACCCAACAATATCACTAACCCCTCCCTCGTCTTTCTTGAGGTCAATGGTGGGGTCGTCCCCTCCCTTGAACCTCATTATAGGCCGAGGGTTATAATAACAAAATTAACGATTTTTTAACAAAGTCTTCCCGCGTCTTTCTTGAGGATAATGGTGGGGTCTTCCCCTCCATTGACCCTCATTATAGCCGAGGGTTCCAATAACCAAATTAATGGTTTTTAATTAAGCATTCCCTCGTATTTCTTGAGGACAATGGTGGGGTCGTCCCCTCCATTGACCCTCATTATAGCCGAGGGTTTCAATAACCAAACTAATGGTTTTTAATTAAGTCTTCCCTCGTCTTTCTTGAGGACAATGGTGGGGTCGTCCCCTCCATTGACCCTCATTATAGGCCGAGGGATATAATTACCAATTTAATGGTTTTTAACAAAGTCTTCCCTCGTCTTTCTTGAGGACAATGGTGGGGTCGTCCCCTCCATTGACCCTCATTATAGCCGAGGGTTCCAATAACCAAACTAATGGTTTTTAATCAAGCATTCCCTCGTCTTTCTTGAGGACAATGGTGGGGTCGTCCCCTCCATTGACCCTCATTATAGCTGAGGGTTTCAATAACCAAAGTAATGGTTTTTAATTAAGTCTTCCCTCGTCTTTCTTGAGGACAGTGGTGGGGTCGTCCCCTCCATTGATCCTCATTATAGGCCGAGGGCTATAATTACCAATTTAATGGTGTTTAACAAAGTCTTCCCTCGTCTTTCTTGAGGACAATGGTGGGGTCGTCCCCTCCATTGACCCTCATTATAGCTGAGGGTTCCAATAACCAAACTAATGGTTTTTAATTGATTATTCCCTCGTCTTTCTTGAGGACAATGGTAGGGTCGTCCCCTCCATTGACCCTCATTATAGGCCGAGAGCTATAATTACCAATTTAATGGTTTTTAACAAAGTCTTCCCTCGTCTTTCTTGAGGACAATGGTGGGGTCGTCCCCTCCATTGACCCTCATTATAGCCGAGGGTTCCAATAACCAAACTAATGGTTTTTATTCAAGTATTCCCTCGTCTTTCTTGAGGACAATGGTGGGGTCATCCCCTCCATTGACCCTCATTATAGCCCAGGGTTCCAATAGCCAAACTAATGGTTTTTAATCAAGTATTACCTCGTCTTTCTTGAGGACAATGGTGGGGTCGTCCCCTTCATTGACCCTCATTATAGCCGAGGGTTCCAATAACCAAACTAATGGTTTTTAATAAAGTATTCCCTCGTCTTTCTTGAGGTCAATGGTGGGGTTGTCCCCTCCATTGACCCTCATTATAGACGAGGGTTCCAATAACCAAACTAATGGTTTTTAATAACGTATTCCCTCGTCCTTCTTGAGGACAATGGTGGGGTCGTCCCCTCCATTGACCCTCATTATAGCCGAGGGCCGTTCTCTGAAGATGTTTTCATGCGTACTAGAACTGATAAACACAGGATGAGGGGAAACACTGATATTTCTCATTAATTTTCCAAGTGTTCTGTTGGAGCAACTCTTATTACAATTATGGTCTATCAAGACCTTACAACACTACTGATAGTATTTTTTCAAATGATCTGCATTCTAGGGGTTGGAAAAAGGTTCCCCTTCTAGGTTTTTTAGTCTATAGGTCACTGGGACGACTTCATCGATGACCCTATAATGTCCATGCCAATTAGGATGGAGCTTATTGGGCTTTTGCCAAGTCTTTTTGAGGACCAAGTCCCCCACTGCAATTGGCCTCTTCTTCACCCTCTGATTGTAAAACCTTGCAGTCCTCTGGTGGTAGGCGGCCTGCCTTATCTCGGCATCTTCTCTCCTTTCCTCAATCAGGTTCAAGTCGAGTCTCCTCTCTTCTGTATTTCTCTGGGGGTCATACTTTTGGACCCTATGAGTAGGAAACCCAATCTCGGTGGGGATGACGGCTTCTGAGCCATAAGATAGCATGAATGGGGTCTCTCCGGTAGAGGTCCTCACTGTCGTCCTGTATGCCCACAGCACGGCATATAACTCATCGACCCATCTTCCTTTTGCCTCCTCAAGCCTCTTCTTGATTCCATCTAGGATTGTCCTTTTTGTAACTTCTGTTCGCCTATTGGCCTGAGGTCGGCCTGGAGTGGAGAAAAATTGCTTGATACTCACCCTTTCACAGTACTTCTGTAGAGAGGTATTCTTGAACTGAGTCTCGTTATCCGAGATGAGGGTGTTGGGGAGACCATATCTGCATATAACATTTTTCCAGATGAACTGGAAGGTCTTCTGCTCTGTAATTATGACCATCGGTTCGGCCTCCACCCATTTTGAGAAATAGTCAAAAGCTACAATGAGCAACCGATAGTTATTGAGTGCTCTTGGTAAGGGTCCTACGAGGTCGATCCCCCACACTGCAAATGGCCATGGGGATGTAATGGAGGTAAGAGGCTGATGGGGTTGGTGAGGGATGGTGAGAAATCTCTGGCATTTATCGCACTTTTTTACATATGCCACGGCGTCTTTCCCCAAGGTCGGCCACCAGTACCCTTGGGTGATCACCCTCTTCGCTAAGGATCTGCCCCCAATGTGGCTTGAGCACGATCCTTCGTGCACATCTTGCAAAAGGGATGGGACCTCAGATGGGTGCACACACCTAAGTAAGGGGAGTAAAAATCCCTTTTTGTACAAGGTGTCCCTAATGACAGCGAACTTTGCAGCCCTGTATCTCAACTTCTTCCTTTCTCGCCTTGCTTCTGGAATCTCCCCCTCTTTAATGTATCTTATCAGAGGGTCCATCCACGAAGCTTCCTGAGAAACATTTAGGCAATTGCTAAGTGTTCCCTCAGCGTCTTCAATAGTTGGACGAAGCAAAATTTCTACTGGGACCGTCCTCCTGATGTCTGTCCTAGTTGCCGAGGCCAACCTAGCAAGGGCATTAGCTCGGCCATTGTCGAGCCTAGGTATCCTCTTTAATTTCACTTCTCTGAAGCCCTTCAATAACGACCTCACCTTCTCAAGGTACCTAGCCATCCTCTCGTCCTTGGCCTCGTAGGCTCCTAGTATCTGATTCACTACTAGCCTTGAATCACTATGAACCAAAATCTGGCCGACACTAAGAGATCTGGCCAAGGAGAGGCCTGCTATCAAGGCCTCATATTCAGCCTCGTTGTTGGAGGCCTTAAAGTTGAACCTGAGGGCGTACTCAATGTCTGTGCCGTTGGGTGATGATACTATTAATCCAGCTCCACTCCCGCTTTCGTAAGAGGACCCGTCGACGAAGAGACTCCACACGGTGTATTCTTCTGAGAAAATTCCCTTGGTGAGTGACCCCTGTCTAAAGAGATATCTTCCCTCTTCATTTTCAACCACTTTCCTTCTAGCGGTACTCGTCTCACCCTTATCTGTAGGTGTGTCGGTGAGCTCACCTTGTCGGGTATCTATCTTCCCGAGGCTCTCACCCTCGGCTTCATCATCTTCCCAAGTAAAGTCAGCCACAAAGTCTGCCAATGCTTGCCCCTAAATGGCCGTCCTAGGCTGATACACTATGTCAAACTCCCCCATCTCTATAGCCCAGGCCATTAACCTCCCTGATTTTTCAGGCTTGTGCAAAACCTGCCTAAGGGGACAGTCAGTGAGGATGACCATTGTATGGTACTGGAAGTATGACTTCATCTTTCTAGATGCATGGATCAAGGTGTCGGCCAACTTCTCCATCCTTGGATATCGTTGCTCTTCCCCTTGGAGTGCCTTGCTGTTAAAATACACAGGCTTCTGTACTCCGTCTTCGTCTCTCATAATGGCTGCACTGATGGTTGACTCTGAGACGGCGAGGTACACATAAAGTCGTTCACCCTGCATGGGCCGTGACAACATCAAGGGTGACCCCAGGTATGATTTTAATTCCTTGAAGGCCTCATCGCACTCTTCACTTCATTCGAAGGTTTTTTTGAGAATTTTGAAGAATGGTAGACACCTGTCTGTGGCCCTAGACACAAACCTGTTCACGGCAGCAACTCTCCCTGTGAGTCTCTGAACGTCTTTAATGGACTTGGGGGTCTTCATCTCAACAAGGGCCTTTATCTTTTTAGGATTGGCCTCGATGCCTCTTTGGTTGACAATGAATCCTAAGAACTTCCCTGCTCCGACCTCGAAGACACACTTGGCCGGGTTGAGCTTCATCTGGTATTTGTCAATCGTATTAAAGTTCCTCTCCAAATCTGCCACATGATCCTCTGCCTTCAAACTCTTAGTCATCATGTCATCTACATAGACCTCCATAGACTTCCTAATTTGGTCTTCGAACATTTTATTTACGAGGTGCTGGTACGTTTCCCCCGCATTTTTTAGACCAAAGGGCATGACCCTATAACAGTATGTCCCCTTGTCAGTAATGAAGGCTGTCTTCTCCGAGTCCTCAGGGTTCATGAAGATCTGGTTGTACCCTGAATAGGCATCCATAAAGCTCATGACCTCATGGCCTGCGGCAGCGTCTACCATCTGGTCAATGTGGGGGAGAGGGAAGATATCTTTGGGACAGTGCTTGTTGAGGTCGGTGAAGTCCCCACACATTCTCAACTTCCCGTTGGCATTTGGGAGAATGACTGCATTGGATAGCCATTCAGGGTAGATGACCTCTCTAATAAACTCAGCGTCTTTTAATTTCTTGACCTCATCCCTAATGACCTCATACTTTTCTCTAGAGTAAATTCTCCTATTCTTCTTTACCGGCTTCACTCCTTCTACCACATTGAGCTTGTGGCACATGATTTCAGGGTCAATCCCCGGCATATCTACATGACTCCACGCGAAGACGCTTCGTCTTCTCCTCAACAGTTTAATGAGGTCTTCCTTGATATTGGGCTTCAGAGACTTGCCGACTTGGACGGTTTTTTTCGGGTCATCCTCATCGAGCATGATGGATTCTACCTCTTCTGCGGCCTCTCCTTTCTTTAGCTTCGTCTCATCCCTGGGGTCTAGGGTATTAATATTGTAAGTGGTTGTAGCCCTCTTGTGTGCCTCCCTTTCTTCAGCGGAGTTGTAGTAACATTCTCGCGCTGTTGTCTGGTCTCCCTGAACTTCCCCCACCCTGTAAGGGGTAGGAAATTTAATCATCTGATGGACAGTAGATGGCACAGCTTCAAACCCCTTGAGGGCCACACGCCCCAGTATGATGTTGTAGGCCGAAAACACATGCTCATCCATCATAAAGAAACTGACCTTCTTGGTAATCCATCTCGGACACTCGTCCCCCATCCTGACATCGGCCTCATACACCCCAAGGGGATGAACCTTTTCCCCACTGAACCCAATCAATGGATGATGGTATAAGACGAGTCTAGCATGGCTGAGACCTAAGGCTTTGAAGCACGGGCAAAACATTACATCTGCAGAGATGCCCCCGTCGACCAATATCCTTAGTACTTCACACCCGTGTACCCTAGTTGTGATGACGAGTGGGTCGTCGTGTGGGGCTAGGACCCCTTTAAAGTCCATTCTCGAGAACCCCACTATCAGAGTGTCCATGTCGACCTTATTCCTCTTTTTTGACTTGACCTCCAGAGAGGTTGAGTGTACCGTCTTCATCACTGCCTTGGCCTCAGCCACATGGGCTTTCCTGTCAATGACCTCAGACCCTCCTCCTACTAGACCTCCGGAGATCATTCCCACTCCGAGCGAGATTATATTAAGCCTCTTCACAGGGCCTTGGTCATCTCTCGGTGGGAGGTCATGGTCGTCCTCATCGTCAGAAGGGTCCTCCCCTCTTTTTTGAGGACCTTCTCTACATGCATTGCATCGCTTTTTCCTGGGGTCGTCCCCTCGGCCCCTCTTGAAGTCACCTTTGTCGAGGTACTTTCTGAGCTTCCCTTCTTTCAGCATCTTCTCAATCTCATCTTTCAGAGCAAAGCATTTGTCTATTATGTGGCCGTGGTCTTGGTGGAATTCGCACCACAGGTTCTTGTTTCTCTTGTTGGTGGCTGCCCTCAACTTCTCAGGCCACTTCAGAGATCGATCACTCTTTATCTCATTGAGAATCTGTTCACAGCTGACCGTTAGAGGGGTGTAACCAGCGAACTTGTCGTCCGTAGACCTCTTCTTCCCCTCCTTGTTCTTCTTAGGGTATTTACCCCCACTAGAACCTCCTTTTTCGTCTTCGTATTTTGCGGCCATCGCCTCTTCGGCGTTCATCACCTTTCCTTCTGTTGACAGTAATTCATCCATTGTCCTAGGGGGGTCTTCAGCAAGCTTCCATAACAGCTTCCCCTTTTGGAGTCCTCCAATCAGGGCTGTCATAGCTATGCTCTCCTCATAGTCTTCCGCTTCCAGCTTCTCTTTATTGAATCTGGCTATGTAGTCCCTCAGACTCTCATTCTTCCCCTGCTTAACATAGAGCAGGTGGGTGGTCTTCTTCTGTGGCCTCACACCAAAGCAAAAGTTGTGGATGAACCGGTCTGCCAACTGCTTAAAGTTTTCAATGGAATTTTTTGGAAGAGACGTGTAACAGATATGTGCAGCCCCAGTCAGGGTACCAAAAAAGGCACGACACCTCATCTTATCTGAGATAGAGTATATGTCTGCTGCTGATTGATACATCTCAACATGGTGGACAGGGTTGGTGCTCCCGTCGTATCCTGAGGTGACCACAGGTGGATTGAACCTTGATGGCGTAGGGAAGTTGACTATCTTCTCCATAATGGGTGAGCCTATGGTGTATCCCTTCTGAAGAGGGTCCCGGCTCTTTAGTATATCACCGATCTTATCCTCTAGTCACTGGATCGAGTCATTCCAGGGCCTCGCAGGGTCGGCTTGGCCGATGTTATCCCCTGCCGCCTCTTTAAGGTGGACGGAGGGTTCTGCTGCGACAGGAATGTGTCGGCTATTTACTTCCCTTTGACTGTCATCCCGTCCTTGGGGTCAGCCATCTGCTGCCTCCCTCCTGGACCTCGCAGCACTCCTTGATCTGGACAATTTTTCCCGCAGGTCATTTACTAGGCCCAGCCTCTCAAAGGCTGACCCCCTGCTCAAGCGATCAAAATCAGAGCCTCTTGGGCGATCATCAGGATTTGGTCTTCCGCACTTTCCTCTACTTTCTTGTAAAGGTTGTACAGTATTGTTGGAGACCTCATATGGTTTCCAGCATTCTAAAGGGGCCTCCTCTCCCTCCAGGTCGTCATACCTGTCCTCAGGACAAGGGTTTCCTTGCCTACCTTGGCGTAGACGCCAGGGGTCAGCAACATCCCTACGCTGCTGAGGGGGTGGCAGTTCTTTGCATGGTGCCTGAGGTGGTCCCCTGGCTTCATGCTGTCCTGGAGCTGCTGCCGGAGTAATCATCTCAGGTGAAACCCCTGGTGGTCTTAGTATGTTCTGGCTTAGAGCTGTGAACTGCTCCTGCATCATCCGCTGGCTTGCTTCCAGAGACTTTAAGGCTGCCGCCACATCAGCCATCTCAGACTGAGGTGGTGGCTGACTGGAACTGGGTCCTCCCCCATCATCCGACGGGGGAAGTGGTGGTCGTGGCATCTCAGGTGCCATGTGTTTGAGCTATGAAAAGCTGAACTGAAGAAAAGACTGGTGATCTTGAGAACCTTAGTGTGTCTCTTTCAATGGTGAAACATCTCCTCTCAGGGGGAGAGCTAGCTCACCACCAGAGTGCCCAGCGAGGTCAAGCTGTACAAAGGAAGTGATGTCTTCTTGTTCCCACAGACGGAGCCAAACTGATGATGCTTGGATTTAGCTCTACCAGATAAGTGATGATGAGCTCAAACAGTAGTAACCATGGCAGCCATTGAGATGTAAGTGTGTAGAAGGAGATGAGTATAAGAGGAATAAGACAATGATGTATAGTGGTTCAGCCAATTTGGCCTACATCCACTGTGAGTGTGTGATCCACTAAGTATGGGCACTAATGGCCTTGGATACAATGCACATAGGCTCACTTTCTCTCTCTACTGTGTGTGTGAGCAGAGTTTTAGCTAGGGTTGCAATTATCAATCGATCTCCCCTGTAGGGTTGTAGGTGACAAGTATATATAGGTCTTGGGGGGTGTAGTGTACCCCTCAAGTATGCATGGTGCATGTGAATGATGATCTATCCAATCCCCTGTTGACACCTGTAGATGACAAATGATGACATAATATTCCCTCATGTGAGGGTGTGATTTTGTTATAACGGTCTCCCATGTGTCATGTGAGCCTCACGCACACTGTTCCACGCGTCTCCCAAACCACGCGCTGTGATGATGTCACCCTCGGCCTTTGATATGAGGTCGAGGGCAAAGTTCCTTCCGGTAATGAGTCTGACCTAATTTGGGCCTCATACTGTCGTACCCTCAGGGGTCGTCCGAAGCCTGATGAAGGGTCGGCCCCTGAGGGGTCGTTTGGTCCTGATGAGGCGCAGGGCGCCCTCGGCATGTCCGAGGGTATATACGGGTATATCAGTCGTTGCTCTACAAGAGATGAAAGTTGATGAAAATTCTGAACTATTTTAGCGACACATCCCGGGCCCCCTCCAACTCCTAAAGAAGAAGAAGAGGACGAAGCTGCCTCTGAGGAATCTTCCATGGTGATGGGAGATCAAATTTCTCATCCCCCAGCTATCCAGCCCACTGGCGAGGAACTTCAACTACCCGTTACTTCATCCGAGCAACCTCCAGCACTTCCCGAGCAAACCTATGTTCCATCCGAGCAACCTACCTCCTGGTCCCAGCCTCCCGAGAAAGTTTTGGGAGACAAGGAAAAGGTGTAGAGTTGTTCGGATTTCTCTCTATTTTATTTTTCTTTATCAAATGTAACTCTGAACTTTGTACTTCTCCTTTATGATGTAATAAAATTTGAACTTTGCTTATGCATATTGTTGATTCTCTTCTTCATGCTCTGTTTGTACTCTTATTGATTCTTGTTTTTTCTTCCTTTACTGGTTTCTATCCAGGATGTACTTATTATCTTCTCACGATACAAAACTGTTAAGGCAATGCAATGAGTATTTCAAAGCTGGTCATTCAGACATGAGTGAAGCTCAAATAATTGACATCCTCGGTCAAGGTGCTTTAGAGCAAGAAATTAAAGCCTATCAGTATTTGAAGTGTCTGCTCGACCGTGCAGTGGCTAATAACGTAGCATACTATGATATGATTGAAGATCTCCAGGGAACTCTTGAAGAACTTCAACAACAATATAAGGAATCTACAACCCTTTTTCACGAAGGATACGAGAAGAAGTATCAGCAACTCAGTGCTGATAAGGGATACAATAAACTGTTTGCGGCTTACGATGTGAGGGAGAGAACTTTGAAGGCTGAGGTCGAAGAGCACAGACAAATAGCTGAGTTATTAGAGCAGGAAAATAATGACCTGCAAAGAGAGGTGTCTCAGTTGAAGTCTGCATCTTCCACCTCAAACGCTTTGGTCCCTGTGAACGACGAGGGATTCTCTTTCTTGGAGGTCGAAAATGCCAACCTAAGGAATGAATTAGAAACCTTGAAGAGAGTTAGCCCTTCTATATCTACTCGGGGACGAGCAAGAGCTCCTCGGGGACGAGCAAGAGCTGCTCAGATTACTGTCGAGGAATAGAGAACTCAATATGCTCTAGAGAACCAGGCCTTCCAACTGATGGCAAAGAACCAGGCATTGGCTGAAATGTCTAAGAAGATCAGGAATCTGGACGAGCAGCTTTTTGCGCAGAAGTCTGCCTTGGAGAATAAAGAACTCTTTATAAAAAGTCTCCACGAGCAACTAGAAATATTGACATATAAATTCCACAAGCAGCCCAGAGAATTCTAGATGGCTGGCTACAATGAGGCTCTCTACCATTTGGATGATCGTATCCAAAATGCAAATAATGAGGGTTACAAACAGGGATGGTTGAATGCCTTAGGTGTACTGCAACTGGAACAGGGTCATTACCTATGGGATTACCATAATCCTGGGCTGCTCGACCTACAGTGCCACCATTCAAGCTTGACATGAGTTGGATCCCTTCTGGGCCATCCCTCGATGTTTGATTTCCAAATACCTTAGCGATTACAATCTCCATTCCAATGTTGAGATATCTCGTCCCGAGTACCTACTAGATCAACCATCTGTGATGAACATCAGGATGCTTAAAGATCTTAACTTCATAAATTCCCCTTATGCTTTGAATGATCCACCTGCTGGCGAGGAACCTGTTTCAAAAGCAGAGGGGAAGAAACCAATAGAATAGGAATCTTGATGTAATAAATTTGTATTTCATTCTTGATGTATTTTGTTCTACATTTAATGAAATAATTTTATTTGCAAATCTTGACTGCCATTGTCTTGTAATCATAAAACACTTTACATCTGTGCATGTATATCTGTTAAAAAGATAACAACATTGTGTTATTTGTCGATCAATTGGAGTTTGTTAAAACTTATTGTCGGCTATCTTGAATTTGTGGTAATCATTTGACGACTAACCAAAATTGATGATACTTTGTTTCTCGACCAACTTATTGATCATTTTCAGATACTCATATTTTAAAATGCTTCTGACCAACTATAGTTAACCTTTAGTTGGCATTTTTGGGAATAGATTTACTTCCTAACCAACCTTAGTTGGCATTTTTAGGAATAGATTTACTTCCTAACCAACCTTAGTTGGCATTTTCGAGAATATATTTACTTCCCGACCAACCTTAGTTGGCATTTTCGGGAATATATTTACTTCCCAACCAACCTTAGTTGGCGTTTTCGGGAATAGATTTACTTCCCGACCAATCTTAGTTGGCGTTTTTGGGAATAGATTTACTTCCCGACCAACCTTAGTTGACATGTTCGGGAATAGATTTACTTCCTAACCAACCTTAGTTGGCATTTTTAGGAATAGATTTACTTCCTAACCAACCTTAGTTGGCATTTTCGAGAATATATTTACTTCCAAACCAACCTTAGTTGACATTTTCGGGAATATATTTACTTCCCGACCAACCTTAGTTGGCATTTTCGGGAATAGATTTACTTCCTAACCAACCTTAGTTGACCTTTTTAAGAATAGATTTACTTCCTAACCAACCTTAGTTGGCATTTTTAGGAATAGATTTACTTCCTAATTAACCTTAGTTGGCATTTTTAGGAATAGATTTACTTCCTAACCAACCTTAGTTGGCATTTTTAGGAATAGATTTACTTCCTAACCAACCTTAGTTGGCATTTTTAGGAATAAATTTACTTCCCGACCAACCTTAGTTGGCATTTTTAGGAATAAATTTACTTCCCGACCAACCTTAGTTGGCATATTTCTGAGTAGTCTGAGTAGTACTTTTGCTGAATGCGTAGCACGAGTATTCCGCGAAAAATTTCCAACAAAAGGAGAGAACTGGGCAGAATATTATAACTTTATTTATACTAACAAAAATGTTTGAGAGTTTACATCACTGATAATACTTACGCAAGTGTTCTGCATTCCATGCATTCTTAAACTCCTGCCCTTCTAAAGTTGCTATTTTGTAGGTTCCTGGTCGAACAACTTCTGTAACTCTGTAAGGTCCATACCAGTTTGCTTCCAATTTGTTTTGCTTTTGAATCACTTTCTTTAGCACATAGTCTCCTTCTTTCAAGTCGCACTTCTTTACCCTCTTGTTGTAGAACAAAGTTATTCGTTGTTGGTAAGCAACATTCCTGATGGCTGCTTCTTCTCTAACTTCCTCGAGCATGTCTAAATCCAATCTTCTCATTAAGTCACTGACAGGGGAATTTAAATTCAGTACTCTGTGTGTTGGAAGACCCAACTCGGCAGGTATAACGGCTTCACTTCCAAATGCCAACATATATGGAGATTCCCCTGTTGCTGCTCGGGGAGTAGTTCGGTAAGCCCATAGTACTGATTGTAGCTCGTTGATCCAATTTGCTTTCATGTCATTCAGTCTTTTCTTCAAGCCATTCAGTATCGTTCTGTTTGTTACTTCAGTTTGTCCATTGCTTTGGGGATGGCCTGGTACCGAGTGGATCTTCAAGATATTTGACTGATGACAATAGGCAGCGAACTCCTCTTTGTCAAATTGTGTTCCATGGTCGGTAATGAATGCATGGGGAAGACCATATCTACAGATGATATTTTTCCAAATAAATTGATACACCTTCTCGTATGTCATGTCGATAAGAGGCTCAGCTTCTACCCACTTAGTAAAATAATCCACTGCGATGACGAGATATTTAAATCTTCCTCTTGTTGTTGGAAGTGGTCTGACCAAGTCAATTCCCCACATGGCAAATGTCCAAGGGGAAGTAATGGGTGTCAACAACGCTTGGGGAGTTCTTCAGATGGAGGAGAAACGCTGACACTTGTCACATTTCTTAGCATAGGCTATACAATCATCCCTCATCGTTGTCCAGTAGTATCCTTGCATCATCACCCTTTGCAAAAGAGTCCGACCTGCTACATGGTCTCCACAGGACCCTTCATGAATCTCTTCAATCAAGTCTTTCACCTCGGTGGGATGCACACATCTTTGCAAACCTGCTATAATTCCTCGTCTGTACAGAATACCATTATTCAGTACATAACGAGCAGCTTTAAACTTTAGTTTTTTGGCTGTAAGTTTGTCAGTTGGTAATTCCCCCTCCTCAATATATGCCCTGATGGAATCCATTCAAGATGGTCCTAAATTAAGGGTAACAAAATTCATCGACAAATCTTCATCTATACTACGACCAGCTAAAACTTCAATTGGCATTGTTCTTCGTAGCTCGGTACGAGTAGCTGATGTTAATCGAGCTAAGGCATCCGCCCTCGCATTCTCCATTCTTAGTATTCTGACCAGCTGAATAGCAACAAATTCTGATACCAATTCCCTTGCCTTTGCAAGATACCTGATCATTAATTCTCCTTTGGCTGCATATACTCCCATCATTTCATTTATGATCAATTGCGAGTCACTGAAAACAATAACCTGCTCTGCCCCCATGGTTCTTGCCAAACTAAGACCTGTAATCATGGCTTCATATTCAGCCTCATTATTCGAAGCTTTGAATTGGAAGCATAGGGCATATTCCATGTCGACCTCGTCTGGACTATTAAGAACAATCCCTGCCCCACAGCCTGTTGTGCAAGATGAGTCATCCACATATAAACTCCATATAGGTAACTCATCTTCAAATTTCTGTTCTAACAGAGTTCCTCGGTGGAAAATTTGTTGCTTCCTTTCACCCTCTCCTAAAATTTTTTGTTGTTCGTCGATCATCACTTCTTGCCCTTTTACCAACCTAAGTTGGTCTGAGCTTGAGTTTGATGATCCTGTAACATCTACAGGTTGATCAATGAGAAGCTTTTGCTCCTCGGGGGAATCAGGATAGGTGAACTCTGCTATAAAATCTTCTATAGCTTGCCCTTTAAGCGATGATCTGGGTTAATAAATTATGTCATATTCATCGAGCTCTATTGCCCAATACATCAATCTTCCTGATTTTTCTGGTTTATGAAGAGCTTGCCTCAATGGCATATCGGTATATACGACTATAGTATGAGCCCGAAACTATGGCTTCATTCTTCTACTTGCCTCGATCAATGCTAATGCCAATTTTTCCAGCTTTGGATATCTGATTTCTGCTCCTTGGAAGGCTTTGCTAGTGTAATAAATCGGTTTTTGCACTCCATTCTCCACTCTTATTAATGCCGAGCTAACTGCATTCTCTGACACAGCCAGATACAAGTATAATTTTTCTCCTATCACTGTCCTGGACAATAGTGGAGGTGCTCCCAGATATTTCTTCAAGTCTTGAAAAGCCTTCTCACATTCATCATTCCACTCAAAAGTCTTTCAGAGTGTTTTGAAGAATGGGAGACATCTATCAGTTTCTCGCGATACAAATCTGTTGAGTGTTGCTACTCGTCCTGTAAGAATTTGCACATCTTTTTTCGTCATTGGGGATCGTAGCCCTAACAGAGCTTTGATCTTTTCAGGGTTAGCTTCAATGCCTCGCTGATTGACAATGTACCCGAGAAACATGCCTTCTCGTACTCCAAATATGCACTTCGTCGAGTTCAGCTTCATTTGATATTTATCTAGTTGATCAAAGGTCTGGCCTAAGTCAACTAGATGGTCAGCAGCTTTTTTGCTCTTTGTCAGCATATCGTCAACATAAACTTCCATATTGCAACTGATTTGTTCTGCAAACACTTTGTTCATCATCCGCTGATATGTTGCACCTGCATTTTTCAAACCAAAAGGCATAACATTATAACAATAAGTTCCCTTAGGGGTAATAAAAGAAGTACTCTCCCTGTCTTCAGTTTTCATTTTAATCTGATTGTAACCAGAATAAGCATCCATGAAGCTCAGCAGCTCGTGTCCCGAGGTAGCATCCACTAGTTGATCAATTCGGGGCAGCGGAAAGTGATCCTTTGGGCATGCTTTGTTGAGGTCGATGAAATCTACACACATCCTCCATTTGTTGTTCTTCTTTTTCACCATTACCACATTTGTTAACCAGTCTGGATATTTAACATCTTCAATAAAGCAAGCTTTCTGGAGCTTCTCGAGTTCCTCCTGTATAGCTTGATTCTTCTCGGGACTGAATACTCTTCTTCTCTGCTTCACAGGCTTAATCTCCTTATTCACATTGAGCTCGTGACATAAGAAATTTGGGTCTATCCCGGGCATATCCTCATGACTCCACACAAAAGTTTGCTTTCTGCTTCTTAGGAAAGTTATCAATTTCTATTTTAGTGAGGCTTCCAATGACGAACCTACTTGATTAGTTCGTTCAGGGTGCTCGTCGTCCAGAATGATGTTTTCAGTAGCTTCCACCACTTGACCCTTCACGAGTTGCGACTCATCTCTAGGATCCAATGTTTCAATTTCTACACCTTCATCCACATGATAGGTAGTAGTCTTTTTCCTTGATTCCTCCAGTTCCTCTTGCTCGGTGGATGAATAATAGCATTCCTGAGCTACTTTCTGATCACCTTTCACAACTCCTACTCCAAAATTTATTGGAAATTTTAGGCATTGATGTACCGTAGATGGTACAACCTCGAACTTCTTCAATCCTACTCTTCCCATGATGATATTGTATGCTGATTGAACATTCTTATCCATCACGAAGAAGCGTATTCTTTCTGTTCGACAAGCAGGCCATGTACCAATGAATATATCCAACTTGATCGTCCCAAGTGGAAAAACTTTCTCACCAGAAAAACCCAGGAGGGGTCTGTGATAAGGCTCCAGTTGAGATAATTTTAGATTTAAACTGTCGAAGCACGAGTAGAACATGATGTCTGCCGAGCTACCATTATCTACCAGTACTCTTGAAATCATCACTTCCTTCATCCTCATTTTGATCACCAATGGGTCATCATGAGGATATAGAACACCTGCGAGGTCGTTCTTTGAGAAACCAATGACCAATTTCTCTTTGTTTGCCTTTCTAGGGCGATCCTCCTCAACTAGATTTATTCGTTGAATGTATGAGCAAGCTCGAGCCTCACAGAGGTAAGCTTTTCTCTCTGCAGTAAGGTCTCTTCCTCCTGCATCTCCACCTGTAATAACATTACAATCAAATGACCCAAAGCGTATTGAAAATACCTCACGTTCTGGCTGCCTTGGTCTCTTGGGAAGATCGGGGTCGTCTTCTGGATCAACTTCATGGTCTCTTTTCATGTTCTCCTCTGCTCGACGAGGAGATCTAGACCTCTCTCTTGTTCGGTCGCTATTTTTTCTTTCATTTCTCTGATCAATATACTTTGCCAGTTTTCCTCGTCTGATGAGTGTTTCAATCTCATTCTGAAGAGCTATGCAATTTTTGGTCATATGGCCATGATCTTTATGAAACTCGCAATATTTTGCCTTATTCCTCCTGTCAGGGTCTGCCTTCATTTTCTCTGGCCAGTTTAATTCCTCGTTGTTCTTAATTTCTTCTAGAACATGGTTGATGTCTTTCTTCAAAGGAGTATAATTATCAATTTTCTTCAATACTTCCCATGACGACCTTGTTTTTGAGTGTTTGTCACTACCATTGTTCTTATGCTCTTTCTTCTTAGCTTTTCGCTTTCCACCTTGGTTTCTTTGGCATCCATATTCTTCTTCGCAGCCATAGCCTCCTCGGCATTCATAATCTTGGCCGCTTTTTCCATCAGTTCTGACATGGTTCTAGGTGGATCTTTGGCCAAACTGTAGTACAACTTATTGGGCAGTAGTCCACTCATCAAGGCGGTAATCGCTGTCTTTTCCTCATAATCAATGACTTCGAGCTTCTCGTTATTAAAACGAGCTATATAATCTCTAGTACTCTCACCAGCTTTTTGTCTAACACTTAACAAATGCGCTACTAGTTTAACTAGCTTTGCCCCAAAACAGAAATTCCCAATGAATAACTCGGCCAGTTGAAAGAAAGTTGAGATCTTTCCCCGAGGAAGATTATTATACCATATTTGAGCAGATCCTATAAGAGTTCCCGAGAATGCTCTGCATCTCATCTCATCTGGAATAGCATAGATTTCGGCTGCAGCTTGGTATTGTTCTATATGAAGGACAAGGTCGGTCTTTCCATCATATTTGGGGGTCACAACAGGTACTTTGAACTTTGATGGTGTGGGAAAATCTACAATGTCCTGGACAAAAGGTGTTCCTTGAACAAAAGTTCGTTGTAGAGGGTTCTTGGCTATAGCCATTTCCCCTAATCTATCCTCCAGCCTCTGGATAGAGCCTTTCCACGCATTGTTTCCTTCCTCGGGCCTGTTGGTTCGAGCAACTGATCGCGTTGATGTGTCTTCCTGGGATCTATCTTGACGAGTAGCTGGTCGCGACTGGGCAGATCCTTCCCTTAAGTCATATGGTTGTTGAAAGCTCCTCGACGCAGCCTTAGGAGGACTTTTGTTCCTCCTAGGACCTAATCGATCAAAAGGAGATACTCTGCTTAACCTTTCTAGCACACTAGTCCTTTCTGGAGGGAGAGTGATATGTTGTTCAGTATTTGTGGCTCGTACTGACGAAGTTCGTCCAGGTTGATAAGAAAAATCTTCAGACTCCTCAGTATGATATGAATCGGTACGCCTAGTACGCGAAGAAAGTAAACGGGTATTTCTTTGAACACTTCGATGTCATGAATGGGTCGATACTCCGCCATGAAGGGTTTGTATGAGTTGTCGCATAGTTTCTTGCATGGCTGTCTGGACCTGGGCCAGATTTGTCATTATTCTAGCCACATCTAGAACGTTTGGCGGAGCAGATGGATTTGGAGGGCTTCCAGTGTTTCGACTGCTGGGTTCTGGATTATCAGCCATTTGTAATGAATTTTTTTTGATGAAAAACGATATTACCAGTCGTTTCCCACAGATGGTGCCAATCTGTTGATGTAAAAAATTAGATAATATCTAATTATTTAATCACAGATAAAATAAAATGCGACAAAGAATTTTTAAAGTGGTTCAGCCTTATAAGAATGGCCTACGTCCACTATTTCTATTATTTCTAACTGTTTGGGAATTCTTGATTACCAGTTTAGTCAAGAAGTTCCCGGTCCCCTTACAATGAGTATGATACAATGTATTTATAGCCCTCAGACTGTACATGTGAAAGGGTAATAAATAGTTGTCTATTAGGCGTATACATCTGTATGATAATAATAAGCATTTAATGCGTAGTCAATCTGTTGGTTATCCTGCTATTAATGCTTTGTTCGAGGTGCAGCTCGGACCGCCTAAGCTGCTCGGACCACCTATGTAGCTCGGTACTCATAGGTTGCTCGGTGTATTAAAGTTCCCCGGAGAACTCTTGTTGGTCGGAGCGTCTGGGTTGATCGGGGAAGCAGAGTTCCTTGTTGCAGTATGGTTCCTCGGAGAGCATCTATTGCTCGGAGTATCTGAGTGGGTCGGGGAAGTCGAGTTCCTCGCAGATTGCCACGTGTCTTTACCCAATTGAGCCATGTCAGCAGACTAAATTTGGTATCAACAATACCCATTGTCATATTGCTGTTGATTATCTAGATATGATGATTCACTCGCATATGTTATTGATAGATCTGGTTATGTGTCCCATTTTTTGTCTATTCCAGGCAAAAAGGGGGAGAGATATGTCATGTAGGGGGAGTATTTATTATGATTTTATATTAGTTTGTTTCCTCCATACTTCACTTTGGTATTTGGTTGTGTCTCGTGTGTGTAGGTATTGTTTTCAGAGATTCAGATATTCATTGATATACATCACATACAGAGATAGATTCAGATGATTGCCATTCAGAGACAGATTCAGATGCCTACCGTTTATTCAGTCTCAATACTATGTCATGTACTTTATATATTTCTGTGAGTTTGGGATAGGACATGTACATGTATTTGGTTATGGCATATAGATCTGTTTATTTTTGTCCCGGAATAGCCAAAGGGGGAGATTTGTAAGAACATAATTCTTTGTATATTCATTTGGTTTAATTGGCTTAATTCCGGACAAAATAAATTAAGTCTAAGCTAGTTATTTATGGAGTCTATTTAAAATCCTTAAACTTAGTTCAAAGTCCAAGAATGCGCAATCAGAGATTTCAAGAAGATTACATGTCAAGACTGTTTTATATAGTTAAGATCACTCAGGTATGAATACTTATGTGTAGTTGGGTAATGTGTATATTGATTAAATACTGGGTGATTTAATTGTTTAGGAATTAAAATCGTTTTATCTTTTTAAAACTTATTTCTGAGTTGCAAACAGTCTAAGAAAATTCGAGGATCAAATTAAAAAGAAAATAATTTTTTTTACTATATCTCGCTCGAACGAGATTGAGTATCGTTCAAACGACATTGCATGTCGCGCGATCGAGATCTCATCTCGCTCGAACGACCCGCTGCCTCGATTTTCATGTTTTTATTTTCTTGGACTCTGTGCAGCTCAATTATAAATAAAATATATCTGCTAACGTTTCTGTAGGCAGAACAGTTTAGAAAAACTTATTCCCATACAAGTTTTTCATCTTTCGGTGTTTATTCAAGATCGTATTACTCGATTCCAAAGTTAGGTGATCTTGAACGTGTTTACCGGAAGATAATTCATTCACTACATCATGTTGCACTTTGTGACGAGAACTCTACAACCGAAGAGTTGCATGCTATTGTAGAAGGAGACCTTACGAAGTATCTTGTGGAGGAGCCGTCTTCTTCTTCATTGCTACCCTCCTGGAAAGGGAAAGTTCCAGCCGAGACATCGAAACCGACACCTACGGGTATTTCGTATATCACACTGTATTTTCATTATAATCCGTGTAAACCATACTCTTACAAAATTATTGTGAAAATAAAAGGTTTTTCCCTTCGGGGATTTTTTCTTGAAATTGTTTCTTTTACCGCATGTTTTATTCATTGAATGGATTTAATCACTTAGATGCATGGTTAGGGTTTAAGAAGTTAAAAATTGGTTTTAACTAAAAATTTGAACAAAGTAGTTTTTTTTTACCTAAGTACACTAAAGCGCCGTTTCAAAATTGATCGAAGAGAAAAAATCGGATATCAAAGCAATTATCGACAGTGCCAGTTTTATATCCAATTTTTTTCTATGGTGATGCCCAATTCCGATCAATGTATTATGACGGCGATGATCGAACGTTGGTGGGACACGATGCATACCTTCCAACTACCATACGTCGAACTTGCCTTCACTCCGCTCGACTTCACAATTCTTTCCGGTAATAATTTTTTTTTTATTTCGTTGTACTTCTATTCATAATTGTTTCAAAATGTGAAAATAATATGTGTAACTTAAATTCATAAATAATTATTTGAAATATATTTTATGGTAATTATATTCATAATTATTTAAATATATGACAAAAAAATTAATTATGTACCGGCATTCCGATTGTTTTAATACATGAAAATAATTATTTATATTCATAATTGTTTCAATATGTGAAAATAAGTTGTTGTACTTAAATTCATAATTAATTGTTTGAAATATATTTAATGATTTTTATATTCATAATTATTTAAATATATGACAAAAAATTTAAATTATGTACGGGCATTCCGATTGTTTCAATATATCAAAAACAATTTGTTGTACTTAAATTCAAAATTAATTGTTTGAATTATATTTTATGGTATTTATATTCCTAATTATTTAAATATATGACAAAAATTTTAAATTACGTCAGGCATTCCGATTGGACAAGGACGACCCATTCAAAATCTAAGAATTGAACAATATACCAATTTTGGTAATACCATAAATGGATTTTTCCCAGAAATTCATATACAGAGATTTATCGGTGCGGGAATTCCAATTTTTTACCTTAAAAAATACATAGAAAATTTGTCAAGGTTGAAGCTTTACCAGATTATATGTCCCCAATCATAGCTCGAGCATTTTGGTTCTATGTATTCGGGAGTGTATTTTTTCCAAATGCTCACTCCACTTCCGACCTCGTTTATTTACATTATCTAGAGGATATTTCTGCCATCGGCACATACGACTGGGGCTTGGCTATTTATGCCCGTATTATATAGTCTTTAGACAAAGCCAGTCGATGATCGTTGACTAACTTTTAATGCATGTGGCAAATACTCGAGGTATATTTTCATTTCATCTTATTTAACCGCATATATGAAATTTATGTTTCATTACAATATATGTCAACTTATTCTAATGAATTAAATTTATTGACAAATTTTGCAGTATTTACATCACGAGTACATGGTGACGGAGTGTCCTATTCTCGTCGATCCATCCATCGATGCGTGGCCCCGCATATTTCGTTGGTCGAGGGGGAACAGAAAGAAAGTCAAGGGAGCACAACGGTTTAACATCTCAAGCAATCAACATCAGCTTGAGATGCGGTCACCCGAATCCATTATATGGCAGCCATACGAGACTTCTGCTTACCGTGACTCTGATGTAATCTTATATGCTCGTGAGATATCGGGGTTACGGATGATTTTTTAGGATCCCTTATTTAAGGGTTTTTGGTACTTGGGTGACCAGGCTATCCGGCAATTGACTGGGCGGATATGTATAGAAGACAACCCACCATCGAGTTTATGTTGTGTCTCAGAACACGATTTTCAAGCAGTTGCTGCCCAAAATTGGCCTCTCGCAAATCAACACATAAGAGATGTGTCCCAAGAAGAGTATAATGCTTATTGGAAGGCAGTAGCACTTGGGCCATTACTACCGCCGATTGCCAGATATGTTAATGTAGATTTGATTGGAGTTGGTTCAGTGGAACCTTCGACATTGCGAATCCCACGAGCACCAGCATCGACAAATGAACCGCATGTGTATGAGACACAGTTCTTTGTTGGTGGTTTTATGCACGTCCAACCACCAAGGCAGAATTGGACGGTTGACGTCGGCCTACCGGAGGGGGCTTCATATACTGTAGATATCCCGAGACCTGAGTTTTCAACCAACGCACCTCCATCTCAATCTTTGATGCAGTTAGAATGGCGTGAGTCCTACATCGAAGCAGTAGATAACATTCGAGGTCTCCGTCATTTAATATGACACGAGACTCGCCAGCGAGAGGATCAACTAAAGCACGTGATGACGGAATTGAGGAGTTGGAGAGTAGACTAGCACATTTTACTATGCCTAGTCGTGGGTTTGAGGAGGGTGGTACTAGTTCTAGTCGTCCCAGTGTTTACAGACCACACCTAGCCCCACCCTCTGACCCGGTCCCTACATATGATTCGCAACAAGATTGGGGTAATTTATTTGGGTCTGACCCTTACACGGGTTCACATGCAGATTTAGTTGCGGATTTTGAGTTCGGCCCGGGGTGCCAGTGATGTATAATGTACTACTGAAATATGTTATGAATAAATTTTGTATTGTTGTCTCAATTAATTGTGATGATAAATGTTATGATGTATAATGTCTCATATTTATGAAAAATGGTATGATGTATAATCTCTCATATTTATTTTCATTTATTACACATAGAATGATGACAAACAAATTATTACACTGCTCTTTACTTTATTAATCATCACAACAATTATTACGATTGGACTTTATCATTTATTAGTATTGAAATAATGACTTAAGTAGTAAAAACACTAATACATATATGGTAAAATATATGGCACTCAAAATGTATGGTAATAAAATAATCATCACAATAATTATTCTGAAATAAATTTATCATTTATTAGTATTGAAATAATGTCTTAAGTAGTACAAACAATAATATATGATCGAAATGATTATTAGGAGTATGTGTTCAAACGCTTAGGTCGAACCTAGTAGAAGTACAACAATATGATTTCCCTTTGCGCACTAAACATTTAGGTGAGTAAGATCGTTGTGTATCAGAATCAACATATTCTTCGTTGTAGTTTGATATATTTGGTTCGTACTCTTCCCCATCATTTTTATATATGCATTCCGAAAAGTAATCATAACTGGAATTGGTGTAGTTGGAAATATCATTATCTGATACCAACGTAGAGTCGTTATATATGTTAATTAATTGTTCCTGAATGTGACGACCTGATAGCATCGCGCGTTGTGTTTTGTGATAACGTTGTAGGCGCCTCTCCATCTGCCATATCTCTTCCTCCAATAAATCAAGACAAAACATATACGCTTCTTCGGGATACGATATTGGCCAAAATGCGGCAGCTCAATTTTTTGGCACGGATATGTGATGGTAATGGCAAAGCACCTCCATGTCACACCTTTCATCATATTTATCTGTCCATGTGAGGTGTTCCC
Organism: Sambucus nigra; assembly: GCA_949130495.1. Taxonomy (NCBI): domain Eukaryota; kingdom Viridiplantae; phylum Streptophyta; class Magnoliopsida; order Dipsacales; family Adoxaceae; genus Sambucus; species Sambucus nigra. The sequence continues at coordinate 457,131,393 of OX422214.1, read as the reverse complement.
AAGGATACACAACTCTGTCTTCAGGTTTCGAATTGGGAGAGATTATAAATATATGACCAAAGTCATTTAGAAGACGTCGAGAAGTATCAATTGGATATGTTTGGAAAATTATTTTTTTCCATACCAATCGTTACCAGCAATAACTGTGTAAGAGCCATTGTAAATGGATGAATAGTAGGGAGATGAAGCCATCTTTGAAACATAAGACAATGTTAGATAAAAAATTATTGCAGTCCTTCTAATTTATTTATAGGTAATTTTAAACCTTCGAAGTTATAATTTTATTTTACAATGGTAAAAAATATTTATAATATTACAAAGGCACACATACCAATAGAAAAGATAAATTATACAATAACTTGCAGGCAATAATAAATTATAATTTTATAAAGGCACACATAAAGCTGATGACGATTGTAGTTATCATACAGTAACTTGATAAATTAACTATACATAAAGTAGTTATCATACAGTAACTTAACATACAACATATTGACAACCCGAACCCCAAATGTAGTACACTTATAAATAACAAGATAATATTTTGTAGCACACTTACCAAGATAATATCTGTAGCACATACCAAAATGTGAATATCATACAGTATATTTACATACGGTAAATTACATACACACGCAACCCAATAGGACACAAATATTATCTAGATAATATAGCGCACTGATCTAGATAATTTTGTATTGCACACTTACCAATAAGACACAAAAATTAACATTTTACCTATATTATATGTAGCACACTTACCTATATAAGATTTTACCTATATTATCTGTAGCACATACGAAGATATTATTTGTAGCACACTTACTGAAGATGTGCGCTTGCGTTCAAATTAAGAAACTATATAATTAAACTCAGTTTTATCCAATCAAATCCTTAACATGCATTTAGGTGTGATTGAAGAAGATGTAAAACATGCAAGAACATTCAAACACACACATGTGAGGAAAAATCCCCCAAAGGGGAAAAACCATTTATTTTTCAATATAATTTGTAATATACAGTTACACGGATTACAATGAAAAACAAGAGTGACAAAGAAATACCCGCAGGCGTCGGTTCCGATGTCGTCGGCTGAAATCTCCCTCGGGAACTTCAGATGTGCAGCAATGAAGAAGAAAGATAGCTTATCCACAAAAGTTCAACAAACACTAGGTTGTGTTCTTGGGTTGCAAAGGATTCACAAAGATTTGGTAAAGTTGTGTGAATCAAAACATGAGCCTTGAGACTAAAAAAGATGAAGACTAGAGTAATTAGGACTCTTAAATTCGTCTATCAAAGTCTTAGAAAATATACCACCGAAATAGGTATATGTAGGAAACTTGAGTCGATAGAAAATCTAAGAGGATCTGTTCATGGTTATCAAATCCGGATCGGTCCGATTTTGATGCCGGATCGGTCCGGTGACGGATCGATTCGTTTTTAAAATCACTTTATCGGTTCGGCTTCGATCTGGGGTATACTGATTTTGATGCAAATCAGATCGATCTATTTTTGATGCCGGATCGGTTCATTCTCAAAATGATCGGATCGGTCCGGTTTACCAGAAAAAATTTACGAAGTTATGATGTTGACGATGCTTTGATATTATAATCCATTGATATAGATGCTACCTTGAATTTCTTCAACGGTGTAACGACGTACGACATACGTATTGACAATGGTAAAAAATGACCTTACAAATCTCCCCCATGTCTATGACGGTACAAACATAAAAAATATCCGAATTATCAAATATCAAATTGCCTATACACATCTATCCTTTCATGAACCCAAAACTGGAAAGATACAAATGAATAAGTCTTTATCGTTTGCTCTTTAAATCTTCAAAACTTCTCAAAGCTTTTCTCATAAGGGTGTGCAATATATGATCATCAATCTTTGTACCTACACACATGAGATAAAGCAAAATACCAAGTGACATATCGAGTTTGAAATGAGATAAACATAAATATCAATACTCATAACTTCAAAACTCCCTCATAATATGATAATTCTTTCTCCCCCTTTTTTTATGATGTTCCCAAATAGCCAAATGAGAAGAATATATCAAACAAGCAAAGCCGGGGTGACACAAGGAATAAACTTCTATTTTTGAATTTTTCAAAATTTTTCACACAAAATACATAACAAACAAACAAAAAAATCACACCATGAACGAACGCAAAACAACCAAGTCGATGATAGCATAAAAGTAGGGGCGTGATCAAATTCGATAGGAAAATCAATGCATACAAACATGACATATGTGCATGATGAATATCGGATACTCCTAACGAATGAACTCAAATGATTCCGTTGGTGAATGAAATGGTATGAGACATTGACTTAATCAAATCAACAAATCAAAGCTCAAAGATATTTCCATACCAATAATGTCCAAAATGATTTCATGATTTTTCAGGACTTTCAAGGTAATGCAAAACCGGTTAACTTCTCCAACCAAACTCCCTCAGATTTATATTTTGAATAGATGTAATCTAAATTCTCAAACTTTGGAGAATTGATGGTGAAACCTAATGGCCCATATTTGGCATGAATTGCTTTTTATTGCCTATAAAAATTATCGGGCTCTTTTAACCTCTTTGGACATCGGATAATAAAATTCCTCAATTTTTTAGATATTTTTTAACGGTGGCTTAGTATTCGCAAAGCCTAAATGAACCTTTCGCAGCCCTTCCCCGTTGTTTAAATAAACACATAGTCTCACCAAACGGTTTTCACATGCATTCCAATCTTGTCAAGTTTTATTGCATATTGTACGTTGTATAGACATAATTGATATGGAAACACTTAAGCCAACATGTGATGGACAAGTACAATAATCAGGTAAAGTCGTGCATGTGTGCACTAAAGGAGATAGGAGTCAAACTTGTAGAAAGATATCTCTGATCACATCTCAAAGACTCCAAACAATGTAATGCACATGGATGAAATGATGTAGCATCTTAAATATCTATCAAACAGTCACATGGATATATGGAATGAAGTTGTGACTTGTCTATCTTAAAAGATCATTCATAAAAGGTGCAAATAAAATACAAAAATCTTTTTGGAGTTTTCAAACAATTTTATCAAAATAAAATCTTTTTGGAATTTTTAAAAGAAATGTAAAAACAAAAAGAATAAAACTACTAAAGATACAAGCTAGCAATAGTAATCAGATGATATGATCATGACAATGCATCATATGCTAGACATGGACCAACCCCTCAGTCAACTGTGCAAATCCCCAAAGACTTCCTAAGACTCTCAAATCTAAGGACATCTAAAGGTATTTGGTATTCCTTTGACTGTTTGTCCTCCTATTCGGATTTGAGAGGACGCACCTGGAGACCAAGGAAAAAAGTAATCTCACCTACCATGCTCATCTCAAACTCATTTTTCATCTCCTCCTCAAAGTGGTGAGCATGCTGGGAGCATGTGGATCCAAAGACTATGTCGTCCATATAGACCTGGGCAACCAAAATAGCACCGTCATCTCTCCTGACGAACAATGTCATATCAACTCCCCCTTTCTTGAAACCACGGGCTAAGAGATAGGAAGTAAGCCTCTCGTACCAAGAACGGGGTGCTTGCTTCAAACCATACAAGGCTTTCCTCAGATAGTAGACATGATCTAGGTGCTTCAGGTCTTCAAACCCTTTTGGTTGTTCCACATAAACCTCCTACTGTAGAATTCCATTCAGAAAGGAACTCTTGACATCCATCTGATATAACTTGAAGTGCAGATGACATGCGATGGCGAGTAGTAAGTGTACGGACTCAAGCCTTGCAACAGGAGAAAATGTCTCCCCAAAGTCTACACCCTCTATCTGTGTGTAGCCTTGAGCGACCAACCTAGCCTTGTTTCTACTTATGGTACCATTTTAATCCATTTTATTCTTGAAAATCCACCTGGTACCTATGACATTAGTCTCACTAGGTCGGGGGAAAAGTTTCCAGACATTGTTCTTTTTAAACTGAAGCAACTCATCTTGCATGGCAGATATCCAGTGTTCATCCTTGAGTGCTTCTTTGTGATTCTTGGGCTCAACTTTTGATGTGTAGCAAAGATGGCTAACAACGTTCTCTAGCTGAGCATGAGTCTTGACCCCGAGAGTGGGATCGCTAACAATGGATGGAAGATCATGACTCTTACGTACCCAAGAAGGTGTGTTCCCTAGAACATGAATAGGGTCCACAGAGTGTGGGTGAAAGACCAGTAAGTCACTGCCAGAGAATTCCTCATCCCCACACTGAAGGTTAGGATCAATAGCCGTCGGAGGTTCACCATCTTACGCGGTGACATTTATTGATTCCATAACCTTAGAGATCTTTAGGTTAAAAACCCGGTACGCTCTACTATTCGATGAATATCCTAGCAATATTCCCTCATCGCTCCGGGAGTCAAACTTTCCTAATTTCTCTCTATCCCTTAGGATGTAGCATTTACTCCCCAAAACACTAAAATATGCAAGGTTTTATTTCTTGCCAATCCACAATTCATAAGGCATATTAAGAGTGTGTGGACACAAGTAAACCCTATTCACCGTGTGGCATGCAGTAGACATTACTTTTGCCCAAAATCTCCTAGAAACCTTACGACCTAGAAGCATAGATCTAGCCATTTCCTAGATTGTTCTATTATTTCTCTCAACAATCCCATTTTGCTAAGGAGTCCTCATAGCAGAAAACTCATGTTTGATCCCAAGGCTATCATAGTAAAGATCTACCTTTGCTTTTGTGAATTAAGTGCCGTTGTCACTACGCATCTTGTTAATAGTGACTCCGTGTTGGGTTTGCAGGACACGACACTTGGTCGTTAAAAACACTACAGTATTTGATTTCTCTCTCAGAAAACCTATAATAGAATATCTAGAGAAATCATTCACCATCACGAGAATATACCTCTTACCACCCAGAATCTCAGTCCGAGTCGGACCCATAAGATCCATGTGAATCAACTCAAGAACACGGGAGGTGGTAATGGAATGCAACTTCCTATGAGGACTACAAATTTTCTTTTCCAACTGACAGGGTCCACAAATCGTGGAAGTTGGCTTTCCAAGAGATGGTAAGCCACGTACTAGGTCCTTTTTAGCTAAACGAGTCAAATCTCTAACGTTCACGTGACCTAGACGTTGGTGACACGGATCCATAGGAGTGATCGTGGCGCTGTTGCAGACAAGTGAGGATATGGGCTCAGTCCCATAGAAATTATTCTCTGTCCTCACCCCTTCACTAAAAGTTTACCGGCTTGATTATAGACCTTACATGCATCTCGATCAAACTTTACAGCAAAGTCATCGTCGCACAGCTGGCTAATGATGAGAAGGTTTGCTTTCAAACCTTTGACGTACAAAACATTCTCTAGCTTAGGAAATCTTGGTAACTCTACTGTACCTCGTCCTATAATGCTAGACTTGCTCCCCTCTCTAAAGGTGACTTGACCATCCTTATAATCCTCAAGGTGGGTAAAAAATGAGACATCACCTGTCATGTGTCTGGATCATCCACTATCAAAATACCACTATGAGGTATTATGAGCTTTAAAAGCGACATGAACAACAAGGGCCTTTTTATCTCTCTTAGGTACCCCAAGAAGATGTAACCTTTTGTTTACCCTTGTTGATGTTGGTTTTAGCCGGGATGCGGGAAGCATTCACTGACGACAAAGACATCTGTCAGAATTCTTCCATCAAACTCTATGATGTGGCGGATAAAAACTCAACACGCTCTCTCAGACTGGCAAGATCGTCAGTATGATGTGGTGGAGTAGTAGTACGTCATGTCCGACCCAAACTATAGCAAAACTCCCTGAGGTGACCATTTCTTTCGCAATATGTACAAAATGACACAGTTTTAGACGGACCTTGGTTTGCTTTTCTTGGTCGAACTCTCCTTCTTGGTTTTTGATAATGGCCATACAGAGTCGTAGTAAACTCGAGAATTGGTCCAGGTGCAATTTGGGATGGAGGCACCATCAAATCCTATTCCCTACCTATCACCAAAACCTAAGGCGGGACCGAGGAGCATATTTCCCATCTTCCCGGATCTGTCCTCGATTTATACCTTGACTTTCCGTGCTCTCTCAAGGTCATGAGTAAGCTGGGCAACAATGGCTTCAAGTTTCTTCTGAGTCTCTAGGGAGGAATGGAGCTCATTCGTAAGACTAGCCACTTATTTAGTCAAGTCCCCTTCCTCTTTCTCAAAACAACTCTCTCTCTCTAAACAAACTCTCTTTCTTAACACAGGCAAACTCTCTCTCTCTTTCACGACGGTGCAGGTGGAGGACTCTCTCTCTCTCGCTTTTTCTAAATCTTCTTCTAACGCGGTGATCCTAAGAACTAATGCTTTGTTACATTTTTAGTTTTAAATGACTCATTATATAATTCGGCGTAGGTGCGTTGAAGATTACTCTCGCTCTCACTTGCATCATCCTCCCCCCTCACTCCCATCGTTCTCACTATCGAGGTGTCCCTGTGAAGCAGTATCCTCATCGTCGTGAGGTGTACAAGAGATCACATGACTAGACATGAATGCGGTGAAGTTACACTCATGCGGTGACTCATCGCCTGAGTCCACCGACTCGACCTCACTGTCGTCACTAAGGGTAGCATTAAGGATAGTTTTGCCCTTTTCTCTGTTCAGACGTGTAGCACACTCAAAAGCTCTATGAACCCTACCGTCTCACTCATAGCATCTCTCACTGTCTTTCTTAGGAGGGTCTTTAAAATGTTTCTCATTTTTCTTTTCAAACTTATTTTTCTGAAAATTCTTTTTATCTTTATAATTTCCATTTTTCTTAAATTTGAGAATTTTCTTGAAATTTTTAGCAAATAGAGACAAATCATCTAAGTCAAAATCACACTCAGAGTCAAACGTTTCAATATCTCTCTTTCTAGATGACTCAACTCTCTTTCTTGTCGACCCCTCACTTTTTCTTTCTTGGGCATTAAGTGCAATCCCCTTACTTTAGGGTTGACAGATTTAGGAAACATATAAATTTCATATGTTTGCAAGTCTTCTACAAGTTCCTCCAATTTTAGCGTATTTAAATTACCCATAGAATTTAGCACAGTGACTTTAGGTATAAAATTCTTAGGCAGAGAACGAAGAATATTTTTAACAACTCTAGAATTAGGAATATGTTCACCAAGATTAAAGCTAGTATTAACAATATCAGATAGCCTAGCATAAAAATCATCAAAACATTCAGTTTCAAACATGGCGAGGGTCTCAAATTGAGTTATTAAATTTTGCAGTTTAGACTCTTTCACAACATTAGTTCCTTCATGGGTAAGTTGCAAAACATCCCATGCCTCTTTTGACGTAGAGCATGTCAAGATACGTCGGAACTCGTCAGGAGTGACGGATCCAAAAATGGCACTTAAACCCTTAGAATTAAAAGATGACCATTTAAATTCTTCTTCAGTCCATGTAGTGACAGGCTTTAAATTGGCCACGTCTTCAATAGTGACAGAGGGATGTGTCCACCCTTTTTCAACTAAAATCCAGACACGCTCATCTATGGACTTTAAAGCAGACCTCATGCGGGCTTTCCAGTATGCATAGTTTGTCTTGTAAAAAACTGGCATTTTATTATATGATTTCTCCATTGAACACGCTCTTTTTCCCAAAATCAATTTTTTTTAGAAAATTGATATCTTAGAAAATTTTTGTGGAAAATTAGGAATACGCGATAGATTAGCGTAACCCACTCTGATACCAATTTGAAGAGGTGCGTTTGCGTTCAAATTAAGAAATTATATAATTAAACTCAGTTTTATCCAATCAAATCCTGAAAATGCATCTAGGTGTGATTGAAGAAGGTGTAAAACATGCAAGAACATTCAAACACACACATGTGAGGAAAAATCCCCCAAAGGGGAAAAACCTTTTATTTTTCACTATAATTTGTAATATACAGTTACACGGATTACAATGAAAAACAAGAGTGACACAGAAATACCCGCAGGCATCGATTCCGGTGTCGTCGGCTCAAATCTCCCTCAGGAACTTTAGATGTGCAGCAATGAAGAAGAAAGACAGCTTCTTCACAAAAGTTAAACAAACACTAGGTTATGTTATTGGGTTACAAAGGATTCACAAAGATTTGGCAAAGTTGTGTGAATCAAAACATGAGTCTTGAGACTCAAAAAGATGAAGACTAGAGTAATTAGGACTCTTAAATTCGTATATCAAAGTCTTAGAAAACATACCACCAAAATAGGTATATGTAGGAAACTTGATTCGGTGGAAACATCTAAGCGGATCTGTTCATGATTATCAAATCCGGATCTGTCCGATTTTGATGCCGGATCGGTCCGGTGTCGGATCAGTTCGTTTTTAAAATCACTTCATCGGTTCGGATTCGATCTAGGGTATACTGGTTTTGATGCAAATCGGATCAATCTATTTTTGATGCCGGATCGGTCCGGTGTCTGATCGGTTCATTTTCAAAATGACCGGATCGGTCTGATTTACTAGAAAAACTTTACGAAGTTATGATGTTGACGATGCTTTGATATTCGGATCCGTTGATGAAGATGCTACCTTGAATTTCTTCAACGGTGTAACGACGTATGACATACATATTGACAATGGTAAAAAATGACCTTACACTTACCAATAACAACCTACATCTAAATTAAATATAAATATCTTTGTACCGTAAAACTATACAGGTAGAGTATAATATTTCATCTACATCTAAATTAATTTAACCATATTATATCATGGACTCCTCTAGTTCTAGCGATGAGGGACGAAATCTTTTGCTCCAATATACACAATTTAATGAAGGTGGATCATCCGATGATTCCGACGAGGAAATGATTATTATGATGGAGATTACCCGGTGGTGTGCTGAAAAAATATAATTCACGATGGGAAAGAACTTGAAACGAGACGTCGAGTGAATCGTAGGAGAGAAATGGGACATGAAACACTATGGGAATATTACTTTGGGGAAGATAAGGTATATAACGAGTATTTTTTTCGAAGGAGATTCAGGATGCGGTATAGTGTTTTCAATCGCATCCTTGAATCTGTTTTCCATTATGATAACTACTTTGTTCAGAAGAATGATGCTTGCGGTCGTCAAGGTTTAAGCTCTCATAAAAAAGTTTTAGGGGCAATTCGACTGTTAGCTAATGGGGGTTCCTGTGACGTGTGGTCTGAGTAGTACGCTATGAGTGAAACAACTCTATTAGAAACTGTTATTAGATTTACATAGGAAATTTTATGAATTTTTGGTCCCCAGTATGGTAGAAATCCGACACAAGGCGACGTCACAAGGTTACTCGAACAAAATGTAAATAGAGGTTTCCTAGGAATGCTAGGCAGCATTGATTGCATGCATTGGCGTTGGAAAAACTACCCCAAATCATGGCACGCTCAATATAGTGGACGTAAAGAGTTACCTACTATAATCCTTGAAGCGGTTGCCTCGTACGACCTCTGGATTTGGAATTCGTTCTTCGGTGTGCCTGGTTCTTTCAACGATTTAAATGTCTTGCACAGGTCTAACATCTTCTAGGAATTGCACAATGGAAGGGAAGCTCCCATTAATTACACTATTAATGGAAATTCATACGACATGGGGTACTACCTTGGTGATGGAATTTACCGTCCCTACGCTACAAGAGTTAAAACTTTTAAGAACCAACAAGGTATTACACAAAAACAGAAATTATTTTGCAAGTACCAATAAAGCGTGCCGAAAAGATGTTAAACGAGCTTTTGGTGTGCTACAAACCCGATTCGCTTTTGTTCGGGAACCATGTAAATTATGGAATAGGGCATCCCTATCAACCATAATGAAATCTTGCATTATAATGTACAATATGATTATTAATGATGAACCTAGAGACTGTCCATGGAAAAATGAATACGAACATAATGATGTAATACCTCATATTTTGAGGGTCTAAACTAATTTCTACGACTACCTCACGCGGGATGCAAAGATAAGAGATGAAAGTAAACATCAACAGTTACGGAATGATTTAGTGGAGCACATTTGGAACACACACGGTGATGAAATCGTGGGTTGAAGAATTTAACGTATTTCTGATATTAATTGTGGCTATTCGGTTTGTTAATTACATTTTCAATTTTTAATTTGTAATTGTACAACTATTGTATTAAAACTAAAATTAATAAACAGTACTGACATTACATATATTTAAACGTTGACATTGGATTTATTAAAATGCAAACTGGGTCACTGTACATATACTGAAAGTAAATGATGAAAATAAAATAACGAGGATATAATACAATTATAATAAATACTACCAATCATTAATTGAACTGCTTGGACTTGACGTAGGGTTAGACGACCCGACATAGTTCGATTGTAACATGAAAATCACAGCTTCGGTGGCAGCAACCATCGTTGTTAGGTCGTTGAACCTTTTATAATGAAATTGCTTTTGCATATCATTCATATTGTTCATGTCTAGCTCCATGATGTACGACTGCTCTCGGCTTAGGCGCACGAGCTGATCTTGTTTTTTGGTGATCTGATCTTCTTTTTTGGCAAGTTGATCAGCTCGCTTCATCTCAATGAACGCATCCATTTGAGAGTCAAATTTAAGGGCACGATTATTCTTCCACTCCTACTTGCTTTTAAACATTGCATGGAAGTCTTCGCAATGTTTGAGTACAGCCGTGTTACAATCCAAGCTGTCAGAACACGCTCGTTGACGTGCACGTTATTTCTCATCCTTCCTGCCTGGGGGTCTATCCGGTACGTCTCGTACCCTTGGAGTGTCATCTTCGCGTAAAGGTGCAGGGTTGTCGCTATTCCCCGCTATGTTTTCCAAGTCAAATTTTGGTAAATCTTTTAAAATTTGATAGCTATTATCGAATGTGAAATGTTTGTTGGTTTCGGCACGGTACGCGTCACGTGCATTAGTAACCACTTGGAACTCGTTCGTCCCGCTTCCCATATCCTTGAGTTGGTGAGAAAGCTTTGCAATATAGAGCATTATTTGATGCGATATATGATTATAACGTGTTGATAGCATGGATCTCGTACGAGTAATTGTATTTGCATGCATGACGTTATACTCATCTTTCACGGTGTCCCAAAATGTGTCTGATGATATCGAGTTTCCTTCAATACTTCAGGCTGTATATTTAGCATAATTGGTACATAGTACTTCATCCTCAAAAGGAGTCATATTAGATTGTCGAGTTGTACTAGAACTAATCGGTTGAGAGGAAGACATATTTTGTGTAGAAATAAAATATATTAAAAATAGAAATAAGGAAATCACACCAAGGAAATTATACTCTCAAAATTTATAAAGGGTGATAATGAAAGTAAAGGGTGAGAATGAAAATGTTTGAGGAATGTGGGCTGTATTTATAACAAAAATTTACCAATGGCCGTGAAAATGGGTAGCAGTAAAAATAACTTCCTACGAACTTCTTTTGTTCATCGGAATTCTTACGAACTTCTGAAGTTCGTAGGAACTTATTATGAACAAAAGAAGTCCGTAGGAAGTTTCTATGAAGTTTAGAAGTTCGTAGGATGGTTTTATCTATTCATTAGCCATCGAGTAACTTTGCAAATCCTTTACTTTTTCATCTACGAATTTTGTCAATTACCTATCACTAGTGTAACTCTCTGAATTTTTAAATTTGCAAATTTCTTTATCCAAACTCCCCACCATTGTGGATGCTCTAAGGCATATGCCAAAAAAGGAGGGACAACATTGCCAATTTACTTGTACCTATGTTGAATATTACCTGAAAATCTATAGCGGTCTGGAAAACCCTGAGATCGAGCACATTCACGGACTGTGAGTATCCTATCCTGCTCAGGATGAAAGCACATCCCAACCTTGCCCATTGGTTGGGGATCTCTAAAAGAGGTTGGAAAGTTACCTTCCCAATCCAACCTTCGAAATAGGCCCTTCTATGGGTAATGCCTTTCAGCTGTGTGTTGGTAAGAACCAGGGTATTAAATAAACTACTTGTCCATTTGACAACTTAATCTTCTCGTCTGGGAGATCACGCCAATCCGCACCAGGACATTTAAAAATTCTTTGGCATCTCATTCATTTCTTTGGTTCTATGATCATTGGATAGAAATTTGATGTCTTTGAGACATTAAATTATTTGATGTTTTGGATTTTGATTGGTCAATGCCGTTGGCGCGAATCCATTTTTATAAATGATGTGAGTCCCCATTAATACTATTGACGAATCAGAATCCAAGACTTCAAATAATTTGGTGTGACATCAAACTTTTTTCCTATGATCACTTAAGACCGCCACATCTCCTCTGATTTTCTTTTAGAACCAAGAGACAGGTTCATTTTTGTAATCCATAGATGTTGCTGAAGCCCCATTTCCAACGTCAGGGAGATCTTCGATGGTATCTCTAACAGTTATTGCTCAGAAAGGGGCACCAGCTGCAGTTCTTTGTACAGCAGCATATTGAGTGTTTCCATACAATGCAACCTTAAGTTTTGGACTCGTAAAAACATGCAACGGCTCAGGCCACTCAAGGAGTGTCTGTTCGGGTGAGGCTGCCTATATGAATGCATGCTTATGTGATTGATGATGCTGGAAACAGAACCACCCTTCAAGGTGTTTGTGAGCTCAATTCAATGTTAACAATGGTAGCACAAGGGTATTTGGTAGAAGGAGGTGAGGAGAAGAGGATTCACACCAGAGTATAAGTGGTTCAGCCAATCAGGACTACGTCCACTATGCAAGTGTGTGCGATTAATATCACTGTATGAGGGCTCTAATGGCCATAGATACAAAACTCTCAAGCTTTCTCTCTACTGTATATTTAGACAGAGTTTCAGCTAGGGTTGTCGATTTCGGATCCTTTTCAAGGTAGAGGAAGACCTCTATATATAGTGCCTGGGGGGTGTAGTATACCCCCCAAGCATGCAATGAGTATGTGCATGAGGATCCAACCAGTATGAGAATGAAACCTGGATGATCTCATGTAGATAATGATGACCTCAATATTCCCTCACGTGGGGGGAATTATTCGGTTATAACGAATTTGTGTACACGTGTTCCTAGCCCCACATATGCACATAAGAGCTCGACCACCTGTGACTGGTCACGACCTCGGCCTGGAAGAGGATGAGGTGGTGACCTTGGCCCAGCGGGAGAGATGAGGTAAGGCATGTTGAGCTATAATGTCGGCCTAGGCCGAGGTAGTGGTGGCAAAGCAGGAACGTCGGTCGATCCCTAACCGAGATTGATGTTAATGATGGGATGGCAACCTCTTCATCTTTCGAGCCGAGGTTTCAATTCTTGGAGTCCAGGTGGATAACCGCCCCTGGATCATGGTGACCTCAACTGCCGAGGTAGTTATCAACGTCGGTCACGGCCGACCCTGTCTAGGACGAGACTGCTAGTTGATGAATCCAAGATCCCTCTGATATCGTCCATCTCCATGGCCGAGGTTGATGTCTCTGAGCCGAGGGGATACATTCAGGGAATATCAATCACCCCCTATCCCTTAGTTACATATGGGAACACGTGGCTATGGGGTCTACAACTCCGAGGTCCTTTTGCTTTGTACCAATATTCCTTTTTTGGCACTTGTCAATTACTGAAGTGGCTTGTGTGTCTGACAAGGATAATGATGTTGGTTGGATCTTGGGCTCCCAAGGCAATGATGGGCCTTGGGAAATGTGCGCTCATACTTAAGGGTTTAAACCCTATTTTTCTTCTCTTTCTTCCTCATTTCTCTCCTTCTCCTGATTTGACTTTTTCTGTAACTCTCTCTCTCTCTAGAAGAGCTCTGGCTTGAAGTTGCATTGGGTGGTCATTCCTTACAATCTCTTCCTTCTTCCTTACCACTTTTCTTCAGGTATCTTCTACCATCCTTTCTTCTTCATTTTTCCTGCCTTCTTCTTGTTTTTGCATTTTCCGGTGAGCTTCAAGATGTTTCCGGTGAGATTATTAGTTTTTTAGTGACACTGTTCTTACTGTTCTTGGTAGTTTATGTTCAAAGTTTGATAGTTTGATCTTTAATCCCATTTGCCAATCCTGTTTGTTATTTAGGAGAGTTGCAAGTGTAGGGTCTGCCTCATATGCTCAGACCTGTTTACCAACTCTTAGATGAATTCCCCTCTCTTAGAGAGAATACCTTAGAGAAAATTAGGCAAATAGAAAGAGCGCAAGAGGAAGCTCGTAGGGCAGAGGAATTTCCCCTCAGACCTATCTTTCCACCACCTCTAAAGTCATATACCCTGAACCAATCGAACCAGTTAACCAAGCAGAGGTCCCAGCTGAACCTTCCCAAATGTCGGAGTCTGAGTCATCCACCTCAGACCCTATGTCTGTGGACTCCTTCCAAGAGGCCATGGACTTCTCAAATCGACAAGATCAGGTCCCTGATCAGGCAGAGGTTTCCAGTCGGACCTCATCTCATAAAAGTTCAAGCACATCAACCTCGTCCTCAGAGGTTGAAATTATTAGACCAAGTGTGGTTGTTCCTCCGATTATTGAAGCCATTCCTCTATCGGCAGTCACAGGGGATAAGTTCGCTCAGAGATTTCCAGGTGGTGCCCCATCGTCTGCTCGAGCCGACGTTGAGCCAGATTATGATGATGGTGTGGAGAGTGACGTTGATACCTCTGAGGCGGTTGAGATTGAGAGTACAGTCAGTGAGGTCGACCTTTTGGCCTTCAGACATCTATATTCCATAAGTCCCTCTGTAAAACTCAGGAGAACTCTGAGGGAAGAGAGGGCTTATGACGGCCGAGATGGGGAGATCTGCCTATATAAGAAGATGTTCAAGTTCGGATTTTGTCTGCCCATCCATACCATCATCAGGGATATATTGGCCTACATTAACGTGGCTCCTTCCCAGTTGTCACCCAATTCTTGGAGGGTGATAATTGGAGCCATTGTCCTATAGAGGGTTATCCATCACTAAGACCTTCCTGTCCAAGTCTTTACAGGGTGCTATGTCCCTTCATCTGCCAGAAACCATCCGAGCTATTATCATTTCTTAGCTCATAATTCAAACAAAAAGATGCTTCAGATTACCCAAACCGCAATCCATAACTGGAAGCCACGTTACTTCTTTGCATCAGGGCCATGGGAATTTGGCCCATGTGCCCCCTCCTCCTCATTAGAGTCGAGGATACCCCTGAGGTGGGGAAAGGTTACAATGGCTGCTAGGGCTAACCCTGGGATAAGCCAAAACAATCTTCAAAAGGTCAAAGACCTTCAGGACCAGGGGGAGCATGGCTTGCTTGTCAAATTCGAGCACTTGATGATCCCCTATTACCTCTCTGAGACAGGGCTTGGGGGGAGTCCTCTGACGGAGCTTCGTAAGTATATTTTTATTACAACAAGTTATACCTATGAATTTATGTATATTTAATTTTCTAACTCATACCTTTCTATCCTGCAGAGCACCCAAAAGGAATATCTGGCGAGTTATGGGAGATGGAAGCTCCAAGTCTGACGAAGCTGGTCAAGAAGGCAGGTTTGAATGCTCCTCCTCACCCTCCTTCCACCTTGAGGGCTGAGGCCTCCAAAAAGAGGAAGGTTACCGACCTTGCCCCTGAGGATTAGAGGTAGAAGAAGAAAGGGGGGACCGTGCCATCCCCATTTCTTCTGAGGATGCCTTGATTTCTCATCTTGAGCAATTAAAGATTGGTGATAGTGTCATTGGCCAAAGTATGAAGGCCTTGGATGCTATCTGTGGTGTCATGATCGAGTCCAACAAGCGCTTTTGTCAGTCCATGGATAAGCCCATGCTGGTCGAATTCTCTCTTCACCGTACCATTCAGGTAAGACCTATAACTCTTGCTTCTGAATTTATTCAAGTGTAACATCGGCATCGAACCATATCAGATCTTAGAATGACATCTTTGTAAATATTCTGCAGGTTCTCCTCACCATGCATCACTATGTTAACTAGACCTTGGGGAAGCTTCCCCTGATTGAGAAGGGCTAAGAGGCCAAGAATACTGAAGCCACCTTGAACGCCGAAGTGGAGCGTCTGAAGGCTGCTCTAAAGAAGGCCGAGAATAAGGTGAAGGGATTGCAAAAGGATATGGACAAGCAGAAGGAAGATCATAATACTGCCATGAAAACTCAGGCTGACTCTCTTCAGTATAAAGTCGATGTGGCTGTCAAGGCTGCCTGGGATGATGCCTCCGAGAAGATTTTGGAGGAGTATAAGGTCTTTGACGAGTTTGTCAGCTTCGGCTTTGAATATCTGGAGAGAGGGGTCAAGGCCACTGGTAAATGGGTTTCCATGAAGGAAATGGAGTTAGGAAGCCTTGCAACTGCTGACTTCATTAACCTGGGTTATGCCAACCCTAAGTTTGCTCAGGTCCTGCAGGAGGTTGAAGAGGAGGGAGGTGCTGCACCCACTGAGACTGCCTCTCAAGGAGACACCATGACTGAAGATGTTGGTGCTCAAGACGATGGGGTGTAAATAGACACCCTCGACTAAGGAAATACAGATGTGACTACCAACCCTGAGGCTGTGAACCCTTAAATTTTTTTGAAGCTTTAAGAAATCTTTTGTAACTCTTTATTGTAACCTATGATAAACACTGTTACTTTATCTTTGCATTTTGTAGCTTAATCTGTCAACCTCTAAGGAGGGATTTTGTTTCTTCTCTTGCTGAATTTTTTATTGGATGATTTTCTTTTCCACGCAATGTATGTTCAGTTCTCAGGTCTCGATACAATAATATCTTTGTTGAGCCAAATGAATGGTTTTTAAGGTCTGAGGTCACCCAAGTATGATGTCTTACCTCAACCTTGTCACCAAATTATGAAGTTATAAGGTCTGAGATCATCACCTAAGATGTTATCCTCATTAATAATTTCACCAAATAAATGATGTTAAGGGTCTGAGGTTATCCAAGTAAGATGTCTTACCTCAAACCTTATCACCGAATCATAATGTTATAAGGTCTGAGGTCATCACCTAAGATGTTATCCTTGTAAATAATTTTCACCAAATAAATGATGTTAATGGTCTGAGGTCATCCAAGTATGATGTCTGACCTCAGACCTTGTCACCAAATCATGATGTTATAAGGTCTGAGGTCATCATCTAAGATGTCATCCCCATAAAATTTTCACGAAATTAATGATGTTAAGGGTCTGAGGTCATCCAAGTATGATGTATGACCTCAGACCTTGTCACCAAATCATGATGTTATAAGGTCTGAGGTCATCACCTAGGATGTTATCCCCATAAAATTTTCACCAAATTAATGATGTTAGAGGTCTGAGGTCATCCAAGTATGATGTCTGACCTCAGACCTTATCACCAAATCATGATGTTATAAGGTCTGAGGTCATCACCTAAGATGTTATCCCCATAAGATTTTCACCAAATTAATGATGTTAAGGGCCTGAGGTCATCCAAGTATGATGTCTGACCTCAGACCTTGTCACCAAAGCCTGATGTTACAAGGTCTGAGGTCATCACCTAAGATGTTATCCCCATAAGATTTTCACTAAATTAATGATGTTAAGGGTCTGAGGTCATCCAAGCATGATGTCTGACCTCAGACCTTGTCACCAAATCATAATGTTATAAGGTCTAAGGTCATCACCTAAAATGTTATCCCCATAAAATTTTCACCAAATTAATGATGTTAAGGGTTTGAGATCATCCAAGTATGATGTCTGACCTCAGACCTTGTCACCAAATCATTATGTTATAAGGTCTGAGGTCATCACCCAAGATGTTATCCTCATAAATTCTACCATTAGAGCACAATGAACTAAGAATTGACATGGAAACTGATCTTCTCATTAATAATCTCTTCCTAAGATGATACATTTTCACACTCTCTTGTAACATCATATGTATACTTATTTAGATGATCAACATTCTAGGGATTGGAAAAAGATTCCCCCTCGAGGTTTTTTAGCATGTAGGTTCCGGGTACAACCTCCTCAATTACTCTGTAAGGACCATGCCAATTTGGGTGGAGCTTATTCGCCTTCTGTAACATCTTCTTCAGCACCAGGTCCCCTATAGCTATGGGCTTTGATTTTACCCTTTGATTGTAGAACTTTGTTGTTCTGTGTTGGTAAGCTGCTTGCCTGACTTCTTCATCTTCCCTTTTCTCTTCAATCAACTCTAGGTCGAGTCTTCTTTCCTCTCCATGCTTCTCGGGGTCATAGGTCTGAACCCTATGAGTAGGGAGTCCTACCTCTGTCGATATGACGGCCTCTGAGCCATGTGATAACATAAATGGGGTCTCCCCCATAGGTGTCCTAGCCATCGTTCTATAGGCCCACAGAACAGCATAAACCTCTTCAGTCCATCTTCCCTTAGCCTCTTCCAACCTCTTCTTGATCCTGTCGAGGATTATTCTATTGGTGACTTCGGTCTGACCATTTGACTGAGGTCAGCTAGGAGAAGAGAAAAATTGCTTATCCCAACTCTTTCGCAGTATTTTTCTAGGGAAGAATTCTTGAACTGGGTTCCATTGCCCAAAATGAGGGTATTTAGGAGGCCATGTATGCATATGATGTTCTTCCAAATTAATTAGAAGATCTTCTGCTCTGTAATCGTGATCATCGGCTCTGCTTCTACCCACTTGGAGAAGTAATCAATGGTAACTATCAGAAATCGGTAATTATTCGCGGCCCATGGCAGGGGACCTACTAAGTCAATCCCCCATACTGAGAATGGCCAAGGGGAACTGATAGACGTCATAGGCTAACGAGGTTGATGGGGGATTATGGAGAATCTTTGACATTTGTCGCACCTCTTCACGTACGCTGCAGCATCTTTTGCCAAGGTCGGCCACCAATATCCTTGCGTGAGAATCCTCTTGGCCAAAGGTCTCACTTCGATGTGACTGGAGCAAGAACCCTCATGTACATCCTGTAGGATGTGGGGAACTTCGATGGGATGAACGCATTTGAGAATAGGTAATAGGAATCCCTTCATATACAGGACATCTCCTACTATTGAGAATTTTGCAGCTCTGTATCTCAATTTCCTCCTATCTAACTTTGACTCCGGTAGCACCCCCGCTCTGATGTATCTGATAAGGGGATCCATCCATAAGTCCCCTAGGTTCAAATTGAGGCAAGGGTTACTAACCTCTTCTTCGATGGTTTCTCTGAGCAAGATCTCAACAGGGATCGTCCTTCTGATATTTGTCTTCGTTGCCGAAGCTAGCCTTGCTAATGCATCTGCATGACTATTTTTTTACTGAGGTATTCTCTTCATCTTTACCTCTTCGAATCCTTGTAGTATCGTTCTCACCTTCTTCAGATATTTGGCCATCCTTACGTCCTTGGCCTCATAAACTCCCAATACTTGATTAACAACCAACCTTGAGTCATTGTGAAGGAGGAGTCATCTTGTACCAATGGTCCTTACCAAGGAGAGGCCTGCTATCATGGCTTCATATTCTGACTCATTATTTGATGCCTTGAAGTTAAATCTTAGGGAATATTCCATGTTATTACCATCCGGGGCTGAGAGTATCAATCCCGCACCGCTCCCACTTTCGCAAGAGGACCCATTGACAAAGAGGTTCCAGATGTCTCTATCTGATGAGAAGCCAACTTCTAACATTATTCCCTGCCTGAAGAGGTACCGGTCTTCCTCATTCTTGACTGTCCTATTTATAGCTCCCTTGGTCATAACCTCTTCTGGGTGTTGGAAGACGTTGCTATTTGACTCTTCTGCAGTCTCTTGATTATTCTCAACTTCGACCTCTTCCCATGTGAACTCTGCGATGAAGTCTGCAAGCGCATGCCCTTTGATGGCCGTCCTAGGCTGATAGGTAAGGTCATACTGCCCTAATTCAATGTCCTATGCCATCAATATTCCTGACTTCTCAGGTTTATGGAGGACCTATCTTAGTGGGGAGTCAGTGAGGACAACCATAGAATGGGCTCGAAAGTAGGGCTTTATTTTCCTAGAAGCGTGTATCAAGGCGTATGTAAACTTTTCCATTCAAGGATAATTCTGCTCAGCCCTTTGAAGGGCTTTACTGTTGAAGTATACAGGCCTTTGGATCACCACGTCTTCCCGTACTTTGGCTGCACTTATAGCTGATTCAGAGACCGCTAGATAAACAAACAGCCTATCTCCCGCTATTGGTCGAGATAAGAGCAAGGGAGACCCAAGGTATGACTTGAGTTGATCAAAAGCCTCATCACACTCTTTGTCCCACTCGAAAGCCTTTCTAAGCACCTTGAAGAATGAAAGACACTTGTCGGTCACCCTGGAAACAAATCTGTTGAGCGCAGCCACTCTTCTAGTAAGCCTCTGAACGTCCTTGATACTCCTAGGTGTCTTCATGTCGAGCAAAGACTTGATTTTCTCAGGGTTCACCTCTATTCCTCTTTGATTGATGATGAATCCAAGAAACTTCCCAGCTCCTGCCCCAAAGACACACTTTGTCGGGTTGAGTTTCATCCTGTACAGGTCCATGGTATTTAAGGTCTTTTCCAGGTCTGCCACATGAGTGCAGGCCTTTAATCTCTTCATCAACATATCATCTACATACACCTCCATGGTCTTGCCTATTTGGTCTTCGAACATCTTATTCACCAGACGTTGATATGTTGCCCCTGCATTTTTCAATCCGAAGGGCATCACCTTGTAGCAATACGTCCCTTTGTCAGTAATGAATGATGTTTTTTCTGAGTCTTCAGCATCCATGAAGATCTGATTGTAGCCTGAATACGCATCCATGAAGCTCATGAGCTCATGTCCTGCAGTTGCATCTACTATCTGGTCGATATGGGGTAGGGGATAACTGTCTTTTAGGCAAGACTTGTTCAGGTCAGTAAAATCTACGCACATTCTCCACTTTCCATTGGCCTTGGGCACAATGACTGCATTTGACAGCCACTCCGGATATATCACTTCCCTGATGAACTCAGCCTCTTCCAACTTTCGGACCTCTTTCCAGATGATGTCATACTTCTCCCTGGAGTATACTCTTCGTCTTTATTTGATTGTCTTAGCATCCTTACTCACATTCAGCTTGTGGCACATAACTTTAGGGCTGATGCCTGGCATGTCCGCGTGACTCCATGCGAAGACACTTTGCCTCTTCCTCAGGAAGTCTACCAGTTCTTCTTTGATTTCTGCCTTTAAGGCTTTGCCGACCTGGATGGGTTTTTTCGGCTCGTCCTCATTGAGGATGACGGATTCTACCTCCTTCGTGGTCTCTCCTTTCTTCAACTTCATTTCATCTCTAGGGTCGAGCGTATCGATGTTATAAGTGGTAGTTGCTCTCTTATAAGCCTCTCTCTCTTCAGCTGAGTTGAAGTAGAATTCTCGTGCTATGGTTTGGTCACCCTGCACTTCCCCTACCCCATAGGGGGTCGAGAATTTTAGCATCTGGTGGACCGTTGACCGGACGACTTCAAACTCCTTAAGGGCTTCTCTTCCTATGATGAGGTTATAGGCCGAGAAGACATTTTCGTCTGTGATAAAAAAATGATCTTCCGAGTTAACCTCATACGCCACTTATCACCCATTCGTACGTCCATCTCATACATGCCCAGCGGATGGACCTTTTCATCGCTAAACCCCATTAACGGATGATGATAGGGTACCAACCAAGCTCTGCTCAGACCTAGGCTTTTGAAGCAGGGCCAGAACATCACATTTGCTGAACTTCTGAAGCACCTTATACTCTTGACTCACTTGAGTCTATATTGTATAAGTGTTCATCTAGTTTGGAAATTGTGACAAAATTATGTCTAACCTAGAATCCAAAGAACCCCAGAGCTTGCACTACTATTTCATCTTCCTTGATTGACGTGATCTAGACCTTATTACCAACTCTCACACACAGTAGAATGGATCATATACATGTCATATTGCATATAATTGTGTGTACATATGTTGAGTGTGTTTAAATCCCTAATATTGCTTTTTAAATATTTTTTGGGATTTTATAAACATTTTAAAATAAGTTTTTATTAATTAAAACTTGTTCTTAAAAGTTTTTGGGGTCATTCTGCAATTAAGGCTTAATGGTTATATTGACTTAAAGTTGCCTTGGGTAGAATCCGAAAGCGGCAGAGACTTTAGGGTGTGTTTCTAATTATTTTAAGATGTGCGTTTTATCTCTTCTTAATGGCCAATATTTGTTGTCTTCTGATTGGTTGTAAGTGTGTTTGTTTATAGAGAGTAAAACAGCGTGTGTTTACAACCCTTGGATCATTTTTATCAACGATGTGCATCCGCCCTTTCATAATCCCTGTGAACCCCTTATGAACCAATCAGGTGAGTTTTAACCACCGCATATCGTGAACCCTTGGATATAAGTCAATTAACCTTGACTAAATCTGAACCCGTGATTTTGAACGTTACTCTCGAATCTTCTCAGCCTCCTATAAAAGGACCTCTTCTCTCAGCCTTCTGAGACTTTTGCCATTTCGTCCTTTGAGAGAAAATAGAGAGAGAAGAGAGAGAAGAGAGAAACCAGAAGAGAGAGAAAGAGTTAGAAACCCTAACCCTAAATCGTCAAATCCATTTTCAAATCAAAACCTCTTTCCAAGTCCTGTATATTCCAAACACCACCTTGAGTGTTTGAGAGTTATTGTTGGTAGTTGATTTGATGCTGAAACCTCTTTGTTCTTTAGATATTGTGTCCAACTTAAACAATTTGTCTTAGATCTATTTTCTGCTTTATAGAAATTTCAGATCTATGTACTTCATGTTACATTACACTTAGAATTACATATTTCGTTTCTCATGCTTGAGAAATATATTGTTGATTTGCTTTCTGTAAATGTTTTTAACTTTGAAATCAACAATAATGTTTTCTGTTTCTAGTTCTCTTAAAACAAGACCTTTGACCTAGTTTGGAATCGCACTTGGTGGTTTTCAGGCTCAAAAATATTTTCAAAACCCAAGACTGATTAAGATCTTGATACGTCTTCTGAGCAAGATAGCCGTGGATTCTGGGATTGTTATAAAGGTCAAATAAGGTTAAGTTTTGTGAGAAGAGAGAAAATGAAAAATCACAGCATATAGACTTATATGTAATTTGTTAGGACTGTTTGTACATAATAAGTGTGTGTGTGCATGCATGTGTTAGAGAGCACCTACATAAACACTTTCACTCCACCACACTAAAAGTGTTGGTAATAAGATCTTGAGAAAAAGAGTCGACGTAAAGAGCTTGAACAAATTGGAAGTTAACAAACTGGGAGGACAACATCAACAATCAGAACTGCAGAGAAGTTATAAGGACACCAGAGGGTACATTCCTAAACTTATATAGGTCTGAGTTGCATGCATGTTTGTTATATAGTTTGTAACTGTTAAAATTTGTTTATAGTGGATTTTTTTTTGTTTACTCCATAGAGGGAGTCGTGGATGTTTCCTCAGTTGGGTGAGGTTTTACCATGTAAAAAATCTTGTTCTTAACTCTTTCTACATCTTCTCATCTCATTCTTGATTGTGCTGGGATTAAAGTTTGTTTAAACTATTTTATAAACCTGTTGATCAAATCTTGAATAGATCTCGTACTTATTTTTATAAAACACATCTTGTGTTCAAATAGTTTTGGTTTTTAAGAAAAGAGTTTCTTCAAAAAAAAGTTCGAAGTTACTTAAATAGTTTAATTTTATTAAACGACTTTAGTAACAGATTTTCAATTGGTATCAGAGCTTTGTAAACTTCTTTTAAAGATTCTGAAAATCAAATATGGACGAGAAAAATGAAAGATTTGGTAACTTGACCAGACCTCCTATCTTTGATGGAACTAATTTTGCTTACTGGAAAGTAAGGATGATTGCTTTCATTCAAGGAACTCTGGGAGATGATGTCTGGTACATTGTTGAAAATGGTTACATTTTTCCCACAAAACCAGCCACTGAAGGAAGTAATGAGAGGGTTAAGAAAGTATTAAGTGAGTTCACACAAGAAGAGAAACAAGTTTCTCGCAATAATAACAAAGGAAAGAATGCCATATTTATGTCCATAAATGAACATGAGTTCAAAAGAATCTCATCCTGTACCACTTCTAAGGAAGCTTGGGACACCTTGGTTACTGCTCATGAAGGTGACATTAGAGTTAAGGCTGCTAAAACTCAAATGCTCATTCAACAGTATAACTCTTTAATTATGTCTGAGACTGAATCATTTGATGACTTCTATATGAACCTGACTGATATTGTGACAAAACTGCATGCTAATGGGATAACATATGACAGACAAGAAATTGTATCTAAAATTCTAAGATCATTACCACAGAAATTTGACAACAAAAGATATGCTATTGAGGAAATGTGTGATATAAATCTTAGTCCTGAATTACTCAGTAGTAAATTAAGAACCGTGGAAATGGAACTAGAATTTAAGAAACAATTGACCCAGTCCCATAGGAAACAGACTAGTTCCAATCTAAGCTTCTCTTCCAAATTGATGAAGCTTAAGTTTAACGCTTCTAATGATGACTCTGATGAGGAATGCGATATAGAGAGTTTGGACAATCAGATTGCCTTAATGTCAAAACAGTTTAAGAAAATCATTAAATTTAGAAACAACATGGCAAATAAACAAGGCAAGTCCAATTATCCAACTCCCTTTAATCACAGACCTCATGAGAAAAGTCATGACAAACATCACAAGGACTCTCACACTAGACCTAACAGAGACCTTAAGAAGACTGAATGTTTTAGATGTGGTAAACTAGGACACATTGCACAAGACTGCAGAGTTAACTTGAACACTCAAAACAAACACACTAGAGCCAACATTTGTAAGACATGGGATGATTCAAGCGACTCTGAAAATGAGGAACCTGAGCCATCTGATGTTTTTGACCCTTGCATGTCTTTATTTGCCAAGATTATCTATAATGATGATATGCCTGTGTTTGTTAGTGAGGATGAATCTAGTAATTCTACTTCTGATGTGTCGAATAATGTTGTTACTGGTTTATACGCTTTGATTACTGATAATATTGCTATCTCTTCCTCGGGGTGTGTGATTCAAAGGGAAAGAGATAATGATGATGACAATGGGTGTGTGAGTCCAAAGAATGAAGCCCTAGGGGTCACTTCACACACTACACTTAGTGACTCGGACAATGAAGACCTCCCAGAAATTCACACACTCTATGCTAAAACTCTCAAGAAAAGCACTAGATTAGAAAAGATTGTGAAAGATCTCACCAAGAAACTAGAAGATTTAAGCCTGATGGTCAAACTGAATGCTGAAGAGTATACTACCCAATGTTTAACTCATGAAATTGAAATCAAAATGTTTGATCAAAAACTCAGAGATTTGACTGAAACAAATGAAACTCTGGACAAAAAATACAAAGGAACATTGTTAAAATTGGAACAAACTAAAGAAATGACAGCAATTGTTTTCAAAAAATTCATGAAATTTGAAAATAACTCAAACTGTTTTGATGAATTTGTTGCTGAATCAAAAACCAATTCTGATGATAAAACTGGAATAGGATTTTGCCCCAATTTGAAGACACAAACAAAATCTTTTAAACCTATCAAGTTTATGTCAGGAGGTAAAAGACCTATTGAAATCTGCCCAGATTTCCATTCTCTAAAAACTGAGTTTGATTCAAAACATCAAAATTTTAACATTGGGGAATTGAGTTTATCTAAACATGAAAGTTCACCTAAGGCTAAATATGTCTTCCCCTCTATTAGTAAGAGTGAGTCTACATTCAAGACTGTCCTACCTAGGAATAGAGTTCAACCTCAAAATTCCTCAAAACCTTTGTTTAGAGACTTTCCTAAGGAAACCCCAACCTTGAGCAATTTTTATTGCTCTTACTGTGATATATACGGTCACTCTTTTGATAGTTGCTATGCTAGGAGACTAGTTAAACATGTATGTAATCCTCCTATCTATCAGAACTTTAACTATTCTAGGAGAAGCCGCAATAATTATGTACTTCCTAGACAACCAGACAAAAACTCTAATTATAGAAAGAGAAAGACCAAACCTAAAAGAACATTCTCTAGAAGGATTCCTAAACACTTTCTTAAACCAAATGCTCATGTCTTTCATAAAATTCAAAATCATGCATAAAACATTTTTCAACAAAAATCGAATGCTCGCAAATTTTATCAATTAAGAGCTAATAAGCGCAAAATGACAAGTAGAGCAATTTGGGTTAGAAAATATGATCTATTACCTCAGATGAAGCGTAACATAGTTATTGTTGCTTTAAAAGCTGAACACACATCATCTGGATGGTATTTAGACTCTGGATGTTCTAAGCACATGACTGGGGATGATACAAAACTCTTGAACAAAACCAGCTTTGTTGGTGGAAAATTTATTTTTGGTGATGGAGTATCATCTCAAATCATAGGCAAAGGAACTCTCCAAGAAGATGGACTTCCTGTTCTTGAAAATGTTCTTCTAGTTAAATGTCTTAAGGCCAATCTACATCGTATCTCGCAATTTTGTGACTCAGATCATACTGTTACCTTTTCAAAGAATAATTGCAAAATTTTAAATGAAAAAGGTGAATGCATAATTATAGGATTCAGAACTCTTGACAATTGTTATACTGTCATGAACAATTCTGAAATCTGTAATGTTGCTAGAATGGATGACAACGAGATATGGCATAACATAATGGGTCATATAAATTACGATAATCTTAGTAGATTGACCTCTCAAGAAATAGTTAGAGGAGTTCCAAAAATAAAATCCATT
Source organism: Sambucus nigra (assembly GCA_949130495.1). Classification (NCBI taxonomy): domain Eukaryota; kingdom Viridiplantae; phylum Streptophyta; class Magnoliopsida; order Dipsacales; family Adoxaceae; genus Sambucus; species Sambucus nigra. Next base: position 457,104,722 of record OX422214.1, on the reverse strand, counting down.
CCTAATATTGTCTGTGGTTCCTGTCAGGAAGGTAAAATTGTTAAGGCACCTCATAAGAAAGTTAATGATGTTCTTACCTCTAATCCCTTGGAGCTCATCCATATGGACCTAATGGGTCCCTCCCAAACTGTTAGTCTCTGTGGACACAGTTATATTCTAGTTATGGTTGATGACTTCACCAGATTTACTTGGGTAGCCTTTTTAAAACAAAAGTCTGACACTTTTCATACTTTCTTAAAAATACTTCTTCGAATTGAAAATGAAAAGGACACTCAAGTAAATAGAATCTGTAGTGATAGAGGTGGAGAATTCAAAGACACTGGTATAATAGAGTATTGTGACTATAATGGTTACAAACATGAGTTAAGTGCTCCTAAGACTCCTCAACAAAATGGAATCGTCGAGAGAAAGAATCGTACCCTTCAAGAGATGGCACGTGTTATGCTACATGCTAAGAATTTTCCTAAATATTTTTGTGTAGAATCTATTCGTACCGCATGTCACATTATCAACAGGGTCTATCTTAGAAATAATTCCAAACAAACCCCTTACGAACTTTGGTACAAGAAAAAGCCTAATCTTAAGTACCTTAGAGCTTTTGGTAGTACTTGTTATGTATGCAAAGATAAGGAACACTAGTCCAAATTTGAGAGTCGGGGAGATAAAGCTATATTTCTAGGATACTCGCCTAACAGCAGAGCCTATCGAGTATATAATCTTCGCACTAAAACCTTGATGGAATCCATAAATGTAATTGTGAGTGACACTACTGTAGAGAATAAGAATGGTGAATCAACTATTGAGGAAGAGCTTACAAACATTTTAGAAAATGACACTCCTGAAATAGATGATTCATTACCAATTGAGATACCTGAAGTGCCTAACTGGGTTTCTAAAGATCATCCCATAAATAACGTAGTTGGTAACCCTAGTGAGCCAGTGCGTACAAGATTTCAATTAAGAAATTATGCACATTATGCATGTTTTGTTTCTCTAGTGGAACCAAAGAATGTAAATGAGGCATTGAATGACTCTCACTGGATTTCTGCTATGCAGGAAGAACTTCTTCAATTTATCATTAATGATGTTTGGTATCTTGTACCTAGGCCTGATCACAAAAAGGTTATTGGCACATGTTGGATTTTTAAAAATAAGTCTGATGAAAGTGGGATAATCATTAGAAACAAAGCTAGATTAGTTGCTCAAGGATAATCTCAAATTGAAGGAATAGATTTTAACGATACCTTTGCTCCTGTTACCCGTTTAGAATATGTTCGTCTTCTCTTTGCCATAGCTTGCCATTTTTATTTTACACTCTACCAAATGGATGTCAAATCTTCATTCCTTAATGGAATATTGACTGAAGAGACTTATGTAGAACAACCTAAAGGGTTCATTGACCCTCAATATCCAAATCATGTATTTCGTCTTAAAAAGGCTTTGTATGGCCTTAAACAAGCGCCTAGAGCCTGGTATGAGCATCTTTCCAGTTTCCTCTTAGATACAGGTTTCAAAAGAGGTGGAAATGATCAAACCCTTTTTGTCAAACATTTTGGCAAACATATCATTATTGCTCAAGTTTATGTTGATGATATCATCTTTGGGTCAACTTCTCCCTCAGAAGTAAAATCCTTCTCTGAACTTATGCATAAGGAGTTTCAAATGTCTCTTATGGGGGAGTTGCAATTTTTCTTATGAAAGAGTTGGCGTTTGCGTTCAATTAAGAAGTAATATAATAAATACCATTTTTAACCCAAATTAACCCTAAGCATGCAACTAGGTGTGATTGAAACAATATGAAATCATGCACAAGATATTCAACACACAAAGTTTAAGGAAAAATCCCCCACAGGGGCAAAACCATTTGTATATCACTATAATTTGTAAAAGACGGTTTACAATCGGATTACAATGAAATACAGATTGACTAAGAATTACCCTCGGGTATCGGATTCTGTAGTCGCGGCTGGAAGAAACCCTTTCCAGTAGGGCTAGCGGCTGGAACTATCCCTGTCCAGTAGGGCTGCAATGAAGAGGAAGAAGCGGTCCGCTTCACAAAGGGTTGAACATCAATGGTGTTCTAGGGTTACCAAAAGTGACTCACAAATGTATGGAATTTGTGTGAATCAAGGGTATGAATCAATGGACTCAAATACCATGAAGACTTAAGAGTTATGGAACTCAGAAAATTGTGTATAAGTCTTAAGAAAACCAACTCCCCGATCGTGGTATAAATAAGAATTCCTTTGCCCTAAAAATCTGCAACACGATCTGGTTGAGTTTATCCTTGTCGGATCGGTCCGGTCCTTTAGACGGATCGATCCGGTGAAGTCGGATCGGTTCTTTTTCTGAAGCCGGATCCATCCGATTGTCATCGGATCGGTTCGGCCTTTTGCCTTCATCAGTTCGTTATGGATCCGGGGTGTACTGGTCTCAACTCAGCAGGCGGATCGGTCCGGTACCTTTAGCCGAATCGGTCCGGTTAACCGGATCGGTTCTTTTATCTGATCTGGATCGATCCGGTCAGGTCTGATTCTCAAATTCCTTCTTCTTTTGATCTTCGGATTTCGGATTTCGTTGATGACGATGTGGACATGAATTTCTTCAACGGTGTTACGGATAATGACACATTCAAGTATGTTGGACAAAATGTCCTTACAAATCTCCCCCTATGTCTATGCTGGAACATACATAAAAAATCCGAATTATTTAGAATCAAAAATGCCTATACAAATCTACCCTTCCATGAACCCAAAACTGAAAGAGGTACAAATGATAAAGGCTGCATCGTTTGTTCTTCAATTCTTCAGTAATCTTCATGCTTTTATCATCAGGGTGTGTATCATGTGATTATCAAGGATGTACCTACACACATGAGATAAAGCAAATACCAAGTGACGTATCGAGTTTAAAATAAGCATATATATCAATTTAAGATAATATTCTCAGAATTTCAAAACTCCCCCATAATCAGATAATTCATTCTCTCCTTTTTATGATGTCCCCAAATAGACAAATGAGAGAAATAAATCAAGCAAGAAAGTACCGGGGTGACACAAGGTATAAGATCACACCATGAATGAACATAAAACAACCAAGTCGGTGATGGCGTAAATGAATGGGTGTGATCAAAATTCGATAGGAAAATCAATGCATACAAACATGACATATGTGCACGATGAATATTGGATATTCCTAATGAATGAACTCAAATACTTCCTTTGGTGTAAAAGAGTGGAAATATAAGATATTGACTATATCAAATCTACAAATCAAATTTCAAAGTGATTTCTACACCAATAACGTCCAAAATGTTTTTCATGCTTTTTCAGGACTTTCAAGGAAGTGCAAACCCGTTTGTCAATCTCCAACCAAACTCCCTCAGATTTATATTTTGAAGAGAGGTATACTAAATTCTCAAACTTTGGAGAATTGATGGTGAAACCTAAATGGCCCATAATTGGCATGAATTGCTTTTTATTTGAAAGAGTTGGCGCTTGCGTTCAATTAAGAAGTAATATAATAAATACCATTTTTTTCGGGCTCTTTTAACCTCTTAGGACCTCGGATATTAAAATTCCTCCATTTTTTAGGTCCTTTGTAATGGTGGCTTTTGCGCAAAGGATAAGAATCAACTTTCGCAGCCCCTACCCGTTATGAAAATGTACCCACAGTCTCACCAAAACGGTTTTTACATGCAATCCAATCTTGTCAAGTTTTATCGCATTTTATAGATTGTATAGACAGGATTGAGATGGAAACACTCAAGCCAACATGAGATTGACAAGTGCAATAATCATATATAGCCGTGCATGTGTGCAATAAAGGATATAGGAGTTAAGCATGTAGGAAATATCACTAATTACATCTCAAGGACTCCAATCAATGTTAAGCACATGGATGAAATGATGTTGCCTCTCAAATCTCTATCAAACAGTCACATGGATATATGGGATGAAGTTGTGACTTGGCTATCTTAAATGCTCATCCATAAAAGGTGCAAAAACAGAAAAATCTTTTTGGTCTTTTTCAAAAAAGATTAACAAAATAAAATCTTTTTGTGCTTTTTCTCAAAAATTTTCTTAAAGAAAATCTTTTTGTATTTTTCAAAAGAAATATAAAAAGCAACAAGAATAAAACAAAACTGTACAACTAAGCAATGGTACAAATAAACAGACTAGCAACAGGAAGCATATGATATGAACATGAAGATGCATCCTATTCTAGACATAGACCAACCCCTCAGTCAACTGTGCAAATCCCCAAAGACTTCCTAAGACTCTCAAATCTAAGGGCATCTAAAGGTTTCGTGAAAATATTGGCTAACTGACGGTCGGTAGGAACAAAACTCAGGGTTACGACCTTCTCCTCAACTAACTGACGTATAAAGTGCTCGTGTAACCTGATGTGTTTTGTGCGCGAATGTTGGACTGGATTGCGGGATATGTATATCGCGCTCGTGTTATCACAGGAAATGGTCATGGTGTCCTGTGATATCCCACAATCCTCCAACATTTGCTTCATCCACATGAGTTGCGTGCAACAACTCCCGGCGGCGATGTACTCAGCCTCCGCAGTGGACAAACAGATGGAGTTTTGCTTCTTTCTCAACCAAGAGATAAGAGTAGAACCACAGTAGAAACACCCACCCTAAGTGCTCTTACATCCATCTACGTCCCCGGCCCAATCGGCATCCGAATAGGCGGACAAACGGTCATCGGTATCAAAGGAATACCAAATACCGTATGAGAGAGTCCCACTCACGTATTTGATAATACGTTTTAGAGCGAGTAAGTGTGACTCTTTAGGAGACGCCTGATAACGCGCACAGACTCCAACACTAAAGGCAATGTCGGGACGACTACCAGTCAAGTAGAGAAGACTGCCTATCATACTCCGATACAAGGTTTGCTCTATGTCCTTGCCTGAAGTGTCCTTACTAAGCTTGGTAGTGGTGCTCATAGGTGTACGAGCATGCTTAGCCGATTCTAAACCAAATTTCTTCACTAGGTCTCTAGCATACTTGGATTGGGAGATGAACATCCCATCCTCTAGCTGACGAACCTGGAGACCAAGGAAGAATGTAAGCTCACCAACCATGCTCATCTCAAACTCACTTTTCATCTCTTCCTCAAAGTGGTGAGCATGCTGGGAGCATGTGGATCCAAAGACTATGTCGTCCACATAGACCTGGGCAACCAAAATAGCACCGTCATCTCTCCTGACGAACAACGTCATATCTACTCCCCCTCTCTTGAAGCCACGAGCTAAGAGATGGGAAGTAAGCCTCTCGTACCAAGCACGGGGTGCTTGCTTCAAACCATACAAGGCTTTCCTCAGATAGTAGACGTGCTCAGGGTGCTGAGGGTCTTCAAACCCTTTTGGTTGTTCCACATAAACCTCTTCCTGTAGAATGCCATTCAGAAAGGCACTCTTGACATCCATCTGATATACCTTGAAGTGCAGATGACATGCGATGGCGAGTAGTAAGCGGACGGACTCAAGCCTCGCAACAGGAACAAATGTCTCCCCAAAGTCTACACCCTCTATCTGTGTGTAGCCTTGAGCGACCAACCTAGCCTTATTTCTGATTATGGTACCATTTTCATCCATTTTATTCTTGAAAATCCACCGGGTACCAATAACATTAGTATCACTAGGTCGGGGGACAAGTTCCCAGACATTGTTCTTCTTAAACTGAAGCAACTCATCCTGCATAGCAGATATCCAGTGTTCATCCTTGAGTGCTTCCTTGTGATTCTTGGGCTCGACTTTGGACGTGTAGCAATGATGACTAACAACGTTCTCTAGTTGAGCACGAGTCTTGACCCCTAGAGTGGGATCGCCAACAATGGCTGAAGGATCATGACTCTTGCGAACCCAAGCAGGTGTGTCCCCTAAAACAGGAATAGGGTCCACAGAGTGTGGGAGAGGAACAGGAAACTCACTATCAGAACAATCCTCATCCTCACACTGAAGGTTGGGATCAATAACCGTCGGAGGTTCGTCATCTTGCAAAGTGACGTTTATTGATTCCATAACCTTAGAGCTCTTCAGGTTAAAAACCCGGTACGCTCTACTGTTCGATGAATATCCTAGCAATATTCCCTCATCGCTCCGGGAGTCAAACTTTCCTAATTGCTCTCTATCCCGTAGGATGTAGCATTTACTCCCAAAAACACGGAAATATGCCAAGTTGGGTTTCTTGCCAGTCCACAATTCATAAGGTGTCTTAAGTGTGTGTGGACGCAGATAGACCATATTCACCGTGTGGCATGCAGTAGACACTGCCTCTGCCCAAAATCTCCTAGAAACTTTACGACCTAGAAGCATAGATCTAGCCATCTCTTGGATCGTTCTATTTTTCCTCTCAACAATCCCATTTTGCTGAGGAGTTCTCACAGCAGAAAACTCATGTTTGACCCCAAGGCTATCACAGTACAAATCCACCTTTGCTTCCTTAAATTCAGTGCCGTTGTCACTACGTATTCTGTTAATAGTGACCCCGTGTTGATTTTGCAGGACACGGCACTTGGTAGTTAAAAATTCTACAACATCAGATTTCTCTCTTAGAAAACCTACAATAGAGTATCTAGAGAAATCGTCTACCATCACGAGAATGTATCTCTTACCACCTAGACTCTCCATGCGAGTAGGACCCATAAGATCCATGTGAATCAACTCTAGAGCACGAGAGGTGGTAATGGAATGCAACTTCCTATGAGGACTACGAATTTGTTTTCCCAACTGACAGGGTCCACAAACAGTCGAAGTTGACTTTCCAAGAGATGGTAAGCCACGTACTAGGTCCTTTTTGACTAAACGAGATAAGTCTCTAACATTCACATGACCTAGACGTTGGTGCCACAGATCCATAGGAGAGATCGTGGTGCTGTTGCAGACAAGTGAGGATGTGGGATCAGTCCCATAGAAGTTATCCTCTGTCCTCACCCCTTGCACTAAAATTTTACCGACTTGATTATAAACCTTACAAGCTTTCCGGTCAAACTTCACTGCAAAGTCATCGTCGCACAGTTGGCTGATGCTAAGAAGGTTTGCTTTCAAACCTTTGACGTACAGCACGTTCTCTAGCTTTGGAAATCCTGGTAACTCTACTGTACCTCATCCAACTATGCTAGATTTGCTACCATCTTCAAAGGTGACTCTCCCATCATTATAATCCTCAAGATGGGTAAAATATGAGACATCACCTGTCATGTGTCTGGAGCATCCACTATCAAAATACCACTGTGAGGTATTATGGGCTTTGAGAGCGACATGGACAACAAGGGCCTTTTTCTCTTTCTTAGGAACCCAAGAGTAGGTACCTTTTTGTATTCCCTTATTGTTGTTGGTTTTAGCCGGAATGCGGGCCGCATTCATTGATGGTAAGGTCATCCGTCGGAATTCCTCCATCAAACACTGTGATGTGGCGGCTAGAAACTCAACACGCTCTCTTAGACTGGCAAACTCATCAGTCTGATGTGGTGGAGCAAACGTACATCATGTCCGACCCAACTTATAGCAATCATCCCTAAGATGTCCATTTCTTTTGCAATGGGAGCAAAAAGATCACAGTATTAGGAGGACCTTGGTTTGCTTTTCTTGGTCGAACTCTCCTTCTTGGTTTTTTATGACGGCCATAAGGAGTCGTAGTAAACTCAGGAATTGGTCCCGGTGCAATTTGAGACGTGGAGGCACCATCAAAACCAATTCCTTGCCTGTCACCAAAACCTAAAGCGGGACCGAGGAGCATCTTTCTCATCTTCCCAGATCTGTCCTCGATTTGTACCTTGAATTTCCTAGCTCTCTCAAGGTCATGAGTAAGATGAGCAATAAGGGCTTCAAGTTTCTTTCGAGTCTCCAGGGAGGAATGGATCTCACTCGTAAGACTAGCCACTTGTTTAGTCAAGTCCTCTTTCTCTTTCTCAAAACTGCTCTCTCTCTCTTTAAGTAAATTCTCTTTACTAAACTAGGCAGATTCTCTCTCTCTCTCATGGCGGTGCAGGTGGTGGACTCTCTCTTTCTCGTCTCTCCTAACTCTTCTTCTAACGCGGTGATCCTAAGAACTAACACCTTGTTACGTTTTTTAGTTTTGAAAGACTCATCATATAACTCAGCGTACGCGCGTTGAAGGCTACTCTCGTCCTCACTACCTTCCTCCTCTCCCTCACTCTCTTCGCTCTCGCTGTCGAGGTGTCCCTGTGAAGTAGCATCCTCATCATCGTGAGATGCACTAGGAGTACTCAAATGACTAGCCATGAACGCGGTGAAGTTACGCTCATGCGGTGACTCATCTCCCGAGTCCACCGACTCGACCTCACTTTCGTCACTAAGGGTAGCATTTAGGACAGCTTTACCCTTTTCCCTATTCAGACGAGTGGCAGACTCAAACGCTCTGTGTCCCTTACCGTCGCACTCAAAACACCTCTCACTGTCTTTAGGGGGTTCTTTGAAATCTTTCTTTTCAAACTTATTTTTCTGAAAATTCTTTTTATCTTTGAAATTCCCATTTTTCTTAAATTTCAGAATTTTCTTGAAGTTTTTAGCAAATAATGCCAAATCATCTAGGTCAAACTCACATTCAGAATCAGAATTTTCTATCTTTCTAGATGACTCGACTCTCTTTCTTGCTGACCCCTCACTTTTTCTCTCTTGGGCTTTAAGGGCAATTCCCTTATCTTTTGGCTTGGCAGATTTAGGAAACATGTCTATTTCATAAGTTTGTAAATCTCCTACCAGTTCTTCCAATTTTAGAGTATTTAAATTACCCAAGGAATTCAGCACAGTGACTTAAGGTATAAAACGCTTAGGAAGGGAACGAAGAATCTTTTTAACAACCCTAGCATTTGGAATATGTTCACCAAGATTATAGCTAGTATTAACAATGTCAGAAAGCCTAGCATAAAATTCATCAAAACATTCATTTTCATGCATGGTGATGGTTTCAAATTGAGTTGTTAAATTTTGCAATTTTGACTCTTTAACAGCATTTGTTCCTTCATGGGTAAGTTGCAAAATATCCCATGCCTCCTTTGACGTGGTGCACGTCATTATGCGTTTGAACTCATCAGGTGTGACAGACCCAGAAATAGCACTTAGACCCTTAGAATTAAAAGAAGACCATTTAAATTCTTCATCAGTCCAAGAAATATCAGGTTTCAAGTTGGTCACATTATCAACAGTCACGGTGGGAGGAGTCCACCCTCGTTCAACTAAAATCCAGACACGTTCATCAATGGCTTTTAAAGCCGACCTCATACGGGCTTTCCAATAAGCATAATTTGACCCGTCAAAAATAGGCATTTTATAATATGACTTCTCCATATGAACACGCTCTTTTCAAGAATCAATTTATTTAAAAAAAAATTGATATCTTTAGAAAAATTTTGCGGAAGTAAGGAATACGCAATAGAATGGCGTAACCTGCTCTGATACCAATTTGAAAGAGTTGGCGCTTGCGTTCAATTAAGAAGTAATATAATAAATACCATTTTTAACCCAAATTAACCCTAAGCATGCAACTAGGTGTGATTGAAACAATATGAAATCATGCACAAGATATTCAACACACAAAGTTTAAGGGAAAATTCCCCATAGGGGCAAAACCATTTGTATATCACTATAATTTGTAAAAGACGGTTTACAATCGGATTACAATGAAATACAAATTGACTAAGAATTACCCTCGGGTATCAGATTCTGTAGTCGCGACTGGAAGAAACCCTTTCCAGTAGGGCTGGCGGTTGGAACTATCCCTGTCCAGTAGGGCTGCAATGAAGAGGAAGAAGCGGTCCACTTCACAAAGGGTTGAACATCAATGGTGTTCTAGGGTTACCAAAAGTGACTCACAAATGTATGGAATTTGTGTGAATCAAGGGTATGAATCAATGGACTCAAATACCATGAAGACTTAAGAGTTATGGAACTCAGAAAATCGTGTATAAGTCTTAAGAAAACCAACTCCCCGATCGTGGTATAAATAAGAATTCCTTTGCCCTAAAAATCTGCAACACAATCTGGTTGAGTTTATCTTCGTCGGATCGGTCCGGTCCTTTAGGCGGATCGGTCCGGTGAAGTCGGATCGGTTCTTTTTCTGAAGCCGGATCCATCCGATTGTCATCGGATCGGTTTGGCCTTTTGCCTTCATCGGTTCGTTATGGATCCGGGGTGTACTGGTCTCAACTCAGCAGGCGGATCGGTCCGGTACCTTTAGCCGGATCGTTCCGGTTAACCGGATCGGTTCTTTTATCTGATCTGGATCGGTCCGGTCAGGTCTAATTCCCAAATTCCTTCTTCTTTTGATCTTCGGATTTCGTTGATGACGATGTGGACATGAATTTCTTCAACGGTGTTACGGCTAATGACATATTCAAGTATGTTGGAAAAAATGTCCTTACATCTTAGGTCTTCAAGTCAAACAAAATTCAGAAGGATTATTTGTATCGCAATCTAAGTACGCTTTAGAGATAGTAAATAAATTTGGCCTTGAGAGTGCTAAAGATGCGAAAACACCCATGAGTACTACGGTAAAACTATCCAAAGACGAAACTGGAAAATCCATAGATCCAACTCTATATCGAAGTATGATAGGAACTTTGCTATACCTTACTGCCTCGCGTCCTGATATTATGTATGTTGTGTGTGTTTGTGCTCGTTATCAAAATAATCCTAAAGAGAGCCATCTGAATTCTGTTAAACGAATCATTAAATATGTAAAAGGCACTCTGAATCTAGGATTTTGGTACACTAATGACACACCAAGCACTATAATTGGGTACACTAATGCTGACTGGGTTGGGTGTACTGATGATAGTAAAAGCACATCAGGTGCATGTTATTATATAGGTAATAACTTGGTAGGATGGAGTAGTAAGAAACAAAACTTCACATCACTCTCAACAGTTGAATCTGAATACATAGCCATTGGCAGCTATTGTGCTCAATTACTATGGCTTAAACAAATGCTAAGTGATTATGGTATTCAAGAAAACCAATTGCATCTCTATTGTGATAATCAAAGTGCGATCAATATTTCTAAAAACCCTGTTCAACACTCGCGAACAAAACACATAAAACTAAGACATAACTTTATACGCGAATTAGTTGAAACTAAGGAATTAGAAATCAATTATCTTCCTACTGATTTGCAACTCGCAGATATGTTTACCAAACCTTTAGATTACAATCGATTTATTTCTTTGCGTAAATCTATTGGTATGGCGTGTGCTGATTAATCTCTTTGATCTCTTTATATTTACCTTTGTCCATTTGAGACAAAATGGGGGAGAAATTGAGTCTCTAATGATTCTTACATATGCTAAATGCTAAACAGCTTGATCTTAGTGATTCATTGCAGGTTTTTGTACAGTTATTCTCAACAGTTGTAATAGGGTATTCAATTGTAAATAGTTGAGTTATGTACTTTTGGGGTCTAGGATTTGGGTAGATAGATTTTTTGGTAGGAATAGGTTTCCTTTCTTTTGTTTCCCTACGAGTTCCAGTTGACTCAAAGGAGATTTTGTCTCATATTTCCAAAGGGGGAGATTGAAGCACCTTATACTCTTGACTCACTTGAGTCTATATTGTATAAGTGTTCATCTAGTTTGGAAATTGTGAAAAAATTATGTCTAACCTAGATTCCAAAGAGCCCCGGAGCTTGCACTACTATTTCATCTTCCTTGATTGAAGTGATCTAGACCTTATTACCAACTCTCACACACAGTAGAATGGATCATATACATGTCATATTGCATATAATTGTGTGTACATATGTTGAGTGTGTTTAAATCCCTAATATTGCTTTTTAAATATTTTTTGGGATTTTATAAACATTTTAAAATAAGTTTTTATTAATTAAAACTTGTTCTTAAAAGTTTTGGGGGTCATTATGCAATTAAGGCTTAATGGTTATTGTGGGTACCTAGAATTAAGATCATGGTCCTGGACGAGTAGCCCAGTTCTGGCAGCCCAAAGTCCAGGCCCCCCACCTCTTATTTTGATCCGGTCTCTTCCCACGTTCCCCTGAAGGGAAGTTATAGGAGAGATGGAAGACATGGGGGAACCCATCACCCCCACTCACCTAAATGTACATGTATATATTAAACCCTAGGTCCGGGGCAAAAGGACAAGTTGTATTCTCTGTAATCACTCCCCGGAGTATATATAAATAAAACCAACTGCACCATCGTGGACGAAGGCACTTCTTTGTTGAACCACGTACATCCTTTGTTGTGTGATTGTCATTTTACATTCCTTTTTCCTACTTGGTGATTGCCTTTCTCTTATCTATTTGTGTTGCATAATAATTGTCACCACAATTGGCGCCGTCTGTGGGAAGCGTTCATATTTCCCTGAGAAGAGACCACACCAAGAAAGGAGTTTAAAATGTATGGTCACAGCAGCAATGCCCCCCAGGCAGGGGATATTCAAGAACCACCTGCTCCTCGCAGGATCAGGTCTGAAGTTCGACGTTCAGTTCAGAGGGCTCGCTTAGAAAGGCCCGCCTCAGAAGAAAGCCAAGGACCAGCGAGGTCCACACATATATCCAGATTGATTGATGCATACGAGGCAAGGCTCCACGAGCAGAGGGAGTCTTCTCGCATGTACGAGGCTGAGAATGCTCGCCTGAAAAGAAGACTGGAAAGACTGGAGAGGCAACTTCGTCCTGATAACAGAAGACGTCCATACCACACTCCTATCCCTCAAGCGAGAAAGTCTCGCAGCCGAGGAAGGAGCCCTAGGCGAGGATCTTAAAAGGTCGAGGGAGACGAGTCAGACGACCACCTCCACGAGCAGCTGCGATGAGCTCGCCGTTACTAGAGCCCTGCTCGCAGCGACGAGAACATACCAAATCTGGTCCGCATGGAAATAGACCAACATCCTACCCACCACGATACCAGATCAACCAGAGAACTCGCAAGGCGAGCTCTCAAACCCCAGATGAAGTCACGCTTCATGAGGGAAATCGAAGAAGAAGAAGCCCCCAAGAAATTTTCCTTTCCAAGGTTCAAGATTTATGACAGTAAGACCGATCCCATCGATCACGTCTGGCAATACCGACATGCCATAACCCTCTGGAATCACTGAGATGCACTGATGTGCCGCATTTTTGCCTCGAGCCTGCATTATGTGGCGCATAAATGGTTCGAAAGACTCCCCCACCGGTCCATCAAAAGTTTTAAATCACTGGACGAGATCTTTACGGATCGGTTCATCACTAGCAGTTCCCATCCCAAAAGGATGGATGCTTTACTGACAATGAAGAAAATGCCTCAAGAGACACTCCGAGACTACGCGAAGAGGTACTGGGATTTATTCAATAAGGTCGAAGATTGCTCGAAATAAGTGGCAGTGGCCTCTTTCAAAATCGGGCTACCCAGCTCCTCCCTTCTATACCAGTCCCTGACAAAGAAGTAAGCTATAACTATTGACAACCTAATGGCTCGCATTGAGAAGTACGCTAAGGTGGAGGACATCACCCACCTCAGCATAGGAGAAAATGGTCGAGCTAAACTCACTACCAAGGGAAGTGAGAAAACTGAGAACCAGAAGAAAGGAGGAAAGAACGGGGGAAAAAATGGCTCCAAGAACGGAGGGAACCATGACGCGTCAAAAGCATTCCAGGCGATCAACACCGTCTTCAAAGAACCAATTTACAAAATTCTCGCGAAGATCAAAGATGAGCCATTCATCAAGTGGCCCAGGAAGATGGGAGGATATCCCCCAAAGAGGAACAATGCGTTAAGATGCGCTTTTCACAAAGAGGGAGGACATAAGACCGAGCACTGCAAAGCTCTTAAGTCTCACCTCAAGGAGCTGGCCCAGTCTGGGTATTTGAACGAGTTTGTGGAGAAGAAGGCAGAGAAAGAGGCTGCCAATAGATAGGTGAGATATGACAACGTGCTGGAAGATGACACTGGACATGAGTTCGCGGTAATCCACGGGGCATCTGATGCCAGGCAGATACAAGGAAACTCAGCTCGAATGAAAATGAAAAAACTCACAACGATAATGCAGGCTTTTCAGATCGATCCAGCAAAGTCACAGTTAGGAAAATGTTGACGAGCAGATGACGTCGACTATAACAAGCATATTATCTTTACAGATGAAGATCTGGTGGGAGTGAGGACCCCACATCATGATGCTCTGATCATTATGCTCAGGATAGCTAACTTTGACGTCGACAAATTTCTCGTCGATCAGGGAAGCTCGTCCGAAGTAATGTATCTTGACCTATTCAGAAAGTTGAAGTTAAGCGTTACCGACCTAAAGGAAGCTACTGTCCCTTTAGTTGGCTTCGCTGGGAAAATAACTATGCCCCTAGGAAAGATTGTACTATCGGTGCGCATTGGAAACGTCTCCAAGATGATCGAGTTTTTGGTAGTTAACATTGATTCGCCATACCAGGGCATCCTCGGCAGGGGATGGCTTCATGTGATGAAGGAAGTCTCCTCGACCTACCATCAGAAACTCAAGTATGTAGCAGCCATCCGGCCAAAGCCAGAAAAGAAGGCTGATCAACCCGGCGATAAAGTTGAAGAAGGTGTGACACCTTCCAAATAACATTTAAAGTATGGGAGACTTGGAGTAGAGGAGACCAGGCTCCTCCCCTCCGAGCGGGTCATTGAAGACCTAGTAGAAGTTACGGCTGGAGATGGTGACAGTAACAGAGTCTTCTTGGTTGGAGCGTCTCTCACCGATCAAGAACAAAAGGAATTGACAACCCTGTTGAGACGCAACGTAGACGTTTTTGCATGGGAACCATACGAGCTGCCCGTAATTGATCCTAGTATGGTCTGTCATCAGCTGCACGTCGATCCCACCTTCAAACTTATCACACAGAAAGCACGGCGAACTGTACCCGAGAAGGCTAAAGAGGTCGAAAAAGAAGTTGAAAAACTGATGGATGCAGGATCCATACGGGAAGTACAATTCCCCAAGTGTCTATCCAACCAAGTAGTAGTTCCGAAGAGCAATGGGAATTGGAGAGTTTGCATCGACTTCACTGACCTCAATAAAGCATGCCCTAAAGATAGTTTCTCCTCTCGAAGATAGACCAACTAGTAGATGCCACCGCAACTCATGAGTGAATGACTTTCCTGGACGCATACTTAGGGTATCACCAAATCCCCTTATATGCCCCAGACCAGGACAAAACAACGTTCATCACTACAGTTGGGTTATACTGCTACACAGTTATGCCCTTTGGGATCAAGAATGCAGGAGCAACATATCAGCGGCTGATTACCAAGATGTTAAAGGATCAGATGGGAGACACCATGGAGGTCTACATCGATAACATGCTCGTTAAAAGCAAGAAGAAGGAGAATCACCTCTCAGACCTGTCAAACACCTTCAAAATTCTCAGGAAGTACCGAATGAAACTTAATGCAAGCAAGTGTTCTTTCGGTGTCCAGTCAGGAAAATTTCTTAGGTACTTGGTCAGTAAGAGAGACATATAAGCTAATCCAGACCAGATCGATGCAATCAATAGGGTGCAACCCCCTCGCATAATCCGGGACGTACAAAAGCTCACTGGTATGCTCGCTGCCTTAAATCGCTTCATCTCCAAATCCTTTGAGAAGTGCAAGCCTTTTTTCCAGCTTCTAAACGGGAGTAAAATGATATAGTGTAGCCCAGATTGCTTGCGAGCATTGGTCGAGCTCAAGTCCTACCTAAGATCTCCACCACTGCTTGTCATACCACAGCAAACGAATTCTTTGTACCTGTACCTGTACCTCTCCGTATCCAATCACACTGTCAGCTATGCGCTAATATGCGAGGTTGAAGGAATCCAGCACCCCATTTATTACGCGAGCAAGACCTTATTAGACACCGAGCAAAGGTACCTTCCATTGGAGAAGCTCGACTTTGCACTAGTAATAGCCTCGAGGAAGCTGAAGAATTATTTTGAAGCTCATACTATCATCGTCCTTACATCGCATCCCCTTAAGGCAGTCCTAAGGAAAGCGGATTTGTCGGGAAGACTGTCTAAGTGGTCAGTCGAGCTCGATCGGTTTGACATCCAATTTCAACCAAGGACAGCTATCATGGGTCAGATCCTTGCTAATTTCATAGTCGAATTCATGGGCGAAGAACCCTCCGACCAACCTCAACCAACAAGGAAAAAGAAGAACCCAGCAAAAGAGGAAACCTGGAAACTGTTTGTTGATGGAGCCTCCAACTCCAAGGGGGCAGGAGTTGGCATTGTCCTCATTACTCCAGAGAACACAATCCTTGAACAAGGAATCAGGCTTGGATTTGCAGCCTCCAACAACGAAGCAGAGTACGAAGCCCTAATAGCCGGCCTCCAAAAGGCGCATACTTTGGGAGTAAAACATTTACAGGTGTTCGGCGATTCCCAACTGGTCTCCAATCAGATAAGTGGAGATTATAATGCAAAGAATGAAAGAATGGCAGCCTACCTCGCCTTAGTGAAAAAACTGATGTCAAGCTTTGAAGAGATCAACGCCCAACAGTTTTCCAGGGGGAAAAATAGTCATGCTGATGCCTTAGAAGCCCTGAGTTCGACAGTTAACTCCGACCTAAAAAGAGTCATCCCCATCGATTTCCTCACTTGCTCGAGCAACGATAGTAATCCACCAAGAGTGAAACAGGTACTCCAGGTGGGGTCAGCCCCCAGCTGGATGGACCCCTTAAGAGAATATTTAAAGGATGGCATGCTCCCGGATGACAAGAAGACCGCCCACCAGATAAGAGTCAAAGATGCTCGCTTTCACTTATCCCCAGAAGGCAACTTGTATAAGAAATCCTTCTTCGATCCCTACCTCCGATGCATCCACCCAGGGGATGTCGAGCAAGTGCTACGCGAGCTTCATGAAGGAATCTGTGGAATCCACACCAGAGGAAGGTCTTTAGCCTTTCGAGCAATGAAGGAAGGCTATTGGTGGCCATATATGCAAAAGGACTCTGCAGTGTATGTCCGCAAATGCCTGAAATGCCAACTCCACGCTCCTATGGCCCACCAACCCGCCAGCGATCTAAAGTCCCTGTCCAGCCCATGGCCATTCGCCCAATGGGGAATGGACATCGTGGGACCACTGCCTACCGCTACTGGAAATCGCAAATATCTATTGGGTACGACTGACTACTTCACCAAATGGATCGAGGCAGAACCCCTGGCGAACATCTGAGATGCTGATATGATAAGGTTCATATGGAGGAATATAATCACTCGGTTTGGAATCCCCAGAACTATCATCATCGACAATAGAACACAGTTCTAAAGGGGCTCCTTTCAGAACTTCTGTGACAAACACAGTATCAGACACCACTTCAGTTCGGTGGCCTACCCTTAGAGCAATGGCCAAGCTGAGGCTTCCAACAAAACCGTTATCGATGGATTGAAGAAGCGATTGGAGCGAGACAAAGGTGCATGGGCAAATGAACTACCTCACATCCTATGGGCATATCGGACCACTCCTCGGCGAGCAACAGGATAAACCCCATTTTTGCTGACATATGGGATGGAGGAAGTCATCCCACTCGAAGCAGGTTTGCCGACAATGAGGTCCAACATTGTCGACCAAGGCCATAATGATGTAGCATTACTCGCTGAGCGCAACCTAGCCGACGAGCGTCGGGAGCTAGCCCTAGTGAAACTAGCGAGCTACCAGCAATAACTCGCGAGGCATTACAACAAAAGGGTTAACCTGAGGGCATTCCGAATTGGGGACTACGTTCTAAGGAAAGTCCTGGACAGCGCAGTGAAACCATCAGACGACAAGTTAGGTCCTAACTGGGAAGGACCCTTTAAAGTAACCAGAGACGACCTGCAGGGTGCCTATCACTTGGAAACGATGGAAGGCATTGAAATACCACAAGCATGGAACGCAACCAATCTCAAGAGATTCTATTTTTAGATCTTTCTTTTATTCTTTTGTTATGAAACTAGGAGATCATTTCCCTTATCATTAATGAAAGTTATTTAATTGGTTACGTTCTGATGAGTAACAACTGCATTTATCGCACATCTTTTCCAAATAACAGGCACATTGATCACTACACTATAGCAGGGCAATATCCCTCCTCAGGTCATCGTTATGAAACACGAAGGACCTCTCAGCATTGCTCCTGGCAATATATAAAGCCCTATAGGGGATCCTTAGGCAATATGACCAAATTTTATACTGGTCATCAAACTTACCTCAGTTAAGTAAAATCCTGATCGGATAAAGCATCTAACACCAGGTGTGTCCTCGCCAATTACCCCACTTCGGCCTAAGGGAGTGTGACGACACAACCTAAAAGGTAAAGTGGTGCACAATGGTATCTCGGTATTATACATGACTGGGAGGACACTTGCATGACAAAACAAACTTAGAAGATTATAAAGCAGCAAGAATATGAAGAATATGATGCACACGTTTAGTCGGCAAAGTTGCCCAAAACACAAACTTTTCATTAATTCATCATATTTACAACAATGGTGATGCATGTTTAGTTGGCGAGCTCGCCCAAAGCATTTACATTACCAAAAAAGAACAAAAAATAACAACTGGCAAAATCTCAATGGGGGTGAGGCCTCCGAGCGAGATAATCAGCCACTCGAGCTCTTCGTCTGTCATCGGGAGCAGGATCTAACTCTTCCACAGCCTCATTTGCATCCGACTCCAACAACTGCCGAGGGATAGGATCGATGGGGATCCATCGATCATCCCTCCGGAAGGGGTTAGGCATCAGGGTAGAGGGAGACATCTCATGGAGATACCAGAGCATCGAGTTCCTCGGAACTTGCAGCTCCTTCAAGGCACTTAGCCATCCCCTGATAAAAGAAAGCTCCTCGAACTCAGCCAACCTTGTTGGAGCATCTGACCAACCCTAGTCATAGCCGTCAGCCCACGCTTGCTGAGGACCTTTTTTGAACAAGTGTCGCAAGCGAGTGACATCCCTTTGAAGCCCAGCAACAATCACGTAGGCTCGCTGGATATCACCACGGAGTTCTTCCATTTCCCTATCTTGAAGTTCTTCCTCTTCACTGTTTCTGCTCCTAGTGCTCCTACCAGCTCGCGGAATGGGTGGGCGAGTGGAACCCCGCGACACAAGATGAGTAACATTCTGACCAACTCTAGTTCGCGATGATGAGGAACCTTGTAATACTGCTGGAACAGTGCTCGACGCATGCTCCCTAAGTCGTAAGACTTCTCTCCTCAGGTCATCATTCTCCTGCTGAAGAACCTCCCCAACTTGGTTGATCTCGGAGGCCTCTAATAGCTTTGTTCTCAGCACATTGACCTCTTCTTGGACTGAGGCACCAATGTCCTCCATCTCCTAGAGCCCGTCCTTCAGCTTGGCCACAAGTTCGGATGGCTCCTTATACTTCTGATTTCTAGACCTAAGGGATTTACAAAGCTTAACGAAGGTCTGGCGAACTTCGGGACTCGCATTGGGACCAAGGGTCGTGCCCAATTAGGAAGTAACAGGAATGTAATCATCCACATCAATTAACTACAAGAAACCAAAAGACAAGGGAAAGAAGGAGACAAATCGGTACACCAAAAAATAGAGCCTTTTTCATTAATGAAGATCGAAGTTACATCGAATAGTAAAGAAAAATTTACATACAGCAAAAATGAACATACAAAACAATCCTAGCTGATAACTAGTTAGCAACCTCAGGCGGCCCAGAGGTCGATGGACCTTTCCCCTTGTCAGCATCAACCGGAGCATCGCCCTCGGTAGGGGAAATCTCTATCGCCACAACGAGGGAAGCATCGGCAGGGGACGCCTGAGGGACATGATCGGCACCTTTAGCAGCTGAGGCAGGGACTTCATCCACGATTGGCTTTGGACCTGGGTCATGCTCGTCAAATAGGGGAGAATCGATGTCGACGCCAGCAGCCAAAAGGGCCTTGTTCCAGCCATTTTTGAAGTTCAAATGGCTAATATAGCCTATCTGAACCTCAGCATCCTCGTATGCTGCAGCCTAACCAAAATTGTACGAGTCCTCCCTGGTAATAACAGCCACAGACTCCTTCTTCTTCAGCTCTTCAGAGAGCACCCTGTTCTCCTCCACAATAGCAAGTTTTCTCGAGCAAACAAGGTCGTAGGCCTGCCTCAGCTCCTTCAGATCCTTGACTGCTGCATCCTTCTCCTTATTGGCAGTAGCAAGAGCCAAGTTAGATGAAATCCGAGCAGAGTCCACGGCTTTAAAACTAGACTCGAGCTCGTTACCCTTCAGCTTTAAGGCATCATTTTCCTTCTCCAGCTCACTGTTTTTCTTCACCAGCTCATTGCGTGAACGATATAGCACGGCAAAGTCAGTAATAAACTGCAGAAAGAAGAAGATGTTAAAAAGAAAAAATGATGAAGTTTATAAAAACATGGGAGAAAAGGGAAAAATCTTACCAAATCTAGCCTTTGACTAGCCTGAAGGGCCAATTGCTCAGACCCTACTGCCCTTTGGCGATCAGCTGGGAGGACAGCTCTCTCGAGCAAAGCGGGGGCCAATTGAGGGGATATTGCAACAAAAGCCCCCTCGGGCAGAGCGGATACCGGAACCAAGGCCTGCCCGGCCTTTGTCCTCGCTTCAGCCCTCCTCTTTTCCTCTCCTCTCTCGTTCTCTTTCTTCTTCCTCTCCTCTGCCCTCCTCATCTCCTCCATCTTCTTCTTCTCTTCTTCCTTTTTTCTCTCTCCCCCCCTCACCTGCTCCTCTTCCTTCCTCTTTCTCTCCTGCTCTTGGGCAGAGGACCGGGAACCAGTAGCCACAACCCCAGAATTATATTTTTGCTTCTTCGACCTTTGTGCAAGAAGCACGTGGTCCTCATCATCATCATCCCTGATCAAGTTTTTCCTTGGAGGAACCATCTCCTCGCTCAAACTACTAGAAGTGCTCGACGATCTTCGAGCTTCAGAAACCTCCCTACGATCAGAGGAACTTCTACTGCTAGATCTCTCTCCCCGCAAATCACTTGCAGCTCCTACAATGTCACTCTTAGAGCTGCTCTCTTCCTCGTCCAACTGGATAGGACCCGCAGCAGTATCTTCGAATAAATCAAACTCTGGGATACTATCCACAGGCCTTGCTATGAAACTGGAGCCAACGTTCTTGTACTCGAGCAGAAAGGCATCAGACCTGGGATGCTCACCGTCACCCAAAGGCTCCCTGATATTCCAAGCCTTAACCAATTCTGAGATACAAACCTCGCTGAGAGCAGGCTCTAAGTTCTTTGACCTCGATGTTTAAGAAAAAGCAAAGAGGAGTTAGAAAGATCACAAATCAACAAAAGTCAAAACAACAGTACAATGTCTACCTACGTATTCCTCCCCATAAAAGGGAACAGAGAACCTCTCAGACCTCGACCCTTCAAATTGGGGAGAAAACTGCCAATTTCTAACAAGGAAACCTTCTTGCCAGTAGTCCTTATGGGAATCAGGTAGTTTTACTACCAATACCCTGTCAGGGCTCCTAGCTTTGAGGTAAAGGACACCAGAGCTAGTTCGAGAAAAGGAGTAACAAAAATAGACCTCGACGAGCCCTAACCTAGTACCATACAATTGATTTATCCTATGTACGCCATTTAAGATTTTCCACACATTGGGAGAGCATTGTGCAGGAACAATATTAAAATAGCCAAAAAAATGCAAAAATAAATCATTAGGAAGAAAAGTGAGTCCCCCCTGGGAAAGCAACAAGACGTGGATCCAGTGGGCATCATCTATATCCCTAACGTTTCTAGGAGGAGAGGCACGACACTCAATATCTACCCACTCAGGGATGTTGTAAAACTTCCTAAATTCAGAGATTGACCTATTTCCAATCTTCGCCGTTGGAAAACCCTAGAAAAGCTACAAAGTCAAAGAGAAAGTACAAAGAAAGGGCACAGGAAACTTACAAAATAGAAGATCGATTCAAGCGATGAAGAAGCACGAGCCCAAATAACTAGAAAGCAATGAGAATGGAGATTGAGAGAAGAAGGTATGAAGCGCTAGAGCTCACAGAAAATAGAAGAATGCTGGAAAGACTGAAGCGACGGTAGAAAAGTGGCTATTCCAACAAACCTTCAAATTTTGCTAATCATAGTGTGCAATAAACGAAGCAGGTGCCACCAAAATCAACTTCACAGCTTTCGAAGAATTGCAAAAAAGCCATTATGGCTAATCATTTAAATTTATTGAGCCTATGAACATGGCCCAACAAACTTAGGGGCAATTGTGGGTACCCAGAATTAAGACCATGGGCCTGGACGAGTAGCCCAGTTCTGGCGGCCCAAAGTCCAGGCCCCCCACCTCTTATTTTGATCCGATCTCTTCCCACGTTCCCCTGAAGGGAAGTTATAGGAGAGATGGAAGATGTGGGGGAACCCATCACCCCCAATAACCTAAATGTACATGTATATATTAAACCCTAGGTCCGGGGCAAAAGGACAAGTTGTATTCTCTGTAATCACTCCTCAGAGTATATAGAAATAAAACTAACTGCACCACCATGGACGTAGGCACTTCTTTCCTGAACCACGTACATCCTTTGTTGTGTGATTGCCATTTTACATTCCTTTTTCCTACTTGGTGATTGCCCTTCTCTTATCTATTTGTGTTGCATAATAATTGTCACCACAGTTATATTGACTTAAAGTTGCGTTGGGTAGAATCCGAAAGCGATAGAGACTTTAAAGTGTGTTTTTAATTATTATAAGACGCGCGTTTTATCTCATTTTAATGGCCAACATTTGTTTTCTTCTGATTGGTTGTAAGTGTGTTTATTTATAGAGAGTAAAACAGCGTGTGTTTACAACCCTTGGATCATTTTTATCAACGATGTGCATGCGCCCTTTCATAATCCCTGTGAACCCCTTATGAACCAATCAGGTGAGTTTTAACCACCGCATATCGTGAACCCTTGGATCTAAGTCAATTAACCTTGACTAAATCTGAACCCGTGATTTTGAACGTTACTCTCGAATCTTCTCAGCCTCCTATAAAAGGACCTCTTCTCTCAGCCTTCTGAGACTTTTGCCATTTCGTCCTTTGAGAGAAAATAGAGAGAGAAGAGAGAGAAGAGAGAAACCAGAAGAGAGAGAAAGAGTTAGAAACCCTAACCCTAACCCTAAATCGTCAAATCCATTTTCAAATCAAAACCTCTTTCCAAGTCCTGTATATTCCAAACACCACCTTGAGTGTTTGAGAGTTATTGTTGGTAGTTGATTTGATGCTGAAACCTCTTTGTTCTTTAGATATTGTGTCCAACTTAAACAATTTGTCTTAGATCTATTTTCTGCTTTATAGAAATTTCAGATCTATGTACTTCATGTTACATTACACTTAGAATTACATATTTCGTTTCTCATGCTTGAGAAATATATTGTTGATTTGCTTTCTGTAAATGTTTTTAACTTTGAAATCAACAATAATGTTTTCTGTTTCTAGTTCTCTTAAAACAAGACCTTTGACCTAGTTTGGAATCGCACTTGGTGGTTTTCAGGCTCAAAAATATTTTCAAAACCCAAGACTGATTAAGATCTTGATACGTCTTCTGAGCAAGATAGCCGTGGATTCTGGGATTGTTATAAAGGTCAAATAAGGTTAAGTTTTGTGAGAAGAGAGAAAATGAAAAATCACAGCATATAGACTTATATGTAATTTGTTAGGACTGTTTGTACATAATAAGTGTGTGTGTGCATGCATGTGTTAGAGAGCACCTACATAAACACTTTCACTCCACCACACTAAAAGTGTTGGTAATAAGATCTTGAGAAAAAGAGTCGACGTAAAGAGCTTGAACAAATTGGAAGTTAACAAACTGGGAGGACAACATCAACAATCAGAACTGCAGAGAAGTTATAAGGACACCAGAAGGTACATTCCTAAACTTATATAGGTCTGAGTTGTATGCATGTTTTTTATATAGTTTGTAACTATTAAAATTTATTTGTAGTGGATTTTTTTTTGTTTACTCCGTAGAGGGAGTCGTGGATGTTTCCTCAGTTGGGTGAGGTTTTACCACGTAAAAAATCTTGTTCTTAAATATTTCTACATCTTCTCATCTCATTCTTGATTGTGCTGGGTTTAAAGTTTGTTTAAACTGTTTTATAAACCTGTTGATCAAATCTTGAATAGATCTCGTACATACTTTTATAAAACAAATCTTGTGTTCAAATAGTTTTGGTTTTTAAGAAAAGAGTTTCTTCAAAAATTTGTTCGGAGTTACTTAAATAATTTAATTTTATTAAACGGCTTTAGTAACAGATTTTCAACTTCCTCCATCTACAAGAATTCTTTGCACCTCACATCCATGAACTCTTGTCGTGATCACCAAAGGTTCATCATGTGGATCTAGGATTCCTTTGAATTCGAGTCAGGAGAACCCAACTAGGAGAGTGTCCATGTCTACCTTCTTTCTCTTCTGCGTAGTCTCGGAAGACGTCAGGTTTACCCCTTCAAGTTTGGCCACTGATTTGGCCTCTGCCACATGAGCTTTTCTATGAGAAACCTCAGATCCACCCCCCGCAAGTCCTCTACATATGATGCTAATGCCAAAGGAGATCATACCAACCCTCTTCACCGGGGTGTTGTCGTCTTTTGGTGGGAGGTCCGGTTCGTCCTCATCATCGTCATCCGTGCCATTGTCTCTTCTTGCTGTGGTGTCCTCACGACATTTTTCGTGTCTCTTCTTTTTGAGGTCTTCTCTTCCCATTTTGGGAGCTTTACCATCAATATATTTCCTCAACTTTCCTGACTTCAAAATCTTCTCGATCTCATCCTTCAAGGCAATGCACTTGTTTGTTATACGACCATGGTCTTGGTGGAATTCACACCATAAGTTCTGGTTCCTCTTATGTGGAGGAGCCTTCAACTTCTCTGGCCATCTTAGGGATCGGTCATTCTTGATATCATTGAGGATATGTTCGCAGCTAACCGTAAGAGGGGTATAACGCGCAAACTTATGATTAGCTGACCTCTTCTCTCCATCCTTCTTTCTTTGGAAATTTTCGCTGCCACCGCCATTCTCATCCTCATACTTGGTGGCCATGGCCTCTTCAGCGTTCATGACCTTCCCCGCAATTGACAATAGCTCCACCATGGACTTTGAAGGGTCTTTCGCAAGTTTCCACAATAACTTTCCCTTCTGAAGACCTCCTATGTGGGCTGTCATGGCAATATTATCTTCGTATTCTTCAACCTCAATTTTTTCTTTATTGAACCTAGAAATGTAGTCTCTTAGGCTCTCATGCTTGCCTTGTTTGATGTAAAACAGATGGGTGGTCTTCTTTTGAGGTCTTACCCCAAAGCAGAAATTTTGAATGAACCATTCAGCCAAGCCCTTAAAGTTCTCAATTGAATTTTTCGGAAGAGAAATAAACCAGCACTACACCAAAAATAGCAATTTGACACACCCTGATATTAAAAATCTGTCACAGTTTAAAACTGTGCCAAATTCTGGCACGATTTAATGACAATCTGGCACACTTTAAAACAGTGCCAAAATTTGCCACTGTTTTTAAGTGTGCCAAAATTGAGTACACTCCCTCAAATATAAATATTCTAAAAAAATTAACCCTCTCAATTTTTTCAGTCTCCCGCTCACTCTCCTCTCTCAATACCAGTCTCTCTCTCTCTCTCTCTCTCTCTCTCTCTCTCTCTCTCATTGCTCTTACACTGAAGTCTTTCTCTCATAGGTAAGTTCAACTGGGAGTTTCAAACTTTTATCTCCAACCAGGGACTCAATTTCTCAGATCTCGATGCCAGGTCAGTTTTTACACTCAGGTCTTTAATTTATCTATCTGTTAGGTTTTGTTTAGCTTAAAGCTCTTGTTAATTGGAGATTTGGAGAGATTTTATGCAAATGTTGTTTCATTAATCATGGATTTAGATGTCTTTAATGTATTTTTTTGACTTATTTGACTTGTCATTAATGCTTAATTCCTTGTTTGTATGAAGTTGATTTGATAAAAGTGGAAGTGGATGTCATGGGTTTATAATTTCATCTTCTACTTGTCACTTCAACTGCGGATGGTGTCAATTATATATGTTTGGATAAATTATGTGGCTATGTTTTCAAATTCCACATTGTTTTTGTTGACATATGCAGTCCTAATAACCTGATGCTCAAGTGTTTCTTATTATTGCCTCTTAAACTCATTTAGTTTTGACTATTTAAATGTTGCTTGCCTCTAATTCCATTTAAAAGTAGAACTAACCCTAAAACAAAGTTTTATCCAGATAAAAATAAAATAAAATTTTGAGATTTAGATTCTTATTAAAATATTATTGATAGAGGGTCTTTATAATAGAAATTATTTGAAATACAAAAGGAAGAAAAACCACGAGTAAATTGGTAGTTCCCCGATGTGTTTTTTTCTATATAATGATGCAAAACTGAGAAGCGTTTTAATATGGTGTCAAAATTTTGATTTTTCTGTTTTGATTCTTTCAATGAACTAGCCTTATTTATCATGTTGTATTTTCAGTTCAAAAAGCAGTTGTGGTTGCCAAATAACAAATAACGGATCAATGTGCTGTGGAGGCGTCACATGAAGAATATTATAAGTCATTATTTTAAATCTATCCATTTTGGCATGTTTGTTGTTAAATCTTGTTGAATTTTGGTTCCTACAAAAGATATATTACAACAATTGTCAAAATTTTGTTGTGTTCTCTAAGTGTTCGATGGAATTCCAAAATGAAGACATTCGTTAATTTTTTCTTATCTCTCTCACAAAAGCTTCGCAACATACAGTTTGATTAATTCTACTTTTATTTGCTTAGCTCACTATTAATAATATGTTTGCTTAGCTCACTAAGTTTCATAATGTGAAATTATTACAAAGCTATCATATAAATGATGCAACTTAATTGACGTATCCATACGCTTCATCAGATTTATGGGTTCAATATTAATGACACATTCACATTGATCCAGAGTCGAAGGAATACTAGGTCACAAATGGTTCTTGTAGGATTGTGTATGTTAATTTTAATGTTAAATGTGATTAACTATAAAAAGAATTGCAAAGGTTTATAATCCACTTAGAAACTAGAAACTAAACAAAAGCAAATTGCATCTATTGTTTATAAGGGTTGGTTTAGTGTACGATCCAATACTTTCTATTGTTTAGTTTGTTGTCTTGTTATATAATCATTAATGTCATTCATATATGAATCTAAGCTTTACTTCATGTAGGCTATCTATGTCTGAGCTTAAATAATGTTGTGACAAAAGTGTATGAAGTTTGACGCCTTACTACGAGCAGGTGATGAAGATCTTCAGTAGTTTATGGATATGATGAGAAGAATTTTGTGGTTATATGTCAATTTTAGGATAACATTTTAACTTGAAGAAAACTCAAATTTTGATTAAAAACCATGAACCATGGGCCTTGTTTTATTCTATATTCCGGGTTGCTTATGTGCATCCGTTATTGTCGTCCTATACTCCTATTGTTTTAGACGGGTTACTGATTGTTTGGGTTGAACTTGGTTTGTACAATTTATTAACTTTGGTGTGTATTCGATTGGGTGAAGGAGAATTTGAAGTTGTGATTCTTTTGTGTTGTAGGGACATTATTTTTTCTTAGTTTTTAAGGAGGGACTTTGGCTGCATTTGCATTTTATCACCCGAGGTAACGTTAAACGTAGCTAAATTATGGATATTGTTTACCTGATTTGAAGTGTAATTACTTGGTCTTTGTTCTTTTGCTAAATTATAGACTAGTCCTCATCCTGTTGCTTCAATAGAAGTTCCACTCTTATCAATATGTTTTCTTCTTCTTTTGTGCTCTTCTATTGCTGAAAATGTTATACCCTGGTTTGTTTACTAAGGCTTGAATTCAATATCGTTCATGACATCATTTATACACTAGTCCCCTATTTTGAGTTATTTTTAGGAATATTCATAACCTTGTTACATCCATTAGGCGATCTCAATTATATTGTCAATAATAAAAATTGAGATAGTAGAAAATTTGTATTATTGGGAGTATTTTGATATCATTCAGTGTAATTCTTTGAAAACATTATGAAAGTTAATCACGATTAGCTCAAGTGAAACTACCTTATGCTTATTAGGTAGTTTATAGTCAAAATAACTTATCCCTACCAATATTATTAACTCTTCGTCTTTTCCCAATCTTTAAATCTCTAATATTGAAAACATTTATCCCAAAAGAGAAACATAAGATGGTGACTCCTTCCCCAATTCCAATCAAACCAAGCAAACCACCGGATCCTCTATGGACCTCTTTGATGAAAGTCGTATCCTCATTCATCTCAATTATGAGGAGGATTACCTACGTTTATGGCTTCGTGAATAACGGTATATCCACAAGTCATTAATGAAAGTTTTCAAACGGTCCACCACTTTCAAAGAAAATAAAGACAGCATCAAAGCCCCGATTTGGGTATTTCTCTTGTATCTACCAGTTCACTTCTTCTCCAAGACTGGCTTGTTTTTAATCACATAAATTATTCGAACTCGGATAAAATTAGATGAATCAATATCTAAAATCATTGGTCCTATCCAAGCTCGGGTTTGTGTGGAGGTAGGCCTTATCAAAATCTTATCTAAATTAAGCATTTTTATTATATTCAAACAAAAGGCGCATTGGTGCAAGGAGGTTTCATCCTCACAGCTCTTCTAAACGTCCCTTAAAAGAATTTCCTTAATGTTGTGGACCATCATTTATGTCATCAGTTCTTGTTTCAATGATCAACTCCACTGCTACATACAATACAACATCTTGACTAACAATTTTCACTCCACCTCCTGCCTATGTTTTTTGAAATCCAAATTCGTTTAGCTTGATTGACCCTTGAAACTAATTTTTGCAAGTATAATGCTAATCTTTTCATAAAAACTCAGATATTTTGAACCCAGTGATCACCTAATTGATGTTCCAAGAGAGTCTATATGGTATCTTCCAAGGGCAACTTTGTATTGTGGAACCTCTTCATCAGCCTTATGTAAAGGTGAAAAATCACCACATTATGCCCTTTAATACATTTTGAACTGTTTTATATAGTTTTTTTGGGTGGATTATGAATTATTATTTTGTTAATCATGATTATCAACAAAGGAAATTCAGAGTTAATTTTTGGGAGGTACGAAATGACCACTGCATTTTATAGCATATTATCTATGCAAGAAATATATACCGAGTACTTTTCTATGAATTTATTTGAGTTGAACTGCAAACTTCTATAACCTAAAATTATTTAAACCCATACAAGAGAGAAAAGTGCATGTGTGTTCAAACATATGAT